>CM044004.1:61745591-61838091 GCA_024085815.1 Flaveria linearis | reverse complement strand
CGTTTAAGATGGTAGAGTTGTTCCTGGATGTGATTCGAGTGATGATCGATGTGATTCGGGTGGCGGTGTTTAGGGATCCATCAGTGGATGTTGGTGCCGTCGCCGAGGTTAGTAGTGGTGGAGCGGAGGCTGGAGGTGGAGAGGGTTGATCGGAAACACCAGCTGCAGGAGGCACCAGCTGCGGGAGGCGGTGAAGTTGAAGCATCTTGTCATGGGGGAAGGAAGGGAAGAGGAGTCGGAGTCACTTTGGTCGCCGATGCTGAAGCCGATGGTTACCAGAAGAGGGGGTAGGGCACCAGCGGACGAAGATGACGTAGGGGGAGAGGGAGGCGGATAATCGAGGGGGAGAAGGAGGCGGATGATCGAGGGGGAGAAGGAGGCGGATGATCGAGGGGGAGGTGGAGGTGGAGGTGGCGGCGACGGCGGGAGGAGGGGGAAGTGGAGGTAGCGTGGTTGTTGACTCTAGAGAGAAGGAGGAGTAGTGGGTTAGTGTTTTTTTATTAAATTTATATAGTGTGGTGGTTGATTTAAGGATATTTATGTCATTTTATAAAAAGTTAATAGAATAATGTAATGGTGTTAGGGTTTTGGATTCAAATGGAGACAAATATGAAACGTTAGGGGGATATGAGGATTTTTAAACTGTAGGGATGCAAATGGTCAAAATCACCAAACCTCAAGGATGGAAATGGTAATTTACTCAAAATTAAACTTTTGTGGCCAAAAACAAAAATACAAAAAGTCATTGTTGCACCTCACTTGCTTTTTAATATAGATATATAATTCATGTTTTCATTTTGATTTTATATTTTCTTAACTGTGTATACACACATATTACCATTTCAAATTTATGAATTTGTTATAACATTCGTCATGTTTTAGAACTCATCATCCCCTTTTACCCACTACTCTTCAACGCATATTACATTTCATCTTTGGTTAAAGGAACATTCACCAACCCAACAACTAAACAATCAAAAACTTATTTATAAGAATCAAAATTTGTTTTTAACAATCTCAAGTTCTTAACCACTCTGAAAGAAATATACAAATACACAAACTCATGCTCAAATAGGCAAAATCAAATCAAAGAAATCAAAACCTTATGTAAACTAATTGTTTTGGAAAAACATTATAAACTAATAGAATCGTAGCCCAATAAAACATACAAGTCTGTTTTCATGTGTGTTAGCATGCGCCTATCCCATATCAAACGTCATGTCTTTACGCATTGAACCAGATTAAAACATACAAAAATGATTGAAAAAGAAAATAGGATGCACTTTTAACAGTAGAGTGTGGTGTATTTCAATTAAATATTCTAGTGATAAAATGTTATAAAAATATCATAACATAGTATTTAATTTTAAAAGTATTTTGGTTTGATCACTTATTCATATTTTCCCTTAATTGTACCACTAAATCATCAAAATGAGTTATCATCGAATTTTTTTATGCGAAAGTAATGGAAAAAAAGAAGTGGTGTTGGAATTTTCAATTTACAAAATACTATTAAAAATAAAAATAGATGTTAATTACATTAAAAAATAAAAAAAAACCTAAAATTCAAGTCACCATTCCACATCAACATTAAAATAAAGAAAAAGAAATATTTACTAACTGAAACAAAAAGAAAAGCATGCAAAAAGATGTAAAAACCTTATAATTTAAATCTCTATATATAATAAATGAAAAGAGTTTTGGCCATGTGGTAAGATTTTAGCAAATACACTGCCACATGGCATCTTCACATCATACAATTGACACTTGGCGTTTTATTAGCAATATGCTTCTAAAAAAAATGCTTAAATATCATTTAATTTCTAATTAAACAACTTCCAAAATTAGATTTTAAAAATTAATATTAGAAACGGAAATTTAAAAACCTTAAAATTCAAATTCAATATCCAATTCAATCTAATATTTTATCTAAAAATATTTAACTTAATAGTTAAAATTTAAAATTTAAACTAACAATTAGAATATTCAAATGGAGCATAAGTAGTTCATAAATTTTAAATTCTAATGGAAACAATCAATCCGAGTATTTCGGGTTAATAGTTTCAAAATTTGAATCTTCTATATTTTAACAATATCGTATAATATTTGTCTGCATTATATAACATAATACCATTATTTATTATATATATACAACAAATATTTTTTATTTACTGTTATTTCACTATCAAAGATCTTTCAAAATATACGAAATAATTATCAAATTACCTTGCTCAAAAGGACATTATCAGTATCAAAAGTAACTTTATTAAGAGATCTTGACATATCACGTCATGATTCGTATATGAAGACAACCAATGTATAATAATAAGGTAGAAACTTACTCTATTAGGTTTATTGTGGTTGAGTATAAGATATTATTCAACTAATAGAATTGTTATCTTATTCCTATAATATTTATTTTATAAAACATATTTGCTATATATCCTTATTTTTATATTTTTTTATTACAGAACACTACAATATATAAGAATATTCTTAATAGATGATTTAATAAGTTTGAGAAGTTAGTAACTGAATATGGTTAAAGATTTATATACAATAGAATTTTTAGATATTTATAAACATTAATATTATTTTACTATGTATTTGATTCTTTTATTTAATTTACATGTATACATTTATTTAATCGACCTTCATATGCATAATATTACAAGCTTAATAAGGATAACTGATAATTTATGTTTCTATTTATTTTAAAGAGTAAATTACATGGATGGTTCTTGTAATTTGTTCAAAATTTTAGATTTATTTCTTAAACTTTTAAAATTTCAAACATAGTCCTAGATGTTATATTTATCTTTTATCAATGGTCTTTATTTTGTTAGTTCAGTTACTAATGTCAAGTTTTTAGTAAATGACTATTTTTAAAAATGTTATTTTTAGAATGTTCAGGTTTTTAAATGTTTCTCTAAAAATTTTGATTTTTTAAATATCTCTCTTAAAACTTTTTGATTTTTAATGGTACTTTTTAAAAGCATTATCCTCTTTATTAAAATCATTTGATTTTTTAAATGTAGTTTTAATAATTATCAATTTTCTAAATACTAATTTTTAAACTATTTGTTTATTGAATGCTTAAAGAAATATTAAAAATGTCGTTTGAAAATGAATTGTTATTGATAAAGATGTTTAAAATAGTGATTGTTTTTTAAATATGATTTAAAAATAAATGGTTTAAGTAAAATTATTTAGAAAACAAATAGTTTTATAAAAAAATTTAAAATTTCAAATGGTTTTAAGAACAACATTTAAAAAATGGACAATTTAAACATGTTAAAAGCAAATATTTTATAAATTATGTTATTATAAAATTTTCATTCATGTATCTAAAACGTATTTTATTATATAATAAACATATTAATAATGAAATAATAAAAATATTCAATAATAAAAACTTTGAAAAAAAGAATATAAAGCTTTCCTTAATAAAATAATACTATAGTTTAAAAGGTAAATTAAATGGATAGTCGATGCGAGTAAATGTCATTTTTATAATTTTTAATATTATTAATTGTTGACTAACAGAACTTCAGACCATAGATGAAAAAGAAAAAAAATATTAGGAATCATATTAAAAAATATTAAACTTTAAGTACCAAATTCAAAATTTTAAGATAACATAGGGATCGTATGTATAATTTACTCTATTTTAAATTTAAGTTTTTCAACTCGTGTAAAACACGTGTGGTTAGGCTAGTAAAACATAAAAGATGAGTATATATTACAACACTTTTTTATATTAAGTTAGGTGCAGGATCGAATATGGGTGGTTTTTTCTCTCAACTCACTGTGAACAACACTCAGCAAGTAGTCTATGAAGAGTTGATCACAATATAACAAGTAACAAGCAGTAAGAAAATTAACACAGGAAGTAAAATTTCAAGGTACTTTTATATATTGCTTCTCAACTCAAAGGATTACAAGACTCTTGGACTCAAATCACTTATCTAATGAGTTACATGGAGAAGATATATATAATACTACCTACAGTCGGATATACTTTGATACCAGCTGGACACCTCTAACCTTACATCTATACTACAAGACTCTAGGTGAGGTCTTTCAGACATTTTGCCTGAGAGTTGGTAGTCAGGACATGTCCCTGACTTACCTTTTGTCACCAACTAAAGTTGGTAACATGTACTATCATAAAAAGGTAAACAGTAGAATAAAGTATGGTCAACAACATGGCTCTTTAGGAAGATGCCATGTTGTATCAGAGGTGTACAGCGGATTGTCAGGGACCATACTTTTATCTGCTGGACATAGCAATGTCTTCCGAAGGATAAAGTACTTCGGAAGAATAACTTCTTCCGAAGCCAATTTTACTTCGGAAGACTGCTTCTTTCAAGGCTTGGAGTCTTCTTTGTCTTCGGAAGCTCAGACTTTGTCTTCAGCTCTTTCATCAGACTTTGTCTTCGGAAGCTCAGACTTTATCTTCAGCTCTTTCATCAGACTTTGTCTTCGGAAGCTCAGACTTTGTCTTCAGCTCTTTCATCAGACTTTGTCTTCGGAAGATAGTCTTCAGCTGTTGGCTTCAGCTGTTGTCTTCAGACTCTCGGAAGATCTCTTGCTTTGCTTCGGAAGCCCTTCAATGTAGCACCAAAAATGACTATGAAGTGGTTTTGATTGCACCAGCCTTATCATGATCCAACAAACTCCCCCTAGGCTGATGCTACCAAAACTTCACTTCCCTCTTCTTCTCAAAGCTCTCAGCACCATGGAAAGTAGGTGTTTATCAGTGTCTTTATTCTTTCCTGATATGGTGCTGAGAATCTTGTACAGATCCTTGGTAGACAGAACCTCCACTCTGTCACCTTGGATTATGTGTACCCTTTGTTGTGGCCCTCTGAAAAGAGTTAGTTGATGAGAACTATAGTCATATTCCCATCTAACTATTGGTTCCAATTCAGGACCTTCCACCATCTGTAGAAAGGCTGTGCCTTTGGTGGTTGGTCTTTCCTTGTCTTCCGCTCTTTTCAGCTTCAACTCTTCTTCAATCTTGGCTCTTCGACTTTGTTCAGCCAAGTGGAGACCGCTGATATGATTTTTGATGTGTGCAGTAGTCTCAGAGTTGGAGGGATTGGAGAATGGCTTCTCAGCAAGCTTAGCAAGCTCAAATCTGCAGAGATGCAGGAGAGAAGTGGCATTGAGCCTGTTGGTTTCACCATTCTCCCTTTTCACAACAAAGTTGTGAGAAGGTTCATCGAACCTCCACTGGATTATAGCATTCCTAGGTCCAGGAGATTGACTAGAAATCCTGTTCTCTTTCCTTGTATCCAGTAGAGTCACCAGTCTCCTTCTTAGTCTCTTCTCCTCAGCATTGAGGGTATCGGAGTTGAGACCAAGAAGTCTTGCAGCCTGGCCCAAAGTGTCTCTAGGCAATTCAAGAAATTGTCCTAGGGTGAGGGAGCTTGAAGAGTTATCAACATAGGTGATGTTGATAAGGTCTCCCTCACAGGAGATGCTGCTCAAGGTGGTGCAGTTGATGAGCCTTGTCTTGAACTCCTTTATTTCCTCAAAGGAGAGATGTTGAGGAGGCTGAGGGGATGGTCTTGGTTTTTGTTGGGTAGGCTTAGGTTTAGTGGTTTTGGGTTGTGTTTTGGGTTTTAGGATGGGTAGTTTGGGTGGTTGAGGTGATGTGATAGGTTTGGGTAGTGTTGTGGGTTCAGGGGTGGAGGTTTCATCAGTGGGTTCGGTTTTGATGGGAATGGGGTTGGTTCTTCTGGTGTGAGTTGTGGTTTAGTGGTTGACTGTGGTTGAGTGGCTGGGATGAAGACCATTCCCTTTACCCTCCTGTACATCTCCTTCCTTTTCCCCAAACGGATGTCAGCTTTAATTTCACTGACTATCCGCTGGAGTGTCCTTTCGGACATAGGTCCCACCTGCCTACCAGAGAAGCCATGAGCCCGGAGATAGTCTTTCATCCAGGCTTTGTCATTGGACTTCTTGGTGGCAGTGACCCCCTTCTCTTCTTCCTTCCTCTTCTTCTCCCTCAACTTCTCCCTAGCAGCCTTCTTCCTTTCCTTCTCCATTTGATCCTGCTCTTTGTTGTGGAGCAGCAGGATCATGTCATCATCATGTGGAGACAGTTCAGAAGACTGAAACCTCTTGAGAGTAGGAATTTGATCCTATCCTCTCTCAGCTTCAGGGCTGCCTCCCTTCTCTCTTCTTCTTCCCTCTCCAAGGTCAACCTGGCTTCTTCTTGTTGTTTTAGCCTGGTTGACCTCTCCAAAGACACCAACTCCTCTAATGGTAACAGGTGTACTTCCTCATTGACAGCTCCTAGGCTGATGAGCTGGTCAATGAGTGCTGTTCTTCTCTTTTGGTTGATCACTTCCTGATTGGTTGCAGCTGCCTTAGAACTAGCAGCTAGCAGCTTTTCAGTAGGAAACCTACCTTTCTTTTGAGTTTCTCAATCCTCTCCTCCTCCTGAAGCTCTTCCTCAGTCAATTTTCTTTTTCCTTTGTTTTTGGCAGTGCTTGACTGTGGTGGTTCTTGGATGGAGGGTTGTGATTGAGAGAGAGGTTCAGCTGGTGTTTGGGTTGGAGGAATGTCAGAAATGTCCTCCCTGCTCACCTCAGATGCTATTTCAGCAATAACATCTATGATGGTCAGTTCCTCGGACATCTGGAATAAACCTTCCGCAGCTTCTATTTCGGCCTCGGAAGACTTTTCTTGTTCTTCCGAGGTTTCCATGTCAGCTTTGGAAGCTTCAGCTTAAGCTTCGGAAGATGAGACTGCTGCAGGTTCTGTCCCAACTGTTTCAGTTGCTGGGCCATCAGTCCCCATTTCCCCTTCGAAGCTAATCTCAGGTTCCATGTGGACCTTAGGTTGACCAACTTCTTCCACAGTGGTAGAAGGTGCAGTCAGTCTTTGAAGCTCCTCAGCCCCAAAATATATGAGTGTGGTGTCGGGGCTGGGCTGTTCTAGGGAGGATCTCAATACAAACTTTGTGAAAAGTCTGTAGAGATCTTGGAGCATTTTTGAGTCAATCTCTAGAAAAGATTGAGATGACTCGGGTAGTGTGATGAGTTGGGAAGTAAGGGATTGGGTTTGTGGTTCCTCAATTGTTTGTCTCTGAACTTTCTCCCCCTTTTTGGTAGCATCATCTTAAGAGCTAGTTGAGCTAGAGGAAGAAGTCAGTGAGACCTGAATTGGTACATGCCTAACAGACCTCTCCGTCTGTTTCTCAGCTAGTTTAGCCTTGAGAGTGTTAATCTCAAGTTGCTGAGTGGCAGTCCTTGATTCAAGATCCTCACCTGTGATTCCAGGTTGGAGACCTTAGAAAGCAAGTACTGAAGTGTTAGTTGCATACTTCCGTCATCTTCATGAGAAGAATCACGGGGAGATGAGATAACATACCTAGTATGCTCAGTCTCACCACCAGATGTGGCTTCTTGGCACCCTGGTTTCCTTTGCTCAGAGTCATCTCTTTCAGAGATGTCAATGGGAAAAGTTGCCGTAGACTCAGTCCTAATTATGTTACCACTGTCCTGAGAGCTCAATGATAGACTCTGAGTAGTGGCAGCTGAGCCTACATGAGTCCCCTCCACATCAGTGGGACTTACCTCAGTAATTGGCTGCTGATGGGGGCTAGAGACAAGGGATCCCTCTTAGCTCTGTTGATCTTTCAGAGGGTGTTGTAGATCAACTTCATGGCCATGGAGAGATGTAATCTCTTCATCAGTGCGGAGTAAAAGGTCAGTGAAAGATAGGGAAGATAAACCTACTGACCCGGGACCTATATCAATGTCTACAGGCATTGAGCCTTTGGTGGGGCTGTCCCTAGAAGGCTGCACAGGGGAGTGTAGAGACTCACCCTGTGGGCTTAAGGCTTGGGTTCGGGCTCTTGGGTTTGAGACTGAGGAGGCTCAAAACCCACATTGAGGTCGAATGTGAAGGATGGTGTGACCTCGGACTGAGTGGGAGCCCATGATTCCACTCTAGCCCTTTGGGTGTGAACAGAAGGAGCTTGTTCAACCAGAGTAGATTGAACAAGGGTTCGTTTGGGTCGTCTCTGGTATGTAGCTTTGATGGGTAACGAAGATTTTGGCATTATGGTGGAAGTTGCTGGTGTGGGTTCATCACCTGTGGGGATAACAGGGATGTCACCAGGAGCTATGCGCTCAGTCATCTCTGGAGGTAATGGAGTGTACCTTCCAGTGAAGTTGATGGAAACCTTCTTCAGTATTTTGAAGATGGTAGGCCTCATTTGTGGAACAGTAAGAGCAGCTGCGCAGACAAGCTTGCTTGGTTCCAGCTCACAGTTGATTAAGTGTTGAATAAATCTGGGGTACATGAAGAATGTATCCCTGCTCAGATTGCTGATAAGGTTGGTCAACACAAATCGTGAGTAGTTGAATCGGAGACCTCTCACCAACCCATGAACTAGGCATCCTAGTTCATATGGGATTTGATCCCAACCCCCTGATTTGTTGGAGAGGCAGTGCAGGATAATGTGCAGCAGGAACTTCCAATGGTAAGAGAAGTTAAACTTGTAGACGGTAGACCTGCTTGCATCCCCTCCATATCCCATAAGGATATAGGTGCCTTCCAAATCTTCTTTGGGGAACTCAGTAGGAGCCCCGTCATCATGGAGCTCGAGATGCTCCCTGATGAGCTGTTCAGTGATGACCAACTCTTGGCCACAAATGCGGGTTCTCAGGGCTCGAACCCCATTCAAAACTGCAGTTTGACCGTTGCTCCAGAATTCGGACATATGGTTGGAGTATACGGTGGGGTTAACTGTAAGTGCAGTTAGGTATGTGGATTCGGTAAGAAAGGTGATGATTTGGGTGAAGTCGGCATCCCTTGACGAATCAAGTAATGCGACTTGGTTGTGCTGAGGGTTTAGCGCCATTGAAGAAAAGGTAAGCTTGAAATTTGGGTGAAATTGCAGGTTTGACAGTGAAGGGAATAGTTAGGGCAGTAAATTGGTAAAAGAAGATGAAATTGATCAGTCAAGATTATTTAAAAGGGGATGAATTGTGGTAGTGGCGGTAATAGGGTAACTGTTTGGGGTTACTGTGGGTGGTATGGTGGTTTACGGCGAAGAAATGATAGTGGCGGCAAGGATAATTTTAAATAATCTGACCATCATGGACAAAATGTTTACTTTTTACAGAGTGGGGCCCAAAAGATATCCGTTACATATAAAAACTTTACTTCCGAATGTAAAACATTTCCGAAGGTAATTGTCTTCCGAAGTCAATTTCTCTTCCAAAGCAAGGCATTGCTTCCGAAGGTAAAATGGTCTTTTGAAGGTATTCTCTTCCGAAGCAAAGTATTGCTTCCGAAGGTAAAGTTATCTTTCCGAATGGAGAGTTTTATAAGGTTCGGAAGTAGATCTGGTGTAAAATCAATCGCTTCTTCCGAGACCGA
The DNA here is from genome assembly GCA_024085815.1 of Flaveria linearis. Taxonomy (NCBI): domain Eukaryota; kingdom Viridiplantae; phylum Streptophyta; class Magnoliopsida; order Asterales; family Asteraceae; genus Flaveria; species Flaveria linearis. The sequence goes on along the minus strand of CM044004.1, from coordinate 61,828,686 downwards.
AAACTCTTCCGAGAAGACAATTTCCATTGAGGAATTTTGGCTTCGGAAGATATTCAAGAATATCTTCCGAGAGTTAGTTCCTCTTCGGAAGGAATTTACACTTAGAATAATTTAAAGATCTTTTGTAACAGGGCTTAAATTGTATTGACACAAGACATTACATATTTAAAAAGCTTTTTCAAAAGAGGTAGTTAATCAATATTTATCATCCCAATAGCTGATATGAGATACTTAAATCTTTGTTCATCAAATGCCTTTGTGAACAAATCAGCATATTGTTCATTTGAGTCAACTTTGATTAACTTGATCAGATGTTTCTCATGAATATCTCTAATGAAATGATACCTGATATCGATGTGCTTTGTCTTGGAGTGCTTCACCGGATTCTCAGTAATGGAGATAGCACTATTGTTGTCAATATGGATAGGAGTAGTCATGAAGTTGAATCCATAGTCTAACATCTGATTTTGAATCCACAGCAGTTGAGCACAGCAGCTAGCAGCAGCAATATATTCAGCTTCAGCAGTTGATGTAGAGACACGGATTGTTTCTTGCATTGCCATGAAATAATCCTTCCACCAAGAAATTGACATCCTCCTGATGTTGATTTCTTGTCAATGTTACAGCCACCATAGTCACTGTCAGAGTATCCATAGAGATTGAAATCACTATTTCTTGGATACCAGAGACCTAGTCTAGGTGCTCTTTGAGGTATCTGAGGATCCTCTTTGCAGCAGCTAGGTGAGACACCTTTGGAGCAGCCTGATATCTTGCACAAATGCATGTGGCAAACATGATATCTGGTCTACTAGCAGTGAGATACATCAGAGAACCAATGATTGCTCTATACTGATGTTGATCAGTATCCTCCCCCTCAAGGTCAGGGCAAAGATTATGGTTTCTGGGTATGGGTGTCTTGGCTGGTTTACAATCCTTCATTTCAAATCTATCTAAGATGTCTGAGACATACTTAGATTGACTTATGAAGAACCCTTCCTTCATCTGTTTCACCTGAATTCCAAGGAAAAAGTCCATTTTTCCCATGGAACTCATCTCAAACTTCTGCTTCATTATGCTTTCAAAGTCCTTGCACATTTGGTCGTTTGAAGAACCAAATATGATGTCATCAACGTAGACTTGTACAAGCAAAATGTCTTCTCCACTCTTTCTGATGAAAAGAGTCTTGTCAATGGTACCTCTAGTGTATCCATTCTTCAGGAGAAACTGAGACAAGGTCTCATACCACAGACTAGGTGCTTGGTGCAGCCCATATAGAGCTTTATCCAGTTTGCACACGTAGTTGGGGTGCTGTGGGTCTTCAAATCCTGGAGGTTGCATACATAGATTTCCCTATCTATATCCCCATATAGAAAAGCACATTTGACGTCAAGTTGGTAGACTGTGAAGTTCTTGGATGCAGCATAAGCAAGGAAGATCCTAACTGCCTCAAGTCTTGCAACAGGTGCAAAGACATCAGTATAATCAATTCCTTCCTCCTGGTGTACCCTTGAACTACTAGTCTTGCCTTATTCTTGATAATCAAGCCTCTATCATCTTTCTTGTTCCTAAATACCCATTTAGTGCCTATGGGTACTTGACCAGATGGTAGTGGGCATAGATTCCAGACCTTTTGTCTTCTGAATTGAAGCAGCTCCTCCTGCATCGATTCAACCCAACTACTATCCTTTAAGGCATCTTCTACCTTCTTTGGTTCCATCTGAGACAAGAAGCATGAATACAAGCAGACATTCACATGATGAGTTTGTCCTCTTGTTCTCACACCCTCAGAGACATTCCCTATGATGTTCTCAGTTGGATGAGTGTTGTGAATCCTAAGACGAGGAATCACTTCCAGTTGCAGAGATAAGTCTAGGTTAGACATATTCTGATCAGGAACTGGATCACTCTGTCCAACTACTGTTTCAAAGTCATTCAATGAGGACTGATTAAATGATTGAGAAACATCATCAATGGTTGGTTGTGGAGTAGGATTAACAGTTGCCTGTTCCTTCAGAATACTACTTCCCTCAACCTGGTGTTGTAATGGATCACCTGAAGAACTTTGAGGTTATCAAGTGATTCACTTGTTGAAGCTTCATTATTCCTGGAGATAGTTACACTATCAGATCTGTGAATGTTGAAGCTTGTTGCCTTTCAGCTCTTGGAGAATTTGGAAGAGGTCTGGGAAGCTCAAACAGTTGACTTGCATCAGCATCTGCATCAGCATTCTCTTGAGCACCTGTTCCAGCTGAAACATTCTCACAAGATGGTTTAGAATAGTTTGGAAACAATTCTAGATCAAAGATATACTCAGGTCCATTCCCCCTAACATAAGGAGTGTGCTCATTAACAACTATATTGGATGATTCCTCAAATTGTTGATTCTTGATATTGTATACTCTATAAGCTTTAGAGCTAGAAGAGTATCCAATAAAGATAGCATCATCCGACTTCTCAGCAAACATTGCTAAGTTGTCCTTTGTGTTAAGTATGGTACACCTGCGGCCAAAGGACCTTAGAAAGCCAATGAACGGTGGCCTCTTGTTCCATAATTCATAAGGGGTTTTTCCATGGGGCTTAACTACAAGAACCCTGTTCTGCACATAGCATGCGGTGCTGACTGCCTCTGCCCAGAATGTTAGAGTCAGCTTTGAATCAGCTAACATGGTCCGAGCAGCCTCAATAAGTGTCCTATTCCTCCTCTCAGCAACACCGTTTTGTTGAGGAGTTCTGGGAGCACTATATTGTCTGGCAATCCCTTTTGAGTCACAGAATGAGTCAAGAACAAAGTTCTTAAACTCAGTCCCTTGATCACTTCTAATGATCTTAACCTTGTGATCAATTTGATTTTCTATTTTAAGAATAAAAGATTTTAAAGTTTCAACAGTTTCATCTTTACTTCTTAAAAAGAATACCCATGTAAATCTTGTAAAATCATCAACTATCACAAGGCAGTATGATTTCCTTCCAATGCTCATTATACTTGTGGGTCCAAAGAGATCCATGTGCAATAAGTGTAATGGAGTAGTGATAGAGTTAACATATTTGGATTTATGAGATGATCTATGTTGTTTCCCTTTCAGGCATGCAACACAGTTATCTTTGCAGAAAAATTCCTTTTTAGGCAAACCATGTACCAAGTTATTTTTAGCCAATTTAGTCATTGTTTTAAAATTCACATGACACATGCGTTTATGCCATAGTGTTGACTCATCACTATCAGCTTTGGAAAGAAAGCATGATACTTCACCCATAGGAGAAGCATTGTTCATATCCAGCTTGTACATATCCCCTTTCCTGGGAGATCTAAGAAGCACCAATTCCGGAGGAATTGTCATCCCTGGTTTGAGGATAATGCACTCATGTTCTGTGAAGAGCATCTGATGCTTCTGGTCACAGAATTGAGAAACACTTAACAGATTGTGTTCAAGCTGTTTGACAAAGTGAACTTTGTCAATGTTTATTCTGTCATTGGATATACTTCCTCTGCCCGAAATATATCCTCCGGCCTCACCTCCAAATTGGACAGGCCCTCCATCAAAGTTCTGGAATTGTTGAAGGAGAGATCTGTTCCCTGTCATGTGCCTGGAGCATCCACTATCTACAATCCAGACATTGTTGTTCTTGGCAAATGGACGTCCCTGCACATAAGATGAGATGGTTAGTATTGTTTGGAAGCCCAAGCCTTACAGGTCTTGGGCTCTTCCAAGAGAGTGACATAATTGAACCAAAAGATATGCATTGGGGTTCAATAGAGGTCATTGTTGAAGAAGAGGTTTGGGCTGCAGCATCTTCCTTGATCTTCCAATCCATCCCTTGGTTGATCTTTGAGGATGAGCTTGTTGAAGCTTTTGCAGCATGGTCTTCTTCTGAAGCATCCTTTTCAGAAGAAGCCTTCACCACCTTTTCTTCCGAAGTAGTCTTCTTCTGAGATGGTTTCAAGGGAGCCTTCTTGTTCTTTCGAACCTTAGAAGGTTTGGCTTCCGAAGCCATTTTCCCTTCGGAAGAAGTGGTTTCTTCCGAAAGCAACTTGGCTTCCGAGACCAACTTTCCCTTTTTCATCATTTGAACCCTTTGAAGTGGCCCAACTGAGAAACCTTCTCTAACTCCTTCTTTTCTAACATTATTTGCATAATGTGTGCTTGCTGGATTGTAGTAACAATCTTTAGCCATGTGGTTGTGCAGACCACACATTATGCAGGCAATGTTAGTCTTCTGGGAACTTGCAGGTTGCTGTTTCTTGGGTTTCTTCTCTTCATCAGCAACTTTCCCTTTCAACTTCTGATCCTTTAGTAGAACAGGAGTGCTGGTACTACACTCCTTTCCTGAATCAGGAGTACCTACCACTTGAAATCCGGCAAAAATGAAGACACGCTTTTGCTTTGGGTCGATCTTAAGCTTGGACTCTGCAACCTTCTTGGCAGTCCTTCTAGCAGCTTTAGCTCTGCTTCTTCTTGCCTTGGTGGTTAGGATTTGGTCTTCACAGGTGGAGATGAGTGTATCCTCCTGTTTCTCCCCTGTGGTGGCCACTATTTTTGCCTCATCCTTTAGTTCCAATGGAGAAGGGTCAGCAGCTGGAACCTCTTGCTCTTCAGTACCACATCTAGGTAGTCTAATAGACTCATAAGAGTGTGGTGGAGCTATTTCATTGGTTTCCAACCCTTCTTTGTTTTGATAAAACATTTTGGAATGAGAGGTTGATGCAAGAATAGTTTAGAAGCTTTGCTCAGCAATAGCTTGCTTCCTGGCCTGAGCCTCAGCTGTGACCAACTGGGCTTAAACCTCAGATAGTTTGGATATCAGATCTTTAATTTGAGTCTTATAATTAGTCTTTTCATGTTTTAAAAAAGACACAGTTTTCTCTAACTCCTCAATTTTCTTTTGGTAGTCAGATTCAGCTCTCTTAAAATCAGATGTTAGCACATTTAAAGACTCAACCTCAAATCTGATTTCCGAAATGTAATCCTTATAGAGTTTAACTTTAGCAATACAGGCAGCAGTACAAAGATGTTCATATACCTGATCATCATCTGTTCCGGCCATGAGTGCTTGAGCAGGAGTCACATCCTGTACCAGGAAGCTCCAGTCAACTTCTTGAGCCACAGCAGCTGTTTCAGTTGACTTCTCTTCATGCTTTGAAGCAGTGGGATGTGTGGAGGTCTGTGGGGTTCCCGGGTTGTTCTTGGGAGCCTTGCATTCCCTAGCAAAGTGACCAAGTTGGTTGCAGTTGTAACACTTTGCTTTGCTTTTTTCAAACCCAAACCTGCTGTTGACTGGGTTTTGAGGGAATTGCCTTCCAGTTCTCTTGAAGAACTTCTTCGCTCTGTAAGTTAAAAGAGCCATCTGCTGGACAATATCCATATACTCCACATCATCTGGACTGAAGCACTCAAGATCATCAAAGCAGTATTGAAAATCACCAGAGTGTCTACTTCCAGAGACAAAGGCACAACTATCCTGAGAGGAGTTGTGTTGAACCTTTTAAGACTTTGGAGTCTCAGGTAGAGTAATGTAAGGTCCGCTGTGTGAGTTGTCAGGGTAACACAACAACTGATGTTGTGGTTCCGTGATTTCCCTTTCAACCATATGAAGGGCTGAACTCAGTTGGTTATTGGAGTGACCAGAGGAGTTCTGTATGTTCATCTCCATCTGGAATGCACTTAGGATACCATACAACTCTGTCAGAGTAAGAGTCTTAAGGTCCGAAGTTCTCTTGATTACAACACAGTAATGTATCCATAGTTTAGGAAGTGAAGACATGAACTTCCTAACTATGTTTCTATTCTCAAGAGCTACTCCAATATCCTCCAGAGTATCTACTAGCTCAACATACCTGAAGTATTGTTGAGTCAAGGTCTCACCAGCCTTGAAAGTAAAGTTCTCAAACTGCTGCTTTAAGAGATCCTTCTTGTTCTCTTGGGTTTCCTTGGATCCTTCATACATTAGCTTCAAAGCTTCCCATAAATCTTTAGCAGTTTTGCACTTCTTGAAGCATCTGTAGACGGAGTTGGGGAGAGCAGTTTGGAGAGAAGTCATAGCCCTTTGATCTAGCTCTATTCTCTTCCTATCTTCTTCTGAGTAATCATCAACATCTTTTGTAATGATGCGATTACCAGTGGCAGAAGTGGTGCTTGGTATGAAAGGACCATTGATAATGGAATCCCACATCCTTGAATCTTGACACTTGATGAAGCCTTCCATTCTGATACACCATGTGTCAAAGTCTTCAGGGGTGATCAGTGGGGACTTGGTCATGGTACCGGTTTCCATATCAGCCTTGGAGAGAGCAGCCATTTGAGTGAGTGGTTTGTAGTGAGGAGTGAAAAGCAGGTTGATTTGGAATGTAAGATCTCACAATCAAGAGCCTGGAGCTCTGATACCAATTGCAGGATCGAATATGGGTTTTTTTCTCTCAACTCACTGTGAACAACACTCAGCAAGTAGTCTATGAAGAGTTGATCACAATATAACAAGTAACAAGCAGTAAGAAAATTAACACAGGAAGTAAATTTTCAAGGTACTTTTATATATTGCTTCTCAACTCAAAGGATTACAAGACTCTTGGACTCAAATCACTTATCTAATGAGTTACATGGAGAAGATATATATAATACTACCTACAGCCGGATATACTTTGATACCAGCTGGACACCTCTAACCTTACATCTATACTACAAGACTCTAGGTGAGGTCTTTCAGACATTTTGCCTGAGAGTTGGTAGTCAGGACATGTCCCTGACTTACCTTTTGTCACCAACTAAAGTTGGTAACATGTACTATCATAAAAAGGTGAACAGTAGAATAAAGTATGGTCAACAACATGGCTCTTTAGGAAGACGCCATGCTGTATCAGAGGTCTGCAGTGGACTGTCAGGGACCATACTTTTATCTGCTGGACATAGCAATGTCTTCCGAAGGATAAAGTACTTCGGAAGAATAACTTCTTCCGAAGCCACTTTTACTTCGGAAGACTGCTTCTTCCGAGGCTTGGAGTCTTCTTTGTCTTCGGAAGCTCAGACTTTGTCTTCAGCTCTTTCATCAGACTTTGTCTTCGGAAGCTCAGACTTTGTCTTCAGCTCTTTCATCAGACTTTGTCTTCGGAAGCTCAGACTTTGTCTTCAGCTCTTTCATCAGACTTTGTCTTCGGAAGATAGTCTTCAGCTGTTGGCTTCAGCTGTTGTCTTCAGACTCTCAGAAGATCTCTTGCTTTGCTTCGGAAGCCCTTCAATGTAGCACCAAAAATAACTATGAAGTGGTTTTGGTTGCACCAGCCTTATCATGATCCAACATTAGGTAATTAGAACATTTTTAAAACTTGATTATTAAATTATGAAATTACCCCTAAAATGTTATATTCCTAACTAAAGATTGTATTTTCAAATCTTGTAAAGATGTGATAATTTTAGTAGTAGTGTAAATCTAAGAAGTTGTATTTTTTAATGATTTATGCTCGCTTAATCTACCTATTATAATTAAAGAGTAACTTGTTATGACATGTGTCAGCACCACAATTATCCTTACTAAAATTTTCCCGTCTCTCTCTCCTATTAAATAATTACCTTAATTACTGATAATATTATTTAATATTTTTTAGATTAAAATAATTTTTTGTAAATTAAGAAAAATATTTTTTATTAATGTTATTTCTAAATAAACAAGTTTTTATAAATAATATTTTTTTCTAAAATATCAAACTTTGTTAAAAATACGATATATTATAAAATTTATGTTTTTAAAAGTAAATTATTTAAAAACCAAAAATAATTTAATTTAGGAGTTATGATAATGAAATATTTTAAAAAATAATATTTTTATATGCCTTGATTTAGAACAAAATTTTATCTTTTTTGAAAAAAATTTAAAACAAAGTTATAAAATGTTGATATCACTGCTTTATTACTTATAGTACTTACTTATGTGTAATTTCAATCATATTATATCTTGAAATATCATTTAACTTTTCATATGTTTTATTATATTAATATTTTTTTATTCAACCCGTGTAATACATGGGTTTTCTAAAACTAGTGGTTAACATATAACATTAATGTTGAACGGTAAGATTGATGTTGAATGGTTAATAGATAACCTATGTCTTTTAAAGAACATTAATAGACTAACAAACACTCATATGATCTTATCTTATCTTATCTTACTACTCTAATAAAAAGGTAAATGATGGTGTCATGTGTCAGCACCACAATCATTCTCACCAATTTTTTCCCGCCTCTCTCTATAATTAAATAATTACCTTAATTACTAATAAAATTATTTTAATATATAATAAATTAAGAAAGAAATTTATATATTAAGGTTATTTCTAAATAAATTGAAATTTTTAAAAAGTCAATTTTTTAAAACAATAAATAATCAAATTTGGGAGTTGTGATAAGAAATTTTTTTAAAAACAACATTTTTAAACAGTTTAGTTTAGAATAAAATATTTATTTTTCTAAAAAATTATAAAAAGTTGATATCACTGTTTTATTATTTATAGTAATTTTTTATATGTAATTTCAGTCATATCATATCTTAAAATATTATTTTATAATCATTAAATTTATTATATTAATATTTTATTTAATCAACCCGTGTAATACACGGGTTTACTAAAGCTAGTACGTTAATATTAAAATGTTATGAATTCAAGTGTAGCTCTGAGTAAAATATTTAGAGTTGAGCTAAAGAGTTATCAAAGTAACGAGTTATACATTTGATTAAAAAAAACTAAAAAAAAAATAATTGAAGTTTCAAACAAAAATGGCAAATTTCGTAAATACCAAAACCAAAATTCCGTAAACGCATATGCCTAACAATCCTCCCGTGGCAGCCGGCTCGTAGTAGCATCCAATCAACACCCGCCACGTTGCACCCATGACACAAATCCATGACATGGCAAGTTCTCATTCGCCCACGTCAGCGTAGGCTCCACGGTGGACCAACTCCCTTGTGAAACTCAACGCTAATCCAACGTGATTACCAAAGACGAAGTCGCGTATATATAAACCCCACTCTGCACCTCGTGATCTCACACTCTGTGTAACAATGGCGGATCGGAGGTTAAACCCTACTTTTATCGCATTTTTCTCGCTATTACTCTTGTCTGTTGCTTCTGCTAAAGTGTTCTTCGAGGAACGCTTTGAAGGTAATTCTTTTTGGTGATTTGTAGTTTTATTCCGGTGAATGTAGGATTATGTAGCTGTTTCTTTGATGTGATGATGTTTCGGTTTGATGTAGTGGATTGGTGTGGTCATGTGTTTGTTTGATTCGTGTACGTTGATCGGATCTGTTCTATGTAGGTTAGGTGGTTTGTTGATATGTGAATTAGATTAGATTAGTTGATACGGTGATCGAGATCGTTAGATCGAAGTGGTTTTGAGAAACTTTGTGTAGAATGAAGCGATTTGACGTGAATTTGATGTGGTCGGAGATTGTATTCTGTTATGTGCAAGCGTCATTGCTGTTGTTCTTACTGGAATTACGATTAGAGTTTGATGTCGTTAAATTAGGGCTATTTGTGAATGGATCTGTGTCTGTTATTGTGGCGGATGGGCAATTGACTGATCCTCTACGGTAGAGATTGGTTGCTGATGGTAACAGTTTCGATTGTTGGACTGTTTTAGGGGGCCATACCATCAGGAGATTGAAAATGCACTAGCATTTAGCATTTTTGTGATATTACATGAACTTTTTTGCTAATTATATATCCGTTTGATTCGATGTTTTTCGTCAGATGGATGGGAGAGTCGCTGGGTTAAATCTGACTGGAAGAAAGATGAGAACATGGCTGGGGAATGGAATTATACATCTGGTAAATGGAATGGAGATGCTAATGATAAAGGTAATTTTGTACTCAATTCAATTGGAATGATAGTTTGTCAAATGTAAATGGTTATCAGTAGAAGTCGTATGGATCAGTTATCATAATTATTAAGTTTATATGCAGCTGAAATTTATTGCTTTTTTGTTTGTATAATAGGTATACAGACCAGTGAAGACTACAGGTTTTATGCAATTTCAGCTGAGTTCCCTGAATTCAGCAACAAGGATAAAACTTTAGTTTTCCAATTCTCTGTTAAGCACGAGCAGAAGCTTGATTGCGGTGGTGGCTACATGAAATTGCTCAGTGGTGATGTGGATCAAAAGAAATTCGGTGGTGATACTCCATACAGGTTATTTACATATACAATTCCTGCCTTTAAGGTTTCATATCTTTCTTTATGTTATAATTGCTTATAGTTTGATGTTGATGTTGACTGCAGTATCATGTTTGGACCTGATATTTGTGGGTATGCGACAAAGAAGGTTCACGCGATTCTTACATACAACGGCGAGAACAAATTGCTCAAGAAAGATGTTCCTTGTGAGACAGACCAGCTTTCACATGTTTATACTTTCATTCTCCGCCCTGACGCTACCTACACTATCTTAATCGATAATGTAGAGAGGCAGAAGGGAAGCTTGTACTCTGATTGGGATCTTCTCCCACCAAAGCAGATAAAGGACCCTGAAGCTAAAAAGGTAAATTCACTCAAAAGGGAAATAATTTGTTTGTGCAATGTTAAAGAGTGTCCTCTACAATGGTTAATCAATTTTAAATTTTGTGATGGCAGCCTGAAGATTGGGACGATAAGGAGTACATTCCCGACCCTGAAGACAAGAAACCTGAGGTAGTAAACTGTCCATTGGTTCTGATTTTCTTTCTGAGATTCAAATGGGAATCTAAACTTGAATGCTTTCTATGATGATTAGGGTTATGATGACATACCAAAGGAGATCCCTGACCCAGACGCCAAAAAGGTATGCAAGTTCCATTTTAACATTTTGGATTCCTATGAGTTAATTTTATGAAGTTACTGATCAAGATGGGCTAAATTTCAGCCTGAAGATTGGGATGATGAGGAAGACGGTGAGTGGACAGTCCCAACTATTCCAAACCCAGAGTACAAGGGTCCATGGAAAGCAAAGGTTTGCGGTTTAAATGCTCAACATTCAGATTTTATATTTTTAAAGCTAACGGGTTAAACTTACATATGAATTCTTTCTGATCGACAGAAAATCAAGAACCCTAACTATAAAGGGAAATGGAAGGCACCCATGATTGACAACCCAGGTATTCTTCCTTTTAGCTTTGAACTTGCTGCTGATATACAATCATCTTTAATATCTACTCTAGTTTGTACTGATGATGAATCTTTTCTGAATATAGATTTTAAGGACGACCCAGATCTGTATGTTTTCCCCAAGTTGAAATATGTTGGCATAGAGCTATGGCAGGTAAGTTTTTGTTAATATGCCTTAAGCATTCATCTCTGAGAATCGAATACATTCACCTCTGAGAATCGAATACTGAAACAATGTTATGGTTATTTGCAGGTGAAATCAGGAACTCTGTTTGACAACGTGTTGATATGTGATGATCCTGAGTATGCCAAACAATTGGTAGAAGAGACATGGGCCAAACATAAAGATGTATGTTTCTTCTTTATATCTATTAACTTACATCATTTTCTCCTTCTTACTACCATTTTTCCTATAAACTTACTATCATTCTCTCCTTCTTACTATCAATTCTTTCTGTTGTAGGCTGAGAAGGCAGCATTTGAAGAGCTAGAAAAGAAAACAGAAGATGAGGAATCAAAGGATGATCCAGCTGATTCTGATGTAAGGCTTGCTCTCTCTACTTTCTTTAGTTTCATTTTAAAGCATGAAAATTTCATATTCAAACTTTCATAATATCATATTTATCCAACCAAAAGTCACTTGAATTTTCATATTTGAAAACGGGTATATTTGATGTTATAATTCTTTTGTGTTTGGTGGATATAATTTGTTTACTGAGAATGATCTTGTTTCAGGCTGAGGATGATGAGGCTGAAGCAGAGGATGAGGAAGAGTCAGAAGAAAGTGAAGTGAAGGATGAGCTATAGATGAGGGGTAGAAACATAACTTGGGATCTGAGCTGAGGGGTTAGACTTTAAAGATTTTATTTTTTTAAAAATGGTTTTAGGGCGTTTCTAATAGATGATATATAAAACAATTTGGAGTGTAATGCAGCAGATTTTCTGCCCCTGATTTGAATTGCTTTGAAAGTAGAGGAAAGTGCTTGTGTTTGTGTTTATGACCAAATGATTTACTTCTGAGTTATTTCATATTAACAAATAACCTGAAATGCAATATATCTAAATCCAAGCATCTCCATTAAACAATAAAACTAAGCATCATCAAAACAATAACCATCACCCCCTCCTTACACAATTAGGCCCTAAACACCTTATTTAGTTAGGAGAAGATGGGGGTTCACATGGGAGGGGAGAAGATGCTGGTTGATGGTGTGGAACGTGGATGGATGGTGTAATGGTAGGGTGGTGCAACGAGAAGATCGTGACTGGAGCATGAGAAGGGTGAGCGGATAATGTAGTCAAAGAAGATTTATTTGGAGAAAGTATCGTGATGTTTTATTTTTCTATTTCTTTTGTTTTTTTATCTTTGTTTTTTAGTTGTCACAAAGTAAAAAGAAAGTCATATAAACGTCATGCTTTGTCAGATAACTAGTTATAAATATGTTCAAGAGTAAATTGTTTTGATAGTCAATGTGGTTTGTTAAAATTATATCTTTCGTCTCCACCTTTAAAAAATTGTTAATCTAGTTTCAATTGTTTAACAAACAGTAACACTTGTCGTATTTGGCTTTGAGAACCTTCCAAATCAGGCATTAAGTCACCTCACAACATGTTAGGTTAGTTTTGCCTTTTTGGCACCCACGTTTAGTGAAGTATCCCCTTTTACAGTTTGCGGTCTTGATCCCTGCTTGTCATCATCCAATTGTTTCACTCCTTTCTTGTTCGTGAGTTTCTCTTGGCATCATCGCTTCTTCGTCATTCTGTTGACAAACATATATACTTTTGCAACCTGGTCATTCAAGAATAAAGGTTGAAACAAGGAGTGGCGTATTCGTATGTTAGAAGCAAGACAGAGTTGCTGTGATGAAACCTCCACGTCTCCCCTCCTTTGCTTTTAAAAGTTTAATATTTTTAAAATACGGATATAATTTTGAAAATCTTCTTTGTAACTTTTTATTTTTTCATAGGACATCCGAACTTGTTTTCACTTAAGATTTAACAATCATCATGGAGGATTTTTATAAACTTTTTAGGATTTACGTATGCTTATGGTAGGATAAAGTATATAGATTTTGTATACATAAACGAGCTATCTGTACACAAACTTGATCAGATAATTGCAAGACGTAGGGTCATGGCAAAGGAAAACCAAGTCTATCATCATTTTCTCGTTCCTTAGTGTGATATTGTTTGCTAGCATTATGCAATGATAATTATGTTATTAATTGGGTAAGCATATAAATGACAACAAAGCTCTAAGTTTATACATTAAGCATGGGAAGACTAAGAACATCTTTCATTACACCTTAGCCTTTCAAAGTTGTAACTGAAAAGTTATAGGATCTAAGGTCATGCTAGATCATTACAAAGGTACAAATAAAAATTGTTTGTTTTCATGCTTTGTTATTTCAATATGAATATAATACTTATGTTTCAATCTACTATATTGAAAATATGTGCATGAATTATTTGGATAGACTATCTTAATTATTCTTTAGAGTTAAAGTGTTTTTTTTCTTGCTTATGGATTCATTAAAATAGCCATTTGAAACCAAATATTTATATCTTAACATTTGAATCTAAATGTTTCACAAGAATCAACTCTTGAATAAATACACCTAACTAACACTATTAGCATTTTTTGCTAAATTTTTCTCACTTTTTAGTCAAAGTAATTACAAAATAAAGAACCAATCCACCTAAGGCACTGTATCACCCTTGAAGGCATTTAAGCCTTCTGTTTTTCATATGATTCTACATTTACATTATTACACTACTATATAAAAATGATCTTACATGCATAACATCAGGGTTCTACATTCTTAATCATATATGCACACACATACTTGCATACCATATCACAAAACCTAGAACATGTATGTATAAATATTTGAACTTTACGTTTAACACAAGCAGATCTATAAAAAAAAAACATTCGTGAGCATGCTTATCATCCCAAATCATTAACATACACATAAAAATGACATCTAGAACTCACCTTTTTTACCGTGAACAAGAAAAAAAAACCCCTAGAAATGATGCTTCTCGACAAGTAGGACCGAGACACAATCAAGCTTCAACCTTTTTGCATTAAAAATTATCTTTAAAACATTAGATCTCGTCAAGTATAAGCTAGATCTATGCTAGCATTAACATTATGGACGTTAAAGCTTTACCCTAGTTGCTCAAACGAAGACTTTCTTTCTCTAGCTATTTTCTCCATCTAAAACATGCAACGAAAGGAACAAGAAGTTTGGAGCGGCTATCTTTCTATTTATAGTAATCCCGTTGTTTCATTTAATAACCCATAGCCCCTTCATCCCTTTTTAACCGTGACATAACCGGCTTCTAACCCAAAAATCAGGGTGTTATATGAAATTATCTTGTATTAACATGCATGGTGAAGCCAAGTCCCAAGTGAGAGTTTTTTCTAAACCTAACAAGATCTCCTTTGATGTTAACCTAACTTGTAGTATCAGATGCTCATTAAAAATATTAGGGCAAAATTTCAAATCCAAAAGAACAAGTGATACATGCCAAAAAATTATTTATGATGGACCAAATTGAAAAAACGATGTATCCTTGAGGGTGCAACAAGCAAACAATAAAGACCTGAGCAGAGCTAATTCAAACATACCAATCTAACGGCTAAAAATCACTTGATGACACCATAATTTCATTTCTCTCAATTCTTATTGGTCCAATACACTCACCCTTTACACTCACAGATCCAACGGCTGACATTCCACCACACACTCTCCCCATTTCGTAGATATTCATATACTAATACTACCAAAAACACCCAAATTCCCAAATTGTGCAACAACATTCAGTTTGTGTTCTACCTTTCTTGCTCTAGGGTTTACCACATATAATAATATATATAATATAATATAATCACAGCAAGCGGGCGTTTCTTGTTAATCAATCACGGGATTTACGAACGTTTGTGTTCGTTAAATCGATTAATTCGATTGTTGCTGTCGAATTTTGTTCATATTTAGGTTAATCGACTTGTAATCATGTTTTTGGTGGATTGGTTTTATGGAGTTTTGGCATCGTTGGGTCTATGGCAGAAGGAGGCTAAGATCTTGTTCTTAGGGCTCGATAATGCCGGTAAAACCACTTTGCTTCACATGTTGAAAGATGAGGTTAGTTTGTTAATCGTTATGATCTTACAAATTTCGTTATTTGATTATTAATTTGTTTTTCTGTGTTGGTTTGATTTTGGTAGAGGCTGGTTCAGCATCAGCCAACGCAGTATCCGACGTCTGAAGAACTGAGTATTGGGAAGATTAAGTTTAAGGCTTTTGATTTGGGAGGTCATCAGATCGCTCGTAGGGTTTGGAAAGATTATTATGCGAAGGTATGATTTGTTTGGAATCGGAAAGATTAAGTATCTGTTGATGCATAATTGCATATGATTCTTTTCTTGTGGATTGTTCTGTTATAATGGTAGTCCTTGATGAAAGTCATTCCACCTGTTTTGTTCTGGACTTTTGACCTTTGAATCTAGCTACATCACTATTTGCTGTTGACTTTTCTACTTCAAAATTGATATGAATGGTATATTAGGTTGTTAATAAACAAACAAACAAATGTACCAGTAGAATCCTCACTCATAGTAAATAGCTATTGGTATTGGGAGGGTGAGACGAGAGCAACCTTCCCTCCATCCTTGGATATTCTTAGGTTTAGTGTTAATGTAGTTACATTAAAAGAAATTTAATTTCACTAGAATAAAGATTGTAAACATTGAAGGTATGAAGTACTTTATGAAGGTGAAAAGGTACCTCCCATTTTGTGATGGATGGGTTATAATTAGACAAAGAAGATGGGATTGGTTGCATGTTTGGATAGTACAACCTTTTGTTGTCAAAGGCACAACTAGGCATTGATAATTCGCTTTTTAATTTTATTCTACAGATAAATAAGCCAACATACGAACAACCTGATAAATTGCTTAGATTTTAATTTATGTGCATTTAACGCAATGCGTAATTAATAAAATATCAAATTATCCTTGTATTAACACACTAAATTTAGGGAAAAAACCAGATTTATTCTGAACTTCCCCTGCTATTTTCCATACTGGAAGAAAAAATGATTAATCGCACATTCACACTCTAATTTTGAAATTACTTTTTGCGTGCATGGGCATGTTATCGAGTACTTACGTAAGATGATTGTTTTAGGTCTATTGTTGGTTTTTGACCTTGGGTAATTAGTTATCTCGCCAAAATATGTGGTGCTAAACACTTGCCTGCTTCTTTAACATATTCCCGTCGTCTCTTTGTCTTTGTTAATGAGACACGGCTCTAGGGGCCGGTTATGTAATAACCAAAAAGTTGAAATAGTCGCTTTGCCCCCTAATTTATATCTTTATGCGTTCTTTACACATTTGTTCCCTTGTTTTATTACAAAAGTTTACAATCAAGTGATTATATTCAAGTCAAGATCAATCAAATAAAAGTACAACAATTAAATAATATGTAACATTTATTATTTTTCTTATTCGTTCCCTGTTTGAACTATTAACATAAACATTCTTACCGAACTATGAATGTATCTTACTTTACATAGAGTAAACCATCTTTAGTTCCTTGACACCTCTAACAAAATGACTCTCATTAACTGCTACGTTAATGGCTTGTTTGGAGGAGTTAAGGTCCAAATAGTTTCAATTATATTCTAATCACATGACTCTATGATTTCTCCATCAACTCCTGTGCTAAAACAATTCCTTACATTGTTCATCCAATTGTCTAACAAAATGATGGCGATTACAGTAAATCATAACCGACAACGTCTAAAGTGCACAGGAACTGATGGTTTGAATCTTTGAGCAACTTCATTCCATGGTGTGTTAAGGAAAACATTTAGGTCATTTGATTAGTTTTGTAGTTCTAAATAAATATCAAACTGATGATACTATGCATGTTTGTGTGCACACCAACACACACACACACACACACACATATATATATACAAATGCGCATACACAATTACACACATATTATAGATGTATATGGGTATGTGTATGCATAATCATATACACATGTACATAGGTTGGCTATAGCTGATGGTAAACTAGTGTCTGTGTACAACACCTTTGGTGCCATCATTCTGGATGTTCTCTTTTGTTAATATTTGGTGCACTTATAAACATTGTGTTTGGATTAATATCAGGTAGACATCTAATGATCTTAATGATCTCATGTGTGTGTTTCTGATGTAAGGTGGATGCTGTTGTCTACCTAGTGGATGCATATGACAAAGAACGATTTGCAGAGTCAAAGAAAGAACTAGATGCCCTGCTCTCAGATGAATCATTGGCGAGCGTACCTTTCTTGATTTTAGGCAACAAGATTGACATCCCGTATGCAGCCTCGGAAGACGAGTTACGTTATCACATGGGGCTCACTGGCCTCACTACAGGCAAAGGTAAGGTGAGTCTGGAAAACACAGGTGTTAGGCCTCTTGAGGTGTTCATGTGTAGCATTGTGAGGAAAATGGGTTATGGTGATGGCTTTAAGTGGGTTTCTCAATACATCAAGTAGGAAATGAAGCAAGAACATTGTAAGGGATTTGGTTTTTAGTTGCATGTTCTGTGTTACATATTGGTATGTCATATATTATGCTTTGTCTGTGGGTCATCAACTATTTGAAGAAGAGATTGATAGTGATTTTGGTTTGGTTGATGATGTGGTGCTTTTGGGTGGCAAATGATTGTGGTTTGTAATGGAGAGTAATGTTTTCAATTGGATTATTGTTTATCCATTGTTGATGCATCATTCTGAACAAACTGAAAAGTTACGTTAAATGTGATCTAGATAGAGCTTGGGTCATGAATTGTTGGAAGCTTTTAAGTTACCATAATACCATGAACTGCATTCACTTTGTATTTAGAAATATTATACAAGTAGGCTAGTAACACGGTTATACATGTTGAATAAAGAAAATAGTAACTAAATATTAAATTTAGTAATAGCGATTATTAAAATTTCAAGAATTCATAAAGTGAAACAAATTTATTTATCAGATGAAAAAAGAAACAAAAAAGTAATAATAATTCATAGAATTATAATATAGAGTTATGGTGAGTTATAGCCTTATTTACTTATTTATTATATGAAAATTAGAAACTAAAGGATCATAAAGAAGGGAAAGAATGGATAAAAGAATGTGATTGTGTAAAGATCAATTTAAATAGTTAGTAGCTTTTACTTAAAAACTAGTATTAAGCACCCCGCGTTGCGGCGGGGGCGTAAAACCGTGCCAATTAACGTTAATGTCATATCACCCACCAACACTGGAAAATCTCATATTAAAAAAAAAATAAGAACAAAATAATATAAAATGGAACGAAAAGTAGACGTAAAAACGTTGAATCACGCACATGAAACGTAAAATATTATAAACTAAGTTGATCTAAGACACACAAGTTGTGCCGGAATTGTTAAAGGGGAAAAAGTAAGCGTAAACGTTGAACCACACGCGCACGTTGTGACGTGCTAACTCGTAAAATTCGTAAAACGAAAAATTATAAAATTTGAAAAGTATAGGAGATAAAGTTGAAAGTAAAAAAATTATAAAAATTAAATTGTAAAAGATGTAAAAGTATTAGAGTTAAAAGTAAAAAAATTAAAAATAAAAAAACCAAAGATACCGTCCATTAAACATAAGGTACAACACTTGATGAATAAAAATGTATAATTTTTCATAGTAAAGTTGATAAGCTTATGGTACAAGAATCTAATGCCAAATAAATTTGAAAATCATAAAATACAACCACCTAATGCATAACATAGTTGAAAATTAGTATCATATATAATTTATATTTGCAGTGTTAAATTTGTTATGTATTGAGGGTTGATAAGATTAAACCTAAAATTTAATGTAAACCAAGAAAAGGTTAAACATGTGAACCAAAATATATCAAAAGTGTTTACGACTTATCTAATTTATAAAATAGTTGCATCTAAATCTTGTTTATTTTAAAATTCTGACAGAAAATAGTTGATCGATTGAAGTAGGAACGTAAAACAAATTTTAAAAAGTTAATCAAGAGTAGACAGGCTAACATACGAAGTTGCAATCACTTGCAAACCCAATCCGTTTGTCTAAGATTCAAGTATTCAACCAAAACTATCAAAATTGCTTCAACTAGACCCTAATCTTTGAACATCATATTTAATTCACCTCGTAAAGTAAACTCCTCGTCTCCCAATATTTATGATGAAGTCTCATTTGCATAAACAAAACATGTAAATACTCTTATTTAAATGTTTTTAGGATATTACATATGTCACCAAAATTATATTATATACTATAAAATATCAACGGGATGTACAATGATGCACATGACTTTAAGAATAATGTACACTATGTTATTGCATGTATAATAACTGAAGCAAATGGTACAACATTTATTGCGCGAGCGAGCACACGCACACAAACTCTCTCTCTCTCTCCATCTCTCAATTTGAATATACCACCGTCGTTGTCCATGGACCTTCCAACAACAACGCCACCTTTGTCCACCAACATCACCGCTGTCTTTGTCCACCAGCACCAGCGCCTTAGTCCATCGTCGTATATTGGTGGACCATCGCTACCCACCAACTTTTCAAAATGGGGTTTAGTTTGTGATCAATAGAGTCAAAATTTCTCAATTTGGGTATGAAATAGCAAATTTGCAAAAGAAATGACCCGGAAGAACTTGGTCGCCGGCGAAAGAAACTACGAAGATCCTCTGGTTGCAAATGGTAGTAAGAATACTTTACTATTTGAGCACATTTTACAAATAATTATTAGTTTTAAGGTTACAATATATTCCTATGAAGTTTGAATATGCCCCCTCAACTTCAACTTAACTTACTATTAAACCTAATATTCTTTCATTTGTTTTCTCAACTCTTTTTGGTCTAATTAGATTTTTAAATTTTACTCCCTCATAATTAAAATCGTCAAAATCTATTCTTACAAATTCTCACACTCCTAACGCAGCATATATGTTTCATCCATAGGTGATAACGTAATATGGTATTTGATTCCGATGCTATCATGACCAAATTGATTAATAAACATCATTAAAATTTTTAATAAATATCAAGAGTGATTTATAATCCAAAATATGAAAATAATACAATCTTATCTCTCAAAAAAAAAAAAGGTAGCTAGCACATGGAGAATATATATGCGTGCTTCCACATTAAACTTGACTTAATCATGCATACCCAGAAACACAAAAGTTGTATATCTTGATGTCTTTTATGTTAATATTATTATGAAGTATTATCACTTCTTTCTTTTATGAAATATATGTATCATTTCTCTTTCAAAAGAAGTTTTGATATTGCTTCATGACTTTGATAATATTAATAATCGCTACATAACATATCAACCTAAAATTTTAATATTTAGGCTGTTCATGAGCTGAACCAAGTCGAGCCAAAGCAAGCTTAAACTCGGCTTTAATTTACACCGAGCCATCTTGGCTCGGTTTACAATCGAGCTGCCTCGGCTGTTTAATAATTACAAATACCAACCATATTCTAGAGCGATTTTCATAACCAATCCCCAAATACTCTCTTAGCCTCTTTGATGTGAAGGACATGAACCTTTTAAATATTATCTTAACTAATATGTAACTTATACAAGGAGATACAAACACGAAGGGGATGTAGCTCAGATGGTAGAGCGCTCGCTTAGCATGCGAGAGGTACGGGGATCGATACCCCGCATCTCCACCAAATATTTTTATATGTTTTACAAAATTTCATGATTACACTTTTCCATTATAATGCAGAATGCCAGAATCAATTGTAAGCAACATGAACTATCGATAGCATCTTTATATAATGATAAATTTGTCCTTTGTTTTAGTAAGTTACAGATTTATGCTCTTTCTTTGTAACAGCTTCGACTTTGGCTAACTATAAGAAATGATTGTCGAGCAATAGGGCTCCATTCATGGTTAAATAGATGATGCAGAAGCACGCCTCACTACGAAACACAGAAAAAGCCTTTGCTTGCACTCCCTTGTTGCTGATTTGATCGTTGCCTTGTGGCTAGGCGCGCTTTTAGAACAAAGATCATATCTGCCTCGAGTCTAATGTAGTCTTGAGTTATTAGCAAAATGATTATTAACTTATTACAAAATTCCCTATAACAAGTACATTGCTAATTTTAACAGTCACCTAATCATGCTCTGCCCTGCTTCTTTGCTAATGTTACTTTTCATCATCAACAATCTAATCTTCTCAACTTCATCCCACTTCCCCTTTTCTGCATATATATTTGATAATAACACATAATTACCAGAATTCCATGGTTCCAAAACAATAAGCTCTTTAACTGCTACTTCTGCAAGCTCCATATCACCATAATTATGACAAGAGCTAAGTAATGCACCCCATAACGCAGCATTAGGCTTCATGGGCATTGATTTTATCAACTCGTAAGCCTCTTTCACGCACCCACCACGCCCAAGAAGGTCAACCATGCAACCATAATGCTCGAGCTTTGGCTCAACTTGATGGTTTGAGACCATTGAGGAAAACAGCTCCCTGCCTCTTTGAATCAACCCCGAATGCACACAACATGTTAACACACCGACAAAAGTGGACTCGTTGGGATTCAATCTGTTCTTGATCATCTCATCAAACAAAGCTAGACCCTTTTCGACTTCTCCACTGTAAGCCAATCCTGATATCATGGCATTCCAAGAAACCACATTTTTCAACCGCATATCGTTGAAAACCACGAATGCAGCATCAAGAAGCCCGCGTTTGCAGTAGAAATCAACAAGTGAGTTCCCTACAGAAACATGCTTCTCATAAATTTTACTCGATTTAGCATATGAATGAATCCACTGCCCGATACCATCCTCTCCCAAACGAGCACAAACCGGAAGCATAGTCACCACCGTAGCCTCATCAGGTTCAAAACCATCATCACACATTTCACGAAACACCCTCAACGCCTCGCTCTCTCTCCCGCTTTTGGACAACCAAGATAACATAGTGTTCCAAGAAACCACACTCCTCACCCTCATCTCCTTAAACAAGCCATAACCCGTATCCAAATTTCCCATTTCACACCACCCACGAATCATCAAGTTCCAAACAACAACAACATCTCTCTCACGCATTTCATCAAACACCTTATGAGCATCACCCATTCTCCCACAATTCACATACAACTCAACAACCCCAATTCCAACAGCACTAAACAACCGAAATCCACGTGAAAAAACCTCACCATGGACCATTTGCCCCACTCTAACATCCCCAAGATTCGCACAAGACTTGAGCAAAGGAGCGAAAGTGAACTCATCAGGCCAAATCCCACGTTTCTTCATGGCGCAAAAGAGACCGATCGACGTTTGCGAAGGGGGTGATAAAGAGTAGCCCTTGATCATTGAATTGTAGAGGAGGATGTTGGGGTGATGGGTCTGGAGGAAGATGAGATGGGCGTAGGGCATTTGGTGTAGTGAGCTGCAAACGGAGATGAAGTGTGAGAGGATGTGGTTGGATTGGTGGAGGTGGTGGCGGAGGATGTGGGCGTGGATTTGGGTGAGGTGGGTGCGGCTCCGGTGGCCGTGAAGGTGGCGGAGGATCCTCCGTTCGACGTCCCTGACGGTGGTGGCTCTGCTCATTTTTCTTATGACACCATTTTGATGCGGTTGGTTTGGTGGTTTGATCTTTGCGTACTTTATTTATGTTTATTTTGAGTTTTCTTGCGTCTTTTCTATGTATCAACGGTAACAATTACCATTTGCTAGAATGTCATATAAAAAATTTAATTATGGTTATCAGTTTCATTTGTTTCATATAAACATCCTATATATATGAGTTATGGTTGTATAAAAATAACACACTCAAATAATAAATGTTTTCTTATTTTCTCTATTTGTTTTCTTATTTTCGCTGTTTTTCTTCTTTGTTTCTCTATTGTCTTCATTATCATATGCATAAGGAATGTTGCTGTAGGTCTTTGTTTTACAATGCGTTATCAACATGACAAAAGAAAACTAGGACGAAATGTGACGAAATCCGTTAATTTTTTTAAAATTTAGGACTAATCTGTAATATGTCAATCTTAAGGATGAAATGTGAATTTGATGCAGTTGGTTTGGTGGTTTGAACTTTGGGTATTGTATTTAAGTTTATTTTGAGTTTTCTTGTGTCTTTTCTATGTATTAACGGTAACAATTACTATTTGCTAGCATGTCACATAAATTATTTAATTTAATTATGGTTATTATTTAATTATGGTTATCAATTTCATTTGTTACATACTAAACATCCTATATAACGGTAACAATTACCATTTGCTATAATAAAAGTTTTCTTGTTTTCTTATTTTCTCTATTTTTTTTCTTTGTTTCTCTATTATCTTCTTTATCATATGCATAAGGAATGTTGCTATCGATCTTAGTTTTACAACGTGTTATCAACATGACAAAATGAAATGCGTTAATTTTTTCAAACTTTAGGACTAATCTGTAATATGTCAATCTTAGGGATGAAATGTGAATTTGAGCAAACCTCAAAGACGATCCATGTAATTTATTTTATATATAATGTTTAAAAGGCAATGTAAAAGAATAGTTTGGATGTGGGGTTTTAAGGTGGTAGCCTTCACGCGGCCGCGGTCTTCTCCCGTTGTTTCCGACCACCAAGTCGTTGGGCTCTCTCGTACGTTGAGCCTTGCCTAAGGTTCTATGGTTCTAGCCTTGGCTTTTGTGTTCAAGGGGGGCTTTGGAATCCCTGATGTGGTGGGTAATTGTGGTGGTCGGTGTTCAATCCGTGGAGGTGCGGCCGATTACATGTCATACAAGCATTTCTAGTCCTTCCCTCTATCTGCCTTCGTCTTATGTTCGACTGATGATCACAATGGAGTTTCTTTGTTTGCTGATGTCACACCCCCGACTGATGGCAGAACAATCGGAACAGACGAATGTTAATCGATTGTTCATAGCACATGTCATTTAAAGCATTAAAATAATATTAATTGCAATTTCATTAAATCAACTAACTCAAATATTTAACCAACTTACATAATTCAAATAAAACAATAAAATTTATCTCTTTATTAACTAGGTTAAATCCTAGTTTGTAAGCACTCAAGATATCCAACTAAAGAGTATTTCATGAAATCATGTGAAAATTAATGTGGTAAGCTAAAGAATTAGCCGATTAAGTAAACACAGGATTGCATACATAGATATATTGAATAAAATGATTGGAATAATTCAATTCTCACAACATATTAAGACTCATAAGGCAAATGTGTAACACTAAAGACAAACTATACACAATCAAATTTAATAATTGAATTGACTCGGTCTATAGACGAAATCTTAGTGAATAAGGCATATGTATGATTCCGGTTTCAATCACTATCGAATAATCAAATGTGATAGGTTTGTCAAGCTAATATATTCATCGGTGTTCCTGTAATTTGTATATGTTAGTGATTGTGTTAAAATAAATGTTTATCTAATTATGAACATACATTGTAAATAATAACCTAACTTGAATCAAATTGAACATTGAATGAAATGAATTATAAATAATAATTGATTGAATATGATTCACATGATTTCTTTTTTCAAATTGTAAACACAAGAAAAAAACCACTATATATACTCACATGATAATTTCACGTAATTGAAATATTAGCATGCTAGACTAAACATCAAGATTTTTTACGGGTTAATCTATGGAATGATGTGTTATATCAGAATAATAGTATATTTAAAGTGCCATAGGAACTATGGTTCAAATAGGGATTTTGGGTTTTAATCATTGATTTAATATAAAAAATAAATTAAATGAGTAATAAGTTTTGAATGTTAATAACGATTAATAAATAATTTAAAGGATAAATTATAATGATTTAATAATATGATTAAGAATGATTAAGTATTAATATAATAAAGTGTTTAAATTTTCTCAAGAATAACTATTTTAATAATTAGTTATTTAAATGATTATATTAGTAAAGAATATTTTTAATAAATATGAACTTATTTTATAGATATTGGAACTTTTATGTACATTTATAATACTTTTTATTTATTTTTGTTACAATTTATAACTTATAAAAATATTTAAATGTGTAATATGATTTCTGAAATTTTCAGGTATTAATTAATATATTTTGTTATAATATTAAATAAAAAATTAATTTTATATTATTATATTGATATTTTCTGGATTTATTAAAACTAGTCTTTTTACCCGCCGCGCGTCGCGGCGGCGGCGTACACGGCGTGATAAAGTATAGAATACAATGGACATGCCTCGATTCCGAACTAAATTTATATCGGAATGTAAAGTAATTCGAATGTATACCGTGGAATAAAAAGTATTATATTTGACACGACTCCAAACAAAATTACGTTAAATCATAGCCCAACTCAATACGCATATAAAAACCTATACTTGCGACAATGCCGTTTGTGACGTGATATAGTATAGGCTACAATAGTCCGGTCTCGTTTCCAAACTTAATTTATATCGTAACATAAAGTTTCTCGAATTTATAACGTCAAACGAAAATATACCATATGTTACCCGGTTCATATTCTCACAAAATGTACTTCAAAATGTAAACAAACTCAAAACATACTTAAAAATAGGCACGTAAAAGTTTTATTTTGACCTTTCCGAATAAAACTTACATTAAAATGTAGGCAAACTTGAATTTATATCGGCATAAAATGTCTTGGATTGTGAAAAAAATCAATGTTTTTTGTTATTTATATAGAAGAAGAATACTTTACTTAAACTCACTCGTTGAGGTGCATTTAACCGTGAACAACAAACGATTTAAATGTTTTGTATCAAAAAAGAAAACTTATACGTAAACTTAAGTGTCATGCGAATACGTTGAAAAATAACGTTAAAATGTTCAAGTATAATTTTTTAATCGATTGACATGCAAATTCATTATGTATGTTACGATGATGACATTAGGTGATTAAGTGCGTTACGTTAAAGAAACAACGATGATCAATATTTCCTCATCTAAGGCTTATTTCTATTTGTCATCATTATTGTTTCTTTAAGTTTAAACTAGATATTAAAACCCGCGCGTTGCCGCGGGTCTATTTTTGGTTTGAGGTGTGTTTTTTAAAATTATGATTATCGTGTTGACGCAGCTAAAAAAGGTATCAGTAAACACAAACACACCTTAATGCAAAAAAAACTTTAAAAGTAACGAAAAGTTCGTACCATAAAAATAAAAAATAGAAAATAAAAAATATCTTTTTACTAAAAAATACAGATCTCATTAAGTATATATCAAATTTTAAACAAATAATTTAATTTTAATGTTGTATTTAATAATTAATATAGTTAATTTTTAATAATATTTTCATTCTCAAAATTATTCTTTTATTCATACACGGACTCCATTAAACATTCAATTACATTTAAAAGAATTTTGAGGTCCATTGACCATCATTATTACCATCACCACCCAAAAACCCATTTCCATATCTCAGTCATCTTCACCACAACAACATCAACACCACCTCCATCGTGACTGTCGCAGCCATCGCAGCACCACCAACACCGCACCCATCGCACCACCACCACGACCACCACACCAATCGCACCACCACCACCATCGCAACCATCGTAGCACCACCAGTAACGCAACCATCGCCGCTCCACCACCATCGCAACCATCGCTGCTCCACCACCACCGCAACCATCGCCCGCTACACCACCACCGCAACCATCGCCCGCTCCACCACCACCGCGTGAGCCGTGTAATAGGCGACCATTTCGCTCGGTTCGGGGGCACTCGAGGCAGCAGCACCACCATCACCGCGACCATCGTAGCACCACCACCACCGCAACCATCGCAACACCACCACCGCAACCACCGCAGCAGCAGCACCACCGCAACAACACCACACCGCAACCACCGCAGCAGCACCACCACCGCAGCTTGTAAATCTGTGCTTTTGAAAGTTGTGTTGTACATTGTGCTTTTGAACTTGTGCTTGTTTTGAAACTTGTACCATGTGCATCACTTTTGGTACGGTGGCACTGTAGCCACCGACCAACGTCTTTAATATATATATATAATTAAGAAAAATATAATGACCTCATAAAATAAGGTTAAAGTTTTCTTAAATATACTTTAAACATTTAAAAAGTTAATATCAATTATAAATTATGTGATTAGGTAGTGATGATTTTCACGGTTGTTAATTATAAATATGATTTTCATTTAATCCATCTTCTATATATATAACTTTTTAAATGTTTAAAGTATATTTAAATGTTTAAAGTATATTTAAATATTTAAGTATATTTAAGGAAACTTCAACATTATTTTTTGAGGTCATTATATATTTTTCAATTTAAAATCCAATGAATGACGATGATAACGAAACGACTTACATATACATAACTTGTACGAGTTTCATGTACGTAGCTCTTAGTTGTACACTTGGTAACGTCTACTTACATATACATAACCTCTACAGATATGTAACTCTTAGTTGTACATTTTGTTACATATACTTACATATATGTAACCCCTGGTTTTCATGGTTTTCATTCATACATGGTTTTCAAAGGATCTCTCCCCTATACACACACACACATAATTATTACATCATTCGTTTCTTAAATCCGGTTCGACCAGTCGACTAGTAATGTTATGCAACTAGACTCCTTGTGGGTGATCTAGGGTATTGACCTAGATTGGTTCATGCTTTTATTCCACTACGTGTTTTGAAATAATAAAGCTATGGTATCAATAGATTGCTTGTGAAAATGATGATTTTCATTCAACAATTGGATACGTATATATACAGTAAAGTGGAGAAAAAGTAGGAGAAATAAAAGCTTATACAATAAACTCTAATTGATCACTAAGTATAATAATTTAAATTGTAGATATAATACAAAATTCTTTGGCGGGAGATATTACTTAACATTCCCCTGCAAGATGGACTAGCGGGAAGCAAGACCAATCTTGGAGATGAGTAGCTGAAAGCACGGTCTGAATAAGGGTTTGGTAAGTACATCTGCTAACTGATCATCCCCAAAAACATGTGTAACCCTTAGAGAACCGGTCTGCACTTTTTCACGGATAAATAAAAATCCAAAGCTAGATGCTTCATGCGAGAATAAAATACCGGGTTTGCGGAGTAGACCGTGGCACTCAAGTTGTCACAATAAATGGTTGGAGCGGTAGACAAACGATAGCCAAGTTCATGAAGGAGATTTGCAAGCGATTAAACCTCAGTTGTAGCGGATGCAAGCGCTCTAAATTCAGCCTTCGTGGTGCTCCGAGTCAATGTACTTTGGCGTTTAGAGCTCCATGCTACAAGATTAGAACCAAGAAAGACCATACAACCGTGGTGCTGCGGTAGGTGGTTTTGTCACCCGCCCAGTCGACATCGGTGAAAGCATGGAAGTTGAGTGGTGATCTTTTTCGTATCAAAGGTGCCTTAGATATGATCCCTTAGAGATAGCGAAGTAAACTTTTGAGGGCGAACCAATGCTGAAAAGTGAGAGCTAGCATGCATGAATTGGGAGAGCTTGTTAACTGTAAAAGCAACATCCTTCTTGGTAAGAGACAAGTATTGTAGAGCTCCAACAATGGCTCAATAATTGGTAGGAGAGGGATATTCAGGTGCACCCATAAGTGTAAGGGTTTTAGAGCAAGTAATAGGAGTGGAGATAGGACGACAATCACTCATGTTTGCCTTTTTTAGAACATTAGATTTATACTTTTGCTGGGAAAGAAGGAGACCATGTTGATGTAGAATGCATTCAGCAGCAAGGAAATATGAAAGATGACCTAAATCCTTGAGAGAAAATATAATGGATAAGAGATGGATGAAGCGAGTAACAAGAGGGGTGGAGGGTTCGGTGATGATGATATCATCGACATAGACTAGGATATAGATAGTAGAAGGACCAACAGTAAGAGTAAAAAAAGAGGAGTCGGAGATGGTAGGCTTAAAACCATGAGATATGAGAAAGGATTTAAGTCCATCGTATCAAGCCTGAGAGTCTTGTTTTAAACCATAAATGGACTTAGGTGGTGTTTGTTTTTCTACAAAAGAGCTTCTGAAGCTCTTTTGTCTGCGCCAAAAAGAGGCGGACAGACGTTTATGGTCTGCAGAGTGTTTGTTTTTCTGAAGACATTTCATTAAAAAATGTCTGCGTGACCTCTTCTCCAAGAAGAGTTGGACTAAAGTCTTCAGAGATCTTCCCACCTCTTCTTCACATTTCAACCCCAAACCCCCAATTTCTGGTCTGCTCCCGTCGCCTCCCCCACCGGCTAAATCCGACGACGGTTCTTCGATAATCGCTGCCATGATCGTGCCGGAGCACCGGGAGACCGACTGGAACTTCTGCACTGAATGCGGTCATCTTCAGCTCTTGTTCAACTTATCAAATGTCTCCCGCCTCATTCTTATAGGTAACAATATCGACCCTAATCCACAACCATCAGATTATGTTCGTCCTCCGGTTCGTGAGCCGTTGGATAAGGAGAAAACAGAAAGTGAATTGAAGGGATTGGTACTTGCTTTGCATCCCAAAGTGTGTTTTCGAAACGGTGTGCCGAACACCATATTCTTGATGTATGAAGATGATGTGTTGCATCGTGTAATCGTTGGTAGATATGTTGGGCCTATTGTTGGTGAATTTGTTGTTGAAGATGTTGAATTAGAAAGTAGAGAACTCAGACGCAGGTTGAAGTTCAAAAGAATGCCTAATTTGATTCAATCTCAGGTCCGTATTGTTCCTGTTTTCTCTAATGGTGTTGGTAGTTTGGCGTTAGGTTTACAAAGTATAAGGGAAATGAAGAATGTAGAGTTTAGGGTTGATACAGGGACATTGATACAACCATATTTGACTCCAATGATATCTGGTATGTTCTCGATTGCTTCACCTCTTGACGCGCGAATTCAACAAGGGTTTGATCTTAGAGCTTTATGTTTAGGAGTTGGTTGTCGGCGAAGGTGGGTGGGCGGCTCCGGCGAAGTAGATCAGAGAGAGGGAGAAAGTTGTAGAGAGAGGGAGAAAGTTGTAGAGAGAGGGAGAAAGTTGCAGAGAGAGAGGGGGAAAGTGGATGGGAGTTGTGTGTCAAAGTAGATCAGATGCAAGTTTTAATAATCCGCAGGTTTTAAAAAACAAACAGTCTTCTTATTACAGACTGCAGACGTTTGGTCCACCTCTTCTCCTGCAGATGTCTGCAGATGTGGTCCGCAGACTGCAGACGTTTTACCTCTTCAGAAACAAACAGCACCTTACTCAACTTGCAAACATGGGAAGGGAAGGCAGGATCAACGAAACCAGGAGGTTGGGCCATGTAAACATCTTTGTTGAGGGTACGTACCCTGCAAGAAGGCATTGTTGATGTCGAGTTGATGGAGAATCCATTTTTGACACATGGAAAGAATGAGGATTGGCTGAAGGGTGTCCGGTTTGAGAACAGGGCTAAAGGTTTCAAGATAGTCAATGCCTAGGCGTTGAATGAAACCTTAATTTGGCGATGAGATGAGCTTTTAAACGATCCATGAGCATCCGGGTAATACTTAGTTTGATAGACCCATTTACAGCCAACAAGATTGGGTGCATGTGTAGAAGGAATAAGGTCCAAGTATGATTACGGAAGGGCATCAAACTCTTGTTGCATGGCTTGACGTAAGGAAGGATGTTTAAGGGCATGAGCAATGGTTGGAGGTTTAGTGGATGGGTTTAGAGAGAGAGAGAGAGAGAGTATATAGTTAAAAGTCAGAGTTCATGTGATATTTAGAGTTTGGTTTTGGATTTTTGCGTGTGGTGGGCTTTGGTGGGGGTGTGGAAATAGTGGTTGGTGAAGGATTAGTGGAAATAGGAGATGGAAAAGAAGTAGTTAATTAGTGAAAAGTAAAAGGAGGGAGGACCTGTGGGTGGCGTGAAGGTGGGGTTTGGTGAGCTAGGAAAGGATAGTTTAACTAGAGGGAGGGAGAGGTGAGGAAATGACAGGATAAGATATGGGTAAGGAGTGTTGACAGGAGGAAGTAATAAGTATGGAAACCCAAACATCTAAATTGGCCGGGTGATGATACTGCAGTGTGAATGGAGTTGGTCATTTTTTAGAATAAGAAAATATTCTCAAGAAAAGTGATATCTCTAGAAGTATATATATATATATCTTATAGGAGGTTGGGTCAAGTACATAATATGCACTTTGGCTTGGAGAATGGCCAATGCAAGGAGTGGATCGTTGATGAAGTTTATAAGGGGAGTAAGGACATAACCAAGGGTATCATAGACAACCAAAAGATTGTAGTTTGTGATAATTAAGGAGGAATTGTAAATAGAGTGAAACAGGGTAAGTTGTTTAGGGTGGGGGTTGGGACGATTTATAAGGTAGGTGGTGGTAAAGGCTAGCCGCCAAAAAGTGAGTGAAAGTGTAGCATGGGACAGTAATGCAAGACTGGTTTCGATGATATGGCGATGTTATCGTTCCTCATAACCATTATGTTGAAGGGTATGTGAAGGGCTCGTGAGATGAGAGATTCCACAACAGGCAAAATGAGAGGCAAGTTTGATGAATTCACCCCCGTTGTCGGAGAAAAAACGTGTGATGGTGGTATTGAAAAAGTTTTCAATAAGTTTTTGAAATCGAATGAAGACGTTAAACGAGTTGGATTTATTTTTGAGATAATAAAGCCATGAGTACTTTGTATGGTGATCGAAAAATATTATGTAGTATTTATAGTTATCAAAAGATGTGACAGGAGAACACCAAACATCCAAAAAAATTAAATCAAGAGGCGAACTAAAAGTAAGAGAAGAATCACCGAAAGGAAGTTGATGACTTTTACTAATATTGCAAGCATTACAAAAACTATGAGAAGTAGAATTAAAAGAAACATGAGATGATAAAAACTTGAAAATTTTGTTATTTGGATGGCCGAGTCTATGATGCCACATAGTAGAATCGGTTTTGTGCATGGTGTAGACAGCGGGTGATGATGGTACACGTCTTAAGCGAAGCTCATACATGCCCTTGGTTTCCGTTCCTTGGAGTAGGTTGAGTTTGGTTGCTCGATCCTTGAGAACAAAAACAGAAGAGTAAAATTGTATGACAAGATTATTGTCAAGACATAGACGAGAAATAGAAATTATGTTCTTAGATAAATAAGGAACATGTAGAACATTATTTTAAGAATAATGGAGGTGTGTATGGTGTGAACTAAAAGACAACCAATATGAGTGATTCGAAGACCTGATCCGTCACCTATTACGAGTTCTTCCGTCTCATCATACGATTTGTGAAATGAGAGATTGCTGATGTCGGTTGTGACATGATGTGACACTGTTAAAAATCCCGTTTTCCTGATCTGAAGTGGGGTTACGACCCATGGTATTAACTTGAGCATGTGTATTGCGAACAAATGGTGGAGTAACAATAGTTGGGTGGGCCTTTTTGAATATTTCACAGTTAGTGAGATAGTGCCCTCTTTGGTGGCACCATTGACACATGCCAAGAAAAGGCCCACTGTATTAGAATTGGGAGTCAGAAAGATACCTTGACCATGATGTAGTTGTTGATGATAATTACCAGTAGACACATTGTGGGATTTTGGTGGCCATGACCTTTGACCTGTAACACCCTAACCCGGTTAGGGCTGACGTGTCACACAAACAGTAATCAGAGGTTCATAACGATAGAATTAAAGTACTAAGAAACACACAAATCCTTACATAGGCCCAAATAATTTAAATAAAGTCTTAACATCAAATACTATTAAATCTTATTAATCCAAATGTTTTCATCCTAACTTCTTGAGTTAACACTCTTCACTCGTTCCCCTGAGCCCCTTGAGTACCTGTTATAAAAATAAGAGAAAACAACAAAAGAAAATACGGCTGAGCCAAAGAATGCTCAGTAACGGAATAAACAATAGCAATACAATGATCAATAATGATAACAATGAGATGATCAAGTTAAAAATCAAATGATAATGATCATCCAAAAGGAATACCCATATGAGCCAATAACAATAACAATTAACAATGTGTACATTAGCTGCAGTTCTAATGCACCAATATGTGAGATAGGAATGTGGGCACACACACCTAACCATCTCACCAATAACAATAACAATGATATCCTAGGATCGATCCATACGCCTCCTTTAACAATAATCAATATGTGTCACAACTTAGCACATAATAATAATGTAGAGACGCTGTGGTCTAATCGCTCTGCCATAGATAGAGCACGTCACTTGTGCCACAATGACGCCCTATGTCCCCATAGGTGGATGTGCTCGGGTATGGAGGTCAATGATACAATCAATCAAGCCAATATAACACAATAAGTTACACTAGTGCTCATAACCCTTAATCAAGGCCACTAGCTATAATCAATCATTTAGGAAGCATGTGACAATGAGTACAAAGCAGATAAAGGCTATCACATGCAAACAATATCAATATACAATAAACACTTATAACAATAATCTTATGGATTTGATAACCAACAAGTCAAGTTAAGAATTCAAAATACCGATCAAGAACGAGAGGTATTCATGCTACGAGAGGGAAAGGTCGGAATCCGTACCTTATACACGAATGACAATATTCAGAAACAAAGTCTAGGCTCGGTTAACGCCGTGAGAACCTACGATAACGTAACGCAAATTATAGTTTGAAAAATTCCAGTTCTGTCTCTGTCTTTTCGCACTCGTTAAAAATACTAAACGACGTCTAAAAATTCTGAAAATCTCCAGTTTACTAGATTAGTGAGTTCTGAACAACTTTCATTTAGAAAAGTTTCTGATTTGGATTACCGAAATATGAGAAAAACGTGGATCTTTACAGCTGCGCAGAACTGCTAGCTGTTACGAAAACGACTATTTGGAGGTCTAAACGAATGAGTTTTCCAATGTTTTATATACCAACAGATTCGTCTTTCGACGAACTTCGTCATGGACATAAAGTTTAACTGATTTGGATCTGTTATGATAAAGTTATGACCTCCGTAAGTCGGCTGTAAAATACGGAACTAAATCGACTATTTAAAGCTTATTTTTAAACAAAATGGACTATTTATAATGTTTGTTAATATTATATATAATTATAACTATCAGAAGTTATATATTATTCATTTACATAATATGTCAATATTATTTTGAAACATAATAATGATCCATTATTTAATTAAATAATAGTATTTTAACTAATTAATAGTGTTTTCTATAAACATATTTTATAGAAATATTAAAGCATTAAAAGAAACAATTTCTAGAAAATATGTAGATGGTCTTAAAAATAAAAAGAGTTTACAGAATTGGTTTTTATAATTTTTAGTAATTTTTATAAAATTTTAAAAGGTTAAATAGGCTTTTAAAAAAAATATGGCAGGAGCCCGGGTTCGAACCCGTGACCTCCTGCCCAAAATCCCTCCCACTAACCAGTAAACCAAAGGCATATAGCCGCATTAGGATCCAGCTTTTAATAGTTTTAAGCTGTCCCAACCAAACACCCCCAAAGCATTTGAACCCTAAATCGATTTTGAATCAAATTGATGTCCGATTCGTTGTTGTTAATGCTCAATTTCATAGGGCTTTCGTTCCTAGGCTAAAATCGAGCATGTATGTATGTTCAATTTCCTGCTAATCAATCCCGAATCCCAAAATCCCTAAATTCTATACCGTATAAACCCTAGAACAATTTCGCTTCAATTGAGCATCAAAACGATGTAATTAGCCAAATTAATGATGGGGCTTTCATTCCTAGTCTAGGATCGAGTATGTTGGTAGTTTTAATTACCTGTTTTGAAGTTGATTCGATGATGAACCCCACGATGAACAGTTGCGACAGGGATGAAGATCGATCGCTATCCAAATGCCAATGATATCCAAATTCCTCTTACAGGAAGCTTTTAATGGATGAAAGGATCGAATGCCCTCTATCTATTTTGTGAATTGATGCCTATAAGGCAGAGATCGACTGAGTTGCAGGTCCGCGGCAAGATGGGTTTCGAAATGGTGTGTTTGTGTGTTTTTAGATGCAATTGAGAGTGTTTTCAGTTTAGTAATCATTGTATCATTGTGTGTATATGATTAATTCAATTATCATTAAGTTTTGAATGCGATTCCAGGTTGTAAAGAAGCCGACCACGATCGGGAGTAGTTAGATCGCACCATCGACTGGATTTTTAAATTGTCGTGTGGGTTGAGTTCGAATCTATCATGTGGGTTTGTCGGGGGTTTTAATTTTGTTGAAAACGGGGTGGTTTTGGAGATTGGGGGTCGCCGGAAAACGGCCGGCGAGTGGCCGGAGGTGGCCGACGGCGGTGGTGGAGTATTTGAAAAAAAATTACAGAATGGTCCCTCAACTTATTCCTTTTATTATTTTGTGGTTAAAGGTTTACAAAACAGTTTTCAAAACTTACAATTCACCCCCTGGAATTAACAAAACATTTTTAATAAATTTTGTAGATTATTATTATTATCATTATTATTATTATTATTATCTTATTACGGGTATTATAATTCTACCCCCCTTAAAACAATTTCGTCCTCGAAATTCTAAATAATGTAGCATGAACC
The DNA here is from genome assembly GCA_024085815.1 of Flaveria linearis. Taxonomy (NCBI): domain Eukaryota; kingdom Viridiplantae; phylum Streptophyta; class Magnoliopsida; order Asterales; family Asteraceae; genus Flaveria; species Flaveria linearis. Next base: position 61,792,959 of record CM044004.1, on the reverse strand, counting down.
CTTCAGGAAATACAATACGGTGAAAATAATACTTCTTTAAGCACACATCACTTACGAATAGAGTAATCACTAACAGTTAGGCTTAGAAAACATACACTTAGTTGTCGAATAAGTATGGATACTGTGAACGAATCATTTCTTCTGTCTCCCATGTCGCCTCGCGTTCAGAATGATTTTTCCATAAAACTTTGACGAATGGTATAGACTTGCGTCTCATAACTCGTTCTTGACGATCAATAATAGCTTCAGGTTCCTCTTCATAAGAAAGATCTTCTTGAATCGCGTGAAGAGGGTAACTAATAACGTGCAACGGATGATAGTTGTATCCCCTCAACAAAGAGACATGAAAAACATTATGAACATGAGAGAGTTGCGGTGGCAATGCTAAACGATACGAGACTTCTCCAACCCTTTCAAGAATCTCAAACGGACCGATAAAACGTGGACTTAACTTTCCTTTAATTCCAAATCGACGTATGCCACGACAAGGTGACACTTTGAGAAACACACGATCTCCGACTCTAAATTCCAACGCTCGTCGGTGTTGATCGGCGTAACTCTTTTGTCTAGTTTGGGCTTCTTTCAACTTCTCTCTGGCAATGGCAACTTTGTCATTAGTAATTCTAACCAATTCCGGTCCTTCGATTATCTTCTCTCCAACCTCGTTCCAACATATCGGTGCTCTACATTTTCGACCATATAGAAGTTCAAACGGGGCCATATTTATACTAGCCTGCCAACTATTATTATACGCGAACTCAACTAAGCATAAATACTCATCCCAATTGCCCGTCCATTCGAGTGCGCATGCTCTAAGCATATCCTCCAAGGTCTGAATAGTGCGTTCAGATTGTCCGTCTGTCTGCGGATGGAAGGCGGTACTAAATCTTAACTTGGTTCCCCAAGCATTTTGGAAACCCTTCCAAAAGCGTGACGTGAAACGCGGATCTCTATCACAGACAATCGATGATGGCGTGCCATGAAGTCGAATAATATCTTGCAGAAATACCTCTGATAATTTGCTAACTGAGTAACCCTGTTGGATGGGCAAGAAATGAGCCGACTTTGTGAGTCTATCGACTACGACCCAAATGGCGTCGTTCTTCTTGAATGTTTTTGGTAGGCCTGTAACAAAGTCCATGGAAATATCATCCCATTTCCACACAGGAATATCTAATGGTTGCAGTAATCCACTAGCTCTTTGATGCTCAATCTTTACTTGCTGACAAGTTAAACAATGACTCACATATTTAGCTACATCTTCTTTCATACCACTCCACCAAAAGTTCTGCCTTAGATCTCTATACGTCTTAGTGGCTCCCGGGTGAATAGAGAAAGGTGAACTGTGCGCCTCTGCTAATAAGGAGTCACGAAGGGTTGAATCATTTGGCACACATAATCTATTTCCACACCAGATAACTCCTTGTTCATCAACTCGAAACTCAGATTGTTTCCCTATCTTCAAATTTTGTAATATCGCCCAAAGTTCTCCATCTTGATTCTGAGCTTCCTTGATCCGTGTAATAAGATCAGATTCTATCCTCATCTTGGCTAGATAACCGTTAGACTCACCAAGCTGTAACCCAACTTCCATTCTATCCAGATCTGAGATAATCTGTGGTTGGATTTGAAGACATGCTACTCCACCTGCACTCTTTCGACTGAGAGCATCTGCCACGACATTCGCCTTGCCCGGATGATACTGGATGTTGGCATCGTAATCCTTGAGTAGTTCTAACCATCTCCTCTGCCTCATATTGAGTTCTTTTTGAGTGAAAATATACTTAAGGCTCTTATGATCAGTAAAGATGTCACATGTCTCTCCATACAAATAATGTCTCCAAATCTTTAATGCAAACACTACAGCTGCAAGCTCTAAGTCATGTGTTGGGTAGTTTACTTCGTACGATTTAAGCTGTCGGGAAGCATAGGCAATAACTTTACCATGCTGCATAAGAACACAACCGAGTCCCTTCTTTGATGCATCACTATAAATTTGGTATCCGCCAGAACCCGAAGGTAACGTAAGAATAGGGGCAGATACCAGTCTTTTCTTCAGTTCCTCAAAACTCTTTTCTCTATCCTCGTTCCACGTAAATTTTACACCCTTTCTCAATAGTTGAGTTAGAGGTAATGCTACACGAGAGAAACCTTCCACAAAACGTCGGTAATAGCCCGCTAGACCAAGAAAACTACGAACTTCAGTGACGGATGTCGGTCGAGGCCATTTAGTAATAGCTTCCACCTTTGCCGGATCCATAGTGATACCTTTAGCTGATACAACATGGCCTAAAAATGCCACTTGTTCAAGCCAAAAGTCACACTTAGAAAATTTAGCATATAACTTCTTTTGGCGTAAGGTCTCCAAAATTGTGCGAAGGTGGTCTTCATGCTCCTCTCTACTTTTAGAGAATACCAAGATGTCATCGATAAAAATAATTACAAAGCGGTCCAAATACTCATGGAACACTCTGTTCATGAGGTCCATAAAGACAGCTGGAGCATTGGTCAAGCCAAAAGGCATAACTAGGAACTCATAGTGACCGTAACGGGTGCGGAATGCTGTCTTAGGAACATCTTGATCTCGGATCCTCAATTGATGGTATCCTGATCTGAGGTCGATCTTAGAGAAGAACTTTGCCCCTTGTAGTTGATCGAAGAGATCGTCAATACGCGGTAACGGATAGCGGTTCCGGATAGTAATCTTATTAAGCTCTCGGTAGTCAATGCATAGACGCATACTACCATCTTTCTTCTTCACAAATAATACCGGTGCTCCCCATGGTGAAACACTTGGTCTAATGAATCCGAGTTGTAATAACTCCTGCAGTTGTTCTTTCAATTCCTTTAACTCTACTGGAGCCATCCGATAAGGTGCCTTAGAAATAGGTTCCGCCCCGGGGATTAAATCAATAGTAAACTCGACTTCACGCTCAGGTGGTAACCCTGGAAGTTCTTCAGGAAAGACATCAGAGAATTCCCGAACAATAGGAAAGTCTTCAATACGAGGAGTGTCCACTGATGTATCTTTTATAGAAGCTAAGAATCCCTCACATCCACGAGATATAAGCTTTTGGGCTTTCAGAGCAGAGATAATTTTGAGAGGTTTCCGAGGTAGGTTCCCTTGGTAAACTAAGTCAGGATTCATAGGATCACCAAATAGCACACGACGAGTTTGACATTCTATGGTAACATGGTGTCGTGTTAACCAATCCATGCCAAGAATAATATCGAAATCACCCATGTGCATAGGAAATAGGTCAGCCTCTCTAATGATTGATTCGATCTGAATAGGACAGTTTTGGTATACTTGTGAAATAACAATCGATTCTCCAACAGGAGTAGAAATCACTAATGCAGGCTCTAGAGCGGTAGGCATGATCGTAAGGTGCTTTGTGAATAACTGAGATACTATCGAGTGGGTGGAGCCAGTATCAAACAATACAGAAATATCATAGTCACCATAACGAAGTATACCACAAATCGTACCTATATATTGATAACTAATGAGATACTAACGACGGTAAAACTAGAATCAATGGAAGTAGATTATGATTATTAGAATGAATTTGTACGGGAAGATGTACCTGGAGCATTAGCAGCTTCCCCTGCAGTTAGTGCGAATACTCGACCTCCAGTAGTGGGTGGCGCATTGGCTCCCTTAGCATCATTCTCTGGTCGGTTCCTCGCCTTTGGGCATTGACTAACCCTATGCCCCATATCTCCACAACCAAGACAAGCTCCTGTAAGTCGACGACAAGTTCCGGGATGATGCTTTCCACAATGAGTACACATCGGATGTTTGGAAGGATTGCCTTTTTGATTCACCGGTTGAGCTGCAATTGGTTGTTGATAGGTTATCATTTGACCTTGACTTCGAGTCTTACCATGCCATGGCTTAGTGTTCTTCCCCGATCCTTGATTTTTCTGACGATCATTTCCATTTCGGTCAGATCCTTGAGATGACTCACCGCCAGCCTGAATACGAGTCCCATCTCTACTGCGCTTCTTATTATCCTCAAATTTTAACAAAAATTCTTTTCTCTCCAGGTCCACCCTTTTTGCAGCCCTAACTGCTTCCTCAACATTGTTGAAAGTGGAGTGAATAATAGCCTTACGAATCCGATCACATACTGCCCATTGATACTTTTCAGCCCGTTCCTCAGGTGATCCAGCAGAAGAACCTAGAAATCCCAACAGTCGATAAAACCGGTCTGTAAAATCAGTGAGTGATTCATCGTTTCGTTGACGGATGTTATCATACTCCCGCCTGTATGCTGCTTTATCCACATTCGTAAAATACTTGTCGAAGAATATGGAACGAAAATCATTCCAAGATAGAGTCTCCATGAACTGTTCGCCTCCTCTTTCAGCTACCACATTCTCCCACCATACTTGAGCATCTTCCTCCAGCTTATAAGCAGCTAAACCCGCCCTGTACTGCTGATCAACTCTAAGCACGGTAAAAATTTTCTCAATATGAGCGATCCAGTCTTTGGCCACTGCAGGTGTAGCCGCCTTAGTGAATGATCGTGGTTTTTGCTTTTGAAATCGCGCTAGCCAAACATCTGCACCAGTTGGGTTTGGATTCGGGTTTGGATTTGGGTTTGGATTCGGATTCGGATTTGGGTTTGGATTTGGATTAGGATTTGGGTTTGGATTTGGATTAGGATTTGGATTACGTACCGCATCAATCAAAGTTGGTAGTATAGCAGTAAGTGCTTGGGTCATAGCACCAACAAGGTTTGGATCAGGTCCATTCGACCCGCTAGAATTTCGTGAATTACGGCTGGGAGGCATCTAAAATGAAAACAATTCACATTAATCAGAATAACGTGAATTAGAAAACAGCCATATAATATATAGAGAACCTAACCCAATGTCTACCCAATCCTCACATGTCTTAATTATTTAGTTTAAGTTTTCTACAGGAAGGAGCCTAAGCTCTGATACCATAACTGTAACACCCCAACCCGGTTAGGGCTGACGTGTCACACAAACAGTAATCAGAGGTTCATAACGATAGAATTAAAGTACTAAGAAACACACAAATCCTTACATAGGCCCAAATAATTTAAATAAAGTCTTAACATCAAATACTATTAAATCTTATTAATCCAAATGTTTTCATCCTAACTTCTTGAGTTAACACTCTTCACTCGTTCCCCTGAGCCCCTTGAGTACCTGTTATAAAAATAAGAGAAAACAACAAAAGAAAATACGGCTGAGCCAAAGAATGCTCAGTAACGGAATAAACAATAGCAATACAAAGATCAATAATGATAACAATGAGATGATCAAGTTGAAAATCAAATGATAATTATCATCCAAAAGGAATACCCATATGAGCCAATAACAATAACAATTAACAATGTGTACATTAGCTGCAGTTCTAATGCACCAATATGTGAGATAGGAATGTGGGCACACACACCTAACCATCTCACCAATAACAATAACAATGATATCCTAGGATCGATCCATACGCCTCCTTTAACAATAATCAATATGTGTCACAACTTAGCACATAATAATAATGTAGAGACGCTGTGGTCTAATCGCTCTGCCACAGATAGAGCACGTCACTTGTGCCACAATGACGCCCTATGTCCCCATAGGTGGATGTGCTCGGGTATGGAGGTCAATGATACAATCAATCAAGCCAATATAACACAATAAGTTACACTAGTGCTCATAACCCTTAATCAAGGCCACTAGCTATAATCAATCATTTAGGAAGCATGTGAAAATGAGTACAAAGCAGATAAAGGCTATCACATGCAAACAATATCAATATACAATAAACACTTATAACAATAATCTTATGGATTTGATAACCAACAAGTCAAGTTAAGAATTCAAAATACCGATCAAGAACGAGAGGTATTCATGCTACGAGAGGGAAAGGTCGGAATCCGTACCTTATACACGAATGACAATATTCAGAAACAAAGTCTAGGCTCGGTTAACGCCGTGAGAACCTACGATAACGTAACGCAAATTATAGTTTGAAAAATTCCAGTTCTGTCTCTGTCTTTTCGCACTCGTTAAAAATACTAAACGACGTCTAAAAATTCTGAAAATCTCCAGTTTACTAGATTAGTGAGTTCTGAACAACTTTCATTTAGAAAAGTTTCTGATTTGGATTACCGAAATATGAGAAAAACATGGATCTTTACAGCTGCGCAGAACTGCTAGCTGTTACGAAAACGACTATTTGGAGGTCTAAACGAATGAGTTTTCCAATGTTTTATATACCAACAGATTCCTCTTTCGACGAACTTCGTCATGGACATAAAGTTTAACTGATTTGGATCTGTTATGATAAAGTTATGACCTCCGTAAGTCGGCTGTAAAATACGGAACTAAATCGACTATTTAAAGCTTATTTTTAAACAAAATGGACTATTTATAATGTTTGTTAATATTATATATAATTATAACTATCAGAAGTTATATATTATTCATTTACATAATATGTCAATATTATTTTGAAACATAATAATGATCCATTATTTAATTAAATAATAGTATTTTAACTAATTAATAGTGTTTTCTATAAACATATTTTATAGAAATATTAAAGCATTTAAAGAAACAATTTCTAGAAAATATGTAGATGGTCTTAAAAATAAAAAGAGTTTACAGAATTGGTTTTTATAATTTTTGGTAATTTTTATAAAATTTTAAAAGGTTAAATAGGCTTTTAAAAAAAATATGGCAGGAGCCCGGGTTCGAACCCGTGACCTCCTGCCCAAAATCCCTCCCACTAACCAGTAAACCAAAGGCATATAGCCGCATTAGGATCCAGCTTTTAATAGTTTTAAGCTGTCCCAACCAAACACCCCCAAAGCATTTGAACCCTAAATCGATTTTGGATCAAATTGATGTCCGATTCGTTGTTGTTAATGCTCAATTTCATAGGGCTTTCGTTCCTAGGCTAAAATCGAGCATGTATGTATGTTCAATTTCCTGCTAATCAATCCCGAATCCCAAAATCCCTAAATTCTATACCGTATAAACCCTAGAACAATTTCGCTTCAATTGAGCATCAAAACGATGTAATTAGCCAAAATGGGGCTTTCATTCCTAGTCTAGGATCGAGTATGTTGGTAGTTTTAATTACCTGTTTTGAAGTTGATTCGATGATGAACCCCACGATGAACAGTTGCGACAGGGATGAAGATCGATCGCTATCCAAATGCCAATGATATCCAAATTCCTCTTACAGGAAGCTTTTAATGGATGAAAGGATCGAATGCCCTCTATCTATTTTGTGAATTGATGCCTATAAGGCAGAGATCGACTGAGTTGCAGGTCCGCAGCAAGATGGGTTTCGAAATGGTGTGTTTGTGTGTTTTTAGATGCAATTGAGAGTGTTTTCAGTTTAGTAATCATTGTATCATTGTGTGTATATGATTAATTCAATTATCATTAAGTTTTGAATGCGATTCCAGGTTGTAAAGAAGCCGACCACGATCGGGAGTAGTTAGATCGCACCATCGACTGGATTTTTAAATTGTCGTGTGGGTTGAGTTCGAATCTATCATGTGGGTTTGTCGGGGGTTTTAATTTTGTTGAAAACGGGGTGGTTTTGGAGATTGGGGGTCGCCGGAAAACGGCCGGCGAGTGGCCGGAGGTGGCCGACGGCGGTGGTGGAGTATTTGAAAAAAAATTACAGAATGGTCCCTCAACTTATTCCTTTTATTATTTTGTGGTTAAAGGTTTACAAAACAGTTTTCAAAATTTACAATTCACCCCCTGGAATTAACAAAACATTTTTAATAAATTTTGTAGATTATTATTATTATCATTATTATTATTATTATTATCTTATTACGGGTATTATATGACCGGTGTTGTGACGATTGGATTGTTGCATGTGAAAAACGATTGCCGGTTGATGAAGTCTAGTAACCGGAGTTTGCTGGGCCAAAGATAACTCATGATTGATCAGTTTTTTTGTGAAATTCATTGAAAGAGATCAATGAGTCCCTGGCGTGAGTAGCATCCAGGATCGGTTTGTATTGAGATTGTCGAGAGCATTCAGAATGGTATCGATAATATCTTCATCATCCATATTCTTCCCTAGTATCACTAATTCATCGGTAAAATGGTTTTGATTTGCTACATGTATTCGGAAACAGACTGAGTGGGAACCTTGGAGGTTTGTTTGAGACGATGTTTTAGTTGCTTAATATGGCCACGACTGGGAGATGCATACATTTTCTCCAAGATATTCAAGATGTCACGAGAGGAAGCAGCACCTTGAATCATGGTAATGATTTTTTCAGAAATACTTCCAATAAGAGCACCAAAAAGCAACCTGTCTTGTCGGAACCACAATGCATAATCGATATGTGGGGTCTTGCTTTTGTCGGCGTTTGTAGTGGGTGATGGCGTTGGGTGAGAGCCCTTGATGAATTTGAAGAGATCGAAACCGCACAGAAGGGCCACGACTAATTGTGTTTTGCAGGCTAAGAAATAAATGAAGTTAGCTTTGGGGTTGCAGGGAAAGTTACAACCGTGAGATCTTTCATTGAAGGATTGACTAGGAAGGATGGATCGTCAGACATCTTGATCGAAGATTGAGGACGTGTTGGAGATGCATGAAGGTCGAGATGAGTTTGGTGAAGATGTATTTGAGCCTTGCTCTGATACCATAATAAAGCTATGGTATCAATAGATTGTTTGTGAAAGTGATGATTTTCATTCAACGGTTGGATACGTACATATACAGTGAATTGGAGAAAAAGCACGAGAAATAAAAGCTTATGCAATAAACTCTAATTGACTAAGTATAATAATTTAAATTGAAGATATCATATATAATTCTTTTAGAGGAGATATTACTTAACATGAATCTCTTTAAATTCCTATGCACGAAACCCAACAAGCTTTAGTTTTATTTGAATTAGACATTATTACATTTAACTTAAAATTTTTATCAGAGGTTGCCACGTGAACCGATTGGCCCTGAATTTTGAGTCCAATGATTTGAAAAGTTCATGTCTTTGAAGCTATTCAAGCATAGAAACGCATTCCAACCAATGGAACTGATATAGTCACCATACACATATTAGACATACTAGCTTCATTCCTAGTTTTCTCACATATAAGGGACATAATTTTGTTGACCTGATTAGGGGTAAAGAAAAAAAAATCACTTCTATTAATAATATGAAGTTTCGATTTTATTTTATATTAGATGTGGTCCTTGGTAGTATATTTCTTTGTTACCTTTTCGTGGATATCCAACTAGCTCAAGGCGTTTGTTTACGGTATGGGAACATTCAAAAGATTGATTTCTTGTTAGGTTGTGTTGGAATTCTAGTAATATTAGCTTGTATATAAATATACATATTTATGTTGTACTATTTATAAACTAGTGTAGTATCCCGTGTATTAGGGTTGATTAAATATATATAAAATAATTTATAGTAAAAATTTTAAAAATTATAAATGATGTTTGTAAATAAGATATGATTGAGTTAGAAATAAATAAGTAGTTCAAGTAAAAACAATAATAATATTATTTTAAAATTTTATTTTATAAGATTGTGTTTTTTTAATTGTTTTCTTAAACATTTTGGACTTTTTTTAGTTTTATTTTGAAAAAAATAATTATGTTATGCAACTTAGAAAAAATAGTATTAAAATACTTCTATTTTAAAAAAATTGTGTCATATATTTTTAAAGTGTAATTTTCATTATAATATCAAGTTTTTTAATTTTTACAATATCTATTTTTATTTGAAAATGTTTTAAATAATATATTACTATATATACTATTATCATTTATTAGGAGAGAGAGACGGAAAAATAAAAATGAGAATGCTTAATATGTTGGCATGTGGCATATAAAAAGCTTCTTTTATAATATGTAATAGATTAAATCTATTCATTAAACTTTAGGCTAATTATGAAACATGAAATAAACTCAAGGGGTATAAAATGAATATGTATATTTATTTAAATCTTTTGATCAACAGTTTATAGGATTTATGAGAATTCAATTGTTCACACACAATCTACAGACAAAAACAAAGAGCACTCTCAAGGCATATAAACTTCATCAATTCAATTTAAGTTCTTGTTTCTACTTCTTGATCTTATTCGATTAAATCAATTGTGTGTGTACAAATGGTTTAATCTGAAAGAGTAATCAATTTCAAAAACATCCTGGTGATTTAATTTCAAGTTTTTTATCAAATTAGGGTTTGACGAATTTGATGTTAATTTTCCCTTCATAATTTCAATAAAGATTAAACAATTGATTTGATTTGGCATTAATTATTGTGAATATCTGTTATCAATTTCAATATCATGGATAATCAAAATTGTTTTCAATTGGATCAATATTCATACTGTGACGTAATTTTGAATGCTTTTGCCACTAGTTAAACTTTAATAACTATTAAATGGTTGGTGATAGTGCATCAAAAGTTGTTAGTGATGTATTAATTGAACCAAAAATTTATTTATATTATTTTCACAATTCAGTGGGTTTCAATTGAATCAAAGATTGATTTTATAGAAGGAATAAATAATAAATCGATTGAACCAAAAGATTCATTTATGATTTTTTTCTCAGTTCAGTAGGTTCAATTGAATCAAAAAATTGATTCTTTAATGGGAATAAACAATAATAAATTGATTTCTTTATTGGATTAAATTGAACCAAAGAATGATTTTTAAAATGTAATTCATCAATTCAATTCAGATAGCTACGGGAGAATCAATTAAGGATTTGTCTATAAAGTTTTCAAAACTAGAAAAATTTGAGGGACAAGACTTTAGAAATGAAAGAAAAAGATGCATATTCTCTGAACAACTTTAAAAGTTGTGTATGTCTTGACTACTGTAACACCTGAGGTAACCGAAAAGGAAACTCTAGATCAACAGAGTAGGTGATTAAAGTGGGAAAATGATGAGTAGTGACATATATTAAATGGGATGTGTGATGCACTCTTTGATGTATATCAAAATGTCGAGTCTGCCAAGGATTTGTAGGATTATTTGGAAACCAAATATACGGAAGAAGATGCATCTAGTAAAATTTTCTTGTAAGTAACTTTAATTCTTACAAGATGACTGATAATAGGAAAATTATGGATCAATTTAATGAGTTACAACATATTCTTAGCCAATTTGAATAACATAAGATGCACACGGATGAGTCAGTTGCAGTCTCTAGCATCATTGACAAATTGCCCCTATTATGGAAGGACTTTAAGCATACCTTGAAACAACAAAAAGAGGAATTAAGTTTGGTTCAATTGGGTAGCCATATTAGGATTTAAGAATCTCTTTGGATTCAAGAATCTGGGAAATTGAAAGGGAAAATTAAAATAGGTCAAAACTCGGTTAACTTGGTTGAAAAAGATGGTAAGTTCAATAAACGAAATCAATTCAATAAAAAGAAAAGAAAGGAAAAATGTGACTATCAAAAACCAAATGAGAAGCTTAATGAAATATGGTGGAGATGTGGCAAGATGGGTCACAAGAAGAAGGATTGTCGTGTGAAGCTACCAGGTGGAAATAAGGGTTCAAGTGGAGCCAATTCAAGTGGGTTGAAGGATCCACTGCCTCAAAAAGGTAAGTTGTCTAATTTATCTTTATATTCAATGAATTTGATTGAATGTGAGTCTAATAATCCAACTCAAACACACCAAAATATGAATTTGTTACAAACTAAATTTTTTTCAAAAAATAGGTTATAAAATAATAAAAGTGAAGTAATGTTTGGCGCCCAAGCAACTCCAGCGCAAGTGCCTTTAGTTCTAATTAATTCAAAGGCTGTTTAGCTTAAGTCCACTATTGATATCACTAAGGCTATTGCTGAATCATTGATGGTGACCGTTAATAATTTGAAAAAGTGTTCGAATATAAAATTGAATAAAGTTGAACACATTTCACTAATAGCTGAATCATTCTATGTACAAGATGACTTGATAGCTTGATGCGTAGACTCAGGTGCTACAAGTCATGTTTGCAAGGATTCAAAATGGTTCGTAGAGCTGGAATTAATTAAAGATGGATCTGTGCTAAAGATGGAGAATGTATCAACCGAGCCTATCAAAGGGATTGGAAAAATCAACTTTTATTTACTTTCGGGAAACAATTAATGTTAGATGAAAGAATCTTATATCCGGAATTATGTTAAATAGTCATGGGTTTTGGACAAGTAATAGAGTCGGATAAGTTCGTGTTATCAAAACATGATGTTTGTTGGATTTGGCTATCTATCTAGTGGTATGTTTAAACTTAATATTCGTATACCATTTGATATTGAATCTATTTACATGACATCTTCATATAATAATAAAGTAGATTCTATATCTAACTTGTGGCATACTAGATTAGGATATATTAACTATTTTAGAATGCAAGACATGGAAAAAATAAGTCTAATACTTGGTTTTAAAATGACCAATAATAAATGTCATACTTGTCAGTTAACAAAAATAACAAGAAAATCTTTTAAAGATGTAAAAAAGGGATTCTCGGGTATTGGATCTCATTCATTCTGATTTATGTGTTTTTCATAGCACGCCATCATTAGAAAATAAGAAATATGTAATTACAATTATCGATGATGCAACTAGATATTGTTATGTCTACTTATTATATGCAAAAGATGAGGCACTTGATAAATTTAAAATTTATAAACAAGCGGTTGAACTGTTTTATTATGATCTAATTAAGACCCTCAGAACAGATCAAGGAGGGGAGTATTATGATCCAGTGTATTTTTAGTCAACTGGAATCATACATCAGATCACAGCACCGTATAAAACTCAACAAAATAGTGTGGCAGAAAGAAAGAATAGAACTTTAAAAGAAATGGTCAATTCTTTGTTTTCTTATTCCGGTTTGAGTGATGGGTTTTGGGAGATGCTATGCTGACCACATGTTATTTATTAAATAGAACTCCAATTAAGAAAATCCAAATAACTCCGTATGAGTTATGGAAGAAAAGATCTCTAAATCTTCACTATATTCGATTTTGAGGATGTAGGGAAATTGTACGCTTTACAGATCCTAAAAGGAAGAATCTAGGTGAGAAAGACAGATTGCATATTTATTGGATATGCTAAGAACTCAAAAGCATATAGGTTCTATGTAATAGAACCAAATGATTCAGTGTCTATTAATACTGTGACTGAATCTAGAGATGCTATCTTTGATTAGGAAAGATTTACATTAGTACCTAGACCTATTGATGTGGGTTAACTCTCACGAAGTAGGATAAATGATTCTACTGATAATACAGCTTTTCCTCCCGAGCCTAGAAGAAGTACAACAACTAGAAAGGCAAAGTCATTTGGAGATGACTTTTAACTATACTTAGTAGAAGGTTCAAGAGATGAAATAAGACATCAATATCAATATTGTTTCATAGTAGAGGAAGATCCAAAGACCTTTGGTGATGCTATGGCTTCAAGAGATGCAAATTTTTTGAAGGAAGTTGTGCAAGATGAAATTGATTCCATCATGCACACTAAAACTTGGAAACTTATTGATTTGCCTCCAGAGTGTAAACCTTTAGGGTATAAATGGATTTTCAAGAAGAAGGTAACGGTAGATGGGAGTATATATAAGTATAAAGCCGGGTTGGTCATACAAGGCTTTAGACAAAAAGAAGGGATATACTTCTTGATACTTATGGTCCACTTGCAAGAATATCTCCTAGAAGATTATTGTTAGCTCTAGCAGCTATACATAATCTTATAATACATCAAATGGATGTTAAAACTTCTTTCTTAAATAGTGAATTAGATGAATAAATATACATGAAACGACTTGAAGATTTTGTTATGCCTGGACAAGAGCATAAAGTCTGTAAGCTGATTAAGTCTCTTTATGACTTAAAACTAGCTCCTAAACAATGGCATCAAAAGTTTGATGAGGTTGTCCTGTCAGATGGTTTTATCCTAAACCAAGCTGATAAGTTTGTTTACAATAAATTTGATTCTTCTAAAAAAGGAGTCATAGTTTGTTTGTATGTTAATGACATGTTAATCTTTGGTACAAATCAAGGACAAGTTAATAAAACTAAGGAGTTTTTATCATCAAGATTTGCCATAAAAGATATGGGGGAGGCAGAAGTAATTCTTGGAATAAGAATAACCAGAGATAGCAATGGCATTACTATCTCTCAATCATATTACATTGAGAAGATATTAAATAAATTCAATTGCTTGAATTCCTCACCTGTTGGGACTCCAATAGATCCTACTATTAAGCTTATGCCAAATCAAGGAAATCTTATTGCTCAGTTGGATTATGTTAAGGCAATAGGATGTTTGATATATTCTATGGTTAGTACAAGACCTGATATAGCATATGTTGTGGGAAGATTGAGCAGGTACCCAAGTAATCCAAGCTCACATCACTGGCAAGCAGTGAATAGATTGTTTAAGTACCTAAAAAGAACCATGAACTGTGGTTTATATTATTCAGGTTCACCTTCTATTCTGCAAGGTTTTTAAATGCAAGTTGAATAACAAATTTATAAGATCATTCGTCTACTAGTGGATGGGTATTTTTGCTAGGTGGAGATGCAATTTCTTAGGCTTGTAAAAAGCAAACTTGCATTCAAAACTCTACAATGGAGTCTGAGTTTATAGCACTAGCTTCAGCCTGAATGGTTAAAAATTTGTTATATGAAATTCCATTGTGGCCTAAACCCATATAGTAAAGTGTATAATGGAAAGTCTAGACACTTAGGTGTAAGACATAGCATGGTTAGGGAATAACCATGAATTGAATAATATCTGTCGAGTTTATAAAATCTCAACACAACATGGCTGATCATTTAACTAAAGGGTTAGGGAGAGATCTCGTGAATAAATCAGTTATATGGATGGGTTTGAAGTCCATTTCTTAGTATTTTATGTTAAGATATCCAATTCTTATTTAATACAACGTTAAATGCCGAATTCAATATGGAAGGCTTTTCATGAGATATTGGAACATAACATAGCATCCCAAGGTATGTGTTCAGACTGCAAGATAAAGAAGATTGAAACATAGTTTCTTAATAGTTCTTTGGAAAATTGTATTTGCAGTTGCAAGATGAGAACTACCTATAAGAGTATGAAGCTTAGCTGCTTCAAGAAACTTGGACTTGGCTTTAATATACTCTTTAAAGGATGGGATATAGGCTAGTAAAATATTATGTCAAGTTAGAACTTTTAGAATTGTCAATTTATGTGTGTATTACCTTCAAGTATTCAGATGAATAGAACAGGTTCAATCATCACGACACCTTAATATTCGAATATTTAGATCCGTAATATACTAATGTGACATTCAATCCTTAGGATATTTCATTTATGCATAAGTTTGATTATGGTGAAGTTTGCTTATGTTGATCATGAATATTACCAAAATGGAGGAGGAATGTTGGAATTCTAGTAATATTGGCTTGTATATAAATATACATATTCGTGTTATACTATTTATAAATTAAACCTATTAGTTAAAATTTAGGCTAATTATGAAACATGTAATGAACTCAAGAGTATAAAGTGAATATGTATATTTGTTTAAATCTTTTGATCAATAGTTTTATGAGATTCATGAGAATTCAATTGTTCACACATAATCTACAGAGAAAAACAGAGAGCACTCTTAAGGCACAAAAACTTCATCAATTCAATTCAGGTTCTTGTTTCTACTTCTTGATATTTCAAGAACATCCTGGTATTTCAAGAACATCCTGGTATTTAATTTCAATTTCAAGTTCTTTATCAAATTAGGGTTTGATGAATTTGATGTTAATTTTTCCTCATAATTTCAATAGGTTTTTATATATTGTTATGACAAAATCAGTGAACTAGGTTTTAGCATGTGAACTGAACTATGTGATTCGTCATTTGTTGCTACACGAAAATTAGTCTAGAGACTTACGTCCGGAAGCAGTGCGATTGAATCAAGGATTATCACCACGACTCGGGCTGTCAAAGTATCTTGAATCAAGGATTATCACCACGACTCGGGCTGTCGAAGTATCTAATCTGCAAAACAACAGAAAACACCATGAGTCTCGCCACAGGCAGAAGGGAGTTCTCCCCGTGACCAACCTCCGGTGTGAGAATAAGTATCTGGGGAGAGTTTAAGTGTGAGTATGTTGAGTTAAGATGAGATGATATGAATATACCTGAACTTTCGTATTTATAGTGACTTGCATGTGACAACTTCCTCCATGCGAATCTATTTCGAGACATCTGGAGTTGAACAATCCGGACAGGGACTCCTTGGTTAACGGAGTCGTTTCCCTTCTTGTGACAAGGGTTTTCTATTCGACATTAATGTTGTTAGTCCTCTAGAAAGATTAACATTAGTCTTAGTGTGTCTTTTACAATTTCGTCTTAGTATAGGGACTAGAATTGTAAATAGATAGTCTTTAGTTCGTTGATAGTATAAATAGCTTTGTCTAGAGTAGAATTAAGTAGTAGTAACAATTGCTGCTTTCTTACTCTTATAATTGACTCTACTATATCAATGAACTGTGAATTTTGTTGATATTTGCTTGTTTTGATTACAATTGTTTGTTTTTCTTTGAATTGTTCCCATAATTTGTTACAGATTGATGTATTTGATCCTATCAAATGGTATCAGAGCTTTCAGTTGAGTGTTTTTGAAGTTCTGTCAAACATAGAAACTTCAAAAATCCACTAAAATCTGTAATAAATTGACAATTCAAGTGAAATATTGTGAATTAGAGTTGTGTTTTATCATCAGAAACATGATTTGAATTACAATTGCAGTATATCACATCAAAATTGAGTGAATCAGTGAAAAAGTTGTTCTTGAGTTTACGAACTGAGATTTTTGAAATTGAGTGAAAGTTGTTGATAATTACTGAAATTGATGTTAGAAGATTGATTATCGGCATCATAATGAACTAATTGTAAAGTTTCAGTTCAATTCATCAACAATTGAAGCATTTCGAAATTTCAGAGTTCGTTACATTCATAAGAACATGATGAATGTGGCGTATTAGGGTTGGAAAATCACTAAAAATTGCCTAAGTGTTCAGGCGTTTGAGCACTGTTTAGGCGTTTTTCAACTGTTTAGACTTTTTAACCCTAGGCGTATAACCACTGTGTAGGCGTATAACCACTGTGTGGGAGTATAACCACTGTGTGGGAGTATAACCACTGTGTGGGAGTATTACCACTGTGCGAAAGATTCAACTGTGAAGGCGTTTCACTACTGTTTGAGAATTCTTACACTTGGTGTTTGGAATTTTTCTAAGGCAATCCTTTAGACTTATCCGTTGTTGAGGCGTTTCATCACTGTTGGGGCGTTTCTTACTGTTGGGACTTATCACCACTGTTCAGACTCATCTTCATTGACACTTAGAAATTTTTCTAAAAAAAAATTCAAAAATCCAAAAATATTTTTTAAATCTTTTCTTAATTCAAAAACTTAGAAAAACAACAAAAATATAAGAATGGCGAAATCAGAAGATTCTGAAAACAGAGTTCCAAAACTTAAAAATAGAGCTGATTTTAAAAACTGGTCTCTTGGGCTGAAACATCACTTGAATTCCATAGACACTGATCTATGGAAATCAATTGAAAAAGTACCTTATAAGCCTGTGACTACTGATGGTCCAGACAGAGGTTTTGTGTATACAAAGGATACACAAGAACCTTATCCTGAAGACAATCTACATGGAGATGATTTAAAGAAGGTGAAAAATGATGTCAAAGCTTATTCTCTCATGTGTAAAGGGCTACCATTGGAAGTATTATCCAGGCTTGAAAATTATCAAACTGGATATACCATGTACAAGGCATTGAAGGTTATTTGTGAAGGAGGGAAGGAAATTCAAGATCTCAAAAAGCAGAAACTAAAAAGGCAACTGGAATTATTTGAGCATATCTCAGGAGAAACAATTATTCAGATGATGAACAGATTTGTGCAACTCACTATAGAAATGTCTACTTTAGGAATCAAAAATGATCTTGAAGATTTGAATAATAGACTTCTGAATGCACTACCATCATCATGAAAACAGACTGTCACTTTGTTGAAACACACTGAAAAGTTTCCAATGGATCTTGATCTTCTTATTGCAAAGATTGATTCAGTTGAGATTGATGAAAGTTCTAGAAACAATGACAGACATGCATCAACATCTCAATATAAGTATGTTGCTTCTCCAGCAAATACAGTGGAGAATGCATTTCTTGCAAAAGATCAGATCACTCCTGAAGATGAAGGTGATTTGTTTGTGGGAGCAGGATTCTTCACCAGTACACCGGCTTACTCTTCTCAACCACAACAACAGTCTCGTCCTAAAGCTCAAATGCCTAAACCTCAAACTGAGATGCCATCCTCAAACTCTCCCAATCCTAGCAAAGTGAAATATGTAATTAATATTCTTTTACAGGATGAAGAGTCAAAAACTGCATTTACAACTTTCATGGCAAGCTTTCAAGCTTATCAAGGCAGTCATCTGACTCAAGTGG
Organism: Flaveria linearis; assembly: GCA_024085815.1. NCBI lineage: Eukaryota > Viridiplantae > Streptophyta > Magnoliopsida > Asterales > Asteraceae > Flaveria > Flaveria linearis. The sequence goes on along the minus strand of CM044004.1, from coordinate 61,774,468 downwards.
AGCTAGTTTTACAAGATCTGTTTGAGATGGATCCTGATGATGTAGAAGAAATGGATCTTAACTGACAAATGGTCATGATAGCTTACAGGACACAAAAGCACTCATCTGCTAATAGAAATTACAAACCCAGTGCAAACAAAACTGTTGGGTTTGATAAATCAAATCAAGGTGCTTTAACTGTAACATCTATGGTCATTTTTCTAGAGAGTGCAAAGTTCTAAGGAACCAAGGAGGAAATGGTCAAGGCAGCTCAAACAGTCAGAAATATCAGCAACAGGCTAACAAAACATTTCAAAAGCCATATCAAAGCCTACCTATGCCAGAACCCAAAGAAGAGAAGAATAGTGAGGAACCAAAATAAACATCAAAGATGGTTATGATTAGAGTGCATATGCAGAACAGTTTACTACTGATCTCACTGCTAATCTGGCTCTAGTTGCTGAAATTGATGATGAAGACTGGTCTGAAGATAAGGATCCTAAGAGAAATGATGATTCTGATCAAGAAGAAGAGTATGACTAGAGCGACAAATCAGATCCAAAAGAAACCACTGAAGAAGTTGCTCTTATGGCTCAATCTGAACAACCAAAGGTTGTTAACTCATCTTCTGATACTGAATCTTCTAACTCTTATCTAGAAATACCAGTGGAAGTAAGAGAGAAAATGTGCACAAAAGCATGTTTTGAACTGGTTGAACACTACAGAACATACTCATTCAAAATATGTGATAAGCTCAAACAAGAAGAATTAAAGCACAACAAGCTAAAATCAGATCATAAAATTGCTGATGACAAGATCATGTCTCTTCAAGCTTCTTGGAACAAAACTCTTAAAGAACTTGAACTTGTTAAGAAACAACTTGAAGAGATGAACAAAACACTTGAACAAGAAAAATTAGCACATGCAGCAACACAAATTGATTTGGCCAAAGTTAAAAGCTCAAAAAAATAGTTGAGCAACTGGTGAATGGAAGAAAGGATAAAGATAAAACAGGATTAGGTTTTACTCATGAACCTATGCCTGAATCAATCTCAAATACATTACCTGAAAATTTTAACACTCATGATCATTCACCAGAAAATAAAGCAAAGCTTAAAGAATATCAAGACCAAAAGAACTCAACAAAGATAAATGTTGAAATCTATGAAGAAACAGACTTAGAAAAGATAAAGCATGGTCATCCAATCAAAGTCAAATATTATGAACCTCAACAAATGCAAAAGAAGCTGTTTGTACCAAAAAGTGAAACTGTTATTGAACAAAATGAACAAAAGAGTGAAAAATCTACTGATGTCAATAGCAAACTGAAAGGAAAATGTGAAGAGGTTATAACAGATAATACTTTTTCTGATGATTCAAGTTCAAATGAACTAAATGAAGATAAAGAGTCTTATGAATACATACATATTGTTTGCATGCTGCCTAACGCTATGCCTTCTTATGTGCAATGTGATGCCTTAGCATAGGTGCCTTTCTGCATGATTACATATTGTTACCCGTCTCCCCTAGACTTATCATGAACATTGGTTCTCCCCGGCAATTGCTACTTCTTAAACTTATTCTTGTCGTCGAGTAGAACTTATTAATAGGACTTCCTTAGACTTTATGTCTAATCTTATAAATATCTCATCAAGGTTTTGATTTCGTGAACCAAAGAACTAGTGTGGTACATAGCCACCTGTATCCCGGTTTTCCTGGCAAAAGGCCCTCGGGCTAAGGTAAGCATTTCGTATAAATCCTACGGGACCAGTCATGCTTACCTGGGGAATTCTGGGATGAGTGATAAACTGTGGCCAGCATACACAAGTTTCTAAGGCGATTGGGTCAATTCACCTTAACGAGTCAATTCACCTTGACGGGTCAACGTTTCCAAATGGTGATACGTTACCGACTGGAAACATTCCGTATAATTCATGATTCTTACTTTAACTATCTATCCTTATTGTCCTTTTACCCGTTCCTAATCCAATTCGTATTTTCCAGCATGTCTCGCCATCACGAAAACCGAGGAAGATCCGACCGTAAGCTTGCCGCGATGATTGCCCGGCAAATGGCTGCGGTCATCCCGACTATGGTGGCTGAACTCATCAGCACTATAATCGCCAACGTCGCGAACAACAGTAACGGCCAAGGGGAAAATAGTGCAAACCAAGGCCGTAACAACTAGTCTTGCACCTTCAAGCACTTTAGTTCATGCAAGCCTCCCAGTTTCAGTGCCAAGGAAGGTGCCACCGGTCTCTTAGAATGGTTTGAAGGGATGGAGAACACCTTCGTCAACTGTGAGTGCCTCGAAGCACTCAAGGTGAGGTATGCCACCAGTATGCTGCAGCAAAGGGCCTTAACGTGGTGGAACAGCGAAAAGAGAAACCGAGGCCCCGTCGCAATCTTGGCCTTAAGTTGGGAGGAATTCAAAAACATAGCCATTGCCAAGTTTTGCCCAAGAAGTGAAATCCAGAAGCTAGAGGAGGAATTCTGGAACCTGAAACAGGATGGCGGGAATCATCTGGCGTATTCTACTCACCATCATGAGTTGAATATATTGCTGCCACACATGGTGGATACTGTTCCACGTAATGTGGAGAAATTCATAAAGGGTGTGCCACCTCAGATTCAGGATGCCGTTGTGGGTAGTCGACCCGCAACTTTTGAAGAAGCCATCACCATCACTGCCCAATTAACGGAGAACCACATCCGAGCGGGCACTATGTCTGCAAAGGGTGCCAAGAAAACTGAGAAGACAACCCCCAAGGAGGTCAAGGAGGTCAAGCCTGATAACAAGAAAAGGAAGTTTGTACCGGCACGGAACTACGCCGTGGCTGCTCCTAAGCCACCCCAAAGACAGTGTATTCCCGGGCTACACCGGCAACACAAGTGCCCGTGGCAAGGGCTTATGTGGGCCCTCTACCTATGTGTAACACGTGTAGGTATCATCACCCGGGCAACCTTCCGTGTCACATCTGCACACTATGTGGCAAGCACGGGCACCTCGTGCCAACGTGCCACCGAGCAATGGGAAACGCAGTGACGGAACTAAATCGGGTCTGCTACAATTGTGTAGAACCAGGTCACTATCGACCCCAGTGCCCTCATCTTGTGGGCAATGTTCCACAAGCTCGTGGACGTGCCTTCAACATCAACGCGAACCAAGCTCAGGCGAACAACGATGTGGTGAACGGTACGTAAATTTCAACCCTATCTCCTTAGAATTTCCCTTAGATTCGTTGCTTATGTCATTAAGTGCCTATAAAATCTGCACAGGTATGTTTCTTATTAATGACACCTATGCTTACGTATTATTCGATTCGGGTGCCGATAGGAGTTTCGTTTCCTTAGAATTCGAACCGACACTTGCTAAATCTCGCACGAATCTGGGAAGACCTCTCACCGTTGAAGTTGCCGATGGGGAACCGATCACCGTCGACGTGGTCATCCGCAATTGTCTATTGTGTCTCGACGACCATAAATTTCCTATCGACCTCAATCCTATGAAGCTCGGAAGTTTTGACGTCATTATTGGCATGGATTGGTTATATAAGAACCATGCCGAGATCATTTGCTTCGAGAAGTGCATTCACATGCCCTTACCCTCCGGGGACACGTTAAAGGTGTTCGGTGAATGGTCTTCCAAAGGACTCAAGCTTATGTCATGCACTAAGGCTCGGAAGTGCCTTAGTAAGAGTTATCCGGCATTCTTGGCCTATGTATTCAACACCAAAGCCAAATGGAAGGAACTTAAAGATGTTCTAGTTGTACGAGAATTCCTTGAAGTTTTTCCCAATGATCTTAGCGGGTTACCTCCCGTACGTGAAGTAGAATTCAAAATCGACTTGATTCCGGGAGCAAGCCCCGTGGCTAAATCACCTTATCGACTTGCACCATCTGAAATGCAAGAACTCTTTAGCCAACTCCATGAATTATCCGAGAAGGGGTTTATCCGCCCTAGTTCTTCTCCTTGGGGTGCACCTGTCTTATTTGTGAAGAAGAAAGATGGGTTATTCCGCATGTGTATCGATTACCGGGAGCTCAACAAGTTGACCATCAAGAACCGGTATCCTCTTCCTCGTATCGACGATCTCTTTGATCAACTTCAAGGAGCTGCAATATTTTCAAAAATCGACTTGCGTTCGGGTTATCACCAACTACGAGTCCACGACGACGATATCCCAAAGACAGCATTCCGCACTCGGTATGGGCATTACGAGTTCATGGTTATGCCTTTCGGCTTAACCAATGCTCCTGCGGTCTTCATGGATCTTATGAACCGGGTGTGCAAGCCATACCTCGACAAGTTTGTCATCGTTTTCATTGACGACATTCTTATTTATTCCAAGTCCCGCTCCGATCATGAACTTCATCTCCGCCAAATCCTCGATCTGTTGAAGAAGGAACAACTGTACGCGAAGTTCTCAAAATACGAGTTTTGGCTTGAAGAAGTACAATTCTTAGGGCACGTAGTGAATAGTCAGGAATTCATGTCGACCCTGCGAAAGTTGAAGCCGTAAAGAATTAAAGTGCTCCCACAAGTCCGACGGAAGTTCGATCATTTCTTGGTCTAGCCGGGTATTACCGGCGATTTATTGCCAACTTCTCAAAAATCACGAAGCCACTCACGTCCTTGACTCAGAAGAACAAGCCTTTCGAGTGGAAAGCCGAGCAAGAAGAAGCGTTTGATACATTGAAGCACAAGTTGTGCAATGCTCCTATTCTGACGCTACCGGATGGGAATCACGACTTCACGGTATACTGCGACGCATCGAAACAAGGCCTTGGTTGCGTCCTCATGCAACGGGGAAAGGTCATAGCATATGCCTCGAGACAATTAAAGGTTCACGAGGTAAATTACACGACGCATGATCTCGAGCTCGGAGTGGTGGTCTTTGCTTTGAAAATCTGGAGACACTATCTATATGGCACGCAATGTATAGTCTACACGGACCACAAGAGCCTCTAACATGTTTTCAATCAGTAGGACCTCAATCTGAGGCAACGTCATTGGGTGGAACTAATTAGCGACTACGATTGTGATATCCGATACCATCCCGGCAAGGCAAACGTCGTAGCCGATGCATTGAGTCGAAAGACGCACCAAAAGACGGTTTCCATTCAAGAGATTCGCGACCGACGTCAATGGTTCGATGCATTGGTAGAGTTTGACACTGAAGTCCGACTCGATGTCAACAATGCAACGGTATTACTACAAAACTTTAAGATCGATTGTGACATCGAGTCAAGTATTCGAGAAGCCCAGCAAGCGGTGCAAACCAAAGGGAGTTTGAAGGAAGAGCTCGAGCCAAATCTCTTAGCCCAATTGGAAGCAAGAGCCAATTGGTTAATGTATTTCGCAAACCGAATCTGGATTCCCAAACGCAATAACCTTCGGACTTTTATCATGAACGAAGCACATCGGACTCGTTATTCTATCCACCCGGGCTCCGATAAGATGTACATGGACTTACGGAGTCAATATTGGTGGCCCAAAATGAAACGAGACATAGCAACCTACGTTGCTAAATGCCTTACATGCACGAAGGTTAAAGCGGAGCACCAACGTCCAAGTGGCTTACTCGAACAACCCGAAATTCCCATGTGGAAATGGGAACATATATCCATGGACTTCATAATCAAGCTGCCTCGGACATCTCGCGGGCACGATAGCATATGGGTAATCGTCAACCGATTGACCAAATCGGCACATTTCATACCCATACGCGACACATATAAGACATCGAGGTTAGCCCGGATTTACATCGATGAGATCGTAAGCCGTCATGGTGTGCCTCTTCACATTATATCCGACCGAGACGGTCGATTCATTTCTCACTTCTGGTCTACTATGCAAGAACTTCTGGGTACGTAATTGGATTTAAGCACGGCTTACCATCCTTAAACCGATGGCCAAACCGAGCGGGCGATCCAAACCCTGGAAGACCTGTTGCGTCTCTGTGTCCTTATTTTGGGGGCGACTGGGATACACACCTGCCGCTCGCAGGATTCTCCTACAACAACAGTTACCACTCAAGCATCCAAATGGCACCGTTTGAAGCACTTTACGGTCGTAAGTGTCGCTCACCAATTTGCTAGACCGACATTGGCGAAAGTCTTATCACCGGTCCCGAGCTCATACAAGAGACGATCGATAAAGTTGCAATCATCCGCAAGAACCTGGAAATGGCAAGGAGTCGACAGAAGAGCTACGCTGATAAACGTCGCAAGCCACTAGAATTCCAAGTAGGGGAGATGGTCCTTCTCAAGGTCTCACCGTCGAAGAGTGTGGTTCGCTTTGGAAGGAAGGGTAAGTTAGCTCCGAGGTTTGTAGGGCCTTTCAAGGTTATGAAAAGAATCGGGAAAGTGGCCTACAAACTAGAACTACCCTCCGAACTTAGTGGAATTCACCCGGTCTTCCACGTCTCGAATCTGAGGAAGTGTCTGGCCGACGATAACTTGTATGTGCCATTGGAAGACATTCAGATCAACGAGTCACTACACTTCGTAGAGAAACCCGTCGAAATCATGGATCGCATTATGAAGAAGACTAGGACCTCTACGACCCCAATCGTAAAGGTTCGATGGGAGAACAAACGAGGAGCGGAATTCACCTGGGAGCGTGAAGAACATATGAAGAAAACGTACCCTTCCTTATTCTTGTAACCCCTTTTTGCCTTTCTAATTTCGAGACGAAATTCTTTTAAGTTGGGGAGACTGTAACATCTCATATTTTTCCGTTAGTATATAGTACTATTGTTTGTTCATGTAAGGGCTATCTATGTTAATTATAAAACTTATGGATTACTTATGCTTATTTCATAATTTGTCTTTAATGTAAAAGTGCGTAAACTAACTAATGGATAACAATAATAATAATACCAATAACAAAAGTAATAATTATAGTAATAATAATAATAATAATAATAATAATAGATAATAATAATAATAATAATAATAATAATAATAATAATAATAATAATAAGAATAATAATAATAATAATAATAATAATAATAATAATAATAATAATAATAATAAAACTTGAATAATTAAATAAGTTAGATTAAAGTTTAAAAAGATGAGGGGGTCTTAATGTCATTCTATAAACTTCAAATTCAAATTTTAGCATGAAATAATAGGAATCTAAAGTTGAGGGACCATTTGTGTAAAAGTCACTAAAAAAAACCCAAACCACCCCCCTCTTTCTCCCCGTTTTCCCGGCGACGGGCTCTGGCAAGCTCCGGCAACCCCAAAATCCCATAATTATCTCATTTTCGATCAAATTAACCAGCTCAAACCGTTCGGCCCCACGATTCAACCCGATCACAACCCAAATTGGGTTCCCGCTCGTGCAAACCTTCCTATTCGAAACCGAGACTAACTTTGACCAAAAATCCGAAACCAATCTCGTCCAATTTCATAAATTGAACCAAATCAATCACACCTAAAGTTAATACGCGGTCTAATCAATTAATCAATCAATCAATCACGCAAATTAACAGATCGAATCTCTCCATTTTGGTAAACTCGAACGCGGTTTCAAAATCGAATGGGTTATGCTCGAACCCATGAAATCAAGCTTATAAATTGTGGGCTTTCGATTCATTTTGAAGTTCCTAAACTCTCCGAACCCTCAATTTCACCATAAATCCTCACGATCAAAAAGCCCCAACTCAAGAACACCCGAACCTAAATCGAACTTGAAATCCTTTCAATACCTCATCAATCAGGTAATTAAGACCTGCTTTCTACTCGTTTTTATTCAAGGATCAAAAGCCTTATGATGATTTAGGTGATTAACACCGAATCGAGGGTCGATTTTCGATTCGAACGAAACTAGGGTTCATCCAAATTTGGGGGTAAGCCGGGGACTAAGGTTAAAATGATATCAGAACCAATGAAAACCAAGGCCTTGGCCCTGGTTCACTGGCCCTAAGTCGCATATTGAAAGGGAGGTCCCGGGTTCGACCCCGGGCAGCCCCCCCCCTTTTCTTTTTCTTTTTTGATTTTTCTTTCTTTTCTTCATTTCTTTCTAATTATTTAACCTTTTTAAATTCTGAAAATTTTTAAAATTATTTATAAAATACAGAATTTATTTAAACTTTTGTTTAATTATTTTGTGACTAAATTAAATTTTTATAAAATACTTTTGTATTTATAAATACATTGTTGTAGTTCTAAAAATACAAGAGAAATGTGTAAATATAATACTTGTATATAAATATATATTTTCAAACAACTAGATTGTTTAGTTACTTATACATATATATATATATATAATTCATTTTAATAGTTAAATCACTTATTGTAATTATTATATACGATCTTTATAAATCGGTTTAACGTACAATTAAATCAAGTTTTTCTTATTTATATTATTCTTTCTCATACGCGCAAGTAATTAATTATTTCAAATATAAAAATCCATTCGTTCCATTAACCCGATCGTATTATTAACATGTAATAAATACGAATAATTAATAAATCATATTAGACCTACAACCCTAAAACATAATTAATCATCAAACAAATTATAATGCGCTACCTTATTTCATTTAGGTGCCTTGTGACATTGTGTTGGAAATCTTGTTCACGATTATTATTATTCCATCTTCAAGTCTCCTATTATTAAACATGTGAGTTCTTATGCCCCGCTTTACGTTTATTTCACACCTTTCGGGGTGAAACATATTGCTTATACAAACTTACTTATACACGCTTTGATACTTATTACACACGTGCAATTCTTTACATAGTCGTGGTTGTTTGGAATATGATAAGTATTATATGAGATGTGACATACGTGTGCAATCATTAACTATTGCTAGCCTGGCGAAGTCTTAGGTCTTTAGGCCTGACAAGCCTATTTGGTGCTAAAGCCGAGGGATTGCCGGCTCCTAGAAGCCGTATGCTTGTGTACTAGGGAACCAAATACACTTAGCTAATCATGCTTATTCATATTATTCAGTCGAGGTTTGATTGTAACAATGCATGTTCTATATACTTACTATCTTATGACCATTGACTAGAATTGCCACGTTTTTGTATACTTATTGTATTTAAAACCATGAGAACTCACTAACTTGTTAGTTGACTTTATTTTCAACATGTTTCAGGTAATGTGCAAGCTTAGCGATGATTGAAGAAATGCTTAAACCTAGAACATGGACCTAGGCTTAATAAGGACAATTGGATTTCCTGTTTTTGTTTGCTTTATTATGAGACTTTGATATATGTGGTGTTTGAAACAATTTATTAATGGCATTTTACATTATAATATAGCGTTATGTGGTTGTGAACAATCTTAACCTTCACACTTCGACGTTTTCGCCGTCAAGATTGGGGTGTGACAGTTGAAATGGCTTTAACTTTCCTGTTATGTTTAGACTCCCTTTTGATTACTGTTAGTTTGCTTACTTTCTCTTGTTGGTTGTAATTTGCGATGTTCCAACTTGGCTTTGTTTTGTTGCACCAGATTTCATTTCTTTTTGTAAAGGAGTCGTGGTACGTATGTAACGTTATTTGGCTATGGTTGTCTGCCTTTGGTTGCTTATGTTTGTTTGGTGACGACTTATCGTGCCAACTTTTAGTTTCCCATATTGGTGTTTGCTAGTTTCGCGTTTTGGTTACTTCTATTTATACTGGATATTCTACATGGTTATTAGTGTGTCATATGGTTACTCGACATTCTTTCCTCTACATGTTACTGGTTACTATATTTACCATAAGATGATAGGTTAAGCCGTGGTTTTGACTTTATTTTTATAGCGCGTTGGCTCAAGTATAACTTGCAATGGTTATAAAATTTGGGGATTTTATGAGTGCTAATTCTGGTGCTCGTGTGCACCTTCATTCATTGAAAATTGAATTACACTCATGGTTACACCTCAAAATGCATGGTTACATATAACACCTACGGAGTTGTGCTCCGTTCCATGTTCGTGGAATGCTTGTTCCATCTATGCGAGCGAGTTTGCACGTGCCATTGCATCCTGCTTCGATGACCTGGTATGGACCCTCCCATCGAGGTCCCAGCTTCCCTTGATTCTCCACACGGCTTGCTTCATTGCTGCGGAACACATAATCCCCTTCCCTGAATGTCTGTTTCTTGACTCGTGAGTTGTAGTATCGTTCAACCTCCTTTTTGTGCTTCGCTTCTCTTATTACTGCTATCATTCTCCTTTCTTCTAACAGATTTAGGTTGAGCCGCAGCTCCGCCTCGTTGTTTGTTTCTTCAGCCCGTGATACTCGTGTTGTTGGCATTCCAATTTCCGCTGAAATCATCGCTTCCGAGCCATACGTTAGGCTGAAGGGTGTTTCTCCATGGCTGGTTTTTGGCATGGTGCGATGGGCCCATAATATGTTGGGTAGTTCTTCCAACCAGTTCCTTCCTTCTAGGCCCAGTCATGTCTTGATTCCCTCCACAGTACTTCTATTTGCTCGTTCCACCAATCCGTTGGCTTGTGGGTGGACGACCGAAGTAAAAATTTGTTTGACCATCAGCACCTTGCACCAGGATTTGAACGGGTCGTCTGCAAACTGCTTCCTATTGTCTGTGACTATGTAAAGTGGCAATCCAAAACGACATACTATGTTCTCCCATATGAATTTCTTTACCTGTTGTCCTGTTATGGTCCTCAAAGCTTTCTCTTTCACCCATTTAGTGAAATAGTCTATTGCCACCAAAAGAAACTTGACTTTACCCGTCGTGATCAGGAATGGACCTAAGATGTCCATGGCCCATTGTTGGAATGGCCACGCAGATGTGACTGGGATCATGTCATTTTTTGGCCTGTAGCACATAGGGGCGCGCCTTTGACAACTTTCACATTTTTGGATTTCTTCAACCGCGCTTCTGTGCATTCCCGGCCAATAATATCCTGCTCCCATCGCCTTGGCGACGACCATTCGAGGACCGGCGTGGATTCCACATATGCCTTCGTGTATTTCTCTGATGACATAATTGGCTTCTTCCGGCGTCAAACACATCAGAAGCGGACCCATGTACGATCGCCGGTACAAAACTCCTCGCTGCATTTCATAATGCAGTGCCTTGGCTTGCAATGCCCTTGCCTCCATCCTCCCCTCGGGCAAGGTTCTGTTTGTCAAGAATTCCACGATCGGCTTCATCCAGCACTCCTTCTCCACCTCTGCAGTTACTGCTACTTCCCCTACGTTTATGGAAGGAAATTGTAACACTTCCACCCTTACCTCTTTTGCCAGGTGGCTAAATGTCACTGACACTAGCTTGCTTAACGCATCTGCCTTCTTATTTTTGCTTCGTGGGATGTGTGATATGTCACACTTGTCGAATTCCTGGATTGCTTCCTTTGCTTTACTCAGATATCATTTCATTGACTCCTCCTTCGCGTCGTACAACCCATTGATTTGGTTAGCCACCAGCAACGAGTCTACATGTGCGTGTAGTCTCTGGATATTCATCTGCCTTGCCAGCCTGAGGCCTACCAGAAGTGCCTCGTATTCTGCTTCATTATTGGAGCTCTTGAAATCCAATCGTAAGGCATAGGTGAGCTCCTCCCCTTTCGGCCCTATGAGTATTAGACCTGCTCCCGATCCCTCATCATTCGACGTCCCATCAGTGTGTAGACACCACTCTTCCTTTTTCCCGAGGCTGACCCGAACCCTGAAGGGGTCCTTCTTCATGCGGAATTTCTGCTAAGAAATCTTGTGACATCCGTCACCAAAGGTTTGTCTATTGACGTAATCTGTTAATTTTGTTGTCGGTCATCCCTCACCTTTATAGCCCATCTACGTGAATACTATGTCTATTTGTTCGCTTGGTTAACCTTATGCGTGTGCTATCGTAGCTTAAATCATCACCGCCATGAAACATTATCTAAGATTTGCCCCGTTAACACTAAACGCACCATTTTTATATAAAAACTATTGTCACGTATAAAACCATTTTTAAATTATAAATATCAGTAACGACATTTTATCATTAATAAAAACAAGACTAATAAATAACGTTTTCAACCGAAACAAAATTTAAGAACTCGGGGCAAAGTACAGGGACTAAAAGTGACATTTTGCAAATCTGGGATGGGTATAAAAACCCCATTCCCAGCCATTTTCACCATCTTCTTCATTTCTTCATCTCTTCTTCTCCATCACTCTCTTCACCATCTTAGCACCAAAAACCGCTTGTTTTCTCGCGTTTCCACCGTCAAATCTTGGTTATCTTCGTGAATACTCGTTTCTAACAGGTAGATAACTTCGTTTGACCCGTTTGTTGCTCGGTTTAGCTGCTGCGTTTTCTAGGGTTTCGGGTGCTCGGGTTCATCCGAGCATATGAGGTCATATGGGCTTGCATGTTGTGTCTTGATTGTGCTTCTTGTTTAGACATGTTAGAATAGGTATTCTGGAAGTTTTTGGGGTGTAAAACGAGTGCACGGAGCAGCTGGGGACTGCTCTACACTCGGCAGTCGCGATTCTGCAGTTCACTGCGACTGGGTCTGTTCACGCGACTGAGCCGTGCGATTGGGCGAATCGTACGACTGAGTCAGGCGTATGGGTGTATCGTGCGACTGAGTGGTGCGACTGGGGCGAGTCGTATGACTGAGTCATGCGACTGGGTGTGTGCGATTGAATGTGTGTGCGAATGAGTCTATGCGAGTGAGTGTGCGTGCGATTGAGTCAATACGAATGAAATGGTGTGCGATTGTGCGTGAGTCATACGACTGAAAGGCCAGTCGCACGAATGAATGTTCAATCGCACGAATGAAGCTGATTCGTGCAAATGAAGGTCCAATCGTGTGTATGGAGGTTGAGTCGTATGACTGGGTCTTGCATGGTACGACTGAATGCTTAGTCGCATGAATGAAGGTTCAATCGTACGAATGAAGCTGATTCGTACGAATGAAGGTCCATTCGTACGAAGGAAGGGTTGAGTCGTGCGTCCGGTCCTATGGTGTAACTGATGATGGTGTGTGTGTGTGGATCCCCTTTTCGGAGATCTTACGACGATAAGGTAACATTAATAAAGTGTCATAGCTTGACCACAAAGATTAAAGTCAACGCTATCAACAGGCACATACTATTTAAAATAACCTAGTCTGGTATGTGTATGTCTGCTTGTGTGTGTACTACCCACGACCGAACCAAAACTGCCCGAGCCTATTGATATCATCTTATGCCTTATGCTCATTATAATGCTTGTCAGTAACTGTCGATAGGTGTTTGACTGTTCATAGCATCCTACCGTTGGGAATATTCATCATACGTGCCTATCGTCTGTTCAGTGAGTTTCGTGGCCCCTTTCTGCTCTTATAAAACCCTTTTAAATAGTTTCAACTTGGGGGAAAAGAATGCTCACCTATTTAACTTGATTTCAGGCACCTTCCCTAGTGGAAGTTGACTGCTACTACTATGAGAACCTTACCTTGCTTATCTTGTGATTGCTGCTATATGAACTTGAACTACGTGCTATGCTACCACTATGTATATTACTTAGTGGTAACATATTACTATGTGCTACTACTTGATGTTATGTGTTGTTTGATGCTACTTGTGAATGCTATTGACCTTGGATGCTCTCGGCGGTGTGGCTCTTCTGTGTGGTTCTTTTGTGTGGTTCTTCTAAGCCGATCATCCATTACAACCATTAATCCCGGAAATTGGGACCTAAAGATTGGTTTGGTTGTAACCTATACGTATGCGCTGTGTGGATCTTGCTACGTCATGTTAAACTCATTTTACTATGGAAAACCTTTTTATATAACCATTAATCCCGGTAATGGGACCTAAGGACTGGTTTGGTTATACACTATACGTATACGCTGTGTGGATCTTGCTACGTCTTATTAAACTATTTATGCCTTGAGAACACTTTCTTTACAACCATCAATTCCCGTGAGGAACCGAACATTAGGTTTGGTTGTAGCTACTTATAACTGGTACAACCGCCTATACATAAGTATAGTTGCGGTGGCTTTTATTAAACTTACTGGTTTCATCTTAACATCTTTTATTACTTAAAACCTGCGAAGCTCACCAACAATTATGTTGACCATTTTGAGCATCTCTTTTCAGGTGATCAAGGTAATTGAAGATCTAGGAGTGTTGCCTTTTAGAAGAGACCCTAGGATACATTTTGTAAACATTACCCTTGTAAAGCTTGAACATGGTCTTTTGTATACTTGTTCCCGAGTTGTGGGAATATTACATTACAAGTTATCCTTAATGCTTATGTGATCATTTATGTTGTGCTTACGGCTATGCTGTCGTGAACGTTAACTATACACGACACAAGTCTCTAATTGTGTTCGGGTGTCGTCATGACACGCTTGTCATCATATTATTATTATTGCTACTCTATTGCATACCATGTGTTATGACGATCCTGTCTAGCTCACATTCCCCGTGTTTCCGCTATCAGCGGGGGTGTGACAAATCTGCAACCACTTGACCCTTCATTGCCACCCGAGGTTTGTACTCTATCCCAATGACTCCCAACTCGATTGCCCACTTCGCCAGTCTTCCTAAAATCTCCGGCTTCCTCAGTATTTGTTGTATCGGGTGACCTGTTCTCACTTCAATGACATGCGCTTGAAAATACCGGCGCAATCTTCCGGAGCATGCACTAGGGATAACACGAGTTTTTCCATAGGAGAGTACCGGGTTTCCGGATCTTTCAAGGCCCTACTGATAAAATAGATAAGTGTCTGTTCTCCTTTCCGGTCTGTCATTAGCACAGCGATGACTGCCTCTTTTCCTGCGGAGATATACATGATGAGCTTTTCGCCTTGGAGAGGCGCTACCAACGTTGGCAGATTGCTCAGATAAACCTTCATCTGCTGGAATGCTTTTTCTGCTTCCTGCGTCCATGAGAAGTCCTTCTTTCCCAGACAATTCTTTAACGTTGACATGAACGGTAAGGTTCGCTCGGCATGCTTGGATAGGAACCTGTTAAGCGCCACGAGGCGTCCGTTAAGCATTTGAACGTCTTTGATCGTCTTAGGAGAAGGCATTTTTAGAACTGGCTCCACTTTTTTCGGGTTGGCTTCGAACCCGTCTCTTGTCACAACTACCCCCAAGAATCATCCCTCCTCAACCCGAAAGAGCATTTCTTCGGGTTTAACTTCATGTTCATCTTTCGTAACCTCTCGAAGGTCTCGGCTATGTCTTGCAATAGGGAATCTTCGCTGCGGCTTTTGATGACTATATCGTCAACATAGACTTCAATATTTCTTCCAATCTGGGACTTGAAGGCCTTGTCCATCAGGCGTTGGTAAGTTGCTCCTGCATATTTTAACCCGAATGGCATTTTCGTAAAACAAAAGATACCTATATCGGTGTAGAATGTCGTTTTGTCCTCATCCTCTGGAGACATCTGAACCTGGTGATAACCTTTATAGGCGTCCAAAAAACACTTTAATGGGAAACAGGCCAGTGAGTCTACCTTCAGGTCAATCTGTGGGAGTGGATAGCAATCCTTGGGACATGCGTTGTTGAGGTCTTTGAAGTCGATACACATACTCCATGTTCCGTCTCCTTTTTTCACCATCACTGGATTAGCTATCCAAGTCTGATAACGAACCTCTCTGACGATGCCCGCTTGCAGCAACTTCTTCACCTCCTCCACTACTGCCCGGTTTCTTTCCTCGCCCATGTGTCTCTGTTTTTGAGCGACTGGCTCCTTGGATCGGTATGCATTTAGCTTATGATCGGCAGTGTTACGGGGCACTCCCGTCATGTCGGAAGGTTCCCATGCAAAAACGTCCAAGTTACTTTGCAGTAGGCACCTGAGTCTATCTTTCATGGCATCTCCGAGCTGTCCCCCGATTGTGAGCTTCTGCTCTGGAAATCGTGTATTGATTACCCATTTTTCATGCGTTGGACTCACGAGATCTTCCGTCGGGCTTGCTTCCTCGATTTTAATGGCTTCACCTCCTTACATTCTCTTCTGGAGTATATGGTGACTACTCCTGTTGGAATTGGGAACTTTATCGCTGCATGTACGGTGGATATTACCGCTCCGAGTGCGCACATCCTATGTCGTCCTAAAATCACGTTGTGGGATGACTCTGACCGTACCACCAGGAACGTCATTGCTACTTCCCGCCATCCTGAGTGGTTTCCAATAACAACCGGGAGCTGGATCTGTCCCAGCGGCTGGACTACCTCTCTTGTGAAACCTGTGAGCATGTGGGTTTTGGTGTCGAGGCCCCTTCTTACTTCTTCGTCTAGTTGCAAAAAGCAATGCTCATACATAATCTCGGAGCTACTTTCGCTATCGACGTACACGCGATGTACCTGATGCCCCGCTATTACGGCCGATACCGTGATAGGCCCACTGGCGAAACTTCCTCCATGTATCGGAGGGAAAGAGATTTCTTGTGCCATCCAGGATTCCATGTGATCGGACTGCCTTTTTCCTTTGTTATTGACGAGTTGGACCATGAATATGTTGATACATGTGTCCCTAGATTCTGAGCTGAATGTAATATCTTTTTAAAAAAAAAAAAAGGGGGAAGGTAAGTAAAGCTGAAAAGGCATAGACATCTAAACTGGAAATATGACTTGATAAATTATGGAAAGTGATAGTACACAGGCACAGAGTTACTTGGAACACCAAAAGGATTTTCGGTTCTGTAAAGTTAATTATATCACAGAATAATTATAAATCTGAGAAGTCTAGGTCTAACAAAATGGGAAGATGATAGTACGCTTGGTTGGTATTGTAACTACACGGAGAAAGTTGATCTAGGGAGGTGCTAGTTCACTATACGATGTGTCGGTAGATTCAACACATTAGACGAGTAGATGCCATTGGTAGACTCAATCTAAACTAAATGGTTCAATCAACTGTG
The DNA here is from genome assembly GCA_024085815.1 of Flaveria linearis. NCBI lineage: Eukaryota > Viridiplantae > Streptophyta > Magnoliopsida > Asterales > Asteraceae > Flaveria > Flaveria linearis. Next base: position 61,757,653 of record CM044004.1, on the reverse strand, counting down.
GGTTCCCATCTTATCACTGGTTAACACAATCAGCCATTTCCGATAAGGGACAACGAGCAAATAAACGTCACCAAAGGTGCGCGTGTGACTGCAAAAAGAGCAAAAGAAAAATGAATACAAGCGCAATCATACTGATAACAAAATGTTATTGGTGCGTTATGTGAAAAAGAAAAATAAGAAATGCTCTAACAAGGAGATAGGTTATGTGCCTCTCTGCTGTGCGATGGCACTGACCTGAGGATAAGCATAACCTACATATTCTAGAATTCATTGTTGTTTGCCGCCTCTCTGCTGTGCGATGGCACTGACCTGAGGATTGGCTTCCCTTTGAAAGCTCTAAGAATAGTCTCTTCTTGTCAAAATACCTATAGACCGCTCGAAAGTCCTCTAAGGAATAATGATTACCATATAAGCTTGGGATCCACAAATGTTGGTTGAAATAATATAACTTAATTCGTTACCAATGCGTGTCAAAAGTCTGTGTATGGATTTAAGTGGACAAGTATACTGAAAATCGTCGTGTATGCACTGACTGAAGTTGATAATCAAAGTACGTTACGTATCGTATCAAGCATGATTCCCAGTTAGATTTTAGAAGTCTTAGATAAGTGAGAAAGCTGTGATATGCAAGTGTTTAAAGTTCAATTCTAATCAAAGGTTCCAAGTAATGCTGTTTATGCCTGTCTGATTCCATATGAGTCTGTCCTTGATATGATGTCAATGCTAATAAGCTACACAAACTTGACCCAACAAAACAACAAAAACATGTTCATTCTATTCGTAGTTTTAAGATTTTTCAATTTTTTAGTATAATGTGTCAATGTCGGACTGTGTGTATTGTTATCTGCTAAACGTCACCAAATGTGCTTAACGTTTACTTAAACAAATTGTTCCTGAAAAGTTAAAAGGATCACGTCTGAGGTGATCGGGTGGATAAATGGATCACATCTGAGGTGATCAGTGAATGTGTTGCTTTTAAAAGTGATCATGTCTGAGATGATCAAAAGATATAATGTCTTATCAATTGGTTAAGAAAACTAAGGGTCGGTCCATAACTTGACAAAATGGCACAAGTATAGCCAATCGTACAACTGAATCTGATCTGACCCAGTCGTACGAATGGGGTATACGATGAATACAATCGTAAGATTGGGCCATGCGAATGAGCCCAATCGGCCGATTGAAAGTGATCGACTAGGTCAAACAAGCGAATGGAGGTAAATTGATCGAATGGAACTGGTCGATTGAGTAAATCGTACGATCCAGTTTCAATCGCACGAATGAGTCATGCGATTAGACTCGGTCGTACGACTGGAGATTGAATCGGCCGAATGAATTGAGCGAATGGGTTCATTCGCCCGACTGAACTGAGTTTTTGGTATAAATAAGCTCCTCAGTCGATCGCAGAACTCATTCACCCTAAACTCAAAATCACACCGTTACGCTGCCCAAATTTCATTTGATCTTAAACACCTACTGTATCCGATTTCTGACGCTTTAGCATTGTTCTACAGGTATAACGCGAGTGATTGATGATGCTTACAGTCGAATGGGTTTGAATCCGATCGTATTTGACCTAGTTCTTGAATCGACACCAACTTTGTAAAATAAACTACCTTAATCACACACAATGTTAAAATCAATGGATTAGGTGGTTTAGATACATGATTGCGAGTCTAATAAACATGAACTTAATGTTTAATTTAGCCATTTGATAAATCTGAGTTGGAAATGGAACAGTTTTGTCTACGATGCGACTGGTCCCCCAGAATGAACTTCAATCGCCCGATTGAAAGGGGCGACTCATTCAATCAGCCGAATGAATAATGTGAATGGGTTGAGTGTGTGATACGACTGGACTCCAGAATGAACTTCAATCGCACGATTGAAAGGGACGATTCATTCAATCGGTCGAATGAATCATGCGAATGAGTTCATTCGGTCGACTGACTCAATCGCAGGTTCAGTCTCCCAATTAGACTCAATCGCATGACACATCATCCGACTGAAATTCTGTCGCATTACTGTTCAACCGATTGAAGTCTAGTCGCACATATGACCATCCGACTGAACCCAGTCGCACAGTGCAATCGCATGATTGAACTAAACTATTTTCTGATTTAGTCAAACTCTGTTTTACATGTTTCTAACGTGTGTTTGCTATTGATTACAGGAATATGGCTAACCGTTGGTCTATTAATCCAAAGCACAACATTTGTGCTCACTTGGATTCCACCTCGAGGAACGGTGGTGAGTTTTCAGGGATCATCGACTTCTTGAGGAGATCTCGGATATACAGAGCCATATCTACACCCTGTACTCCCTATCAGTCTATCCATCAGTCATTCTGGGAGGGAGCTTCGGTAGACCGATCAGTGGAGCCCTACCGCATCCGCAGTAATATCTTCGGTAGGGAGATTGAGATTACAGCTGCTGATATCAGGAGGATATTAGGTTTTGGAGACGACGAGAAACACCTACTTAAGCTGCACCCTCTTACTGTTCGTGGATGTTTACTGAGGATAGGGTACTGCGGGGACATAAACTCAGGTGTGCTGAACAAGAGCAACCTAAGCCCCCAGTACAAGTACTTAGCGCACGTCATACTTAAGTGTATTGCATCCAGGAGGGGTGGGTTTGATGATCTGTCTGATCAAATCCAAAATGCCTACATAGCCTTGGTCCTAAACCACCCTTTCAGCTTCTCCAACATGATCTTCATGTATCTGATAGAGAACCTAGAGGCTAAAGGGAAGGAAGGTTTTTGCATGTACCCTCGTTTTCTACAGCTTTTATTCAATGAGAAGCTGCCCGATCTCCCCAAGGAAAAGAGGGATGCAGTGGCATTGGAGATTATGGATGACACCACTCTTGGGAGGATGAAGGTTTACAGAGGCAAGCAGGTGAAGCCGGTGATGAAGAGGTTGATTGGGCATCTGGCCCGGGCTGATTATGTTGCCCCAGGGAGACACAAGTGGCGTCATGATGATAGTGGGTCGGATACTGAAGTGATAGCTATACCATCAGATGATTCTGATGATGATGACAGTGGTGATGGTAGAGATACAGGCCCCATTCCATCTAGGGCCACTACCACTGATATACCATCTCCACCATCCACCCATGATGGAAATGAGTCTGCTGGGTTCCATCAGGATTTTGTTCCTGGTGAGGAGAAAGAGGAGTCTGAAGAGGAGCCCTTGACACGTACTGTGGGAAGCAAGGTTGTTCCCACAGAACATGGGCTAAGGGCGGTCGGTGAATGCCCACGAGACTCAGGAGAGATAGCCACTGATCCGAGTTATGCATCGGAGTCAGCTAGCAGGGTTGTAGGGGGAGCATCCACTTCAACGGGAATAGGAAGAAAAGGATGCTCAACCCCATGGTCAAAAGAAGAAGAAAAGACGTCTCACCTTCGTTACAACCACCTCCACATCCACACCATCCACCACCACAGCCACCACACCATCCACCACCACAGCCACCACACCATCCACCACCACAGCCACCACATCAACCACCACCACTACTAAACCTCCACCTCATACTCACATATCTACTACCACCACCACTGTGCCCCCCACTACAGCCTTCCCATCTTCTCCCATATTCACCATAGCTATCACAACAACCACCACTCACCAAACCCAACCCTCATCTGCACCCTCGAGCTCAGTTATACCACCTGTCTCTGTGGCTAAGCAACATGCTGCACTGAACAACATGGTGCTCCAGTTGCTAGCCTCCGACAAGGCCAAGACCGCTCAGATTCTATAGCTGTAAGAGCAAAGTTCTACACAAACAGCTGAGATTGAAAGACTGAGGGAGTTTACATCTTCACAAGCCTAGGTGATCACTTCACAGACTGATCAGATCACAGGCTTGCTTCAACACGAGGCTGAGACTGATGAGAAGATGGAGAAGCTGGAGGCGGCTCATAAGACTCTATTGCTAAAGCTGAAAGGCAATCAGAGTGAGCCCCTCAAGATCGGGAAGGTGATGATGATGATGATGATGATGATGAGGACGATGATGATGAGGACGATGATGATGATGATGACGATGATGATAAGGATGACGACAATGATAGTGATGAAAGTGATGATGGTGACGAGAAGAAGGATGATGAGGAAGGTGAAGGAGGAGAGACAGCAGGAGATCATAGCGATGATGCAGCAGACGAGAGACGCTCTAAACATCGTCAAGATCAAGGACCCTCTTCGTCTGCTCCAACTGAAGAAACTCCTGAGATTCAAGATAAAAGTACTGTTTAGTTATTCATGTTTATGTATTTAACAGACTTTTGTATTTGAAATTATGTAACATTTATGTAATGAATGTTTATATCTTTTGTTAATGATTGTGCTTGATTATTTACTAACAGATATTGTGTTTCATGTTTTAAATCAAGCAGATCCAAACTTCCAACGCGATGAATACGATGTCGAACCCTACAGCAGGTCAAGAGTCAGTTAACAATGATCCTTGATCTGCAGGGTATCGTGAGAAGATCGGTTTGAGTATACCCCTGAGGAGGGTGAGATTATTCATGGCTTCACAAAGGAGCAGTTGGCTGAGATATTCAAGCTTAACGCCGATGAGATTGTGAAAGATGCTCCTGAAGTCCAATTTGACAGTGATGAAGAGCTACATGATATAGATGAGATTGAGATTGAGGACATCACTGATCAACATTACCCAGAGTATACAGACACTGAAGGTCACGTCATTCCAAATTTGGATGACAACCTAGTTAGTGAGACATTTGACACTCTAGAAAAGATGGAAGCAGAAAATGACAAACAAAAGGATACAGCCCGAGCTACTGAAGAAGAAGTCAAAGAAAGAAAAGCTGAGTGGGCTGCTTGTTTTGCAGAGCTTCGTGCCCAGAGAGATGCTCCAAAGTCTGATGCCTACACCAAATCTATAGAGTGAAGAAACATCAGAAGGTGTCTGGCAAGATCATATCTTGGGCGTATTTTTAAGATCTTAACGCATATGCAGTTAAGAGGGAGAAAGGTATCAAGTACTTTAGATTCCCACACGATCTAAAGACTCTACCTGGTTTTGAGCTCAACCAACTGGCAAAGCTGAAGTTGCTGTATGCTGATCCGAGAAAAATGTCAGGTTGGTTTGAAGCTGCGTTAAAGAGAGAGTACCACACCCGGTGGGTGAACTTCAGGCCTCAGCAACCTATGAGGTACATTCGAAGGTCTGAAGTTGATCCACGAACCGGGAAGCCAAAGATTGTGTTGAAGTGGCGTCCTCCGCGCACCATGTCGAAGATCCCTCTAAGGGAAATGCCTCAGGACATCACTTCATATTTCAAATGGTGGTACTACGATTGGCGAACAGCTGAAGCAGTCATAGTGTTGAATAGAGATGGACAGATGGATGTCATCCGGGTATTTGACCCAATGTGGCTTACGAACTTGTCAGCTAATGATGTTTATACACTCTACAAGTGGCCACTGTTCTATGACTCGCAGGATATCGTACAGGCTCTCCAGTATCAGCACGTCATACGCCTCTGCTTTGTATTTGAAATACATGCAGGTGTAACCAGAAAGGAGAATTCATGAAGTACGAAGAGGTTATGGGTAAAGCAAGACATTACAGGAATCTAGGTCCAAGGGGGAGTTTGTTGATACATGTGTCCCTAGATTCTGAGCTGAATGTAATATCTTTTTAATGTCTTGATTATATGTAATTGAACGTTGATTAATGAAATACATTTGGTTGTTTATGTTATAATGTTTATATATTTCATTAGTGGGTTGTGTAATGATTAATTATATAGGTTTGTGGTTGTTTGAATTGATATGCATAATGTTATAATGATTAACACATTCAAACTTAACATAATGAAGGTCTCATGCGAATGGGCCATGCCAATAGACCATACGCATGAATAACTTCATGCGAATGGATCAGTCGTAAGACTGAAGCATGAGATGAACCAGTCGTACGATTGAAGGCTCAGTCGTGCGTATGGATCAACCGCATAGCTCAATCGCACGACTGAATCATGCGAATGGTTCAGTCGCCCGAATGAGAAACCCTTACCTATAAATACCACCTAGTTCGTGGAAAAACGCAACACTTCGAATATTTATAACCCTAGTCGACCCAGAGCGCCCTGTTCGTCAATTCCAACTTCATAGAACGTCTGAGATCATTCCTAGTCCATTCTTAACGTTTTCTAATCGTTAGGATTGATCTTGATTACGTTCTCCCTGATTAGATCACCAATCAAATAGGATTCCGCACTATTTGATCCAGTATAACAAAGAATCAGTTAGTACTCCGTCCGTACATGGTCCTAACAGAATATCTCTTTCCTTTTTTCTCGGGTTGTGGCGTCTTTTTCAACTCCCTCAGCAGGTGGGCTAGCTTTCCTGTTTGATTGCTAGTTCTATCTGCCTTTTCAATGAGAAGCAATTATCGGTTGCGTGACCATTTCCTTGTGAAATTCACAATATTTGGTCGTGTCTCGTTTTCCCCCAGGCTTCAAGGGTGCGGGTTTCACGAAGTTTACATTTTCTGTGGCCAAAATTTCGCTTGGAGTTTTTGTTAGGGCATTAGGCCCGAGCGGGTTTCTAGGAGTTGGTGCATGTCGTGGTTGGAAAGGGGAATGTTGTTAAGGATAACGCGGCTGGAATCGCGGCTTCTCCCTGGGCCTCGATCCTCCGGCCCTCCTTGGTGACTCCCACGTAGGTGTCGCTGGCTTCTTAGAGCTTTCTCTTTCAACTATTCGCACGCCTTCTTCCTCGGCGAATGCCTTGGCGCGCTCCAGCATTTCGTCTACTGATTGGGGCAGGTGTTCATGAAAACGCTCTACCAGCTGGTCGTTCCTCACGCCATGGATGAAAGCTGAGATTCGTATTGTTTCCCCTGCCCCGGACCTGCATGCTTTCCTTCGAATACCTAGTGATGAAGTTTTCAATTGATTCGCCGTCGTTTCTTGATATTGTGCAGTTCCGTCGGGTCTTTGGTGGACATCCTTTGTTGACTGAATTTCTCAGAAAGCTATCTTCCAGCTCCTCGAAACTGCCGATTTCTCCCGCCGGAAGACTATCAAACCATATCTTGCGGCCCTGTCAATGTCTAGGTCAACATGTGACACCAGACCGGTACGGACCACTGTTCAACTTCTGTTGCACCGGCAAAGACAGCCAGATGATCGTCCGGATCTCCTAGGCATTCTACCTTCCCACGTTTGAGGGAATTTTCAGTTTTAGGGGGAATGTGAACTCCGCTATCTTTGGGACGAACTTGGACCTGGCAACGTGCGGTGGAAGGTCGATTTGGTTTGCTATAATCGTCGTCCCCGTCTGCCTTCACACCATCATCCATCAGGGGGTGATGCATTCTTTTCTCTTCGGTTGACAAAACTGTCTTGCAGCCGGGATGACCTCTTCTCTTCTCACTCTCTTCCCCCTCTGGTGTTTCTTCGTACTCCAGACGGGTCGTACATCTTAATATGATGACTTCGCTCCTCTACTGCAGGAGGGACGATATCGTTCTCGTTTTTGGCTGACAATCCGGAGTAATTATCACCCCGTCGCCGGTTTGTTCTCCTATCACGGCGTTTGTCCGGTTGAGGAGGGGGGTTGTCGCGTTTCTGCCCTTGTATGACTAACGTCGGGGTTTTCACCAGTTGGAGTTTTCTCGCCCAAGTCCATGGGTGATATGCGGGGTGATATGCGGATGAGTTTCGAGGCTTTACTATTGGTCCCACGGATGGCGCCAAATGTTGCTACACGAAATTAGTCAAGAGACTTACGTCCAGAAGCAGTGCGATTGAATCAAGGATTATCACCACGACTCGGGCTGTCGAAGTATCTAATCTGAAACAGAAAACACCGTGAGTCTCGCCACGGGCAGAAGGGAGTTCTCCCCATGACCAACCTCTGGCGTGAGAATAGTATCTGAGGGAGAGTTTAAGTGTGAGTATGTTGAGTTAAGATGAGATGATGTGAATATCCCTGAACCTTCGTATTTATAGTGACTTGCATGTGACAACCTCCTCCTGCTAATCTATTTCGAGACATCTGGGGTTGAACAATCCGGACTGGGACTCCTTGGTTAACGGAGTCGTTCCCTTCTGGTGACAAGGGTTTTCTATTCGACATTAATGTTGTTTGTCCCTCATAATTGACCTGGATCTCATTGGCTCTGTATGGCTACCCTGCTGCATCTACCTCTTACTAAGTTTGTCTCTTGTTCTTTGTGTCTTCTGCTTCTGGTTATATCCCTGGAGCAGCCAATAACCTTTTCTCCGTACTTATCCAAACCTCTTTGTTCCTTGACGTTAGTTTCTTGAAAGACTTCTTAATTTTGGAGTATCTATTTCATTTATAATCTTAGTGTTTGAACCGAACAATCCCACGTTTGAGGGAATTTTCAGTTTAGGGGGAATGTGAACTCCGCTATCTTTGGGACGAACTTGGACCTGGCACGTGCGGTGGAAGGTCGATTTGGTTTGCTATAATCGTCGTCCCGTCTGCTTCACACCATCATCCATCAGGGTGTGATGCATTCTTTTCTCTTCGGTTGACAAAACTGTCTTGCAGCCGGATGACCTCTTCTCTTCTCACTCTTTCCCCTCTGGTGTTTCTTCGTACTCCAGACGGGTACGTACATCTTTAATATGATGACTTCGCGCTCCTACTGCAGGAGGGACGATATTCGTTCTCGGTTTGGCTGACAATCTCCGGAGTAATTATCACCCCGTCGCCGGTTTGTTCTCCTATCACGGCGTTTGTCCGGTTGAGGAGGGGGGTTGTCGCGTTTCTGCCCCTTGTATGACTAAGTCGGGGTTTCACCAGTTGGAGTTTCTCGCCCAAGTCCATGGGTGATATGCGGAGAGTTCGAGGCTTACTATTGGGTCCCACGGATGGCGCCAAATGTTGCTACACGGAAATTAGTCAAGAGACTTACGTCCAGAAGCAGTGCGATTGAATCAAGGATTATCACCACGACTCGGGCTGTCGAAGTATCTAATCTGAAACAGGAAAACACGTGAGTCTCGCCACGGGCAAAGGAGTTCTCCCCATGACCAACCTCTGGCGTGAGAATAAGTATCTGAGGGGAGAGTTTAAGTGTGAGTATGTTGAGTTAAGATGAGATGATGTGAATATCCCTGAACCTTCGTATTTATAGTGACTTGCATGTGACAACCTCCTCCATGCTAATCTATTTCGAGACATCTGGGGTTGAACAATCCGGACTGGGACTCCTTGGGTTAACGGAGTCGGTTTCCTTCTGGTGACAAGGGTTTCTATTCGACATTAATGGTGTTTGTCCCTCATAATTGACCTGGATCTCATTGGCTCTGTATGGCTACCCTGCTGCATCTACCTCTACTAAGTTGTCTCTTGTTCTTTGTTGTCTTCTGCTTCTGGTTTATCCCTGGAGCAGCCAATAACCTTTTCTCCGTACTTATCCAAACCTCTTTGTTCCTTGACGTTAGTTTCTTGAAAGACTTCTTAAATGTTGGAGTATCTATTTCATTTATAATCTTTAAGTGTTTGAACCGAACAATACGAGCTGGGCCGTTTACAACATTGAGCCGCGACTGGGCCATTGCTTCCCGGGCCGCGGCTGGGGTTTGCCAGATGCTGCTGTTCTTGGGCCGAAGGGAATGCCACGTCCGAAGTGGGCTGCGGTTAACCCAAGAGAAGGCCATGCCTCGGCAGGTGAAATGAGCCGCGGTCGGGCCATGTCTTTGGGCGATGAAGCGAGCCGTGGCGGGGCCATGCTTTGGGCGGGTCGCGGCTGGCACACACTTGACGCTAGGTTACGGTTTTATTACATTCGTTTACCGTGGTACCCCATCAGGCATGCTTCCTTGCTCCATGCTGGGCCGCGATCGAGCAACCGTATGTTAACGAGTCTTCGTTAGATGTAGGCGGTTCCCTACGTTGGTCGCGGCTGGGTTCGTCTCGTATACTCGAGGCGTGACGTTATTATTATCTTTCTTAGATGATACCCTCATCATTTTTATATAATAGCAAAGGCATTTTCATATTAGGAAAAGGTTCTTTCAAACGTATATGTGTTCTTAAAGGTTTGTAGGAATCATCAAGTACCATCAAGAATTGCATTAACTTGATTATTTAATTAAACTGAATATTTCTGTTGCCGCAACACATGTGTATGTAGGCAGGCCAATCATTGAATCATATTGCCTTATAATACAGTTTAGTTTATAACACCCACTTTGACTAATTGAGTTAATAAGGCAATTTGTATATTATTGAAACATTCTTTTAACTATGTTCAAACCTCGAAAGATGATTACTGTGTGTGTGTGTGTGTGAGAGAGAGAGAGAGAGAGAGAGAGAGAGAGAGAGAGAGAGAGCCATAATAAGTCTCGAATGATTTCTTGTTAAAAATTTCTTTTAATAAACAAACATATGAATGCCTTCACATATGCCAAATCATTATCTTTAGCTCCTTATAAGCCAATCTAACACAATAATCCTTCAATCCATAAAATTAGCCCAATAGAACTCACACAAATAAACAAAATATTAACATGTATTAAAGGGAAAAAACTTTGTAATATTAAATAATAAACACTTAACAACACTTACACTTTTGTATTAAGAACTATATGTGTTTTTAACACCCATCATCAGATTACAAACATTCAATGATCACATCTCAAACCGTTTTTCTTTTCTCGATCAAGATCCATAAGCAATGTGAACGGAATATTGTGAGATTTCTTCAAAACAATTTTCTTTTCACTTAAAAGAGTTCTTATTTACAAAAATATGATGTATGTTTGTGAAGAAAAGAAGGAAGCAACATAAGCAAAACACTTTTGCAAAACTTTAAACAATTAAAAATGAAATGAATAACTTGTTCAAACCATGAGTCTCGTGAAAGAAAGAATGACTTCATCTTTTATGAAAGTGGTCATCGAACACCGCCACACCTCCACCTCCAACTGCCATTACTCCGCTCCTGAATGTTCACCAACAGTAGCCATCATAGTAGCCAAGTCCAAAGATGCATTGGATGCGAATTCAACAATAACTAATTAAGAAAATTCCTACACATTTTTTGTTCAATTCGTAATGCCATTCCTACACCGCCAAGAATGAATGGAGAATGATAATTAGGGTTTCTAGTTAAGAACATTAACGAAATGGTCGGTTATAAGTAAGTCAAGTAGATTTAAATGTGGATAAGAAAAACATAGGTAGGGTTTATGTGCTAATGGGCAAGGGTAGATCTTAGAATTTTCTAGTAAAATCACATGTCAAAACTTGTTGCTCAAGGGTATTGTCAAAAGAAGGATACGTTATGATGAGATCTTTATAGTTGTTGCACGTGTCAGGTTAGAGGCCATTAGACTTTTTAAGTGTATACAATTTCGAAGAATACAAGGGGATATGTTGTTATATTTATATTTTAATATTCAGAACTAAAGAATTATAATATATGTTGCATTGTATGTTTTAGATGATCCAGGGGGTGAGTTTAACTTTTTAGAAAGACGTACTTTACATTAAACAAATGAAATAATGCATTTTTACTAACCGATCTATATGTTTTTGATGTTCTTAAAAGAATTGAATTAATTCATTAACACCTATTCATACACATGATACTCCTCGCAGGGAAGGCTATGTTTTTTAATTTGTTAGATTGCTAGTATATATACTTGATAATATTTTTGTGCTAAATATCAAGTCACCTCAATGTGACATATTTTCCTGTTAAAGATTCTTTATCTAAGAGGAACATTAATTTATGCCTTATGTATCTAAAGAATCAATTGTTTTAACTAATTATGGCCTAAAACTCTAACGATGCAGGCTTATAGTGAATAAAATGGTAGTTTCTTAGAGATGCTGTTTAATGACAAAACAAAAAATATGTAACAGTTTCAATCGTAACTTTCAAGGTTGGATAAATTGTTATGAGTGACTGTCATGCACAAATTCTCTGTATACACAAGCAGTTGAAGGACACCTTTTATCCTTTTGGAATCTCAAGATATTATTGTTCGCGTATCGGTATCGCTACCGGTATCGCTATCGGTA
>CM044004.1:61153091-61740591 GCA_024085815.1 Flaveria linearis | reverse complement strand
TTTTGGTGGGGTGATACTCTGCAGAACTCTCTCGGGAATCAAGTCTTGAAGACCATTTGGAGGCTCGGGAGGTGCATACAACACTTGGAAGAAGCTCGGGATTGTCTAAACATCATCCATTGTGGAATCACCGGTTTGATTGTTCCATTTCACCAATGAATTCATACTTATCTTCTATTTTGTGTGTTGTTATGTTCAAGCTCATTATGAGCTAAACTCTTATTATCATCCTAATTGGATGAAACTTATGTAATTGTGATGAACTAATGGTGTGTGATAAATATTGTGTTAATGTTATAGTGGTCTTGGGAAAACTTTCGATGGGTAGCACCTACATTTGAACGGGGGTTATAAGTTTATGGTTTGTAATTATGATTGTCATACACGGTTGAAAAACGTATGATCAACTTTTATTCATAACAAACTATGGTAATTAACTAGAGATGGTTATTAGAAATCATAAGACCTTAACTTTCTGATTATTTACGGGTTCCTTTTATTAGTCTGAGAAATCTACAGTAATTGTTATGGTTTTCTAAAATTAATGGTATGTTGGAAAGGAACTTGATCAACTCTCTTCTAACATTAAGTTATGTTTTCAGAAATCGTCTGTCGAAAAGGACACAAAAGATTTACCTACATTACTAGGGCCTTGACCTAAGCAGTAAATCTCAACCTGACGTGGTCCTGGTCACTGCGGAGCGGATAGACGAGAAATCGCTCCAGCTCATCTTTATAAACGTTAACAAAATTACTTTATTCAATATCTTTAATCATACCACCACTTTATCACAGTTACAAAAGTGTAATCCAAGTTAGGATGATAGCTTTATCCCTGATTTCAAATCCAAAAGTTTCAACTTATTTTATTTTATTTTATTTCTATTTTAAAAACCCTAAAAAACCCTAATTTACATCAATGCAACTTATCATTTTCCTAAATAAAAATCAAATCTGATAGTCAATCGTAAAGGTTGTTGAGTAGTCTTAGTGTGTCCACGGATTGATACTCGGTTCTTACCATCACTATATACCTCACGATAGGTGCACTTGTCTTTTGTGTGTGTAGATAGTAGTAGTAATAACTATTTAAAACTGAATCTGTGCGAAAATCATTTATCAAAATACATATACTTTCACACTGCATCAAGGTTTTGGCGCCGTTGCCGGGGACACACGGCAAGTTGAAAGACAATCTAAATTTTTGACTGTCCTGTTTATATCTTGTTAATATTTTTGTTCAAATTCATTTTGACTTTGTAGTTAGTTTGCCTTAGATAGTTTAGTTACATTTGCCTGATTCATTTTAAGCCTTAGTTAGTTTATGCTTCCCTAAGTTAGTGTATGTCCGACTCGTCTAGTCCTGAACTTGTTTCACCTCTTTCGGAACCCGAATGACTTTTCCGACAAAGATTACGTGAAAGACCACAACAAGCAACAACAATCATCGAAGAAGACATCTTGGAAGATACACCATCCGGAGGAGACATGGCTAATCAAGACGAGGAAATGAAGATGACGCACTATGCCACACCATCAATCGACGGTTATGAGTCTAGTGTTGTCCAACCAGCAATAGCGGCCAACAATTTCGAGATTAAGTCTAGTATTATCCAACTCGTAGAGAACTCTGTTCAGTTTCACGGATTGCAAGACGAAGACCCTAACGCTCACATCTCACGATTCCTTCGTATCTGTGCAACCTTCAAAATCAATAACTGTTCAGACGATGCTATTAGACTAAGACCTTTCCATTTTCACTTCACGGTCGAGCCATTGACTGGCTTGATTCACTTCCGCCTGGTTCCATCACCACATGGGCGGAAATGGCTGAACAATTCCTGTTGAAATATTTCCGCCCGATCGCACTGCCAAATTAAGAAGCAGCATCACAAGCTTTTGCCAGGATGATGATGAATCACTACATGCAGCGTGGGAGAGATATAAAGGTCTCCTTCAGAGATGCCCACATCACGGACTTGATCTGTGGCTGTAGTGTCAAACTTTTTATGATGCAATCAGCGGAGCACACAAACAAGCTGTAGACCAAAGTGCGGGAGGAGATTTCGGAAGTGTCACACCAACATAAGTATACCAAGCCCTAGAGAAAGCAGCTAAGTGTAAGGCCCCGTTCCCGGGCACCTCACAGTTGGTCGTTCATCGCACATAAAACATACATTGGTATATATTTATAAACATCTTAAATAAACATTGCAGCGGAAACATTCAAAAGATACATTTCATTTCATCATAAAAGCTTGTACAAAAGATTACATCGTTACTGATTACAAAATGGTAATAAACAGTGACCTCTAGTATAGAAATATTAAATTTTTCATCATAAAGAAGATTCCTTAAGTAATCCCGTTTATCGGGATCCTAAAGGAATCTTGCACTTGCATGCAACATAATGTGTTGCGTACATTATGGGCCCACAACACATTGCGTGGCAGCATTATCAAAAGGAGAATGCCATCCCCAACGAGCTGAGTAGTCGCCTCGTGCCATCCCCAGCAACACTACCTGCCAACTTGAAACACATAAAAAGTCAGCGTTGCTGAGTGAGTTCTAGTTTTAAAATAAACATACTTTATTCACATTATAAACCATTCCTCTTTTTCACATGATCATACATCATACGTACACATAGATAATATTCTTTATTATCTTCATCGTACGTTATACATCATTATCTTTCAGTTCTCATATGGATCCTGTCAGGCTTTACCCACTTCATAGCACTTGACTATGATTACGGTGGTCGAATGACAAGGATCCCGTTCATCTTTGCTTGCATATTGAATACTTTTTGTACCACTACCATATGCTATACCCCGATCAGTCTTAGCTACTGGGCCGTGAATCAATAGAGCGTATGCCACAGTACTAGTAGGTAAGCGGTAGAGGTACCATGAATAGGGTCAATCACAAAGAAGGACCCGTTTACCTTAATTCAATGTTTGCAAGACTTAGTTCGTTCATTCATTAATGCATGTATTCATCATCATATTTCCTTTTCATTCATTCATTAATACATGCATTCATCATCATGTTCCTCTTTCCTTATCTTTCACTTTACGTTACATAATACTTCATTCATTCATTTCCATAATTCGTAAAGTTTTCGGAAAGATAAACATACATAATCATAAGGAACATACACATAACATTCATTCATCATCATATAAAGCATCACACATATATGGTATACCATAGGTATACCCATGCAAATCATCATCATCATCATGCCTATGTTACTCGTTTACCCAAAATAAATCAGATCTTACTAAGCTTAATCCGCATTTCACACCCTGGTTCATCCGCATTTGTCTGACCATCCGCACTAGTCAATGCGGATGAAGAATGCCTTATCCGCATTTCACATTCTGGTCATCTGCATGTTCAACCATCCGCATTAGTCAATGCGGATGAGGAATGCCTTATCCGCATTTCACGATTCTACCCGCATTAGTCCATGCGGCTGAGAAATACCTTAGCGCATTTCCGGACTTGTCCGTATTGGTCAATGCGGCAGTCAATTGCCTTACCGCATTTTATCGATCGTCCGCATTTGTTCAATACGGCTAAGATGCCTTAGCCACCTTTCCTGATTTGTCCGCACCGGGTAATGCGGCTGAGTATTTCCTTAACCGCATTCACTGACCTCTCCGCATTAGGTCGATGCGGCTGAGAATATGCCTTGACCGCATTTGCTTGGTCATCCGCATTGGCTAATGCGGTTGACCACCTTAGCCACATTTGCTTCGGCAGTCCGCATTGGACAATACGGTTGAGTGGGGCAACCTGCAACTTAACCTGTACTATTCTCATACCTCATTCATCATCTTAACACCTCTATAGCACAGAATTATCATATCATTCATTTAGAACCACCTAAACAACGTGTATACCATTCTAAAACATACATTAACAGTATACCTTTGAACATTCATGCGTGAATCATATATATATCTGTTCTGGATAGTTCACATGTAGTGGAACCAGCTTCCCGAACCGACAGTATACACATATACATATACATACATGTACGGGTTAAACACCCGCAACTCAAAAACGGTTTCAATATGTGTTCCCAGCCCCAAAATCGTTCGAAAAATGCATAAAAGAAGGGGTCTTAGAACTCACATTGTGTTGCTGGGTATGGCTTCTTCAAAACCCGTCGCCGTGAGACCTTGTACCTCGAATCCGCCCTCTTCTTCTTCTTGTTCTTCCTTCAAATTCCCGTGGTCTGCTCTTTCTCTCTCTAGAACACTTCGAAGATTTGGGGTTGTGAGAAAAAGTGTGTGCAGCCATCCCTATGTATATCAGATATTTACTTTTCTTTGTACTTTTTACACAAAACCCTCTCAACTTTTTCTTTCTTTTCCTTTCCTTCCAAAATTCTTTCTTTTCTTTTCTTCTTATTATTTCTCTTTGTCTAACCAAAATTTTAGGTGTTACAAGTCCACCCCCCTTATAAAGGTTTCGTCCCCGAAACCTATTATTCCTTGAACAGACGTGGGTGATGTTGTCTCATCTCTTCCTCAGTCTCCCGCGTAGACTCAGATCCTTTTCTGTGCTTCCACTGTACTCGCACAAGGGGAACCACTTTATTTCTCAGTCGCTTCTCTTTTCTATCGATGATTGCCACTGGTTGCTCCACATAATTGAGCCGTTCATCTACTTCGATATCTCCCAGCGGAACAATCATATTTTCATCGGTCAGATAGTTTCTCAGATGAGATACGTGGAAGGTAGGGTGAATTCCACTTAGCTCATCTGGCAACTTCAATCTATAGGCCACCTCTCCTACTCGAGCAATGATTCAGAAAGGGCCTATGTACCGCGGACTCAACTTGCCCCGCTTTCGGAACCGAATGATTCCTTTCCAAGGTGAGACCTTTAACATCCTGGAATTCGATCGGCCTACGTCGTTTGTCGGCATACGACTTCTGTCTGTCTTTGGCTGCCTTCATATAGGCCTTGATCCTTTCAAGCTTTTCAGTCGTAGCCTCGATCACTTCGACGCTCCCCAATTCCTTTTGACCAATATCACCCTAACAAACGGGTGTCCTGCATCTCCTGCCGTATAGCATCTCATAGGGTGGCATGCCAATACTGGCATGGTAGCTGTTATTGTATGAGAATTCAGCTAACGGCAAGTGGTCATCCTAACTTCCCTCAAAATCAATCACACATGCCCGAAGCATGTCTTACAACGTCTAAATGGTCCGTTCGGACTGACCATCAGTCTGGGGATGATAAGTCGTGCTGATATGTAGTCTCATCCCCATGGCTCGTGGAATTTCCTCCAGAACTTGGATGTAAACCGGGTGTCACGATCAGAAACAATTGACACCGGTACACCATGGCGAGTTACAATCTCTTTGATGAAAAGATCAGCCAACCTCTCGGATGAATATGTCTCACGCATCGGTAGGAAGTGAGCACTCTTCGTCAGACGATCCACAATCACCCATATTGTATCATACCCTTTCGGGGTACGTGGCAGCTTGTAATGAAATCCATGGTGATGTGCTCCCACTTCCATTCCGGTATATCTAACGGTTGAATCTTTCCATACGGCTTTTGATGCTCTGCCTTTACTTACAAGCACGTGAGGCACTTACTCACATACTCCACCACATTGCGTTTCATACCCGGCCACCAATAATCTTTATTCATGTCTTGGTACATCTTGATAGTACCAGGATGAATGGAGTATCGAGTTTTATGGGCTTCGTCCATAACCTTCATACGTAGATCCCCAAATCGAGGAATCCACATCCGCCCAGATCGAGTCTTGACACCAAACGTGTTTTCACCCAGTTCCGTGACCAGACCTCTCATTCGTTCTGAGTTAAGATGATCTTCTTTAGTGCCTCATATTGAAACTCTTTGACTTGCTTCATCACATCCGAGGTCATAATCAACTAGTATGCCTTTACCCGTATCGGCTCGGGCCTCTCCTTTGGCTAAGGGCATCAGCCACCACGTTGGCTTTGCCTGGATGGTAGTGGATCTCACAATCGTAGTCTTTTATCAGCTCCAACCATCGCCTCTGCCTCATATTTAAATCTTTTTGCTCGAAGAAGTACTTCAAGCTCTTGTGGTCTGTGAAGATGGTGCACTTCGTTCCGTAGAGGTAGTGCCTCCAAATCTTTAACGCAAAGACCACAGCTGCTAGCTCCAAATCATGAGTAGGATAATTAACCTCATGAACTTTCAGCTGTCGGGATGCATATGCTATCACCTTTCCCCTTTGCATTAATACGCACCCCAACCCCGAGTAGGAAGCATCAGAATAAACCACCAAGTCATCGCTTCCATCGGGTAATGCCAATACTGGAGCTTGGGTCAACCTCATCTTCAATTCTTCAAACGCTTTTTCCTGAGCCTGACCCCATACAAACTTCACATCCTTCCGGGTCAACTTGGTCAGTGGAGAAGCAATCTTGGAGAAGTCTTGAATGAATCTTCTGTAGTAGCCCGCCAAACCCAAGAAACTACGGATCTCGGATGGCGTCTGTGGAGACTTCCATTGCATTACTGCTTCCACCTTTGTCGGATCGACCATAATTCCCTCCGGATTAACCAAGTGACCCAAAAATTGAACCTCGCGCAACCAGAATGCGCACTTGGAGAACTTGGCGTACAATTTCTCCCTTCTCAACGTCTCTAATACTTCTCGAATGTGACCGGCATGCTCTATTTCGCTTCTTGAATAAATCAGGATGTCATCAATAAACACGATTACTGATTTATCCAACATCGGCCGACACACTCGGTTCATCATATCCATAAAAGCAGCTGGCGCATTAGTCAAACAAATGACATGACAAGAAACTCATAGTGACCGTAGCGCGTACGAAAAGCTATTTTAGGGATGTCTTGTTCCTTCACTTTCAGCTGATGGTAGCCCGATCGAAGATCTATTCGTGAAAACCAACTGGCGCCTTGAAGTTGATCAAACAGATCATCGATTCTTGGCAAGGGGTATCTATTTTTCACCGTCAACTTGTTCAGCTCACGGTAGTCGATGCACATCCTCATACTACCATCTTTCTTCTTTACGAACAGGACCGGAGCACCCCAAGGTGAGATACCCGGTCTAATGAACCCCTTATCCAACAGCTCTTGCAACTGCTCCATCAACTATTTCATTTCCGTCGGGGCCAATCGATACGGTGCCTTGGCGACAGGTTGAGCACCCTGTATCAAGTCAATCTGGAACTCGATCTCTCGGTCAGGTGGCAATCCCGATAAGTCTTCCGGGAACACGTCTGGAAAATCACACACCACCGGAACATCGGGTAGTTGTGGTGTTGGCGTTTCTACATCTTTTACATACATAAGTAGGCGCTGCACCCACGCCTCATACATTTTCCCGCCACAGCCATTGAGATCACTTTCAGAATCGTAGTAACCCGATCACCATAAACTGTCACTGAACCACCGCCGGGCGCTGTCAATTGAATCATCTTCTTACGACACACGATGTTCGCCTCAAAGTCCGCCAACCAATCCATCCCAAGCACCAAATCGAAACCACCTAAAGTCATAGCAAAGGGTCGAACCGGAAATTTGTGGCCCTCCAATTCAACATCACAACCCTCTATCACCTTAGAGATCCTAGTAGACTTACCTATGGCAGTTTCTACATCAAAGGGCACATCAACACGTCTACTACTAACAGGCAGCTTAGTACAGAAGGCAGCAGAAATAAAACTCCTACTGGCACCCCGAATCAAATAATACAGAGGCTAAAGTTTGGTTCACCAGAAACGTACCGGACACAACATCAGGGCCCGTCCTAGCCTCCTCCTGCGTCATCGTGATGCCCTGGCCTTTGCCCTCGTTTCTTCACCTCCCGTCTTCTTCGCCCCTGAACCCTCAGCCCTCGGCTTCCTACAGTCTCTGCTCATATGACCACTTTCCCCAAGTTAAACATTTGCCTGCCCGGAAATCCTTTGACATATGCCCTGCCTTTCCGCATCTGAAACAGATGTTTGATCCCCACTTGCACTCCCCCGAGTGCTCCCTTCCACACTGGCCACACTTCCTCAACCCTGCTCCTGACATGACCACACGGCGGTCATCCACCCTCGTCTTCTTGTTACTCGTCGAAGTATCACCTCGACCAAACCTCTTCCCCTTCCAATTCCTCTAACCACCTCCCTTCTTACTAACCTCAACTTTCACCACCACAGCCTGTTCATCATATAATCTCCCAGCCAAATCCACTGCCGACCTAAAGGTACTCGGTCGGGCAGTAATCAAATGCCTGCGGATGTCAGCTGGCAGTCCCTGAATATACCGGTTGTTCTTTCGAGCCACCGGCATCACCTGATCTGGCACCATTCGTCCCATTTCATTAAACTTGGCGGTGTACTGTTAGTGGGTCATCGTCCCCGCCTCCAATTGCAGGAACTCTCTCTCAACTTTGTCCATTTCCCGACGAGGACTGAACTCCTCGATCACCATCCTTTTTAACTCGGCCCACTTCATCTTCCCTATGGCCCTGCTACCCTGGCCTGGACTATATTGTCCCACCAGCACAAAGCCGGCCCCGTGAAAGAGTGGGTAGCAAACTTCACCTTCTCTTCCTCCTGGCAATCACTAATATCGAGGACAACCTCCATTTCTCTCACCCACTGGTGAGCATCAGCAGCAGTGCCAGAACCGTCAAAAGTAGGGGGCTTGCACCTCATAAATGCCCCGTAGTTACAACCCCGTGTTGTCTCCCGTACCTGCTCTTCCTCCTCTTCCTCTTCATTATCAGAGAAAACCGTCTCCAGCTTTTGTTGCTCCTGTCTTCCTGAGGACCTATTCCTCTCTCTTCTTTCTCCTTCCCGACAGCCTTGATCACTTCGGTCACCACAGACGGTAAGATCGTCTGCATAACCTGATGTACCTCTTTAACCACTGCCTCTTTTATCGAGGCTCTCAAATTTGGCGCTCGTCTACCCCCTCCTGATGAGGGGTCTCGGTTTCCTCATGAACCACTTCCTCTACCCTAGGTCTCCCTCTCGTGACACGCGCTTCAGCACCACGTCCACCACCACGTGAACTTTAGATGATCTACCACCGACCATCTTCTACCACACTGAAAGATTCAAACACCAACACGGTCATTTAAGGAAATAGCTCAGTTTATGTCAAGTATGGTAAGTCCCTAATTACAGTGGCCAGCTGTGATTAGCCACTTACTTTACTCTTCGCACCCCGAGCATTACCAGTCCTGACTACATTCGTATCTAAATCTAACAGTACACATAAACACATCACATGCGCACATAATACCAGTTAATCTTTAAGAAAATACCTGATGGCACGCAACTACTCAGATGTCATTCTCTTCCTTTCTGTCCCGTTTTCAGTTTAAGTTTAGGTTTATTTTGAAAATTTACCCATTTCACTTAAACTTTGGCTCTGATACCAACTTGTAAGGCCCCGTTCCCGGGCACCTCACAGTTGGTCGTTCATCGCACATAAAACATACATTTGGTATATATTTATAAACATCTTAAATAAACATTGCAGCGGAAACATTCAAAAGATACATTTCATTTCATCATAAAAGCTTGTACAAAAGATTACATCGTTACTGATTACAAAATGGTCATAAACAGTGACCTCTAGTATAGAAATATTAAATTTTTCATCATAAAGAAGATTCCTTAAGTAATCCCGTTTATCGGGATCCTAAAGGAATCTTGCACTTGCATGCAACATAATGTGTTGCGTGCATTATGGGCCCACAACACATTGCATGGCAGCATTATCAAAAGGAGAATGCCATCCCCAACTAGCTGAGTAGTCGCCTCGTGCCATCCCCAGCAACACTACCTGCCAACTGGAAACACATAAAAAGTCAGCGTTGCTGAGTGAGTTCTAGTTTTAAAATAAACATACTTTATTCACATTATAAACCATTCCTCTTTCACATGATCATACATCATACGTACACATAGATAATATTCTTTATTATCTTCATCGTTCGTTATACATAATTATCTTTCAGTTCTCATATGGATACTGTCAGGCTTTACCCACTTCATAGCACTTGACTATGATTACGGTGGTCGAATGACAAGGATCCCGTTCATCTTTGCTTGCACATTGAATACTTTTTGTACCACTACCATATGCAATACCCCGATCAGTCTTAGCTACTGGGCCGTGAATCAATAGAGCGTATGCCACAGTACTAGTAGGTAAGCGGTAGAGGTACCATGAATAGGGTCAATCACAAAGAAGGACCCGTTTACCTTAATTCAATGCTTGCAAGACTTAGTTCGTTCATTCATTAATGCATGTATTCATCATCATATTTCCTTTTCATTCATTCATTAATACATGCATTCATCATCATGTTCCTCTTTCCTTATCTTTCACTTTACGTTACATAATACTTCATTCATTCATTTCCATAATTTGTAAAGTTTTCGGAAAGATAAACATACATAATCATAAGGAACATACACATAACATTCATTCATCATCATATAAAGCATCACACATATATGGTATACCATAGGTATACCCATGCAACATCATCATCATCATCATGCCTATGTTACTCGTTTACCCAAATAAATCAGATCTTACTAAGCTTAATCCGCATTTCACACCCTGGTTCATCCGCATTAGTCTGACCATCTGCACTAGTCAATGCGGATGAGGAATGCCTTATCCGCATTTCACATTCTGGTCATCTGCATGTTCAACCATCCGCATTAGTCAATGCGGATGAGGAATGCCTTATCCGCATTTCACGATTCTACCCGCATTAGTCCATGCGGCTGAGAAATGCCTTAGCGCATTTCCGGACTTGTCCGCATTGGTCAATGCGGCAGTCAATTGCCTTACCGCATTTCATCGATCGTCCGCATTTGTTCAATACGGCTAAGATGCCTTAGCCACCTTTGCTGATTTGTCCACATAGGGTAATGCGGCTGAGTATTTCCTTAACCGCATTCACTGACCTCTCCGCATTAGGTCGATGCGGCTGAGAATATGCCTTGACCGCATTTGCTTGGTCATCCGCATTGGCTAATGCGGTTGACTACCTTAGCCACATTTGCTTCGGCAGTCCGCATTGGACAATGCGGTTGAGTGGGGCAACCTGCAACTTAACCTGTACTATTCTCATACCTCATTCATCATCTTAACACCTCTATAGCACAGAATTATCATATCATTCATTTAGAACCACCTAAACATCGTGTATACCATTCTAAAACATACATTAACAGTATACCTATGAACATTCATGCGTGAATCATATATATATCTGTTCTGGAAAGTTCACATGTAGTGGAACCAGCTTCCCGAACCGACCGTATACACATATACATATACATACACGTACAGGTTAAACACCCGCAACTCAAAAGCAGTTTCAATATGTGTTCCAGCCCCCAAAATCGTTCGAAAAATGCATAAAAGAAGGGGTCTTAGAACTCACATTGTGTTGCTGGGTATGGCTTCTTCAAAACCCGTCGCCGTGAGACCTTGTACCTCGAATCCGCCCTCTTCTTCTTCTTGTTCTTCCTTAAATTCCCGTGGTCTGCTCTTTCTCTCTCTAGAACACTTCGAAGATTTGGGGTTGTGAGAAAAAGTGAGGGCAGCCATCCCTATGTATATCAGATATTTACTTTTCTTTGTACTTTTACACAAAACCCCCTCACTTTTTCTTTCTTTTCCTTTTCTTCCAAATTCTTTCTTTTCTTTTCTTCTTATTATTTCTCTTTGTCTAACCAAAATTTTAGGTGTTACAAGTCCACCCCCCTTATAAAGGTTTCGTCCCCGAAACCTGTTACTCCTCGAACAGTCGTGGGTGATGTTGTCTCATCTCTTCCTCAGTCTCCCACGTAGACTCAGATCCCTTTCTGTGCTTCCACTGTACTCGCACAAGGGGAAACACTTTATTTCTCAGTCGCTTCTCTTTTCTATCGATGATTGCCACTGGTTGCTCCACATAATTGAGCCGTTCATCTACTTCGATATCTCCCAGCGGAACAATCATATTTTCATCAGCCAGATAGTTTCTCAGATAAGATACGTGGAAGGTAGGGTGAATTCCACTTAGCTCATCTGGCAACTCCAATCTATAGGCCACCTCTCCTACTCGAGCAATGATTCAGAAAGGGCCTATGTACCGCGGACTCAACTTGCCCCGCTTTCGGAACCGAATGATTCCTTTCCAAGGTGAGACCTTTAACATAACCCGGTCACCCACTTGGAATTCGATAGGCCTACGTCGTTTGTCGGCATACGACTTCTGTCTGTCTTTGGCTGCCTTCATATAAGCCTTGATCCTTTCAAGCTTTTCAGTCGTAGCCTCGATCACTTCGACGCTCCCCAATTCCTTTTGACCAATATCACCCCAACAAACGGGTGTCCTGCAATTCCTGCCGTATAGCATCTCATAGGGTGGCATGCCAATACTGGCATGGTAGCTGTTATTGTATGAGAATTCAGCTAACGGCAAGTGGTCATCCCAACTTCCCCCAAAATCAATCACACATGCCCGAAGCATGTCTTACAACGTCTGAATGGTCCGTTCGGACTGACCATCAGTCTGGGGATGATAAGCCGTGCTGATATGTAGTCTCGTCCCCATGGCGTCGTGGAATTTCCTCCAAAACTTGGATGTAAACCGGGTGTCACGATCAGAAACAATTGACACCGGTACACCATAGCGAGTACAATCTCTTTGATGAAAAGATCAGCTAACCTCTCGGATGAATATGTCTCGCGCATCGGTAGGAAGTGAGCACTCTTCGTCAGACGGTCCACAATCACCCATATTGTATCATACCCTTTCGGGGTACGTGGCAGCTTTGTAATGAAATCCATGGTGATGTGCTCCCACTTCCATTCCGGTATATCCAACGGTTGAATCTTTCCATACGGCTTTTGATGCTCTGCCTTTACTTGCAAGCACGTGAGGCACTTACTCACATACTCCACCACATCGCGTTTCATACCCGGCCACCAATAATATTTCTTCATGTCTTGGTACATCTTGGTAGCACCAGGATGAATGGAGTATCGAGTTTTATGGGCTTCGTCCATAACCTTCATACGTAGATCCCCAAATCGAGGAATCCACATCCGCCCAGATCGAGTCTTGACACCAAACGTGTTTTCACCCAGTTCCGCGACCAGACCTCTCATTCGTTCTGAGTTAAGATGATCTTCTTTCAGTGCCTTATATTAAAACTCTTTGACTTGCTTCATCACATCCGAGGTCATAATCAGCTAGTATGCCTTTACCCGTATCGGCTCGGGCCTCTCCTTTTGGCTAAGGGCATCAGCCACCACGTTGGCTTTGCCCGGATGGTAATGGATCTCACAATCGTAGTCTTTTATCAGCTCCTACCATCGCCTCTGCCTCATATTTAAATCTTTTTGCTCGAAAAAGTACTTCAAGATCTTGTGGTCTGTGAAGATGGTGCACTTCATTCCGTAGAGGTAGTGCCTCCAAATCTTTAACGCAAAGACCATAGCTGCTAGCTCCAAATCATGAGTAGGATAATTAACCTCATGAACTTTCAGCTGTCGGGATGCATATGCTATCACCTTTCCCCTTTGCATTAATACGCACCCCAACCCCGAGTAGGAAGCATCAGAATAAACACCAAGTCATCGCTTCCATCGGGTAATGCCAATACTGGAGCTTGGGTCAACCTCATCTTCAATTCTTCAAACGCCTTTTCCTGAGCCTGACCCCATACAAACTTCACATCCTTCCGGGTCAACTTGGTCAGTGGAGAAGCAATCTTGGAGAAGTCTTGAATGAATCTTCTGTAGTAGCCCGCCAAACCCAAGAAACTACGGATCTCGGATGGCGTCTGTGGAGACTTCCATTGCATTACTGCTTCCACCTTTGTCGGATCAACCATAATTCCCTCCGGATTAACCAAGTGACCCAAAAATTGAACCTCGCGCAACCAGAATGCGCACTTGGAGAACTTGGCGTACAATTTCTCCCTTCTCAACGTCTCTAATACTTCTCGAATGTGACCGGCATGCTCTATTTCGCTTCTTGAATAAATCAGGATGTCATCAATAAACACGATTACTGATTTATCCAACATCGGCCGACACACTCGGTTCATCAGATCCATAAAAGCAGCTGGCGCATTAGTCAAACGAAATGACATGACAAGAAACTCATAGTGACCGTAGCGCGTACGAAAAGCTGTTTTAGGGATGTCTTGTTCCTTCACTTTCAGCTGATGGTAGCCCGATCGAAGATCTATTCGTGAAAACCAACTGGCGCCTTGAAGTTGATCAAACAGATCATCGATTCTTGGCAAGGGGTATCTATTTTTCACCGTCAACTTGTTCAGCTCACGGTAGTCGAAGACATCCTCATACTACCATCTTTCTTCTTTATGAACAGGACCGGAGCACCCCAAGGTGAGATACTCGGTCTAATGAACCCCTTATCCAACAGCTCTTGCAACTGCTCCATCAACTCTTTCATTTCCGTTGGGGCCAATCGATACGGTGCCTTGGCGACAGGTTGAGCACCCGGTATCAGGTCAATCTGGAACTCGATCTCTCGGTCAGGTGGCAATCCCGATAAGTCTTCTGGGAACACGTCTGGAAAATCACACACCACCGGAACATCGGATAGTTGTGGTGTTGGCGTTTCTACATCTTTTACATAACATAAGTAGGCGCTGCACCCACGCCTCATACATTTTCCCGCCACAGCCATTGAGATCACTTTCGGAATCGTAGTAACCCGATCACCATAAACTGTCACTGAACCACCGCCGGGCGCTGTCAATTGAATCATCTTCTTGCGACACACGATGTTCGCCTCAAAGTCCGCCAACCAATCCATCCCAAGCACCAAATCGAAACCACCTAAAGTCATAGCAAAGGGTCGAACCGGAAATTTGTGGCCCTCCAATTCAACATCACAACCCTCTATCACCTTAGAGATCCTAGTAGACTTACCTATGGCAGTTTCTACATCAAAGGGCACATCAACACGTCTACTACTAACAGGCAACTTAGTACAGAAGGCAGCAGAAATAAAACTCCTACTGGCACCCGAATCAAATAATACAGAGGCTAAAGTTTGGTTCACCAGAAACGTACCGGACACAACATCAGGGTCCGTCCTAGCCTCCTCCTACGTCATCGTGAATGCCCTGGCCTTTGCCCTCGTTTCTTCACCTCCCGTCTTCTTCGCCCCTGAACCCTCAGCCCTCGGCTTCCTGCAGTCTCTGCTCATATGACCACTTTCCCCACAGTTAAAACATTTGCCTGCCCAGCAATCCTTTGACATATGCCCTGCCTTTCCGCATTTGAAACAGATGTTTGATCCCCACTTGCACTCCCCCGAGTGCTCCCTTCCACACTGGCCACACTTCCTGAACCCTGCTCCTGACATGACCACAAGGCGGTCATCCACCCTCGTCTTCTTGTTACTCGTCGAAGTATCACCTCGACCAAACCTCTTCCCCTTCCAATTCCTCTAACCACCTCCCTTCTTACTAACCTCAACTTTCACCACCATAGCCCGTTCATCATATAATCTCCCAGCCAAATCCACTGCCGACCTAAAGGTACTCGGTCGGGCAGTAATCAAATGCCTGCGGATGTCAGCTGGCAGTCCCTGAATATACCGGTTGATCTTTCGAGCCACCGGCGTCACCTGATCCGGCACCATTCGTGCCATTTCATTAAACTTGGCGGTGTACTGTTAGTGGGTCATCGTCCCCGCCTCCAATTGCAGGAACTCTCTCTCAACTTTGTCCATTTCCCGACGAGGACTGAACTCCTCGATCACCATCCTTTTTAACTCGGCTCACTTCATCTTCCCTATGGCCCTGCTACCCTCGGCCTGGACTATATTGTCCCACCAGCACAAAGCCAATCCCGTGAAAGAGTGGGTAGCAAACTTCACCTTCTCGTCCTCCTGGCAATCACTAATATCGAGGACAACCTCCATTTCTCTCACCCACAGGTGAGCATCAGCAGCAGCGCCAGAACCGTCAAAAGTAGGGGGCTTGCACCTCATAAATGCCCTGTAGTTACAACCCCGTGTTGTCTCCCGTACCTGCTCTTCCTCCTCTTCCTCTTTATCATCAGAGAAAACTGTCTCCGGCTCTTGTTGCTCCTGTCTTCCTGAGGACCTATTCCTCTCTCTTCTTTCTTCTTCCCGGACAGCCTTGATCACTTCGGTCACCACAGACGGTAAGATCGTCTGCATAACCTGATGTACCTCTTCAACCACTGCCTCTTTTATAGAGGCTCTCAAATTTGGCCTCTCGTCTACCCCCTCCTGATGAGGGGTCTCGGTTTCCTCATGAACCACTTCCTCTACCCTAGGTCTCCCTCTCGTGACACGCGGTTCAGCACCACGTCCACCACCACGTGAAACTTTAGATGATCTACCACCGACCATCTTCTACCACACTGAAAGATTCAAACACCAACACGGTCATTTAAGGAAATAGCTCAGTTTATGTCAAGTATGGTAAGTCCCTAATTACAGTGGCCAGCTGTGATTAGCCAGTTACTTTACTCTTCGCACCCCGAGCATTACCTGTCCTGACTACATTCGTATCTAAATCTAACAGTACACATAAACACATCACATGCGCACATAATACCAGTTAATCTTTAAGAAAATACCTGATGGCACGCAACTACTCAGATGTCATTCTCTTCCTTTCTATCCCGTTTTCAGTTTAAGTTTAGGTTTATTTTGAAAATTTACCCATTTCACTTAAACTGTGGCTCTGATAACAACTTGTAAGGCCCCGTTCCCGAGCACCTCACAGTTGGTCGTTCATCGCACATAAAACATACATGTGGTATATATTTATAAACATCTTAAATAAACATTGCAGCGGAAACATTCAAAAGATACATTTCATTTCATCATAAAAGCTTGTACAAAAGATTACATCGTTACTGATTACAAAATGGTCATAAACAGTGACCTCTAGTATAGAAATATTAAATTTTTCATCATAAAGAAGATTCCTTAAGTAAACCCGTTTATCGGGATCCTAAAGGAATCTTGCACTTGCATGCAACATAATGTGTTGCGTGCATTATGGGCCCACAACACATTGCGTGGCAGCATTATCAAAAGGAGAATGCCATCCCCAACGAGCTGAGTAGTCGCCTCGTGCCATCCCAGCAACACTACCTGCCAACTGGAAACACATAAAAAGTCAGCGTTGCTGAGTGAGTTCTAGTTTTAAAATAAACATACTTTATTCACATTATAAACCATTCCTCTCTTTCACATGATCATACATCATAAGTACACATAGATAATATTCTTTATTATCTTCATCGTTCGTTATACATAATTATCTTTCAGTTCTCATATGGATCCTGTCAGGCTTTACCCACTTCATAGCACTTGACTATGATTACTGTGGTCGAATGACAAGGATTCCGTTCATCTTTGCTTGCACATTGAATACTTTTTGTACCACTACCATATGCAATACCCCGATCAGTCTTAGCTACTGGGCCGTGAATCAATAGAGCGTATGCAACAGTACTAGTAGGTAAGCGGTATAGGTACCATGAATAGGGTCAATCATAAAGAAGGACCCGTTTACCTTAATTCAATGCTTGCAAGACTTAGTTCGTTCATTCATTAATGCATGTATTCATCATCATATTTCCTTTTCATTCATTCATTAATACATGCATTCATCATCATGTTCCTCTTTCCTTATCTTTCACTTTACGTTACATAATACTTCATTCATTCATTTCCATAATTCGTAAAGTTTTCGGAAAGATAAACATACATAATCATAAGGAACATACACATAACATTCATTCATCATCATATAAAGCATCACACATATATGGTATACCATAGGTATACCCATGCACCATCATCATCATCATCAAGCCTATGTTACTCGTTTACCCAAATAAATCAGATCTTACTAAGCTTAATCCGCATTTCACACCCTGGTTCATCCGCATTAGTCTGACCATCCGCATTAGTCAATGCGGATGAGGAATGCCTTATCCGCATTTCATATTCTGGTCATTTGCATGTTCAACCATCCGCATTAGTCAATGCGGATGAGGAATGCCTTATCCGCATTTCACGATTCTACCCGCATTAGTCCATGCGGCTGAGAAATGCCTTAGCGCATTTCCGGACTTGTCCGCATTGGTCAATGCGGCAGTCAATTGCCTTACCGCATTTCATCAATCGTCCGCATTTGTTCAATACGGCTAAGATGCCTTAGCCACCATTCCTGATTTATCCGCACAGGGTAATGCGGCTGAGTATTTCCTTAACCGCATTCACTGACCTCTCCGCATTAGGTCGATGTGGCTGAGAATATGCCTTGACCGCATTTGCTTGGTCATCCGCATTGGCTAATGTGGTTGACCACCTTAGCCACATTTGCTTCAGCAGTCCGCATTGGACAATGCGGTTAAGTGGGGCAACCTGCAACTTAACCTATACTATTCTCATACCTCATTCATCATCTTAACACCTCTATAGCACAGAATTATCATATCATTCATTTAGAACCAACTAAACATCGTGTATACCATTCTAGAACATACATTAACAGTATACCTATGAACATTCATGTGTGAATCATATATATATCTGTTCTGGAAAGTTCACATATAGTGGAACCAGCTTCCCGAACCGACCGTATACACATATACATATACATACATGTACGGGTTAAACACCCGCAACTCAAAAACAGTTTCAATATGTGTTCCAGCCCCCAAAATCGTTCGAAAAATGCATAAAAGAAGGGGTCTTAGAACTCACATTGTGTTGCTGGGTATGGCTTCTTCAAAACCCGTCACCGTGAGACCTTGTACCTCGAATCCGCCCTCTTCTTCTTCTTGTTCTTCCTTCAAATTCCCGTGGTCTGCTCTTTCTCTCTCTAGAACACTTCGAAGATTTGGGGTTGTGAGAAAAAGTGTGGGTAGCCATCCCTATGTATATCTGATATTTACTTTTCTTTGTACTTTTTACACAAAACCCCCTCCACTTTTTCTTTCTTTTCCATTCCTTCCAAAATTCTTTCTTTTCTTTTCTTCTTATTATTTCTCTTTGTCTAACCAAAATTTCGGGTGTTACACTAAGAGGAGCTTTGCTTACAATCCCTTGAGAAACAAAATCAACTCTAGAGGAATTCATCAAGTAGACTCTGAAACGCTGATCACAGCCCAGTTAGAAGCCTTAACCAAACGATTCGATCAATTGCAAGCTGAACTTAAAAAGACTCCAACACGATGCACATATATGGAAATTCACACAAGACCAATGAATGCCCATAAGGCATTATGATGGTTGAAGATGTTGACTACGTAGGAGGCCCAAACAACTCATATAATAACAACTCAAATTGGAGGAGCAATCCGAATTACAAAGAAGCTGGTAACAACCCATTATCATCTGGATTCAACCGTAGGCCACCTTACCAACAACAGAAACCACCATATCAAGGTCCAAGCAGTAGTAATCAAGACCGTGGAGCATCATCAATGGAAGACTTATTGCAACAATTGTTGTTAACCACACAAGCCACAGATGAGTACATCCAGAAATCTGATTGAAGAAACGAGGAAAGGTTCCAAAGGAACGAGGCTGACATCAAAAGCAACAAAGCATCGTTGCAAACCATTGAAAACCAAATAGGTCAGATAGCACAACAACTATCTGCAAGACCCCAAGGTGCTTTGCCTAGCAACACAGTAACAAACCCTAATACTCATGTCAAAGCCATCACCACAAGGAGTGGCAAAACCACTCAAGGTGATGTACCTGTATTACAGCCCATCCTTGAAGAAATAGAACTCAAGACTCCAAGTAATGCAAGTAACAAGCAGAAGCAACCTGTTGTTGTTGAAGAACCAGCCAAGAAATACGTACCACCGCCACCTTATGTTCCACCACCTCCATATCCTGGTCGTCTGAGACAACAACGAATGGAGGCACAATATGGCAAATTTCTGGGATTGTTCAAGTAGCTCCACATTAATCTGCCATTGGTGGAAGCCTTAGCCCAAATGCCAAATTATGCTAAGTTTTTAAAGGGTGTATTGTCAAACAAGAAGAAATCGGAAGAGTTATCACATGTAGTTTTGAATGAGGAATGCTCAGCAGTTCTTCAAAACAAACTACCTCAAAAGATGACTGATCCAGGAGTTTCACCATACCTTGCCTAATAGGAAATCTTTCTGTCAGCAACGCGTTAGCCGATTTAGGTGCTAGCATTAACCTTATGCCTTATGCGGTTTTCGAAAAGTTAAACTTAGGTGAGCCTAGACCTACTCGTATGAGCATCCAATTAGCTGACCATTCTGTCAAATATCCGAGGGGCATTGTTGAAAATCTCTTAGTTAAAATCGACAAGTTCGTATTTCCTATTGATTTTGTGATCCTCGACATGGATGAGGATAAGAATGTTCCTCTCATCCTAGGTCGACCTTTCTTAGCAACCGCTCGAGCCCTCATTGATGTTTGCACCGGCAAACTCACCCTCCGAGTGGATGAGGAGGAAGTGACATTCGACATAGGACAATCCATGAAACATCCTCAACATCATGACGATTCACTCTATTATATTGATGTTTGCGACTCAATCATAAGCTGTCATCTGAAGAACACTCGTCAAATTGAAGCTTACAATACTCAATTAATAGAAATCCAAACCACCGAGCCCATCTGTGAGAACCAAATCATTCTAGAACTTGAAGTTGATGAAACATCATCTTATCAAGAAGCATTTGAGATCATCGATCAAGAATTAGAACCTAAAGCCAAACCTTCTATCGAAGACCCTCCGACTTTAGAACTCAAAGAACTACTGTCTCATCTCGAATACGCTTTTCTTGAAAATACATCTCAAATTCCTGTCATAATCTCATCCGCCTTATCAAATGATGAGAAGACAAAGTTGCTTAATGTGCTGAAGGCACATAAACGAGCAATTGCATGGAAAATCATGGACATTAAGGGAATCAATCCATCCTTTTGCACTCATAAGATATTGATGGAGGACAACTTTAAATCCATCATTCAACCTCAAAGATGTTTAAATCTGAGCATGCAAGAGGTAGTGAAGAAAGAAGTAATCAAACTGCTGGATGCCGGTTTGATTTACCCTATTTCTGATTCACCTTGGGTCAGTCCCGTCCAAGTTGTTCCAAAGAAAGGAGGAATGACTGTGGTAACTAACGAGAAGAATGAGCTTATTCCAACTCGTACGGTTACAGGATGGAGAGTTTGCATCGACTATCGCAAACTCAATGACGCCACAAGGAAGAATCACTTCCCTCTACCTTTCATTGATCAAATGCTCGAGAGACTTTTTGGAAAAATGTTCTATTGTTTCCTCGATGGTTTCTCAGGGCATTTCCAAATTCCCATTGCTCCCGAAGATCAAGAGAAAACGACATTCACTTGTCCATATGGCACTTTTGCTTATCGCCGAATGCCTTTTGGATTGTGTAATGCCCCTGCAACATTTCAAAGATGCATGGTAGCAATTTTTCATGACATGATTGAACACTCTATGGAAGTTTTCATGGATGACTTCTCCATCTATGTAAACTCATTTGAACAATGTCTTGAAAACCTGGAAAAGATGCTGGTTAGATATGAAGATTCTAACCTTGTTTTGAATTGGGAAAAGTGCCACTTCATGGTTACTGAAGGAATAGTGTTGGGACATAAGATTTCTCGAGCAGGCCTTGAAGTTGATCAAGCCAAAGTTGACACTATTTCCAAACTGCCATATCCCACAACCGTGAAAGAAATTAGAAGCTTCCTAGGTCATGCAGGGTTCTATCGTCGTTTCATTAAAGACTTCTCAAAAATCGCACGACCAATTACTCAACTTCTTGAGAAAGATGCAAAATTCGTGTTTTCCAACGAATGCATCAGTGCTTTTGATCTGTTAAAAGAGAGATTGGTCACCGCTCCAATTATGGTTTCCCCAGATTGGACGTTACCATTTGAACTCATGTGCGATGCAAGCGATTTTACGGTAGGAGCCGTGTTAGGACAAAGGAAAGACAAGCAATTTCACCCAATTCACTATGCGAGCAAAACCCTAAATGACGCGCAAGAAAATTACACAACCATCGAGAAAGAACTTCTCGCAGTAGTTTTCGCATTTGACAAATTTCGCTCGTATCTAATCCTGTCAAAAACAACCGTCTATACCGATCATTCAGCCCTACGTTATCTGTTCAGCAAACAAGATGCAAAGCCGAGATTGATACGATGGATACTTCTGCTTAAATAATTCGATGTTGAGATTCGTGACAAGAAAGGAACAGAAAATCTAGCGGCTGATCATCTTTCGCGTCTTGAAGATTCAAACCCTCCACAAACCGAGAAATTCAAAATAAACGATAATTTTCCTCACGAATTCCTTTTGAACATCCAATCTTCAATCGATGAGCATCCTTGGTTTGCCGATTTCACAAACTATTTGGCAAGCGGAATCCTTCTCACAGGAATGACTTATCAGCAAAAGAAGAAATTTTTTACTTACATTAAGCATTACTATTGGGAAGACCCGTACCTATTCAGAATCGGTGCGGACCAACTCATTCGAAGATGCGTTTACGGAAGTGAAGCAAAACAGATCCTAAGGCACTGTCATGAAGGACCCACAGCAGGCCACCATGGAGCAACCCTAACAGCCAAAAAGATCTTCGATTCTGGATTCTATTGGCCCACAATCTTCAAGGATGCTCATAACATGGTACGCACCTGTGATGCATGTCAAAGAGCAACCAACATCTCGACACGGGATGAGATGCCTCAGAAACCCGTTCAAGTATACGAGGTATTTGACGTATGGGGTATTGATTTCATGGGGCCATTCCCGGTGTCATGTGGGAATCGTTACATATTGGTAGCAGTTGATTATGTCTCAAAATGGGCCGAAGCTCAAGCCCTGCCTACTAACGATGCAAGAAATGTTGTCAGATTCCTTAAGAAATTATTCTCTCGTTTTGGTACCCCCAAGGCTTTGATTAGTGATCGAGGAACCCATTTCTGCAACAACCAGCTCGAAAGAGCAATGGCTCGTTATGGAGTGAACCATCGCTTTACAACCGCTTATCATCCACAAGAAAATGGGCAAGCTGAAGTCACTAATCGAGGTATCAAACGAATCCTAGAAAAAACCGTAGGACAAAATCACAAGGACTGGTCTACCAAGCTAGATGATGCATTATGGGCTTTTCAAACAGCCTTTAAGACTCCCATTGGCACAACACCGTTCAAACTCGTTTATGGGAAGTCGTGTCATCTACCTGTGGAACTGGAACATAAAGCCTATTGGGCACTCAAAGCAGCAAACCTAGACCAAGGTCTGGCAGGAAAGAATCGATTTCTACAAATCCATGAACTAGAGGAACTGAGAGAACAAGCATACGAAAACGCTAGGGTTACAAGGAAAAGACAAGGAAATTCCACGACTCTCGTTTAAGGAGCACTAAACGATTTCATGTGGGGGAACGTGTCTTACTGTATAACTCTCGTTTACGTTTGTTTCCCGGAAAGCTAAAATCGCGTTGGTCTGGACCTTACACGATTAAAAATGTGTTTCCAAATGGTGCCATCGAAATTGACAACCACGACGGTTTAAGTTTCAAAGTGAATGGACATCGTTTAAAACCATATAACGATGGGCCAACCAAGATTTTCTTGGAGGAATTACACCTCCGCCCCGACGAAGATTATGTGTGGGGAAGGGTCGAGCCGAGGACCCGAAACGAAAACACGGCACTTGTATATAGATTTTATTTGAAATTTTTAACTTTTTGTAGGACTCACAAGCACAAGCACGGGGCCATGCCCCACTGAACACGCCCCCGTGAATCTGACAAAAATTTTTTCATGATCTCCGCTGACGACTCTGGAACGTTACAGGTCGAATTTAAGGCGACTTCTGACAAGCACGGGGCCGTGCCTACCCAAACACGCCCCCGTGATTAACTTTTCCGACCTGTGTATAAATACCACACTTGTTCCAAGCTTTCATCACACCCATTTCTGCTCAAAATCTCATAAAGAAAAGATGAAAGAATCAAGTCAAGGAAGTTCCAATTGGAATCCTGCGACTAAACCACGATCTGAAACTCAGGAACCAACAACTCAAGAATATTTCTTCAAGCTTCATGAGCTAATCAAAAAATTGACTGAGATGAATCTCACCGCAACTCAACGCTTAGCTGAACTTATCCAGAAAGTTCAGGAAATGATCGAGGAACTTGTTTCCATCAATCGCCAGCTTGCGAAACTTAGCAACCATACTTCGCACTACCCTATCCCGACCCTTCCACACAAAATGTGTGGAGGCTTCTTCTAGAGGCATTTCGTGATGGGTCATGTGCGCTAGTGTGCATTAAGGAGTCTGGTTTTGCAGTTTCAGATTCCCGGTTTTTAACGTATTATGTAATCGTAGGAGCTAGGAAAATGTACTTGTCGCTTGGCTTGTTTATTTAAATTATAAATCTAATTTCGTAGCTTTTCTGATGATTTGGATGTGACAAAACTTAACCGGGTAAATTACGCAACGCGCAAAATTAAGAAACGAAACAACAAAAGGGTGAACCGAAACTGCATAAGGGGAACACGCCCCCGTGCCTATATAGGCACGCCCCCGTGACGACAAAAAAAATGGCAAAACCTGACTTGTTTCAGCCTTTTGTCTTGTCCCATCAATGTTGCATGATAAATCCCGACTTCCTTGCCTGCAAAGTCGTATCCTCTTCACCTTGTGCAATTTTTTTCAATTTTTCTTTCATATTTTCAAGTCATCTTTCAAGAGCTTTAATCAAGAGGTTAGTATACTAATTCCTATGATTATGATAGCCATTTGCATGTATTTAGGTGATTAGGTCTCTAAACAACCGAAATCCTAATGATTATATGTAAGAGCTTGTGCTTAAACATGTTATGGAATTATGAATACTTTATCCCTTCTTGTTTATATTTCTCTTGAAGTTGATTAGTGTCAATTAGTATGATTAGTTAGTTATTAGTATTAGTCTGTTTCCCTTTAGTGTTAACAAGACTATCTTCATAATGCGTGGTGATTTCATTGTTAATCATGTTCAAGTTGCAAGAATTGGCAAGTAGTATTGAAACATTATATATTTTTGTCTTGAATTATTAACAAATGCTCAAAATGTTTAACATATAATCTTTGGTTTTTTAAGCAAGAAAATGACAAATTTATGCTTAATCAAGGATTTACAAACAAAACCACGCGTGCTCGAGTTGAAATTTCATACCTCAAAATGTTAACCGCACCATCACGTTTCAAGAGACACACCCCCATGTTTAACAAACTTTTCTTAAAAAGCAAACGTGTCAACTGTTTTTCAACAAAAGTTTCACAAAAAGGGTGACATGGCTCTTGAAAATTAATTTTTGTCCCTAAAATAGATAGACTATTCCAAAAACAGGTTTTGTATAACTGATTTGTCAAAATTTCAGGATCATGAACCATCCATACTTACAATTTGGAGGAAACCGTGAAAGATGATGTCGTGACCGGTTGCAAAGGCTCTTGCAAAGGGCTGAAAAGTCACATTTGCAAGCCGATGAGGAAACCTTGGCGGCTGTCGGACAGCTAGAAAGATATAACAACTTATTAAGTGTTCAGTGGAAGCGGTTGTTTCACAAAACAGACCTTCTATTTATGAACTAACTCTTGAATTTTTAGCATCATTCAGATTTAGCATGAAAGACTCCGACCCTTGGGATGATGAAGCAGTTACATTCAGACTAGGTGGACATTGGCGAAAAACATCCATCGCTTTATTTGGCGTCTATCTGGGAATATATACAGAACAGGAAATGGAGGAGGAAGCAATATCAGGAATGCCAGCTTACCATACATTTCCAGATGAGGAAAGTAGGGACGCAGAAAGCGGTGCCATGAGAAAGGCATTTTGGGAAAAGATTGGAACAGGGGCCTTCAACTCAAATAAAACCAAGAGTAGTCAGATTCGGGACCCGTTGTTACGATACATACATCGGTTGCTTAGCCATTCGATAACAGCTCGTGGCCAAAGTGAGGGAGTTGTTAGTTTGAAAGACATGTTTATTTTATACTGTATGACTAATAATTTGCCATGCAACATTGGGTATTTTTTTTGTAACTTGTTTGCCAGGAATGCAACTGAAGGTGCTCCGACACCCATGTTTGGAGGAAGCTGGATCCTGAACTTGTACGAGAGTTATGGGTGTAACACGGAGGGAACCGAAGGAGTAATGCCAGGACTGCTGGACTTAAGCATTTGCACAAGCATGTACATGATCACAACCTTACCAAATGGACAACCGAGATTTATGGATAGGAAGGGACAAATCTGGGATCCGGCAGATCCCGAGGAGATTATCATGGACCTTGATATGCCAGCACATCATGAAGAAGCCGGGGCCTCTAGCTCACACGCCGGAGAATTCCCAACCATGTTGAACCTTTATGAAGCAATCCAGACCACCAGTGACCATGCAAGGAGATCATTCGAATACGCGCAACAAGCTTTCAACCGCGTCAAAAATCTGAACTCCCAAGTGGATGACCTGAGCAATGATGTCACGTACATCAGAAACCGAATGTATCATGAGTGAGGGGATATCCCGTCACAAAGCCCTTGAAAAACCGTATCACTTTCAGGGCCCGGGCACAGTTGTTTTGTGCCAATCTATCCTTTACTTTATGTCATTTTTTTATTTTATTTTGTGTGTTTACGATTTTAATGTTTTCAATAAATGGATGATATTTCAGGTGATCCCGATGATTATCACAAGCAAAGGCACAAGCCGACTTCATCATTTTTAGGGGAGTATCTCGTTACCATTTCTTGTTTTATATTATTAATTACATTGGGGACAATGTGAATTTTAAGTATGGGGATGGGATTAATTGGGATATACATTTGATACTTTGCTAAAAAATGGTCCAAATTTAAAAATTTTAAAATCACTTAACCATTAATTTTTGTGACACGAAACCAAAAATTTAAACAATTTTTAATAAACCAAATTATAAATATACGTTTTCAGGAAATAAATAAGTAAATAAGAAGAATCCAAATAAAAATTGAAAACGTATTTTTTGTGATATCCTTAAAAGCAATAATCCAGTAAAAATATTCAATCATGTAAAATGAAACACTTTTACCCAATTTCATCCGTTTGTGAGTTTATTTTTGAGCCTTAAAACAGCTTTTGCAAATCTTTGTAATTTTACTTTCATTCTGGATTCAATTGAGGGTGCCTTATGATACGTGTGATTAGAACTTTCTTTGGGTATACATTTCAAGACCTTAATTAGTATTTTCTGCATGAAAATAAGTTAGGCAATAGGAAACCTTAACCATTCAAGCCCCAACCAATTTCTTTTAATTTTCCTTACCCGAACGTCAACCCTAGTTAGCCCCGTTGAGCTTAAACATTTTTATTTTGATCACCAGAACAACCAAGTCACTTAACCAAAAAGCCTTCAATAAAACCTTTTTTTCGTTAAAGACACGTTTTTGGCTTATAAAAAAAGAGAGAAAAAAGAAAAAGAAAAATTTGGTCTTTTACCGGCAGACCTAAAAGAACTGGAATGCATTCTTTTGATTTTAATTTGCTTTTTTGCCTTCATCACGCAAAACCGGGACTTCCCCCGGAAATCCGCGAACAAATTTTCAACCTCACGTATGACGCAAGAAAGAAATGGCGAAAAAAGGAACAAGTTCCGCCATTTTGTAAAATTTCAAAAAGCGCTATAAATAGACGGGCAAAAAGATACGAAAGGTGCCCGAATTGTGGAAATTGGTCACACGATGGAAAATGCAAGAAGAACCAAACTGAATCTCAATATGAATACACAGAACTGATCCGATTGGGTGCTATTAGGCTTCAAGCCGAACGATCCTTACGAAAGGATAGTTTTGTGTATCTTCGGGTAAAGGATGAAGTAAGGTTTCTGAAAGCAAAATACGGTCTTGACAATCTGACCTTAAACGAGTCCTCAAGTTAGCATATCCCTTCTAGCTTGAAGTATTGTATAGGGAACTTTTTATTGCTTTCCTTGTAGTTTATGTTAGAAATAAGCCAAGACCGTCGTCTTTAGCATTTAGCCACATTTTTTTCCAAATATTCCATACCCGAGCCCGAGCCAAGTTACAACCCATCAAAGACCTAATGATTTATGCAAGTAAACATCTAAGTAGGTGGAGAATTGATCCCTTAACAAGCATATGATTTCACACGTATTCATACTAGGCAATTGAGTGTATTAGTCATACTTCATCTTATGTATGATTCCATATAATTTGCCGAGTGTGAGTGCATCTTGTGAGAAGTGTGGATTTTTACATGATTATATCTTTACTAACAATCCCATTGCTTGCTATGATTTCATTCTATACGTGCCTAAAATGTTTGCATTTGGATGAAATAATTTTTACTTGCGTATTTCCCGAAAGACATTTTTATCTTTTGCTTTATTTGGTTTTTGATTGAGTTGTCATTTTAAGTGATTTTGTTTGAGGACAAGTAAAGTTTAAGTCTGGGGATATTTGATGTGATCCAAATTATACATAAAAACACGATCAAAAGCATATTAATTATTCTTTGATATCTTCCGAAATATGATGATTATGTACTTAAAATCATTTAATTGTGTTTCCAGGTGTTGTGAAGGGCAAGATGGACAAAAGGAGCATATGGGACAAGAAATTGAAGAAATCGAAGCTTAAAATTCCAAGCATGGGGTCGTGCCTCATTTAGCACGTCCCCATGCCTTGCCTGAAACACACCCCCGTGCTAATTTGACACACCCCCGTGATTGGACATCTGTCAGGACAAAAAGTACTGTTCCCCAAAAGCAGTCACGGGGTCGTGTTTACCCCTTTCACGGGGTTGTGCCCCATTTGTCACGGGGCCGTTCCCCGACAACTCCTGCACGTACAAGCCGACCAACTTTCGTAAGCATTGTACTAACACGGGGCCGTGCCTTTTTGTCACGGGACCGTGCTTAAGCACTCTGGGAAGCCTATAAAGAGAGGGCTAAGTTCACCATTTTGGCAAGCTTTTGGTGGGGTGATACTCTGCAGAACTCTCTCAGGAATCAAGTCTTGAAGACCATTTGGAGGCTCGGGAGGTGCATACAATACTTGAAAGAAGCTCGGGATTGTCTAAACATCATCCATTGTGGAATCACCGGTTTGATTGTTCCATTTCACCGATGAATTCATACTTATCTTCTATTTTGTGTGTTGTTATGTTCAAGCTCATTATGAGCTAAACTCTTATTATCATCCTAATTGGATGAAACTTATGTAATTTGTGATGAACTAATGGTGTGATAAATATTGTGTTAATGTTATGGTGGTCTTGGGAAAACTTTCGATGGGTAACACCTACATTTGAACGGGGGGTTATAAGTTTATGGTTTGTAATTGTGATTGTCATACACGGTTGAAAAACGTATGATCAACTTTTATTCATAACAAACTATGGCTAATTAACTAGAGATGGTTATTAGAAATCATAAGATCTTAACTTTCTGATCATTTACGGGTTCCCTTTTATTAGTCTGAGAAATCTACAGTAATTGTTATGGTTTTCTAAAATTAATGGTATGTTGGAAAGGAACTTGATCAACTCTCTTCTAACATTAAGTTATGTTTTCAGAAATCGTATGTCGAAAAGGACACAAAAGATTTACCTACA
Organism: Flaveria linearis; assembly: GCA_024085815.1. NCBI lineage: Eukaryota > Viridiplantae > Streptophyta > Magnoliopsida > Asterales > Asteraceae > Flaveria > Flaveria linearis. The sequence goes on along the minus strand of CM044004.1, from coordinate 61,710,836 downwards.
TTACTAGGGCCTTGACCTAAGCAGTAAATCTCAACCTGACGTGGTCCTGGTCACTACGGAGCGGATAGACGAGAAATCGCGCCAGCTCATCTTTATAAACGTTAACACAATTACTTTATTCAATATCTTTAATCACACCACCACTTCATCACAGTTACATAAGTGTAATCCAAGTTAGGATGATAGCCTTTATCCCCTGATTTCAAATCCAAAAGTTTCAACTTATTTTAATTTATTTTTATTTCTGTTTTAAAAACCCTAAAAACTCTAATTTACATCAATACAACTTATCATTTTCCTAAACAAAAATCAAATCTGACAGTCAATCATAAAGGTAGTTAAGTAGTCTTAGTGTGTCCACGGATTGATACTCGGTTCTTACCATCACTATATTATCTCACGATAGGTGCACTTGTCTATTGTGTGTGTAGATAGTAGTAGTAATAACTATTTAAAACTGAATCTGTGCGAAAATCATTTATCAAAATACATATACTTTCACACCGCATCAACTTATAATATTGGTTTTTGTTTTTGATTATTAGTTAGTTTTTTTTATCTAGATCCCAAAATATAAGAGATAACAATTATAGTCTAATGAGTTTTCTTCTTTTCCAAGTTTGCAGTTCTTATAAATACCAGAGTATATGGATGGCATATCGTATTGAATTTTTAAGCCATTGAAAGTAGCTTATGATTTAAATTGTTTGTGTTCAAGGTTTAATGTGCCAACTTTTAACAACTAATAAGCTTGTAACCAAATGATGTCCGGATGTTGATGAAATGGTGTCCTACCGAATTTACGAGAGTTGAGTCATATTATAAGCAAATTAGTGTAGATTTAAGAGTTAAATAATGGGCGTATTAGTGTAGATTTAAGCTCAATGTGACATATTTTCCTGTTAAAGATTCTTTATCTAAGAGGAACATTTAATTTATGCCTTATGTATCTAAAGAATCAATTGTTTTAACTAATTATGGCCTAAAACTCTAACGATGCAGGCTTTATAGTGAATAAAATGGTAGTTTCTTTAAGAGATGCTTGTTTAATGACAAAACAAAAAATATGCAACAGTTTCAATCGTAACTTTCAAGGTTGGATAAATTGTTATGAGTGACTGTTACGCACAAATTCTCTGTATACACAAGCACTTGAAGGACACCTTTTATCCTTTTGGAATCTCAAGATATTATTGTTATCGTTATTGCTATCGTTGTCGGTATCGCTACCGGTATCGCTACCGGTATCGCTACCGGTATCGCTACCGGTATCGCTATCGGTATAGCTATTGCTATCGCTATCAAACATGTATGTCAATGGCTATAGTGGCATCGATATTCAACCTTTGATGTTCTGATGCCCTTGTGAAACCAACTCTGATGATACGTTTGTCATTACTAGTCTCATCTTTCTCTCATGTCTTCATTTATCAGCGGACTTTCATCTCTCTCCGTTCTTTCTGTCACCTCTCTCATGAGGACTATTATTGTTATTATTTTTGTTGCTTTTATTATTATTATAATAAGAATTATTATTATTATTATTATTATTATTATTATTATTATTATTATTATTATTATTATTATTATTAGACAAAATTACAAAAAACGTCCTTTAAGTTTATATAAAATTACAGTTATCGTCCTTTATCTTTAAAAAGTACTCTAAACGTCCTTTATGTTAACATTTTGTAACAGATATCGTCCTTTACACTAACTGCCGTTAAGTTTTTCCATTAAGTCAAGGGCAATTTGGTCTTTTTGACTCTAAAGGACTATTAATGTATTTTTTTCAAACATAAAGGATGTTTTTTATCACTTTTTTTATCTTTTATTTAATTTATGTATTTTTTAAGAATACATATACATATGATTTTTATATAACGAAGATATATATACATATAATTTAATTATTTTTATCCACATATTATATATAAATATAAATTATATAAACAATAAAATAATAAAATAGTGTTTAGAGTTAGATAAAATATATAATTTTATTTGTATACGATAAATATATATTATTGTTTTGATCCATGTATTATATATACATATAAATTCATACATAATTAAATATATTAAATGTTTTCATGCACGTATAGCTAATTAATTATATTCATTCACGTCTTATATATATATATATTATATATATATACACATTATTTTTTTCATCCACGTATTTATAATATAAATAAATAAATAATATAAATTATACAATAGATATTTACAGATAATACATGGATGAAAATAATTAAATAATATATATTATGTTATTTAAAAATAATATGTAGATGTATTATTGTAAAAATACATAAATTATGTAAAATAAAAGAGTTGCAGAAAACGTCCTTTACGTTTGGAAAAGTCTACATTAATAGTCCTTTAAAGGTAAAAAGACCAAATTACCCTTGACTTAACTGAAAAAGTTAACGACAGTTAGTCTAAAGGACGAATTCTGTTACAAAATGTTAACATAAAGGATGTTTAGAGTATATTTTAAAGATAAAGGATGATACCTGTAACTTTATATAAACTTAAGGGACGTTTTCTGTAATTTTGTCTTATTATTATTATTATTATTATTATTATTATTATTATTATTATTATTTTCTCTTTTTATTTCTAATTTATCACATGTTTATAAATTTTAATGTTTTTCTCTTTAATTTTGCTATATACATATATTTCATTTTCATTTTTAAATTTACGGATAATTATGTGATGTCATGTGGTTTTCCCTTTAGCCTACACCATGTAGTCATTATATGTTGGTGTCAAATCCATATAATTTCTTCGTGGAAAGTATCATAAGATAGTCGCCGGTTTCATATTGTGGTTGTGGTCTTGGTCCAAAACTCCAAAGGTTAAGAAACATATACCTTTGGTTCTCATTGTTCACTTGCGGCTAAGAGAGTCCATTTATTGATTTGTTATTTATTTTATTTTAACTATTTTAAAATTATTATCATAACCTAATACATACGAAAAAGATTATTAAAAAAATACGATACCCTCATTTCCCCTTCATCTACACATCTATTGGACCGTATCCCGCTTAGGTCGTTTTCCTTGAGCTCGGGGGGTGACCGAAACCCATCGACACAATGATGGGTAGAGCCAATGAGTATATGCCCAAACATCATGAAGCAGATGACTTATAATATTGGTTTTTGTTTTTAATTATTAGTTAGTTTTTTTATCTAGATCCCAAAATATAAGAGATAACAATTGTAGTCTAATGAGTTTTCTTCTTTTCCAAGTTTGCAGTTCTTATAAATACCCGAGTATATGGATGGCATATCGTATTGAATTTTTAAGCCATTGAAAGTAGCTTATGATTTATATTGTTTGTGTTCAAGTTTTAATGTGCCAACTTTTAACAACTAATAAGCTTTAGCCAAATGATGCCCGGATTTTGGTGAAATGGTGTCCTACCGAATTTACGAGAGTCAGGTCATATTATAAGCAAATTAGTGTAGATTTAAGAGTTAAATAACCGGCGTATGAGTTAATAGTTAAGAAACACCACCACAGTGTTCTTGAGTTTTTTTATAAAGGAAGTTAAAAGAAAATAGAAAATCTTTGTGTTTTAAATTGTTTTCTTAATGAAATGAATAGTTTTTAATAATCTTCATTCCTAGTTTTTCTTACTAATTAGAAAGAAGTGAAAAGATGCGGAAGAAATGTTTTCTAAAATATTTCATTTTAACATTTACCCTTCCAACCTAGTTTAATTAGAAGATTCAAAAGGTGTAATGATAATTATAATTTTCTTTTCTTTTCCTCTGAACGTGAAAACATGCAAAAACCTAAATTTTTCTTTTTTTATTTCTTTTAAACTCTAAAACACAATGAAATTATATCTCTTTCCTTTCCTCCCCTTCCTTTTCTCCTCTAAATTTTCTTTCATTTTATTTTATATTTTTAAGTAAATTCAAGAACACAGGTAAGTGTATTAATCATTTGTACCGATCATCTAAAAAGCTATCATCAAATGTTTCTTGAGTTTTTTTTATAAAGGAAGTTAAAAGAAAATAGAAAATCTTTGTGTTTTAAATTGTTTTCTTAATGAAATGAATAGTTTTTAATAATCTTCATTCCTAGTTTTTCTTACTAATTAGAAAGAAGTGAAAAGATGCGGAAGAAATGTTTTCTAAAATATTTCATTTTAACATTTACCCTTCCAACCTAGTTTAATTAGAAGATTCAAAAGGTGTAATGATAATTATAACTTTCTTTTCTTTTCCTCTGAACGTGAAAACATGCAAAAACCTAAATTTTTATTTTTTTATTTTTTTTAAACTCTAAAACACAATGAAATTATCTCTTTCCTTTCCTCCCCTTCCTTTTCTCCTCTAAATTTTCTTTCATTTTATTTTATATTTTTAAGTAAATTCAAGAACACAGGTAAGTGTATTAATCATTTGTACCGATCATCTAAAAAGCTATCATCAAATGTCGCCTATATGCTCATTAACAAGTTGTCGCCTCCCTCCTTTAACACCCCTTACACTCTAGGTGGTGCGGTGTTTAACGCCTGTCATGGGCCACGTAGGCACTAATACCCAAGAGCGTTAGGGTATACTGCAATTCCTAAGTACTTGAGTGTTGGTTCAAAGTAAATAGTTTGGTATACGTAAACAAATTAGATAAGATAACAAAATAGAGAGAGGATAAATAATGATGTAAGAAGTGTTTTTGATGGTTCCATGTTGTTGGCGAGTTTACAATCCCACTAGGTCACTTACACCAATTGAAGACCTTGATCCAAACCTCTTTTGCGAAACTGCACCTTAGAAGCAAATATTCAGTATATTCCACATGTCTACCATATATAGGGCAAGAAAGATCCAAATTACTATAGTACCTCTTTTGTTTAGAGCTCCTTTTGATGGAATCCAAACTTGAAGTGCCCTCCAACAAAATATCTTTACCTAGTTAGACCACTCGAACCTGATATTTTGTTGTACCAACGTTATTGCCTCAGTTTTTGATCTCAATACTCCAATCGAGAAGGTTTCTTCCGAACCATCCATCCACACCCAATGATCTCTGTTGTTGGACAAAATCCACCCTGAAATTTCATCTTCAAGAGCTTACAAATCAAATAACAAATTAGAGTCATCAGAGAAAAATCCCATTTTCAATACCCCGTAGTGTTGTTATTAACAACCTGCAAGCATCCCATTAAATTATCTTAAGTTTCAATTTTTTAAAATAAATCTGGTTGGTTCTATAATTATTGAAAAATAAATAAATCTTATTGGTACTTGAACATTATGTTATTTTAACCCTTTTCTAAGAAAATGAAAAGATTATAATTCCAAAAGCCTTATGTTTCATCATTAATCTCTTTATCTTTGTTTTTAGTTATTATTCTTTTAACATAACTTTCATTAAGTATTCAAGTGTCTCCTGGATATTTGACATATGTACTTCAAATTTCAAATGTTTATGGCCAGCATATTGATGTTGATAGATGTTCTTATTTCTTCATTTAAATAATTATAAATATTTTATCACGGTGTATTTAATGTTTTACCAATAAATATACATTTAATGTTTTACCAATAAATTTACAGATATCCAGTTGGTTCAAATGGCCAACTCTTAATCTTATTGGATAATATGTTTTATTTAAGCTTAATTTGTGTTTAATATCTCTATTTTCTTGCTTATTATTTATTTTTTAAAACCCCATGGCAACGGTTAGTTGTTAGTATCAACAAGTTAATAATATTCGTCAATTTCAAGATTTGAAATTTGATCTTTAAAATGGGCAAAGTCTTTCACCTCCCTCTTGACCACTAAGTCACGAGATCACTGGTATTTTCCCACTTATTAATCTTAATAAAATATATTTAGAAAAGTTTACTTTGTTCACCAACGTACTATTAATCTAATAAATGTAATAGATGTTTCTTTTTAGATTGATGATTTAAATTCTGAAATAGCTATGTTAGATAGATTTATGACTAACTATAAGCTGTCCAAAACAAAGTTTAACATATTTAAAAATAACATTTATAGTAGATGTCTCATATTGATATGAGTATGTATCCTGTATTATGAGATATGGTTGTGAGTGGTTGTGAGAGAAACAGAGAGAAAATTTATAGAGATTGTACCGTGATTTTTAATATTTGAGAAAATACGGTACAACCCCCATAAATTTTTTAATATTTTTAAAAGTGATTATGAGAGAATGTGAGAGAAAATATAATAATAAAGACATAAAAAATATTATTTAGTTGAAAGATAGTAAAAGAAGTTATTTTTTTGAGGATGAGAAAGTTAGTGTAAATACATTAAGTAAATAAAACTAACCGTTTTTAAAGAAGATAAAATAGAAAGAAGGAAAAAAGGAAATTTTATTATTTTACCTAGTTATATGTGAAGTGTTGCTATTTAAAAAACTAGTTCTAAAAGGGGCATTGCTGTCGTTATATATAGAACTGAAGCATAACAAGACTCGTTCTTTAATTTCTCTTAGAACGTGTAAATACTAAAACCCAAAGAAGAAAACCTTTATCACTAGCTTCTCACTTTACTATGAATAATTCATTTAGCAATAGATTTGATAAAGAGTCCCATTTATGATTTTTCATATTATTTCGAGGATATATTTTAACATCACTCGTTTTTCCACAATAAATATATACAGTTATTCTATTTCTATTACTAATTAAAACTTTTTGTCGGTGGTGGAGTACCTCCCTGCAAGCACATGGTACAACTATTAAAAGCTTACTTTCTTCCTTTATGTGACACTTTTATTGAACCCACGTGGTTGCAGGATTTCTTTTCTTTATATGATGACACGTTGTTCTCTCTCTCTGCATAGATGACAGTATGACACATGCTCTCTCTCTCTTTGCATAATCTCTATTTTGTGGTCTTCAAGGGTTTTCCATCTACTTTTTCATTTTAGAAGATAGTAGAGAGAAAGAGTAGAGAGAGCGGAGGATGCACCGGAATTTCCGGTGGTGTTTTCGCTGGCCAACCATCGTCTGGTCGTTTGACGTTGCCTCCCCCACTCGATTTCTACGCTATTTTATAGAGAGAATGTAGAAAGAGGCGGAGGAACCACCGTTTCGGATGGCGTTTCCGGCCAATGAACGGTAGTCCGACCTTGCATTGTGACATCCGGTGCTTCCGTGTCTTGGCCTCTTTGATTATCACTCTGCATCAGTCGATGATGGTTATGATTAGTAGCCTGAGACTCTGTGGTGGCCTGTCGTTACCGGTCGCTGACCACCGTGTCTTTTGTGGCGGCGGCTGACGGCCTTTGCCTTGGTAGTGTAGGCTCTACAACATCTCGATTTGGTGCTCGATTACATTGTTGCTTTTCGTTTCTTTTGTCGATGATGATTGGGTCCGCATGGTCTGAGACTTTGATTATCTCTTTGCACCTGTCGATGACGATTATGACTACTAGCCTGAGACTCTATGGTGGCCTGTCGTTGCCGGTAGCTGACTACTACGCCTTTTGTGGCGGCGTCGGCTTTGCCTTGGTGGCGTCAGATCTACAACCGCTCGATCTGGTACTCGATTATATTGGGGCTTTCTATTTTTTCAGTCGATGATGATTGGGGCCTCTAGTCTGAGAACTTGATCATGTTACCGACATTGATTTTTTTGTATTTTTAACAGGTTATAGCTGGTTTTCTGTTGAAACCCCAGATAGGGTTGGTATGAGACCTCTAAACAAACAAACAAAACAAACAAACATACCCAGTGTATCCCGTTTAATAGCAGGATCTGGGAGGGGTAGATGGTGGCAGGTCTTTCCTCTATCTTGGGAGATAGAGAGACCGCTTCCAAAGAGACCCCCGACTCGGTTATGAGACCTCTAAGAATATGTTTATTCTGAGCTTTGATTTTGGTTTAGAAGTTTAAATCTGCTCTTGAGATTTGTCTTGTGAAGTATAGATTGGTGGAATGTTTGTGATGGATCCTAAATTGCTAATGTTGGACCCTAAGTTTTAATTTAAGTTTTTCTATCCATACATTATATTTGCTGGTTGCGGTTGATGAAACTACAACCTACCTGCAATTTGGTTATGAATGTCGGTTATTATTGTGACTGTCCAAGTGGATTAATATTGACAAATCTCAATTCATTTGGCGATGATGACTTTGGCGTAAACCGGGCTTTGGCGTGGCATTCCCGTGGACGGTGAGTACACTTTTGTGTACTTACAACCTGAGTTGCAGCCGATATGCTCCGGGGTTTAACGTTGAGCCTAAACCAAATCTCAAAATGACACCTAATAGCAATTCTATAAATCCTCCGCGGCAACGCGTGGAAAAAATACCTAGTTTTAAATAAAATCATTAAAATATAATATAGAATATGATATAAGAACATTCTTAAAAACACAAACGGTTAAATGCCAAGTGAATATACGAAATTAGGAATCCAGATACAAACAAAATAACATTTTACTTCTTTTAATGGGTCATCGAGTTATAGTGGGTCATTATAAGTTCAATATACCCGTTAAGCAAAAGGAACCGGAGAGGTAAATGACATATTTAAAAAAATTATATATGATATGAGTTTAAATCCTGAATTAAATGGTATATAAGAGTGTGACAAATTTGTTAAGAGAACCACAGATAGAAGTACTCAAATTGTTTTTTTTTAAGAAATCAACTCCAGGTTGATCAATGATAGTTAAAACTGATTATTGATGAAACTGGTCGAGGTTAGAAACCAGGTATTCATGAGAAAACCCTAATCCTAGAAAAACAAGTTGAGATAGATTACAAACCGGTTTGGTTGGAACCGGTTTGACGGTTTTGGTTATTTTTATTTTTTAAAATTGCAAAAATATATCTTCAAGACTTTATGTATTGTATTTCATGTAAACCAGTTTAACATAGAATGTAATATTATATAATATTAAGTAAACTAATTAAAGTGTAACTAGTTTTTTCCTATCCGCACGTTGCACGAGGAATTCCACTATGATCCCAATCAAAATGCCAATGCAACACGCTCTGACAGCATTTGTACGTAACATGATAACGTATAAACTAACAATCCACCCGACTTGTATACCGTCAAATAAAAGCGTTTTATATTTAACATATTCATTTTAGAAAAATTTACATCAAAACAGAGGCTACGTTGAAATATAGATCATCTCAGAGCGTATATAAAGATGTGTACGTAAACGTTTTATGTTTGACCTGACTCACACCGACAAGTAAACCTAAAACTTTTGAATCTAAGGGGCTAAGTGACATTTTATAAAGTTTTAAAACATGTTAGGATGTGAATGTGTCAAAGTTGACCAGTTAGAACGTTTAATAAACATTTAAAACATAGATTATGTATATATTATTATTTAAATATTTCAATTATTTTATTATTATTTATTATTATTATTATTATTTCTATTCTATTTATTCCCTTTGGTCGATGGGAATTTTTTTTTTATAGTTTTGTATGTGTTTTTATAGGTTTGTTTTGTGGGGTTGAGGTTTGGGGGTGGGGTTTTTGCTTGTGAGTTTTTTGGTTTCTTGACACGTCTCTTTGATGGGTGTTTCGATTACGTTCATTTATAGCATTCGTTGGCATTGTCTTTCTTCGGGTTCCTACTTTCTTTCTTTCGTTATCGATACCCTGTTAAGGTTTGGGTTTTCCTTTTATTTGCTTTTTTTGGGGCTTTGATTTTCGTCAGTTTTTCTATATAGGACTGTATCGCGCTTTGATTTTCGTCTATTTTATTTATGGTGTTGGGCTTTGATTTAGTTTTGGGTTCTGAATGTTCTTGTGTGTTATGAATTTGGGGTTTTGGTGTGTTTTACTTTGTGTATTTTGCTGATTTTATGGTTTCAAACATTCATTTTGATTTTGATTTAGGGTTACGTTAAAACTCGCATAACCGCGGCAACGCGCGGGGCCCAAACCTAGTTATTATTATTACCGTAGAATCATATGTGGATTAATATATGTGTAGGTTTTATTTATTTTAAACATATTTAAAATTACAAAAACATAGCAAGTGCAATACATATAAAAAAAACATTGAAATTGATCACAACTATTTTCTAATGTTACTTTTCATTGATTCAAAGTCCTTGTTGTTTGGTGCTTAGAACTGTTTGATTTGCTTTTGACCCGTCTGACCCTCTGACCCGGTCAGATATAAAGGCCGGTCAGTGTGTTTGATTTCTCTGATTTGCTTCTGACTCGGTCAGCCCCTTCTGATCATGCCTATTTTGAAGTCTTACCCGGTCAGTTTTGAAGAATTCTCTTACTCGATGAGCCCCTGTTGACCGAGACTTTTCCATCAAACAGCCCCTTAGTTGACACCAGATCCATTTCTATGTAGTGCTTCACCGTAAGTGAGTTATTCATCGATAAGTTGGTTGGATGCTCCTCATGCTACCTCTTTATCGTGTATTTCTTCTTCTACATCAGATCACCTTCAATGCTTAAAATATGTTGTATGAGGTACATCATATTCATATAGTCTTTCAATAATACACCTTTTACTATTGTTGATATGAGCTTTGCCTTTTTAATGATATAACACTCCCACTAATTATAAATTTATATTTCGATGCTGCCGTAGAAGTTGCCACGGGTAATAAATCACAACCCATAGCAGCTAGAGTTAGAAATTACGATTCATCTTTTCCACAAAATTAAAAATATCATAATTTTTTAAAATCATGTAGAGCCATATAATGGATAAAATAACAAAACACAATATACCAATCAAGCTTGCTATTTGAAGTGCTACCTCGCACCATTATTTCAATTCTGAAGTATTATATAAATTAAATCAATTCCTACTATTCTACCATTTAATGTTGTATTTCCTATCGACTCATGTACATTTATACCTCTTTGGGTAAGAAAGACGTACGAAAATAATCACATTTTATCCATTAAGAAAGGAAACATGAGACGGTAATAATTTTATTTTTATAAAAACCGGTTTTTTTATCTGTTGCTAGTTGCGACGATATCGTACGCGACGTGTTAAGCATATAATACAATCAATTGATTCGTTTCTAAACTAAATTTATATCGAAATATAACGTAACCCAAATTTATACCACTAAATAAAAATTTATTATATTTGACTCGACTATTTTTCAAACAAAATTTATGTCAAACATACAGCAACACAAAACATACATAAAAAAGTACATAAAGCAGTGCCATATACAGCGTGATAAAGCATATATTACAATCATCCCGACTCGTTTTCAAACTAAATTTACATTGAAACATAGAGTCACTCTAATTTATCTCATTGAATGAAAACGTATTATATTCTATTCGACACGTTTCCAAATGAAATTTACGTTGAAATATAGACCAACTCAAAACGCACATAAAATAAACATGACAACATTTTATATTTGTCCCGACTCATATCGAAACAATATAGATGAACGTTGAAACGTACACTATCTCAAAGCTTATATAAAAAGATTACGAAAACATATTATATTGGACTTGACTTGTTTTCAAATAAAATTTACGTCACGATGTAGGACTTATACTGACACATACATAAAAGTAATAACGTAAAAGATTAATTTTTGTAAGTAAAAATTGTACACAAGTACTAAATAAGAAACTTTAAAAACTTGAAAGCATCAAAGTTGTTTTTACAGTGTTTAAAAGATATTAGAAGATAAAAACATAAAAGTTTAAACTTGAGAGGGTGATAAACAACTGGTGACAAAAATCACCGACATTTCTTTCTAAAAATATAATAATATTCATTTTAAGACCCTCTAGAATATTCCTAATCTAGTTTGAATTTAGGTGAAACATTTACTTTTTCTCACTAAACAACCGAACCAAATAGTTGCATGAGCCACTGCCCACTGGTAAGTAGAAGGTACACACCAACAACTACTGATTGATGCTACACTCAAATCAGCCTCAATAATGTCACCATAATTGTGGTTCACTTCCTGTAGCTACCATCTTTATTATCCTTCATCATTGCTTCGTTTACCTAACAATATTTACGATTATTATAGTGCACACTCCGCAGGAATTTTGGAGTAAACCACTTTTAACCGTCACGGTGAGACCGCATCGTGACCGTTAGGTCCGGTGTATATACTAACTGTTACAGTGAGGTCTAACCGTGACAGTTATGATCCAGAGAATACATCGGGATTGGGTTAATTATTGAGGGTGTAATCAGTGGGGTGTAATGGTTGTGTGTTCCGTTTTTAAAGAGTTTGGATTTAGAGTTTTGGTGGTGTATATGTCACGGTTGGGCCAAACCGTGACATATTGTATATAACATTTATTTTTTTAATCATACTAGCTTGTGTTTATTTTTATTTTATCACACGGTTAACCTAACGTAACATACGAGTTTGTGTTTTACGTTATATTATTTTATCATATTACAAGTATTTTTTCTATGTGTGCACATGCCATCCTGGAAACAATAATTTTTGTATGTGTGCACATGACGGAATGATAGTGAGTATTTTACATGTCATCCCCGGAACAGTGATATTTATATGTGTGCACATGCCGAACTGATAGTGAGTATTTTACGTGTCATTCTCTGAACAATAATTTTTATATGTGTGCATATGCCGGAATGATAATGAGTATTTTACATGTCATTCTCGGAACAATGATTTTTATATGTATGCACATGCCGGAATGATATTAGGTATTTTACATGTCATCCTCAGGACAATGATTTTATATGTGTGCACATGCCGGAATGATAGTGAGTATTTTACATGTCATCCTCGGAACAATGATTTTTATATGTGTGCACATGCCGGAATGATATTGAGTATTTTACATATCATCCTCGGAGCAATGATTTTTATATGTGTGCACACTGGAATGATAGTGAGTATTTTACATGTCATTCTTAGAACAAAGATTTTTATATGTGTGCACATGCCGGAATGATATTGAGTATTTTACATGTCATCCTCAGAACAATGATTTTTATATGTTTGCTGCTAGCCAGGTTTTCTTTTGTTTTTTGTTTTTTGTTTATTATTATTTTATAATATTACAAGTATGTTTTCTGTTTGATTATCATCGCTTAGCCTCGTCGAAAACCATAAATTGAAAGCTTATAATTTAGTGTTGTCACTTATAATTTTAGACACACCGCTAACAAATGGTAAAAATTGATTGTTATTATAAATATGACGGTTTGTGTTTAATTTATTTTTATCAAATTATGAGTTTGTAAAAATCAGTTGTTATTATACAGTTATTATGCAGTTACATAACCAAACAAAAAAACAAACACAACCAAACAAACACAACCAAATATAGAAGCCATCATAAATACAACAAAAGCATTATAACTAAAACTGCATATATAAATACAACGAGTTTATACATACAAAAAGAAACAAAATACAAACAAAATATCTATCTAATCTGCCATGTCCGCATCACTGCCCTGGCCTAACCCGCCCGCGCCAGAGGTGCTAGCACCGTCATGGCCTAACCGTCTTGGTGGCGGTGACAACAACGGCGTACAAGAGGCGGCATAGTCTGCGACCATGTGCTGGATGACCCAGTCCATTATATTCTCCACCCATGTAAGCCGGTCATCCATCCTCGTGACCCTAACGTGCGTGTCCTGAAGCATATCTATAATGTGAGCAGGCAATCGCACTGTATGGTACACGCGCTAAGGATGCTGGGGTGGGTCCTGGTCATGCGGTGGAGGAATGGGCTGATCCTCCCTGCCACCAACCGGTTGGTGAGCAAGCTAAACCTGGATCTCAGCCCCCGCTAACTCGGGTGGGTCCACCAACGGCTCGGGCACCCATGCCACTAGCTCATGGTATGTTGTAACCAGGTGTCGCGTGTCGTCGTTGAACCTCCGGGCAATCCTCATCCCAGTGGTGGTGGGCAGGCCTGCCACGCGCATAGGTTTCGCAGGCAGTGGGAGCTGGGACATCGCATGTTCGTACCGAGTGATCCGGGCGACGATGTTGCTGCCTACCGACACCCCTAGCGCCTGCCTGTGATACCAACACCCCATACCTCTTAAAGAAATAACAAATTTTATAAAATGAACAAATAGATTATTAAAGTAACAATAACTATGAAATTCTTACCATGTTTACTATCTTCATTTAACTTTTCTTCCATCTTCGTGCAATTGTAATCGTACAATGCCTCTGTGGGAGACGAACACAGGGTCTTCCACCAGTATAGAAAATCCTTCTACATGTCGGTTTTAAAAAGGATGTTCCACCGTCTCTTGATATTCTTCCTAACGTGCCACCTACATAGATTGTTAGTAGCACTCGGGAACACTATGTCACACGCGTTCATCAGGGCCAGATCCCTGTCTGTGACAATAACGCAGGGCTCAACACAGCCATCGAGCATATCGCTGATCCGCTCCAAGACCCATGTGAAGTTATCCTGCTGTTTCCTCGATATAAATGCATGCACAATACAAAACGACTTCAACGTAGCGCCAATAACCTAAACAAACGGAATGTTGTACATGTTGGTCTTGTACATCATGTCTATCAACATCACGTGCGGGAATGCGCACCACATTTTGTACGAAGTAGGATGACAAAGGAAAACATCTTCCACGGCCTTAGTAGCTGGATTCTTCTGTGTTTCATACACGAACTTTTTAGATTCTAGCAGGTTTTTAAGTTCCTGCATGGGTGTCATGCCTTTTTCCCCTCAGCCCTGAACTTCAACGTCAGATTGTATATGTCCAGAACAACACATGCGCTGTCGAGAAACTGCTCCCTTACGGCTGAATGGATGTGTCGTGGCCGCACGTGCTGCCTGGTAACTTCTCGACAAGATCAATTTCTTTGGCGGTCATCTTCCAAAGATGCGCGTGGCCCTCCTCTTACACAACAGGATCCTGGTTGTGCATCTCGTTTCTCACCTCTAACATCCAACTGTCACTCTTTCCTACGTACTTCCCTACGAGTTTAAAGATGCATCCTTTCTTTATGCTCCCAGTACGCCTACTCGTGCCAGTAAATTTAGGTTCACCACTACGATTGCATAAGAGTTTCACATCTTTTTTTCGTGACTGACCCACCATAATACCTCACCCATGCTCGCGTCCTCTCATTTTAACCCACTTCTCCAAGTGCTCACGAGAATCAAAATACTGAACAAGTTATAAAACCAAACATAAAAAACAATAAACAAAACAAATAAATAAATAATATAAACAAAAGAATGAAAACTCTTCGTACTTTATCGGTTTTATAAAAAACCGTAGCCTTTTTTATCCGATCTTCGTCCCCATCGTGTTTCACGGCGTCCCCATGGTTTTCTTTGAGGTGAACCGAACCGTCACTCTCATCTGTATTATTCCTATTAAAAGTATCCAACACATGTGTAATTTCTAGTTCTGACTGGTACGGGGGATGTCTGTAGTCCAGCTCTGTTTGTGAGTGGTACGTGTTCGGGGCATGTCCGTAAGAATGGTAAGAGGAATGTCTGTACCCTTCACCGTAACCCGTCGGTCCAAATAATGAGTTGTACGCCTCTTCAGCAAATGTGTTCAACGGGTTGGTTTCCTCCTCCCCCCACGGAGGGTGACTCCCGTATATGTAATATTCCTAAAAAAAGTAATGGTTAAATATTTTAAATAAGAAGTTATAATAAAACAGATACTACTTTTACTTGGTTCAAACTTTGATATGTGGTTCTTCATTCAAATCTGGAAGCTTCGGCTTTTTATTTGATAATGATCTCCCGAACCCGACATTGTTTTCGAATTAACGTGTTTTTGGAACGATGAAAGCTATTTATGTTGAAAATCCGAAGGATATTTAAGTTGAAAAAATTGACGCACCGTGATTGTTGTTGCATGAAATTATGAAGGCTATTTATGTTGAAAATCTGGATGAGAAACCATTACGGTTTGGCCTAACCGTGACGGTTCAAAGTGGTAGACGAGAGATTCCCGGAGCCTTTTGTCAACATCAACAGCCTTTTGTCAACATCAACAGTGACCTGGTACCCTAAAGGTCACGGTTAGGGCAAACTGTGACGGGTACTTTCTCTTTATCAGTATCCTTTTATCGTTTTGTTGTCAAGTGGTGTCGGATGACAGTGAACCGTGACTCAGAAACCGTGACGGTAAGGCCTTGCGGTCACGGTTAGGGTGCAAACCTTCACGTTTAGGCCTAATCGTGACCTTTAGGTCTGGTGCATCCCAAAAACTCATGCGGTGTCCCCGTTAAAACCTTTATTATTATTATTATCTATTAGTATCTATTATTATTATTACACCTATTATCTTTGTTGAAAGAGTCACTCCTAATACATTAGTCAATTTTATCTTTATACTTTCACATTTAAATAAGAGTATGGTTAAACCAACAATTGCGATAAGTAAAAATTGAGCTTAAGAGAATGTAATCACCATATATAAACATTTAAACTATTTTATACTTGGAGTGTGCCCGAAATAGAGAGAGAGACGTAAAAATTTGTACATACAAGTTGTGCTAATCTCATGTGCAAATATTAATTGATATATTTTTATAAATTTTGTTTCCTGTTTCATGAACACAATGAGCACTTATACAAAAAGTTGTGACGATATCACCCAATTTGCATCATGCAATAAATATTTTTTTGATGTTCCAACTTTTTAATATAAAATTTCAGTTCCAGTCCAAGACACTAGCACATGCACTTCACTTCTTATGCACCAACCAAATACTATTATTATTATATTAATATATTATTAATTAATATCTATTCTGCAATAAAGTTGAAGTTGTTAACATCTGTTCTAGATGACATGACCATACCATCAACTGTAGATGCATATGCAATGTGTGGGGTTGTTCACACTTATAACCATTTAATTATTACATCCAAACACCCATATATATCAATAATGTTAGGGTCCTGCGGGGACACCGTAAGTATTTTTGAAGAGAAATCGGATCAAAAGGTCACGGTTTGGCCAAACCATGATATTTTGGGGAGAAACCGGATCAAAAGGTCACGGTTTGACCAAACCGTGACATTTTAAGATATTTTTTTGAATCAAAAGGTTACGGTTTGTCCAAAATGTTACGGTTTGATATATTTTTGTGATATTTTTTTGAGTAGTGAAATAAATTAAAAGGTATTTTTTCAGAATTAAAATATATTAAAAAAACTTTTTGAAAGCTAAAATACATTAATTCATATTTTTGAAAATTGAAATACATTAAAAATTACTTCTTAAAAGCTAAAATACATTAATTCATACTTTTTGTGAACTAGAATAAACTAAAATATTGTATTCTTAATATTTACATAAATTAATTAAACTTTGGTAAACAAATCATGCGTTATGTTATCGAATAAATTAATTTTTAAGGACTACGAGTCATATATACTTAATAAAAATTGATGTTTATAAGTTAGTTTTTAAGTGTTAGTTTGTTTGTTATATATATACGTAATACTAAAAAATTAAATAAAAGAAAATTTGAATCCTATAAAAATATTAAAAGTTACAAATTGAATAAAATATCTTAAATTTATATTATAAAAAATATTAAAAAAATTAAATATTATACCCAATATGTCACGGTTTGACCAAACCGTGACATATGCACCACCAAAACCGAGAAACCCACTCCCAATAATTAACCCAATCCCGAGGTGCAGAACTTTTTCTGAAGCCCAATATGTCACGGTTCGACCAAACCATGACCTTTAGGCTTCAATATGTCACGGTTTGGCCAATATGTCACGGTTTGGCCAATATGTCACGGTTTGAATCAGTTTTTTTTCAAATTACCTTTGGTGCGCCTAAAATTCCCGTAATGTTATTTTTTTTCTATATTACGGTTCACTACTTCCCTTTAGTTTGTTTTAAGTTAATTACATAGATCAAGATCCATACGGTCATTCATGAATACCTGCACTCACTCCGTTCAAATTCCCAGAGCATCGAGAGCATGACATGGCTATGTAATTTTGATAAAGTAATAATTTTGAGTATTAAACAAGAAAAGTAACATGTTTAGGTGATAACTTTTAGTTTTATAACGAGTTGAGTATTAAAACTTTTTTTATTATTCTTTTGTTCTTAAATTAGGATGAATGTTATTTATTTTTGTTAATTGTTCAGTTAAATTAAGGTGAATAATTACCCTTAATACCCAACCTTACTAAAAAAGTTAATAGTAAACACTCAAATTTTTTATTTTTACTCACTAATATCTTAGTTTGTTGAATCCCTAAGAAACATCTAGGTAATTAATTTTTTTAAGAGTTACCATTTGTTTTTAGCTAATCCCATCACTCATCTTGAAACTTATCACATCCAAACACATTAAAATTTAGGATCCAAACACATTAACATGCCATTTTTTCCATCATGTTAATGCATTTAAAACACTTTAATTATACCAAAAGTAAACATTTCTTGTTACCTAATATTTCTCCGACTTAACAAACAATATAGAAATTAACACGAGATGTCACCTAACTAGAAGCGTGCATCTCTGTTAAATTCGTTGTTAGATACTTCCATTTTAATCATTAAGTTGCTCATCGTTAAAATGTAAGTTTCTCATCTCAGTAATCAATTTCTCACTTGAGTACGGTTAACTATGTTTTTAATTCATAATAGATAACCTACAAACACGTGAAAGTAAAAAATCTTATTTGACTTGTACATTTCCAATTGGTCGATTTTTATATAATGCCATACTAATTCACATTTCATGTATAACAATTCTTTTTATGGGGTGTTTGGATGTGGGCCTAAGCTGGCAATAATTAATCTTTTTATGTGTGATTTCGCTTTTTATTATTTGAAGTCAAGTTAATGAAAAATAACAAAATGTAAATAATCATTACAAAGTAATTATTGAAACAACTATAGCCCACAATTTTAATGTTATAAAGGGAGATTCTTACATAAATAGGGAATAAAAAATGGTAATTTGGAGGAAAACTTGCTTTAATTTTACAAACAAGAAAAACTAAACATAAAAAAAGTGTTTTGTCACAACTTTAGAAGGACAAGAGGAAGCACAATGTCATAACACAACTCTCCATGCATCAAGGTACAAGTCATCACAGCAGCAAAAGAAGTTCTTAATTAAGTAATCCCAGCAACAAAGATGATGCCAGATGCAATCATAACAGAAATTGAGTTGTCACCATCATCAAGTATAATATTAAAAAATAATAAACAAAAACCACTTCATGAAATTGTTCAATTGGAGTAATAATAATAATAACCTTCAGGTCCCAAATGTTCATCGGACCACTGAAGTTTGAATCAACAAAGCGAATTCAACCATCCAAATATATAGATTTCATTGATTAACTTAACTTAACATCAAATATCCCAAATCAAACAGATCATTTAACTAAACTTTTATACAATCACAAACATGAAACACCATTGCTGCTGTTGTTGATGAAGATGAAGATGAAGATGATGATGATGAACTTACCTTGATGACACAGGGTTCAAAGCTCTAGCGAAGCCATTCATGGCGCCATAGCTCTTGGAGCTAAACCCTAAACACCCCAATAGACCTTGTTTGTACGGTAAATACGTCTTCCTCCTGAGCTCCTCCGCCTGTGCTCGATTGGTGGTGTAATGCAGCTCGTGTGCTGAACGCGCCACCCTTCGTTTTCCGGTCATCCCCACGCCGTTCACCGCTTTCCTCACCACCGGTTTCACCGCCTCTCCGTCGCCGGAGGTGGTGGTGGTGGGCGGTGGTTTGCTGCTCTTCACGGTGGTTGCTTCCGACGACTTCTTTTCCTTTGAAGAAGGTGAAAACGACAATGAACTCCAGAACTTGTGATTGCTGGTGCTTGTACTGCTTCTTCCTTCGCTTTTGCTTCTGTACAGAAACTCCTTCAGAAACACCCAACGTCTCGAGCTCCGGCCTACGGAGGACGACCGTGATGAGCCACACGACGCCGTCGCTTCACCGTCGCCGTCGCCATCACCGTCGTCGGCGGCTTTCACCTCACCTTTGGCCTCCAATTTCTCCTTGATCTCCGACGGATCTCCACCGTCGGAAAACTCCTCGAGCCACTGAAACGCGTCGTTCGATCTCAACGGCGACATAGATCTAGCTCTCCTCCTCAACGACTTGGATCTATCACCCAACGTCGAATCTCGACCTCTTAAAACCCTAACGTCATCGTCACTCCCATCTCCGACGTCGTTTTCGTCAACGTCAAGCAACGGAGCGAGCACCTGCGGGCGTTGCAGGTGCGAGGAGAGCTTCATCGGCCGGATCTGGCCGTTGAAGAACAGCTCATCGGCGGAGGTCATGGATCCGAGCGGAGGAGCCCCTACAGCGGCTTCCTTCGCCGTGAACTCGAACTCAAAGCCTCCTGAACATCCTTCTAGAGGAGTGCCAGAGGGTGAATTTGAGGAGTCGATGTAGGAAGAAGATGAATGGAGCATGAAGTGGATGGGGCTCGCCGGAGCACTGTAGAAGAAGCCACCACCGCCGCCGTAGGAGGTGGGGCCGCGGCCGGGGCTCGACGGAGCGCTGACGAAGGGGGTGGAGCATGCGCTGTCGTAGTCGTCGGAGAAGGGGGGGAGATCGGCGGCATTGGTCGCCGGAGTGGCAGCAGGGTCGTCTTCCTCCATTGACTTCGACAAGAGAGTAAGAGGGAGAGTGTGTGTGTGGGTGTGTGATGGGAAAGGCTTGAGGACAGGGGGTGGGGGTGGTGTTAATGATAATATTAATATTAATAATAATGTTACTGTGAAGGACTGTTGAGTCCTGTTTGTTCGAGGTAAATGTCATCCACACTCTTTCTTAATTCCTCCAATATATTCCCACTTTTGTTCATCTTCACGTTATCAGATTTTTTATTTCATGTTTTTTATATTATTTAAAAAAATGGGTTTTTATATATAAACGTTTTTTTTAACCTTTTTTTACGGCTAGGATGAAGGGGTGGAGCTCGGGTAGTTTTGAGTTTATGGGAACGCCTAGTGGCTTCGGATTGATGTTTCGGGTTTAGGACTAGACTGATTTTTCGAGAAAAGCAGTATTTATTAGAAAATTATAATGAGAGTTGACAACCATTTCAATAGCCTCAATATTACCGATCTACACAAAACATGTCGTTTGAATTACACCAGGTCAATTCATACTTTACTTATTCAGAGAACCACAATTTCACTGTTATACATATTGTGATTTACACACCCCAATACAAAATTTATCATAATGTAACCCAACCCACGTTCAATTGATTTTATGAGAAGAAAGATGAGGAAGACCTGCCATTTGAGACATAACAACAATATGTAAGTCTTGGAACGGTCGGGAAGAACCTGCCTTGGCCAAGGCTTGGGTTCATGTTTCTAAAGACACTTGCATTGGAAATCAGCATAAAGCCAACTCGTTTTGTAATCGAGGGCTTACACATTTTAAGAAACAAGTTGGTTAAACGATCTGTCCACCAACTTAACTTCAAAATAAAAAGACATGAATACATAGATGAATGATTTTAACAAAATGTACATACAATTAGTATAATTTGTATTAGTTTAATTTTAAGTTATAATTGGTTATTAGTTTCATTTTAAGTTACTGATTGTATATATATTTAGACCCGTAAATAGGGTAGTGGAGGTCTATATGTATATATAACAAAAAAAAAAGTACAATAGTATAAAAAGGAATATGAGAAGAAAGTTTTCACCAATATCGACACATGGGATCATGTGAAAGCGAAAAGAGATTACATTAATGGGCGCAGGGTTTAAAGTCACTCTAAAAAACTACGAAAATGTTAGAGTTAAGAAATTACGCAACTTCACATGAAGATTTCAGAATCAACATGGCTGATTTAATCGAAGTCATAACCAGGGGCGGAACTATGGCAATGGGTACGGGGTCAAGTGACCCCATTCATTTTTGAGCGGATAATGTACCATACAACACTGAAATTTTAGGTGAACCCATAGTTTTTTCAGGTGGTGAACCCATTAGTATTATTAAGTTCAAAAAATAACTAATCATTGATATTGGCTCGCTGGTCGCGCGCGTTAACAGAGGCTCCACGCACACCCCAGGTCGTGAGTTCGAACCTTGCAAGGGTTAATTTTTTACACCCCTTTTTAATTAAAAAATTACCATTTTACCCTTAAACTATTACACTTAAACCATAACCTAAAAACCACAATCGATCCCCACTACTCAACTGAAATTTCACCCCCAACCCCCCCCACCAACACCCCAATCAGCCATCACTGATTCGCTGCCGCATCTTCAACCTCCTTCGGCGGCGACTCGGACCTCCCGGCTCCAATAGTCGGCGACCTCAATTCCGGCTCCCACAAAGCGACTCCTCCTACATTCAAGGTTAGTGTTTTTAACTTTGCAGGATCGGATTTCGGGTGGTTTTTCTCTCAACTCACTGTGAATCAACACTCGGCAAGCAGTCTATGAAGAGTTGATCACAATAAAACAAGTAACAAGCAGTAAGAAAATCTAACATCAGATAAATTTTCAAGGTAGTTTTATATATTGCTTCTCAACTCAAAGGATTACCAGACACTTGGACTCAAATCCCTTCTATAAAAAAGTTACAGGGAGAAGATATATATAATACTACCTACAGCCGGATATACTTTGATACCAGCTGGACACCTCTAACCTTACATCTATACTACAAGACTCTAGGTGAGGTCTTTCAGACATTTTGTCTGAAAGTTGGTAGTCAGGACATGTCCCTGACTTACCTTTTGTCACCAACTAAAGTTGGTAACATGTACTATCATAAAAAGGTGAACAGTAGAATAAAGTATGGTCAACAACATGGCTCTTTAGGAAGATGCCATGCTGTATCAGAGGTCTGCAGCGGACTGTCAGGGACCATACTTTTATCTGCTGGACATAGCAGTGTCTTCCGAAGGATAAAGTGCTTCGGAAGAATAACTTCTTCCGAAGGCATTATACTTCGGAAGACTGCTTCTCCGAGGCTTGGAGTCTTCTTTGTCTTCGGAAGCAGACTTTGTCTTCGGAAGCTCTTTCAGACTTTTGTCTTCGGAAGCAGACTTTGTCTTCGGAAGCTCTTTCAGACTTTTGTCTTCGGAAGCAGACTTTGTCTTCGGAAGCTCTTTCAGACTTTGTCTTCGGAAGCTCTTTCATCAGACTTTGTCTTCGGAAGCTCTTTCAGACTTTGTCTTCGGAAGCTCTTTCATCAGACTTTGTCTTCGGAAGATGTCTTCAGCTGTTGTTCCTTAGACTCTCGGAAGATCTCTTGCTTGGCTTCGGAAGCCCTTTAATGTAGTACCAAAAGTGACTATGAAGTGAATTTGGTTGCACCAGCCTTATCATGATCCAACAAACTCCCCCTAGGCTGATGCTACCAAAACTTCACTTCCCTCTTCTTCTCAAAGTTCTCAGCACCAAGGCGAGCAGGTGTTTATCAGTATCTTCATTCTTTCCTGCTGTGATGCTGAGAATCTTGTACAAATCTTTGGTGGACAGAACCTCTACTCTGTCACCTTGGATCATGTGTACCCTCTGTTGTGGCCCTCTGAAAAGAGTTAGTTGATGGGAAGTATAGTCATATTCCCATCGAACTATTGGTTCCAATTCAGGACCTTCCACCATCTGTAGAAAGGCTGTGCCTTTGGTGGTTGGTCTTTCCTTGTCTTCCACTCTTTTCAGCTTCAACTCTTCTTCAATCTTGGCTCTTCTAGTTCGTTCAGCCAAGTGGAGACCACTGATATGGTTTCTGATGTGTGTAGCAGTCTCAGAGTTGGAGGGATTGGAGAATGGCTTCTCTGCAAGCTCAGCAAGATCAAATCTGTTGAGATGCAGTAGAGAAGTGGCATTGAGCCTGTTGGTTTCACCATTCTCCCTTTCCACAACAAAGTTGTGAGAAGGTTCATCGAACCTCCACTGGATTATTGCATTTCTAGGTCCAGGAGATTGACCAGAAATCCTGTCCTCTTTCCTGGTATCCAGTAGAGTCACCAGTCTTCTTCTTAGCCTCTTCTCATCAGCATTGAGGGTATCGGAGTTGAGACCAAGAAGTCTTGCAGCCTGGCCCAAGGTTTCTCTAGGCAATTCAAGAAATTGGCCTAGGGTGAGGGAGCTTGAAGAGTTATCAACATAGGTGATGTTGATAACCTCTCCCTCATAGGAGATGCTGCTCAAGGTAGTGCAGTTAATGAGCCTTGTCTTGAACTCCTTTATCTCCTCAAAGGAGAGATGTTTAGGAGGCTGAGGGGATGATCTTGGTTGTTGTTGGGTAGGCTTAGGTTTAGTGGTTTTGGGTTGAGTCTTGGGTTTTAGGATGGGTAGTTTGGGTGGTTGAGGTGATGTGGTAGGTTTGGGTAGAGTTGTGGGTTGAGGGGTGAAGGTTTCATCAGTGGGTTCAGGTTTGATGGGAAAAGGGGTTGGTTCTGGTGTGGGTTGTGGCTGTGGTTGAGTGGCTGGGGTGAAAACCATTCCCTTCATCCTCCTGTACATCTCCTTCCTTTTCCCCAAACGGATGTCAGCTTTTATTTCACTGACTATCCGCTGGAGTGTCCTTTCGGACATAGGTCCCACATGCCTACCAGAGAAGCCATGAGCCCGGAGGTAGTCCTTCATCCAGGCTTTGTCAGTTGACTTCTTGGCAGCAGTGACCTCCTTCTCTTCCTCCCTCTTCCTCTTCACCTTCAACTTCTCCCTAGCAGCCTTCTTCCTTTCCTTCTCCATTTGATCCTGCTCTTTGTTGTGGAGCAGCAGGATCATATCATCATCATGTGGAGACAGTTCAGGAAGACTGAAGCCTCTTGAGAGGAGGAACTTGATCCTAGCCTCTCTCAGCTTCAGGGCTGCCTCCCTCTGCTCTTGTTCTTCCTTCTCCAAGGCCAACCTGGCTTCCCTTTCTTGTTGTAGCCTGGTTGACCTCTCCAAAGTCACCAACTCCTCTAATGGTAGCAGGAGTATTTCCTCATTGGCAGCTCCTAGATTGATGAGCTGGTCAATGAGTGCTGTTCTTCTCTCTGGTTGATTTCTTCCTGATTAGCTGCAGCTGCCTTAGAACTAGCAGCTAACAGCTTCTCAGTAGGAAACCGACCTTTCTTTTTGGCCTTCTCAATCTTCTCCTCCTCCTGAAGCTCTTCCGCAGTCAATTTCTTTTGCCTTTGTCTTTGATTGTGCTTGACTGTGGTGGTTCTTGGATGGAGGGTTGTGATTGAGAGAGAAGTTCAGCAGGTGCTTGGGTTGGAGGTATTTCAGAAATGTCCTCCCTGCTCACCTCAGATGCAATTTCAACAATGACATCTGTGATGGTCAGTTCCTCAGACATCTGAAATAAGCCTTCCACAGCTTCTATTTCGGCCTCGGAAGACTTGTCTTGTTCTTCCGAGGCTTCCATGTAAGCTTCGGAAGCCTCAGCTAGAGCTTCGGAAGATGAGACTACTACAGATTCTGTCCCATCTGTTTCAGTTGCTGGGCCATCAGTCCCCATTTCCCCTTCGAAGCTAATCTCAGGTTCCATGAAGACCTTAGGTTGACCAACTTCCTCCACAGTGGTAGAAGGTGCAGTCAGTCTTTGAAGCTCCTCAGCCCCAAAGTATGCAAGTGTGGTGTCAGGGCTGGGCTGTTCTAGGGATGATCTCAATACAAACTGTGTGAAAAGTCTGTAGAGATCTTGAAGCATCCTTGAGTCAATCTCCAGAAAGGATTGAGATGACTCAGGTAGTGTAATGATTTGTTGGGTGGAAATGAGTTGGGTCTGTGGTTCCATAGGTGTTTGTCTCTGAACTTTCTCCCCCTTTTTGGTAGCATCATCTTGAGAGCTAGATGAGCTAGAGGAAGAAGTCATTGAGACCTGGATTGGTACATGCCTAACAGACCTCTCCGTCTGTTTCTCAGCTAGTTTAGCCTTGAGAGAGTTGATCTCAAGTTGCTGAGTGGCAGTCCTTGATTCTAAGATCTTCACCTGTGATTCCAGGTTGGAGACCTTAGAAAGCAAGTACTGAAGTGTTAGTTGCATACTTCCCTCATCTTCATAGGAAGAATCACGGGGAGATGAGATAACATACCTAGTATGCTCACTCTCACCACCAGATGTGGTTTCTTGGCACCCTGGTTTCCTTTGCTCAGAGTCATCTCTTTCAGAGATGTCAATGGGCAAAGTTGCCGTAGACTCAGTCCTAATTATGTTACCACTGTCCTGAGAGCTCAATGAGAGACTCTGAGTAGTGGCAGCTGAGTCTACATGAGTCCCCTCCACATCAGTGGGACTCACCTCAGTAGCAGGCTTCTGATGGGGGCTAGAGACAAGGGATCCCTCTTGGCTCTGTTGATCTCTTAGTGGGTGTTGTAGATCAACTTCATGGCCATGGAGAGATGTAATCTCTTCATCAGTTCGGAGTAAAAGGTCAGTGAAAGAGAGGGTGGTTAGTCCTACTGACCCGGGACCTTGATCAATGTCTACAGGCATTGAGCCTATGGTGGGGCTGTCCCTAGAAAGCTGCACAGGGGAGTGTAGAGACTCACCCTGTGGGCTAAAGGCTTGGGGTTCGGCTCAGGGGTTTGAGACTGAGGAGGCTCAAAACCACATTGAGGTCAAATGTGAAAGATGGTGTGACCTTGGACTGAGTGGGAGCCCATGATTCCACTCTAGTCCTTTGGTATGAACAGGAGGAGCTTGTTCAATCAGAGTAGATTGAACAAGGGTTCGTTTGGGGCGTCTCTGATATGTGGCTTTGATGGGTAAAGAGGCTTTTGGTATTGTGGTGGATGTTGCTGGTGTGGGTTCATCACCTGTGGGGAGAACAGGGATGTCACCAGGAGCTATGCGCTCAGTCATCTCTGGAGGTAATGGAGTGTACCGTCCAGTGAAGTTGGTGGACATCTTCTTCAGTGTTTTGAAGATGGTAGGCCTCATGTGTGGAACAGGAAGAGCAGCTGCACAGACAAGCTTGCTTGGTTCCATCTCACAGTTGATTAAGTGTTGAAGGAATCGGGGATACATGAAGAATGTATCCCTGCTGAGATTGGCGATTAGGTTGTTCAACACGAATCGTGAGTAGTTGAATCTGAGGCCTCTCACCAACCCATGAACTAGGCATCCTAGTTCATATGGGATTTGATCCCAACCCCCTGATTTGTTGGAGAGGTAGTGCAAAACAATGTGCAGCAGGAACTTCCAGTGGTAAGAGAAGTTGAACTTGTATACTGTAGACCTGCTGACATCGCCTCCATATCCCATGAGGATATAGGTGCCTTCCAAGTCTTCCTTGGGGAACTCAGTAGGAGCCCCATCATCGTGAAGCTCGAGATGCTCCCTGATGATCTGTTCATTGATGACCAACTCTTGGCCACAAACTCTGGTTCTCAGGACTCGAACCCATTCATCACTGTAGTTTCTCCGTTGCTCCAAAATTCTGACATATGGTTGGAGTATACGGTTGGGTTAACTGTGAGTGCAGTGAGGTAGGTGGATTCGGTGAGAAAAGTGATGATTTGGGTGAAGTCGGCATCCCTTGACGAGTCAAGTAATGCGACTTGATTGTGTTGAGGGTTTAGCGCCATTGGAGAAAAGGTAAGCTTGAAATTTTGGGTGAGATTGAGGGTTTTACAGTGAAGGGAACAGTTAGGGCTGTAAAGTGGTAAAAGAAGATGAAATTGATAAGTCAAGATTATTTAAAAAGGGGTGAATAGTGGTATGGTGGTGGTAATAGGGTTACTGTTTTGGGGTTACTGTGGGTGGTATGGTGGTTTACGGCAGAGAAATGATGATGGCGGCAAGGATAATTTTAAATAATCTGACATTATCAACAAAATCTTTACTTTTTACAGAGTGGGGCCCAAAAGATATCCGTTACATATGAAAACCTTTACTTCCGAGGGTAAAACATTTCCGAAGGTAACTTTCTTCCGAAGACAATTTCTCTTCCGAAGCATGATAGTGCTTCCGAAGGTAAAGTTTTCTTTCCGAATGGAGAGTTGTATAAGTTTCGGAAGTAGATCTGATATAGAATCAATCGCTTCTTCCGAGACCAAAAACTCTTCCGAGAAGAAAATTTCCAATGAGGAATTTGGCTTCGGAAGATATTCAAGAATATCTTCCGAGAGTTAATTCCTCTTCGGAAGGAATTATACTTGGAATAGTTTAAAGATCTTTTGTAACAGGGCTTAAATTGTATTGACACAAGACATTACTCATTTAAAAAGGTCTTCAAAAGAGGTAGTTACTCAATGTTTATCATCCCAATTGCTGATATGAGATACTTAAACCTTTGTTCATCAAATGCCTTTGTGAACAAATCAGCATATTGTTCATTTGAGTCAACTTTGATTAACTTTATCAGCTGTTTCTCATGGATATCTCTAATGAAATGATACCTGATATCAATGTGTTTTGTCTTGGAGTGCTTCACCGGATTCTCAGTAATGGAGATAGCACTGTTGTTGTCAATATGGATAGGAGTAGTCATGAAGTTGAACCCATAGTCTAACATCTGATTTTGAATCCATAGCAGTTGAGCACAGCAGCTAGCAGCAGCAATGTATTCAGCTTCAGCAGTTGATGTAGAGACACAGGATTGTTTCTTGCATTGCCATGAGATAATCCTTCCACCAAGAAATTGACATCCTCCTGATGTTGATTTCTTGTCAATGTTGCAGCCACCATAGTCACTGTCAGAGTATCCATAGAGATTGAAGTCACTATTTCTTGGATACCAGAGACCTAGTTTAGGTGCTCCTTTGAGGTATCTGAGGATTCTCTTTGCAGCAGCTAGGTGAGACACCTTTGGAGCAGCCTGATATCTTGCACAAATGCATGTGGCAAACATGATATCTGGTCTGCTTGCAGTGAGATACATCAGAGAACCAATAATTGCTCTATACTGATGTTGATCAGTATCCTCCCCTCAAGGTCAGGGCAAAGATTATGGTTTCTGGGTATGGGTGTCTTGGCTGGTTTACAGTCCTTCATTTCAAATCTTTCTAAGATGTCTGAGACATACTTAGATTGACTTATGAAGAACCCTTCCTTCATCTGTTTCACCTGGATTCCTAGGAAAAAGTCCATTTTTCCCATGGAACTCATCTCAAACTTCTGCTTCATAATGCTTTCAAAGTCTTTGCACATTTGGTCGTTTGAAGAACCAAATATGATGTCATCAACATAGACTTGTACAAGCAAAATGTCTTCTCCACTCTTTCTGATGAAAAGAGTCTTGTCAATGGTACCTCTAGTGTATCCATTCTTCAGGAGAAACTAAGACAAGGTCTCATACCACAGCCTAGGTGCTTGGTGCAGCCCATATAGAGCTTTGTCCAGCTTGCACACATAGTTGGGGTGCTGTGGGTCTTCAAATCCTGGAGGTTGACACACATAGATTTCCCTATCTATATCCCCATATAGAAAAGCACACTTGACATCAAGTTGGTAGACTGTGAAGTTCTTGGATGCAGCATAAGCAAGAAAGATCCTAACTGCCTCAAGTCTTGCAACAGGTGCAAAGACATCAGTATAATCAATTCCTTCCTCCTGGTGTACCCTTGAACTACTAGTCTTGCCTTGTTCTTGATAATCAAGCCTCTATCATCTTTCTTGTTCCTGAATACCCATTTTGTGCCTATGGGTACTTGACCAGATGGTAGTGGGCATAGATTCCAGCCTTTTGTCTTTTGAATTGAAGCAGCTCCTCCTGCATCGATTCAACCCAACTACTATCCTTTAAGGCATCTTCTACCTTCTTTGGTTCCATCTGAGACAGGAAGCATGAGTACAAGCAGACATTCCCATGATGAGTTTGTCCTCTTGTTCTCACACCCTCAGAGACATTCCCTATGATGTTCTCAGTTGGATGAGTGTTGTGAATCCTAAGACGAGGAATCACTTCCAACTGCAGAGATAAGTCTAGGTTAGACATATTCTGATCAGGAATTGGATCACTCTGTCCAACTGCTGTTTCAGAGTCATTCAATGAGGACTGATTGAATGATTGAGAAACATCATCAATGGTTGGTTGTGAAGTAGTATTAACAGTTGCCTGTTCCTTCAGAATACCACTTCCCTCAACCTGGTGTTGTAGTGGATCACCTGAGGAACTTTGAGGTGATCAAGTGATTCACTTGTTGAAGCTTCACTATTTCTGGAGATAGTTACACTGTCAGATCTGTGAATAGATGAAGCTTGTTGCCCTTCAGCTCTTGGAGAATTTGGAATAGGTCTGGGAAGCTCATATAGTTGACCTGCATCAGCATCAGCATCACTTTGAGCACCTGTTCCAGCTGAAACATTCTCACAAGATGGTTTAGAATAGTTTGGAAACAATTCTAAATCAAAGATATACTCAGGTCCATTCCCCCTAACACAAGGAGTGTGCTCATTAACAACTATGTTGGATGACTCCTCAAATTGTTGATTCTTAATATTGTATACTCTATAAGCTTTAGAGATAGAAGAGTATCCAATAAAGATAGCATCATCCGACTTCTCAGCAAACTTTGCCAAGTTGTCCTTTGTGTTAAGTATGGTACACCTGCAGCCAAAGGACCTTAGAAAGCCAATGAACGGTGGCCTCTTGTTCCATAACTCATAAGGGGTTTTCCATGGGGCTTAACTACAAGAACCCTGTTCTGCACATAGCATGCAGTGCTGACTGCCTCTGCCCAGAATGTTAGAGGCAGCTTTGAATCAGCTAACATGGTCCGAGCAGCCTCAATAAGTGTCCTGTTCCTCCTCTCAGCAACACCGTTTGTTGAGGAGTTCTGGGAGCACTATATTGTCTGGCAATCCCTTTTGAGTCACAGAATGAGTCAAGAACGAAGTTCTTAAACTCAGTCCCTTGATCACTTCTAATAATCTTGACCTTGTGATCAATTTGATTTTCTATTTTAAGAATAAAAGATTTTAAAGTTTCAGCAGTTTCATCTTTACTTCTTAAAAAGAATACCCATGTAAATCTTGTAAAATCATCAACGATCACAAGGCAGTATGATTTCCTTCCAATGCTCATTATACTTGTGGGACCAAAGAGATCCATGTGCAATAAGTGTAATGGAGTAGTGATAGAGTTAACACATTTGGATTTATGAGATGATCTGTGTGTTTCCCTTTCAGGCATGCAACACAGTTATCTTTGCAGAAAAATTCCTTTTTAGGCAAACCATGTACCAAGTTATTTTTAGCCAATTATTCATTGTTTTAAAATTCACATGACACATGCGTTTATGCCATAGTGTTGACTCATCACTATCAGCTTTGGAAAGAAAGCATGATACTTCACCCATAGGAGAAGCGTTTGTTCATATCCAGCTTGTACATATCCCCTTCCTGGGAGATCTGAGAAGCACCAATTCCAGGGGAATTGTCATCCCTGGTTTGAGGATAATGCACTCATGTTCTGTGAAAAGCATCTGATGCTTTTGATCACAGAATTGAGAAACACTTAACAGATTGTGTTCAAGCTGTTTGACAAAGTGAACTTTGTCAATGTTTATTCTGCATTGGATATACTTCCTCTGCCAGAAATATATCCTCCGGCCTCACCTCCAAATTGGACAGGCCCTCCATCAAAGTTCTGGAATTGTTGAAGGAGAGATCTGTTCCCTGTCATGTGCCTGGAGCATCCACTATCTACAATCCAGATATTGTTGTTCTTGTCAAATGGATGTCCCTGCACATAAGATGAGATGGTTAGTTTTGTTTGGAAGCCCAAGCCTTACAGGTCTCGGGCTCTTCCAAAGATAGTGACATAATTGAACCAAAAGATATGCAATGGGGTTCAATAGAGGTCATTGTTGAAGAAGAGGTTTGGGCTGCAGCATCTTCCTTGATCTTCCAATCCATCCTTTGGTTGATCTTTGAGGATGAGCTTGTTGAAGCTTTTGCAGCATGGTCTTCTTCCGAAGCTTCTCTCTTTTCAGAAGAAGCCTTCACCACCTTTTCTTCCGAAGTAATCTTCTTCTGAGATGGTTTCAAGGGAGCCTTCTGTTCTTCCGAACCTTAGAAGGTTGGCTTCCGAAGCCATTTTCCCTTCGGAAGAAGCAGTTTCTTCCGAAAGCAACTTGGCTTCCGAGACCAACTTTCCCTTTTGCCTCATTTGGACCTTTTGAAGTGGTCCAACTGAGAACCTTCTCTGACTACTTCTTTTCTAACATTATTTGCATAATGTGTGCTCGCTGGATTGTAGTAACAACTTTAGCCATGTGGTTGTGCAGACCACACATTATGCATGCAATGTTAGTCTTCTGGGAACTTGCAGGTTGCTGTTTCTTGGGTTTCTTCTCTTCATCAGTAACTTTCCCTTTTAACTTCTGATCCTTCAGTAGGACAGGAGTGCTGGTACTACACTCCTTTCCTGAATCAGGAGTACCTACCACTTGAAATCCGGCAGAAATGAAGACACCCTTTTGCTTAGGGTCAAACTTAAGCTTAGACTCTGCAACCTTCTTAGCAGTCCTTCTAGCAGCTTTAGCTCTGCTTCTTCTTGCCTTGGTGGTCAGGATTTGGTCATCACAGGTGGAGATGGGTGTATCCTCCTGTTTCTCCCCTGTGGAGGCCACTATTTTTGCTTCACCCTCTAGTTCCAATGGAGAAGGGTCAGCAGTTGGAACCTCTTGCTCTTCAGTACCACATCTAGGTAGTCTGATAGACTCATAAGAGTGTGGTGGAGCTATTTCACTGGTTCCCAACCCTTCTTTGTTTTGATAAAACATTTTGGAATGAGAGGTTGATGCAAGAATAGTTTGGAAGCTTTGCTCAGCAATAGCTTGCTCCTGGCCTGAGCCTCAGCTGTGACTAACTGGGCTTGAACTTCAGAAAGTTTGGAGATCAGATCTTTGATTTGAGTCTTGTAGTTAGTCTTTTCATGTTTCAAAAGAGACATAGTTTTCTCTAACTCATCAATTTTTCTTTGATAGTCAGATTCAGCTCTTTTAAAGTCAGATTTTAGCAAATTTAAAGACTCAACTCAGATCTGATTTCCGAAATGTAATCCTTATACAATTTAACTTTAGCAATACAGGCAGCAGTACAAAGATGTTCATATACCTGATCATCATCTGTTCCGGCCATGAGTGCTTGAGCGGGAGTCACATCCTGTACCATGAAGCTCCAGTCAACTTCCTGAGCAACAGCAGCTGTTTCAGTTGACTTTTCTTCATGCTTAGGAGCAGTGGGATGTGTGGAGGCCTGTGGGGTTCCCGGGTTGTTCTTGGGAGCCTTGCATTCCCTAGCAAAGTGACCAAGTTGGTTGCAGTGTAGCACCTTGTTTTACTCTTATCAAACCCAAACTTGCTGTTGACTGGGTTTGAGGGAATTGCCTTCCAGTTCTCTTGAAGAACTTCTTCGCTCTGTAAGTTAAAAGAGCCATCTGCTGGACAATGTCCATGTACTCCACATCATCTGGATTGAAGCACTCAAGATCATCAAAGCAGTATTGAAAATCACCAGAGTGTCCACTTCCAGAGACAAAGGCACAACTATCCTGAAAGGAGTTGTGTTGAACCTTTTGAGACTTTGGAGTCTCAGGTAGAGTGATGAAGGGTCCAGTGTGTGAGTTGTCAGGGTAGCATAGCAACTGATGTTGTGGTTCCATGCTTTCCCTTTCAACCACATGAAGGGCTGAACTCTGTTGGTTTTGGAGTGGTCAGAGGAGTTCTGCATGTTCATCTCCATCTGAAATGCACTTAGGATACCATACAACTCTGTGAGAGAAAGAGTCTTAAGGTCGAAGTTCTCTTAATGACAACACAGTAGTGAGTCCATAGCTTAGGAAGAGAGGACATGAATTCCTAACTATGTCTCTGTTCTCAAGAGCTACTCCAATATCCGCTAGAGTATCTACTATCTCAACATACCTGAAGTATTGTTGAGTCAAGGTCTCACCAGCCTTGAAAGTAAAGTTCTCAAACTGCTGCTTCAAGAGATCTTTCTTGTTCTCTTGAGTTTCCTTGGATCCCTCATACATCAGCTTCAAAGCTTCCCATAAATCTTTAGCAGTCTTGCACTTCTTGAAGCGTCTGTAGACGGAGTTGGGGAGAGCAGTTTGGAGACAAGTCATAGCCTTTGATCTAGCTCTATTCTCTTCCTATCTTCCTCTGAGTAATCATCAACATCTTTTGGAATGATGCGATTACCAGTGGCAGATGTAGTGCTTGGTATGAAAGGGACCATTGACAATGGAGTCCCACATCTTTGAGTCTTGACACTTGATGAAGCCTTCCATCCTGATACACCATGTGTCAAAGTCTTCAGGGGTGATCATAGGGGACTTGGTCAAGGTACCAGTTTCCATATCAGCCTTGGAGAGAGCAGCCATTTGAGTGAGTGGATTGTGGTGAGGAGTGAAAAACAGGTTGATTAGGATGGTAAGATCTCACAATCAAGAGCCTGGAGCTCTGATACCAATTGCAAGATCGGATTTCGGGGGGTTTTTCTCTCAACTAACTGTGAATCAACACTCGGCAAGCAGTCTATGAAGAGTTGATCACAATATAACAAGTAACAAGCAGTAAGAAAATCTAACAGCAGATAAATTTTCAAGGTACTTTATATATTGCTTCTCACTCAAAGGATACCAGACACTTGGACTCAAATCCTTCTATAAAAAGTTACAGGGAGAAGATATATAATACTACCTACAGCCGGATATACTTTGATACCAGCTGGACACCTCTAACCTTACATCTATACTACAAGACTCTAGGTGAGGTCTTTCAGACATTTTGTCTGAAAGTTGGTAGTCAGGACATGTCCCTGACTTACCTTTTGTCACCAACTAAAGTTGGTAACATGTACTATCATAAAAAGGTGAACAGTAGAATAAAGTATGGTCAACAACTGGCTCTTTAGGAAGATGCCATGCTGTATCAGAGGTCTGCAGCGGACTGTCAGGGACCATACTTTTATCTGCTGGACATAGCAGTGTCTTCCGAAGGATAAAGTGCTTCGGAAGAATAACTTCTTCCGAAGGCACTTATACTTCGGAAGACTGCTTCTTCCGAGGCTTGGAGTCTTCTTTGTCTTCGGAAGCAGACTTTGTCTCGGAAGCTCTTTCAGACTTTGTCTTCGGAAGCAGACTTTGTCTTCGGAAGCTCTTTCAGACTTTTGTCTTCGGAAGCAGACTTGTCTTCGGAAGCTCTTTCAGACTTTGTCTTCGAAGCTCTTTCATCAGACTTCGTCTTGGAAGCTCTTTCAGACTTTGTCTTCGGAAGCTCTTTCATCAGACTTTGTCTTCGGAAGATGTCTTCAGCTGTTGTTCCTTAGACTCTCGGAAGATCTCTTGCTTGGCTTCGGAAGCCCTTTAATGTAGTACCAAAGTGACTATGAAGTGAATTTGGTTGCACCAGCCTTATCATGATCCAACAAACTTCCCTAGCTGATGCTACCAAAACTTCACTTCCCTCGTCTTCTCAAAGTTCTCAGCACCAAGGCGAGAGGTGTTTATCAGTATCTTCATCTCCTGCTGTGATGCTGAGAATCTTGTACAAATCTTTGGTGGAAGAACCTCTACTCTGTCACCTTGGATCATGTGTACCCTCGTTGGCCCTCTGAAAAGAGTTAGTTGATGGGAAGTATAGTCATATTCCCATCGAACTATTGTTCCAATTCAGGACCTTCCACCATCTGTAGAAAGGCTGTGCCTTTGGTGGTTGGTCTTTCCTTGTCTTCCACTCTTTTCAGGTTCAATCTTCTTCAATCTTGGCTCTCTAGTTCGTTCAGCCAAGTGGAGACCACTGATATGGTTCTGATGTGTGTAGCAGTCTCAGAGTTGGAGGGATGGAGAATGGCTTCTCTGCAAGCTCAGCAAGATCAAATCTCGTTGAGATGCAGTAGAGAAGTGGCATTGAGCCTGTTGGTTTCACCATTCTCCCTTTCCAGGCATCAAGGGAGGAGGAAGCATTGGTGATCAAGGGGACGATGGGAGGAGAGAGACTGCCAACGATGGCCCCAAAAAGAAGACGATCCTGTCGAAACCATGTGCATATCTGGGGGAGGTGGTGGTACCGTTTGTGACGAACCGGGGAGGAGAAGGATGGGTACCATCAATGAACTTGTACAAATCTAGCCCTGAAGTAGAGCCTCGATCTGTGTCTTCCAGCTTAAATAGTTGTAGAGTTAGTTTGAGAGAGGAGGGGAACTTGACCATGTGAGAGATATGGGGAAGCGGGAATACTTTGATAAGCTGGAGGTACTACTGCTTTTGGTGGCCATGGCTGTTTAGGGAGAGGTGTTTGGGAAGAAGGGAGGAGATCGATGGACCTGGCTGATACCATATAAACTTCTCAACCAGAATTGAATTACATTTACAAAGTATGTGAATATATATACAACTATTAGATCCTAAATGCTAGGAGATAATAACAACCTTCTTGGACTGTAACAAACTATTATAATTTAAATGAATTCAAGATATTTTAATTATCTATTTGGCTAACACTTTTAACGCAGACACGACACAGCGTCGCATGGTGAACCAAATGGGTCTAAACTAAGCAAGGTCTTAGGGCCCCCGATTTCAAAAATAAAAAAGATTTTTATTTAGAACATTATAGGTTATGATCTAGTCTAAATAACAAGCAACGAAAAACAACAATTAGGTTTCCCAAGAAGCCGATATGATGATAACATAACAAAGGTGAGCCTTCAATCAATCACTTGAATGGTTCAATTGGTTTGCCCTCATTCACATAACATTTTTCAACTCAGACCCTCTATTAATTTGTCTTCATCTACTTCGATCAGCGGTCGATGTATGTAGTTATCAAGTTCATTCAATCGATAATTGGTACCTTGAAATTTTGAATCTTATTAACGTGTTTTCATTCACTTGTTTGTAGTCAGGGCTAGAATAAGCATTTGTAACTTATTTGAATCAACATTGGTGTTAATCTCAATTTTAGTTCAAATTGACTGTTAGTTTAAATCAACATTTGTTCAATTGAATCTAGATTTGTTTAGTTGATTGTTTCTTAACGCATTGTTCGATGCTGAATTTGGATTGTTTAGTTTGATCGTTTCATTTTTGACCAGATTGATTGGTGCCATCCATCAATTTTTTATTATAACTTTATAAGCCTTTAGTGCTTAGACTTTCTTTTTTATATATTTTAATTTGACTTGTTAATTTTGAATCCATGTTTAGTCTTTTAAGTGTTTTGACGATAGTCCACTTTAGTTATTGACTTCACTGTTCGTCATTTGTGTTCAATTTTTGCTAAATACTTTTTATAGTCACTTGAATCTTTCTTTAATAGATTACTAGACTAAGATTCGTTTAACACAAGGGTTCAATCCAAAAATATTATTTTGTTTAAAGAAATTTATAAGTTATAATGTTGTTGATAATATTTTGTATTCGACTTTTATGTAAAATTTTAAAATTAGCTACATCTAATATTAGTAGGGCTTTTTTATTAATATATACGTCTAAATAGTGTATAATATGAATGAAAATAAACTTACAAATAAAAATTATAAGTAATAGACAAAATAAATAGTGAATAATATGGAATGAAATAAACTTATAAATAAAAATTTTAAGTGATAACAAAAAAAATTGAGATGAAAAACAATATTCCAAATTTAAAAACATTCGAAAATTTATTTGTATACAACATTTGATGTTGTTGATGATTTTTTCCATCATCTAAATTAATAGTTTTAATCCTTGTCTACTTTTAACTCAAGATGGTAAAATTAAAGTGATCATAATTCCTGCTTAAAAACAAAACAATTTGGATAGCGATTATTCTTTGCTCTTGTTTATTGTCGTTGCAAAACACACTGCTAACATGAGCTGTATTCTTTGAATTTTAAAGAAATTGTTTGTCTGAAGGTGACAAAGTCAACCGTGAAATAAAGTGCGATTTTAATATTACTTCCAGATACATCAAAATATTTACACACATATCAAACGAATTCCAATCAAACATAATAATAATACGGCAGTACAATAAAAAGAAATAAAAAGTTTAAAAAGTAGAAGCATGTAATGCCTCTTCACAGATGAATGTTGAAATAGATCACCTTCAAATCAAAAAGTGAAAGGAAACACAATTGTAGGCAAGATATGTTAATCACAATAGCGGAGAATGAAAGCTCAAATATAACAAGAAAAACATTTTGTTGAAGAGAACCTGATGAAAACGAAGCCAAAATGAGAACGTTGATGAAGTATGCGAAGTCGATATCATCAGACTTTATAAAGACAAGTCCGAGGGTCGTAAAACTTGGATGGTTGAGAAATATTTCAAAATTGGGTATGATTTATTTTCAAAAAAGATACCTATAATTCCTTCAAATTGTAGAGGAATCGATGAAAAAATCTCGTAATTTTGTTAAAATTCGAATATAACTGAGTATTTAACAGAAACACACAAACAAGGAATCAATTCATACCTGAAGAAAATCATAAATGATTTCTACAGTTTTTGTTGATGAATTATTTAAAGAGAAAGAAATATCGGGTGTGATTTAATTCCCAAAAAAAGATGGGCTCTAATTTAGTATTAAATTTCAAATTTTTCTAAATATCTCTTGTATCAGAAAATTGACTTTTAGTCAAATGAACCTAGACTAACA
Source organism: Flaveria linearis (assembly GCA_024085815.1). NCBI lineage: Eukaryota > Viridiplantae > Streptophyta > Magnoliopsida > Asterales > Asteraceae > Flaveria > Flaveria linearis. Next base: position 61,672,297 of record CM044004.1, on the reverse strand, counting down.
CTAAGAACAAATACATACTTAGGCGGGAATTGAAAAAGTAGAGGATAAGAGAATATTAGGTGACACTAAAGTTATTATTTATTAATAAGTATAGATGTGTTTTTAAAAAGGAATAGAAAATAACAGAAGTTCTTACTAAACCCTAAATGATAGTTTTTATTTTTACTACTAAAATCAAACGAACAAACTAATACTAAAACTGATATAAAAGTGATCAAAATACATAATGAAAATGAACAAAATAATCTTAGTAAAAATCAACAAACTAATATTGAAAGGGGGCCTTATATTCTTGGTCATGATATTTTTAGATTTTTATTTAGTTATTTGAAAATTTTGTTTGAATGTATTTTATTATTATCTAATGAAATTGTGAATTCAAATTTACTTACAAAACGGGTCCGAGATTAGAATGTCAGTTGATGTGACTCACTAGAATCGAATATGATGATGAGTTAATGATTATGTAACGAAAATACAAAATCAATGAACATTAAATGCTGAAATACTAATAATGTTTGTTTATTGATATGGTAAACAAGATACAAGTGTGTTAGGGTTGCAACACAAAACAGTAACTTGAAATTGAAACTTTAAAATTTCAAAAACTTACAAAAGTAGTATACTATTATATTTATAGGTTGATACAATGGTCTGTTAAAATGACTAAACTACTCTGACAACATACATTAGAATACCAGTCTAAGAGATAACCACATTGTAGATGTTCATCCGCATTAACTAATACGAATGTGTTGATCTTCATTAGCATTTCCTGTGTTGTGTTTTCGTATTAAGTATGTCATCAGCATTAACTAATGCGTATGAACAAATACTTAAGCGTATTTGGTTCTGCACATCCGCATTAGTAAATGCGGATGACAAATACTTTGCCGTATTTGTTCTGCCTATCCGCATTAGTAAATGTGGATGAACAAACTTCACGTATTTGTCTTTGCTCATTCGCATTGACTAATGTGGATAGCACACTTTCTTCTTTTCTTCTGATTCTTCACCCGTATTATTTCTTGGACTTGTGGCAGATTCCAAGCAGAACAACTTTAACACCTCTTGAATTGACATGTATGATCCTTTCAAGGTCCAACAAATTTACTTAAAGTGTTAGATTGGGTTTGGATTTAAAGAGTTCCACCCTTTCTATTTAGTTGTGGGTCTAAATTAAGTGTTAACTTCTGATATGAATATGATGGTTTTATTAGAGGATATTACATAATATATTTGTGTTTATTTAGTTGATTTAATTGATCTCGTTTTTATGTATATCGGGTTAGGTAGTTAAGCCATATCTCTATGTATACTATTGTCTCGTAATCTTGGGGATCATCATGAATAATTACTATAAACATTTTATGGTATTAAGCTATCATACCTAACCTAAAACCACCATTGAACAAGCTTCGACTGAATATATAATCCGATCCTCGATCCCTGATCCCCTGTTCATTCTGCTTCGCTTTCATCATGGGAAGATGCAGAGAAGGCGAAGGAAGCAGCATCCCTCTAGCCCATCGCTCGTCTGAAAACAAAAATCACCTACATCTGTTTTACTCTGTAACCGAACAAGATCCGAATCCTAGATGGTGAAAAAGTGACGTACGCATCATGGACGAAGTTGTTTAAACTTCATGCAAAAGGGTTAAAGTGTCAAGACATATAGATGGAATGCCGCCACCAATGAATCGATGTTGATTACCACCAGTGGGTGGAGGGTGATGCCATCGCCATCATGGATTTACGGTACGATCATTCAAAACCTATCTTATTCGCATCTAGAAGACGACACCACTGCATAACAAGGCTGGAATAAGATTCGGGATATCTTTCTGAACAACAAAAGAGCACGGGCAACGAATTGAACACTAATTCTCTAATCTCCACACTCTTGGCTTGTTCATCTTTTGAAGAGTACTGTGTCAAACTGAAGGAAATCGCCATTCCAGTTGACCGATGTAGACAACCGGTGTTTGAGTCCACGCCTTGTCCTCTAGATGGTTCGCGACTCCCATATGAGTACAATGACGCCACATTGAGTAAGCAATCAGCTCCTTCATGGGATGAAGCCTGTAATCAGATTCACTTGGAAATAAAGATTATAGGCGATGTCACATGACACCCCACACAAACGGTTGTCGCCACCCCCCGTCACCAAACAACCCACAAAACTGCTACAAACCCAACCTCTTATGGCCCTCATAATAACCCTATCCGAACAATAGTAGTGGCAACATCCTTCACATTATCATATCGGTCGAGGGTGCGGTCGATCTAGGAGCGGTGGCCGGTTCTACTGTCGTAGACGAGGACCCAACTCGAACGGATCCGGATGGACTAGTGGTCACATTACCCTGTGTGGCAGACTCAACACAATGCAGGCTCAAATCAATCCTGGAATGACCTCCACCTTGCCCACATTGACAGAACTAAAACTGGGGCATTCCCATTAGGGCATGAATAAATCTCGCACCAACCCGGCCCACATCATTTTGTGGCCAAAAGCATCAGCTCCAGCCCACTGTAGCAATGTTAGTGGGTTATCAAATGGGCCGACCCACTGTGTCCAACCAAGTTAGGGAATGCCCTTCAAAACTATGCAACTAAACACCCCGAACCCGAATTGGTATATGGACTCGGGCGTTTGATCTTATCTCACTGCAAATCTAGGTGAGGTTTATTGCCTTCTACAAGTTCTTTTAACATCAACATACTTATCGGTAATGGTCAATCTCTTCAATTTCCAGTTCGGGTAATTCCACCCTCACCAGCCCTAACAAAATTCCCCACCTACAAAGTATACTTACAGTAACCCACGTTATTAAGACATTATTTGTCCGTAAATTTAGTCGTGAAAATCATATATCTGTTGAATTGACCAATTAGTTTTACTTTGAAGTATCTTACAATGGCAAGGCTCTTTTATGCCATGACAGCACGAGGATCTCTACCTATTCACCGCCCCTTCAGCAACTTCCGCTAGCTGCTTGCTCACCACTAGTACCACAATTGGCACATATTCTTGGACACCCGGGCAACATATTTTGAATTTTCTTTCTAGTCGGTTGGTTATTTCGTGTAATAAGGATTATTCCAATATATGTCATTCTTCCAATAGCAAAAGACTACCTTTTTCTTTGTAATTTTATTACTATTACTCTGTTTGATATTGTTCATTGTGATTTATGGAAGTCCCCCGTCACGTAAATCGGGTTATAAATATTATATGTTTTCTCATCGATAATTTACATATATGTGTGGGTCTACCTATTAAAATTCAAGTCGGAGGTGTTTACCAATTTTTCCAAATTTTATAAATGGGTACAACCACAATTCAATTGCAATATTAGCAATGTGATTTGGGATGCAAGTTGATAACCACAACTTCTGATCCTTTGCCTATCCCATGGCCTTGTTTTCGGATCTCATGTCCCCACACGTCACCTCATAATGGTCATGCCGAGCGAATGATACGACGCCTCAATGATATCATTGTCCACTTCTCTGCATGTTAATCTACCCTCATCTTTTGGGTTGAGGCTCTCCATGCCGTCCCTACTTTCATAATATATTATCCACAAACGACTCAACTTTTCACTCCTACATATGCTTTATTCAACCGCCAACCCACTTACGATCACCTTCGGGTGTTCGGCTGTATGTGCTTCCTAATTTATTCGCCACCACCGCTTATAAACTTTAGCCCCGATCTGTCCCACTGCATCTTTCTCGGTTACAACGACTTCATGGGTATCGCTGCTCACATCTTACCACCGGCCAAGTTCATATATCTCGCTATGGGTCTTCGATGAAAAATCTTCCCCCTTTACCAACCCCATTGACCACACCCACTACCTATTCCCTTGAGATGACCCATTTCCAATACATCCTGTTGCCTTCCCCCATCCACCCATAACCCATACCCCTGCCAATACCACCAACTCACATGCACATGCAACGCCCTCACCGCCTCCCTTTACCCACATGATACATCAACCATTCCTCACCACTTTCACCCAACTACCACCACCAACCCAACAGCCCCCACCCACTGCCATCTCAGATCTACCCATACTACCACCTGTTCCGACAATCAACTCCCATACCATGACCACCCAGTCAAAATACAAGATTTCCAAACCTAACACTAATACAACCTACACACCTCCACTCATACGCAACTTATCTCCCCTATCCTCACTACCTACCAGAAAGCCTTATCCGACCGAATTGGAAATTGGCCCATGATTGTCGAGTATAATGCTTTAAAAGAAACTAAGATTGGAATTGTTCCTTATCGGATTCACATCCGGTGGTTTCTTGTATGTGGTTATTTCGACACAAATCAAACTGGATGGTCACTGGAAAGATATAAAGCCCACTTGGTGGTTAATGGTAAATCTCTGACACTGGTAATCTATGATAGACGATCAGCCCAGTTGTCAAACACGCTACAATAAGTACTATTCTCTCCATTGGCTTATCTCGTCGTTACCGATTCGTCAACTTGATGTTAAGAACGCATTCTTGCATGGCAACTTAATGAGAAGTGTTTATGCATCAACCGACGGGTTTGTAGATCCTAAAAAACCAACTTTGTTTGGAAGCTTAAATGATCCCTCTATGGCCTTAAACAAGTACCAAGGGCTTGGTGCTATAGTTCTCTCTCAAGTATCATCACTATTAGGGTTAGAGAAGTGGCCTATAGATTAGAGCTCCAATGAGTTGAGTAGGATTCATCCTATATCCATGTATCTCACTTGCGTAAGTGTTTGGAAGACGACTTGATTGTTCCCTTCATAGATATTGAGGTGGATAAAAGACTAAATTTATGGACTAAACTAGTGGCTATACTAGATCGAAATAAAAAGCATTTATGGAATAAATTGATTAGCAAAGTTAAGATGCAGTGGGAAGCACTGAAAGGGTGATAAGCAAACAAAAAATTAGAGAAGGATATAAAATGAGACTACCTAGATCTATTCAATGGGTAGCAAATTTTAGGACGAAACCTAAACATGGGAGGTGGATTGTACACTTGAAATTTCAAAAAAAAGAAAATAAAAATAATAGAAGATGCAAGTTTAGTAGGAGTCAAGGGGCAAAAGTGAGAAAATGAAATATTTACTGAATATGAGGTATAAAAGGATGAGATCAGCCCCATACACGACTTCTCATGCCTTTGAATAGATATAAGCTAGATCTAGACTTGATGATGGTTATGATGTGTTTAAATTTATAAAGTTTGAAACTATTGTGTGTATGTGTTAGATCTCGGGTTTTATCCTCTTGGTGGATCGAGTTTTAAATGATGTAAACTTCTTTAGTATTGTAATCATTAGATAATAATATCCATTGAGTTTGTTTAATGTTCGTTGATTATCCAGCATAACATATGTGGATCGATCGATATAAAGACTTTACATTTTGTATCAGAGCAGGTGTTGCTCTTGATACACGAATTTTCATTCCATGATCATCCGTGTTAAAATGTTAAACAGAAGATTGAGGACCTGAAGGTTACAGTCGGTTTTGACTCGATATCAAAGGTAAAATGGATGAAATCGACGATGAACACCTGAATAACAAACTCTGTACTTGCATAACTGATGATCTACATCATCATGCTCATATCTTCAAGTTTTGATGGTGAAAAAAAATGAAGATTTGAGACCGTAGTAGTGATTCAAACTCAAAAAGGTCGCTTTTGGTGATGTTTTCGCAGGAAAAATTGCATCATGCGAAAACTTTGGCAAAAGTAACCGTATTTTGCAAATACTTTTTCATGAGAGAAGTTTCATAAGAAACTTTTTCATGGGAGAACTTTTCATAAGAAAACTTTTTCATGCGAGAATGTTTCATCAGAAAGCTTTCTCATGTGAGAATTTCCATGCGATAACTTTTCATGATAACTTTTCTATGAGAAAACTTTTCATGAGAATACTTTTCATGAGAAAATATTTACATGAGAAACTTTTCATGAGAAAACTTTTTGATGCAAAATCTTCATAGCAGTAACCATCATTTTCAAAAATTTATCATTCACAAAACTTCACATGCGAAAACTTTATCATCCATGCAAAAACTTTGACTGACTATTTTTAATTTTCATTTAAACTTTGCAAAATCGAGAACATGATCCAGATGCAAAAACTTATTAGTATTTGAAGATTTACATTATCAACAATCTTTACTTTTTTACAGAGTGGGGCCCAAAGATATCCGTTACATATAAAACCTTTACTTCCGAGGGTAAAACTTTCCGAAGGTAACTTTCTTCGAAGGCAATTTCTCTTCCGAAGCATGATAGTGCTTCCGAAGGTAAAGTTTTCTTTCCGAATGGAGATTGTATAAGTTTCGGAAGTAGATCTGATATAGAATCAATCGCTTCTTCCGAGACCAAAAACTCTTCCGAGAAGAAAATTTCCATGAGGAATTTGGGCTTCGGAAGATATTCAAGAATATCTTCCGAGAGTTAATTCCTCTTCGGAAGGAATTTCACTTGGAATAGATTTAAAGATCTTTTGTAACAGGGCTTAAATTGTATTGACACAAGACATTACTCATTTAAAAAGGTCTTCAAAAGAGGTAGTTACTTCAATGTTTATCATCCCAATTGCTGATATGAGATACTTAAACTCTTTGTTCATCAAATGCCTTTGTGAACAAATCAGCATATTGTTCATTTGAGTCAACTTTGATTAACTTTATCAGCTGTTTCTCATGAATATCTCTAATGAAATGATACCTGATATCAATGTGTTTTGTCTTGGAGTGCTTCACCGGATTCTCAGTAATGGAGATAGCACTGTTGTTGTCAATATGGATAGGAGTAGTCATGAAGTTGAACCCATAGTCTAACATCTGATTTTGAATCCATAGCAGTTGAGCACAGCAGCTAGCAGCAGCAATGTATTCAGCTTCAGCAGTTGATGTAGAGACACAGGATTGTTTCTTGCATTGCCATGAGATAATCCTTCCACCAAGAAATTGACATCCTCCTGATGTTGATTTCTTGTCAATGTTGCAGCCACCATAGTCACTGTTAGAGTATCCATAGAGATTGAAATCACTATTTTCTTGGATACCAGAGACCTAGTTTAGGTGCTCCTTTGAGGTATCTGAGGATTCTCTTGCAGCAGCTAGGTGAGACACCTTTGGAGCAGCCTGATATCTTGCACAAATGCATGTGGCAAACATGATATCTGGTCTACTTGCAGTGAGATACATCAGAGAACCAATAATTGCTCTATACTGATGTTGATCAGTATCCTCCCCTCAAGGTCAGGGCAAAGATTATGGTTTCTGGGTATGGGTGTCTTGGCTGGTTTACAGTCTTCATTTCAAATCTTTCTAAGATGTCTGAGACATACTTAGATTGACTTATGAAGAACCCTTCCTTCATCTGTTTCACCTGGATTCCTAGGAAAAAGTCCATTTTCCCATGGAACTCATCTCAAACTTCTGCTTCATAATGCTTTCAAAGTCTTTGCACATTTGGTCGTTTGAAGAACCAAATATGATGTCATCAACATAGACTTGTACAAGCAAAATGTCTTCTCCACTCTTTCTGATGAAAAGAGTCTTGTCAATGGTACCTCTAGTGTATCCATTCTTCAGGAGAAACTGAGACAAGGTCTCATACCACAGCCTAGGTGCTTGGTGCAGCCCATATAGAGCTTTGATCCAGCTTGCACACATAGTTGGGGTGCTGTGGGTCTTCAAATCCTGGAGGTTGACACACATAGATTTCCCTATCTATATCCCCATATAGAAAAGCACACTTGACATCAAGTTGGTAGACTGTGAAGTTCTTGGATGCAGCATAAGCAAGAAAGATCCTAACTGCCTCAAGTCTTGCAACAGGTGCAAAGACATCAGTATAATCATTCCTTCCTCCTGGTGTACCCTTGAACTACTAGTCTTGCCTTGTTCTTGATAATCAAGCCTCTATCATCTTTCTTGTTCCTGAATACCCATTTTGTGCCTATGGGTACTTGACCAGATGGTAGTGGGCATAGATTCCAGACCTTTTGTCTTTGAATTGAAGCAGCTCCTCCTGCATCGATTCAACCAACTACTATCCTTTAAGGCATCTTCTACCTTCTTTGGTTCCATCTGAGACAGGAAGCATGAGTACAAGCAGACATTCCCATGATGAGTTTGTCCTCTTGTTCATCACACCTCAGAGACATTCCTATGATGTTCTCAGTTGGATGAGTGTTGTGAATCCTAAGACGAGGAATCACTTCCATGCAGAGATAAGTTCTAGTTAGACATATTCTGATCAGGAATTGGATCACTCTGTCCAACTGCTGTTTCAGAGTCATTCAATGAGGACTGATTGAATGATTGAGAACATCATCAATGGTTGGTTGTGAAGTAGTATTACAGTTGCCTGTTCCTTCAGAATACCACTTCCCTCAACCTGGTGTTGTAGTGGATCACCTGAGGAACTTTGAGGTGATCAAGTGATTCACTTGTTGAAGCTTCACTATTCTGGAGATAGTTACACTGTCAGATCTGTGAATAGATGAAGCTTGTTGCCCTTCAGCTCTTGGAGAATTTGGAATAGGTCTGGGAAGCTCATATAGTTGACCTGCATCAGCATCAGCATCACTTTGAGCACCTGTTCCAGCTGAAACATTCTCACAAGATGGTTTAGAATAGTTTGGAAACAATTCTAAATCAAAGATATACTCAGGTCCATTCCCCCATAACACAAGAGTGTGCTCATTAACAACTATGTTGGATGACTCCTCAAATTGTTGATTCTTAATATTGTATACTCTATAAGCTTTGGACTAGAGAGTATCCAATAAAGATAGCATCATCCGACTTCTCAGCAAACTTTGCCAAGTTGTCCTTTGTGTTAAGTATGGTACACCTGCAGCCAAAGGACCTTAGAAAGCCAATGAACGGTGGCCTCTTGTTCCATAACTCATAAGGGTTTTCCATGGGGCTTAACTACAAGAACCCTGTTCTGCACATAGCATGCAGTGCTGACTGCCTCTGCCCAGAATGTTAGAGGCAGCTTTGAATCAGCTAACATGGTCCGAGCAGCCTCAATAAGTGTCCTGTTCCTCCTCTCAGCAACACCGTTTTGTTGAGGAGTTCTGGGAGCACTATATTGTCTGGCAATCCCTTTTGAGTCACAGAATGAGTCAAGAACGAAGTTCTTAAACTCAGTCCCTTGATCACTTCTAATAATCTTACCTTGTGATCAATTTGATTTTCTATTTAAGAATAAAAGATTTTAAAGTTTCAGCATTTCATCTTTACTTCTTAAAAAGAATACCCATGTAAATCTTGTAAAATCATCAACGATCACAAGGCAGTATGATTTCCTTCCAATGCTCATTATACTTGTAGGACCAAAGAGATCCATGTGCAATAAGTGTAATGGAGTAGTGATAGAGTTAACACATTTGGATTTATGAGATGATCTGTGTTGTTTCCCTTTCAGGCATGCAACACAGTTATCTTTGCAGAAAAATTCCTTTTAGGCAAACCATGTACCAAGTTATTTTTAGCCAATTTTCATTGTTTTAAATTCACATGACACATGCGTTTATGCCATAGTGTTGACTCATCACTATCAGCTTTGGAAAGAAAGCATGATACTTCACCCATAGGAGAAGCGATTGTTCATATCAAGCTTGTACATATCCCCTTCCTGGGAGATCTGAGAAGCACCAATTCCGGGGAATTGTCATCCCTGGTTGAGGATAATGCACTCATGTTCTGTGAAAAGCATCTGATGCTTTGTCACAGAATTGAGAAGCACTTAACAGATTGTGTTCAAGCTGTTTGACAAAGTGAACTTTGTCAATGTTTATTCTGCCATTGGATATACTCCTCTGCCAGAAATATATCCTCCGGCCTCACCTCCAAATTGGACAGGCCCTCCATCAAAGTTCTGGAATTGTTGAAGGAGAGATCTGTTCCCTGTCATGTGCCTGAGCATCCACTATCTACAATCCAGACATTTTGTTTTGTCAATGGATGTCCCTGCACATAAGATGAGATGGTTAGTTTTGTTTGGAAGCCCAAGCCTTAGCAGGTCTCGGCTCTTCCAAAGATAGTGACATAATTGAACCAAAGATATGCAATGGGGTTCAATAGAGGTCATTGTTGAAGAGAGGTTTGGGCTGCAGCATCTCCTTGATCTTCCAATCCATCCTTGGTTGATCTTTGAGGATGAGCTTGTTGAAGCTTTTGCAGCATGGTCTTCTCCGAAGCTTCTCTCTTTTCGAAGAAGCCTTCACCACCTTTTCTTCCGAAGTAATCTTCTTCTAGATGGTTTCAAGGGAGCCTTCTTGTTCTTCCGAACCTTAGAAGGTTGGCTTCCGAAGCCATTTTCCCTTCGGAAGAAGCAGTTTCTTCCGAAAGCAACTTGGCTTCCGAGACCAACTTTCCCTTTTCTCATTTGGACCTTTTGAAGTGGTCCAACTGAGAACCTTCTCTGACTACTTCTTTTCTAACATTATTTGCATAATGTGTGCTGCTGGATTGTAGTAACAACTTTAGCCATGTGGTTGTGCAGACCACACATTATGCATGCATGTTAGTCTTCTGGGAACTTGCAGGTTGCTGTTTCTTGGGTTTCTTCTCTTCATCAGTAACTTTCCCTTTTAACTTCTGATCCTTCAGTAGGACAGAGTGCTGGTACTACACTCCTTTCCTGAATCAGGTACCTACCACTTGAAATCCGCAGAAATGAAGACACCCTTTTGCTTAGGGTCAAACTTAAGCTTGACTCTGCAACCTTCTTAGCAGTCCTTCTAGCAGCTTTAGCTCTGCTTCTTCTTGCCTTGGTGGTCAGGATTTGGTCATCACAGGTGGAGATGGGTGTATCCTCCTGTTTCTCCCCTGTGAGGCCACTATTTTTGCTTCATCCTCTAGTTCCAATGGAAAGGGTCACAGTTGGAACCTCTTGCTCTTCAGTACCACATCTAGGTAGTCTATAGACTCATAAGAGTGTGGTGGAGCTATTTCACTGGTTCCCAACCCTTCTTTGTTTTGATAAAACATTTTGGAATGAGAGGTTGATGCAAGAATAGTTTGGAAGCTTTGCTCAGCAATAGCTTGCTTCCTGGCCTGAGCCTCAGCTGTGACTAACTGGCTTGAACTTCAGAAAGTTTGGAGATCAGATCTTTGATTTGAGTCTTGTAGTTAGTCTTTTCATGTTTCAAAAGAGACTAGTTTTCTCTAACTCATCAATTTTCTTTTGATAGTCAGATTCAGCTCTTTTAAAGTCAGATTTTAGCAACATTTAAAGACTCAACTCAGATCTGATTTCCGAAATGTAATCCTTATAATTTAACTTTAGCAATACAGGCAGCAGTACAAAGATGTTCATATACCTGATCATCATCTGTTCCGGCCATGAGTGCTTGAGCGGAGTCACATCCTGTACCATGAAGCTCCAGTCAACTTCCTGAGCAACAGCAGCTGTTTCAGTTGACTTTTCTTCATGCTTAGGAGCAGTGGGATGTGTGGAGGCCTGTGGGGTTCCCGGGTTGTTCTTGGGAGCCTTGCATTCCCTAGCAAAGTGACCAAGTTGGTTGCAGTGTAGCACCTTGTTTTACTCTTATCAAACCCAAACTTGCTGTTGACTGGTTTGAGGGAATTGCCTTCCAGTTCTCTTGAAGACTTCTTCGCTCTGTAAGTTAAAAGAGCCATCTGCTGGACAATGTCCATGTACTCCACATCATCTGGATTGAAGCACTCAAGATCATCAAAGCAGTATTGAAAATCACCAGAGTGTCCACTTCCAGAGACAAAGGCACAACTATCTGAAAGGAGTTGTGTTGAACCTTTTGAGACTTTGAGTCTCAGGTAGAGTGATGAAGGTCCAGTGTGTGAGTTGTCAGGGTAGCATAGCAACTGATGTTGTGGTTCCATGCTTTCCCTTTCAACCACATGAAGGGCTGAACTCTGTTGGTTTTGGAGTGGTCAGAGGAGTTCTGCATGTTCATCTCCATCTGAAATGCACTTAGGATACCATACAACTCTGTGAGAGAAAGAGTCTTAAGGTCCGAAGTTCTCTTAGATGACAACACAGTAGTGAGTCCATAGCTTAGGAAGAGAGACATGAATTCCTAACTATGTCTCTGTTCTCAAGAGCTACTCCAATATCCGCTAGAGTATCTACTATGCTCAACATACCTGAAGTATTGTTGAGTCAAGGTCTCACCAGCCTTGAAAGTAAAGTTCTCAAACTGCTGCTTCAAGAGATCTTTCTTGTTCTCTTGAGTTTCCTTGGATCCCTCATACATCAGCTTCAAAGCTTCCCATAAATCTTTAGCAGTCTTGCACTTCTTGAAGCGTCTGTAGACGGAGTTGGGGAGAGCAGTTTGGAGACAAGTCATAGCCTTTGATCTAGCTCTATTCTCTTCCTATCTTCCTCTGAGTAATCATCAACATCTTTTGGAATGATGCGATTACCAGTGGCAGATGTAGTGCTTGGTATGAAGGGACCATTGACAATGGAGTCCCACATCTTGAGTCTTGACACTTGATGAAGCCTCCATCCTGATACACCATGTGTCAAAGTCTTCAGGGGTGATCATAGGGGACTTGGTCAAGGTACCGTTTCCATATCAGCCTTGGAGAGAGCAGCCATTTGAGTGAGTGGATTGTGGTGAGGAGTGAAAACAGGTTGATTAGGATGGTAAGATCTCACAATCAAGAGCCTGGAGCTCTGATACCAATTGCAGATCGATTTCGGGGGGTTTTCTCTCAACTAACTGTGAATCAACACTCGGCAAGCAGTCTATGAAGAGTTGATCACAATATAACAAGTAACAAGCAGTAAGAAAATCTAACACAGATAAATTTTCAAGGTACTTTTATATATTGCTTCTCAACTCAAAGGATTACCAAGACACTTGGACTCAAATCGCTTCTAAAAAGTTACAGGGAGAAGATATATATAATACTACCTACAGCCGGATATACTTTGATACCAGCTGGACACCTCTAACCTTACATCTATACTACAAGACTCTAGGTGAGGTCTTTCAGACATTTTGTCTGAAAGTTGGTAGTCAGGACATGTCCCTGACTTACCTTTTGTCACCAACTAAAGTTGGTAACATGTACTATCATAAAAAGGTGAACAGTAGAATAAGTATGGTCAACAACATGGCTCTTTAGGAAGATGCCATGCTGTATCAGAGGTCTGCAGCGGACTGTCAGGGACCATACTTTTATCTGCTGGACATAGCAGATGTCTTCCGAAGGATAAAGTGCTTCGGAAGAATAACTTCTTCCGAAGGCACTTATACTTCGGAAGACTGCTTCTTCCGAGGCTTGGAGTCTTCTTTGTCTTCGGAAGCAGACTTTGTCTCGGAAGCTCTTTCAGACTTTGTGTCTCGGAAGCAGACTTTGTCTTCGAAGCTCTTTCAGACTTTTGTCTTCGGAAGCGACTTTGTCTTCTGAAGCTCTTTCAGACTTTGTCTTCGAAGCTCTTTCATCAGACTTCGTCTTCGGAAGCTCTTTCAGACTTTGTCTTCGGAAGCTCTTTCATCACTTTGTCTTCGGAAGATGTCTTCAGCTGTTGTTCCTTAGACTCTCGGAAGATCTCTTGCTTGGCTTCGGAAGCCCTTTAATGTAGTACCAAAAGTGACTATGAAGTGAATTTGGTTGCACCAGCCTTATCATGATCCAACAAACTTCCCTAGCTGATGCTACCAAAACTTCACTTCCCTCGTCTTCTCAAAGTTCTCAGCACCAAGGCGAGAGGTGTTTATCAGTATCTTCATCTCCTGCTGTGATGCTGAGAATCTTGTACAAATCTTTGGTGGAAGAACCTCTACTCTGTCACCTTGGATCATGTGTACCCTCGTTGGCCCTCTGAAAAGAGTTAGTTGATGGGAAGTATAGTCATATTCCCATCGAACTATTGTTCCAATTCAGGACCTTCCACCATCTGTAGAAAGGCTGTGCCTTTGGTGGTTGGTCTTTCCTTGTCTTCCACTCTTTTCAGGTTCAATCTTCTTCAATCTTGGCTCTCTAGTTCGTTCAGCCAAGTGGAGACCACTGATATGGTTCTGATGTGTGTAGCAGTCTCAGAGTTGGAGGGATGGAGAATGGCTTCTCTGCAAGCTCAGCAAGATCAAATCTCGTTGAGATGCAGTAGAGAAGTGGCATTGAGCCTGTTGGTTTCACCATTCTCCCTTTCCAGGCATCAAGGGAGGAGGAAGCATTGGTGATCAAGGGGACGATGGGAGGAGAGAGACTGCCAACGATGGCCCCAAAAAGAAGACGATCCTGTCGAAACCATGTGCATATCTGGGGGAGGTGGTGGTACCGTTTGTGACGAACCGGGGAGGAGAAGGATGGGTACCATCAATGAACTTGTACAAATCTAGCCCTGAAGTAGAGCCTCGATCTGTGTCTTCCAGCTTAAATAGTTGTAGAGTTAGTTTGAGAGAGGAGGGGAACTTGACCATGTGAGAGATATGGGGAAGCGGGAATACTTTGATAAGCTGGAGGTACTACTGCTTTTGGTGGCCATGGCTGTTTAGGGAGAGGTGTTTGGGAAGAAGGGAGGAGATCGATGGACCTGGCTGATACCATATAAACTTCTCAACCAGAATTGAATTACATTTACAAAGTATGTGAATATATATACAACTATTAGATCCTAAATGCTAGGAGATAATAACAACCTTCTTGGACTGTAACAAACTATTATAATTTAAATGAATTCAAGATATTTTAATTATCTATTTGGCTAACACTTTTAACGCAGACACGACACAGCGTCGCATGGTGAACCAAATGGGTCTAAACTAAGCAAGGTCTTAGGGCCCCCGATTTCAAAAATAAAAAAGATTTTTATTTAGAACATTATAGGTTATGATCTAGTCTAAATAACAAGCAACGAAAAACAACAATTAGGTTTCCCAAGAAGCCGATATGATGATAACATAACAAAGGTGAGCCTTCAATCAATCACTTGAATGGTTCAATTGGTTTGCCCTCATTCACATAACATTTTTCAACTCAGACCCTCTATTAATTTGTCTTCATCTACTTCGATCAGCGGTCGATGTATGTAGTTATCAAGTTCATTCAATCGATAATTGGTACCTTGAAATTTTGAATCTTATTAACGTGTTTTCATTCACTTGTTTGTAGTCAGGGCTAGAATAAGCATTTGTAACTTATTTGAATCAACATTGGTGTTAATCTCAATTTTAGTTCAAATTGACTGTTAGTTTAAATCAACATTTGTTCAATTGAATCTAGATTTGTTTAGTTGATTGTTTCTTAACGCATTGTTCGATGCTGAATTTGGATTGTTTAGTTTGATCGTTTCATTTTTGACCAGATTGATTGGTGCCATCCATCAATTTTTTATTATAACTTTATAAGCCTTTAGTGCTTAGACTTTCTTTTTTATATATTTTAATTTGACTTGTTAATTTTGAATCCATGTTTAGTCTTTTAAGTGTTTTGACGATAGTCCACTTTAGTTATTGACTTCACTGTTCGTCATTTGTGTTCAATTTTTGCTAAATACTTTTTATAGTCACTTGAATCTTTCTTTAATAGATTACTAGACTAAGATTCGTTTAACACAAGGGTTCAATCCAAAAATATTATTTTGTTTAAAGAAATTTATAAGTTATAATGTTGTTGATAATATTTTGTATTCGACTTTTATGTAAAATTTTAAAATTAGCTACATCTAATATTAGTAGGGCTTTTTTATTAATATATACGTCTAAATAGTGTATAATATGAATGAAAATAAACTTACAAATAAAAATTATAAGTAATAGACAAAATAAATAGTGAATAATATGGAATGAAATAAACTTATAAATAAAAATTTTAAGTGATAACAAAAAAAATTGAGATGAAAAACAATATTCCAAATTTAAAAACATTCGAAAATTTATTTGTATACAACATTTGATGTTGTTGATGATTTTTTCCATCATCTAAATTAATAGTTTTAATCCTTGTCTACTTTTAACTCAAGATGGTAAAATTAAAGTGATCATAATTCCTGCTTAAAAACAAAACAATTTGGATAGCGATTATTCTTTGCTCTTGTTTATTGTCGTTGCAAAACACACTGCTAACATGAGCTGTATTCTTTGAATTTTAAAGAAATTGTTTGTCTGAAGGTGACAAAGTCAACCGTGAAATAAAGTGCGATTTTAATATTACTTCCAGATACATCAAAATATTTACACACATATCAAACGAATTCCAATCAAACATAATAATAATACGGCAGTACAATAAAAAGAAATAAAAAGTTTAAAAAGTAGAAGCATGTAATGCCTCTTCACAGATGAATGTTGAAATAGATCACCTTCAAATCAAAAAGTGAAAGGAAACACAATTGTAGGCAAGATATGTTAATCACAATAGCGGAGAATGAAAGCTCAAATATAACAAGAAAAACATTTTGTTGAAGAGAACCTGATGAAAACGAAGCCAAAATGAGAACGTTGATGAAGTATGCGAAGTCGATATCATCAGACTTTATAAAGACAAGTCCGAGGGTCGTAAAACTTGGATGGTTGAGAAATATTTCAAAATTGGGTATGATTTATTTTCAAAAAAGATACCTATAATTCCTTCAAATTGTAGAGGAATCGATGAAAAAATCTCGTAATTTTGTTAAAATTCGAATATAACTGAGTATTTAACAGAAACACACAAACAAGGAATCAATTCATACCTGAAGAAAATCATAAATGATTTCTACAGTTTTTGTTGATGAATTATTTAAAGAGAAAGAAATATCGGGTGTGATTTAATTCCCAAAAAAAGATGGGCTCTAATTTAGTATTAAATTTCAAATTTTTCTAAATATCTCTTGTATCAGAAAATTGACTTTTAGTCAAATGAACCTAGACTAACACTAAGAACAAATACATACTTAGGCGGGAATTGAAAAAGTAGAGGATAAGAGAATATTAGGTGACACTAAAGTTATTATTTATTAATAAGTATAGATGTGTTTTTAAAAAGGAATAGAAAATAACAGAAGTTCTTACTAAACCCTAAATGATAGTTTTTATTTTTACTACTAAAATCAAACGAACAAACTAATACTAAAACTGATATAAAAGTGATCAAAATACATAATGAAAATGAACAAAATAATCTTAGTAAAAATCAACAAACTAATATTGAAAGGGGGCCTTATATTCTTGGTCATGATATTTTTAGATTTTTATTTAGTTATTTGAAAATTTTGTTTGAATGTATTTTATTATTATCTAATGAAATTGTGAATTCAAATTTACTTACAAAACGGGTCCGAGATTAGAATGTCAGTTGATGTGACTCACTAGAATCGAATATGATGATGAGTTAATGATTATGTAACGAAAATACAAAATCAATGAACATTAAATGCTGAAATACTAATAATGTTTGTTTATTGATATGGTAAACAAGATACAAGTGTGTTAGGGTTGCAACACAAAACAGTAACTTGAAATTGAAACTTTAAAATTTCAAAAACTTACAAAAGTAGTATACTATTATATTTATAGGTTGATACAATGGTCTGTTAAAATGACTAAACTACTCTGACAACATACATTAGAATACCAGTCTAAGAGATAACCACATTGTAGATGTTCATCCGCATTAACTAATACGAATGTGTTGATCTTCATTAGCATTTCCTGTGTTGTGTTTTCGTATTAAGTATGTCATCAGCATTAACTAATGCGTATGAACAAATACTTAAGCGTATTTGGTTCTGCACATCCGCATTAGTAAATGCGGATGACAAATACTTTGCCGTATTTGTTCTGCCTATCCGCATTAGTAAATGTGGATGAACAAACTTCACGTATTTGTCTTTGCTCATTCGCATTGACTAATGTGGATAGCACACTTTCTTCTTTTCTTCTGATTCTTCACCCGTATTATTTCTTGGACTTGTGGCAGATTCCAAGCAGAACAACTTTAACACCTCTTGAATTGACATGTATGATCCTTTCAAGGTCCAACAAATTTACTTAAAGTGTTAGATTGGGTTTGGATTTAAAGAGTTCCACCCTTTCTATTTAGTTGTGGGTCTAAATTAAGTGTTAACTTCTGATATGAATATGATGGTTTTATTAGAGGATATTACATAATATATTTGTGTTTATTTAGTTGATTTAATTGATCTCGTTTTTATGTATATCGGGTTAGGTAGTTAAGCCATATCTCTATGTATACTATTGTCTCGTAATCTTGGGGATCATCATGAATAATTACTATAAACATTTTATGGTATTAAGCTATCATACCTAACCTAAAACCACCATTGAACAAGCTTCG
The DNA here is from genome assembly GCA_024085815.1 of Flaveria linearis. Lineage (NCBI taxonomy): Eukaryota > Viridiplantae > Streptophyta > Magnoliopsida > Asterales > Asteraceae > Flaveria > Flaveria linearis. The sequence continues at coordinate 61,653,970 of CM044004.1, read as the reverse complement.
ACTGAATATATAATCCGATCCTCGATCCCTGATCCCCTGTTCATTCTGCTTCGCTTTCATCATGGGAAGATGCAGAGAAGGCGAAGGAAGCAGCATCCCTCTAGCCCATCGCTCGTCTGAAAACAAAAATCACCTACATCTGTTTTACTCTGTAACCGAACAAGATCCGAATCCTAGATGGTGAAAAAGTGACGTACGCATCATGGACGAAGTTGTTTAAACTTCATGCAAAAGGGTTAAAGTGTCAAGACATATAGATGGAATGCCGCCACCAATGAATCGATGTTGATTACCACCAGTGGGTGGAGGGTGATGCCATCGCCATCATGGATTTACGGTACGATCATTCAAAACCTATCTTATTCGCATCTAGAAGACGACACCACTGCATAACAAGGCTGGAATAAGATTCGGGATATCTTTCTGAACAACAAAAGAGCACGGGCAACGAATTGAACACTAATTCTCTAATCTCCACACTCTTGGCTTGTTCATCTTTTGAAGAGTACTGTGTCAAACTGAAGGAAATCGCCATTCCAGTTGACCGATGTAGACAACCGGTGTTTGAGTCCACGCCTTGTCCTCTAGATGGTTCGCGACTCCCATATGAGTACAATGACGCCACATTGAGTAAGCAATCAGCTCCTTCATGGGATGAAGCCTGTAATCAGATTCACTTGGAAATAAAGATTATAGGCGATGTCACATGACACCCCACACAAACGGTTGTCGCCACCCCCCGTCACCAAACAACCCACAAAACTGCTACAAACCCAACCTCTTATGGCCCTCATAATAACCCTATCCGAACAATAGTAGTGGCAACATCCTTCACATTATCATATCGGTCGAGGGTGCGGTCGATCTAGGAGCGGTGGCCGGTTCTACTGTCGTAGACGAGGACCCAACTCGAACGGATCCGGATGGACTAGTGGTCACATTACCCTGTGTGGCAGACTCAACACAATGCAGGCTCAAATCAATCCTGGAATGACCTCCACCTTGCCCACATTGACAGAACTAAAACTGGGGCATTCCCATTAGGGCATGAATAAATCTCGCACCAACCCGGCCCACATCATTTTGTGGCCAAAAGCATCAGCTCCAGCCCACTGTAGCAATGTTAGTGGGTTATCAAATGGGCCGACCCACTGTGTCCAACCAAGTTAGGGAATGCCCTTCAAAACTATGCAACTAAACACCCCGAACCCGAATTGGTATATGGACTCGGGCGTTTGATCTTATCTCACTGCAAATCTAGGTGAGGTTTATTGCCTTCTACAAGTTCTTTTAACATCAACATACTTATCGGTAATGGTCAATCTCTTCAATTTCCAGTTCGGGTAATTCCACCCTCACCAGCCCTAACAAAATTCCCCACCTACAAAGTATACTTACAGTAACCCACGTTATTAAGACATTATTTGTCCGTAAATTTAGTCGTGAAAATCATATATCTGTTGAATTGACCAATTAGTTTTACTTTGAAGTATCTTACAATGGCAAGGCTCTTTTATGCCATGACAGCACGAGGATCTCTACCTATTCACCGCCCCTTCAGCAACTTCCGCTAGCTGCTTGCTCACCACTAGTACCACAATTGGCACATATTCTTGGACACCCGGGCAACATATTTTGAATTTTCTTTCTAGTCGGTTGGTTATTTCGTGTAATAAGGATTATTCCAATATATGTCATTCTTCCAATAGCAAAAGACTACCTTTTTCTTTGTAATTTTATTACTATTACTCTGTTTGATATTGTTCATTGTGATTTATGGAAGTCCCCCGTCACGTAAATCGGGTTATAAATATTATATGTTTTCTCATCGATAATTTACATATATGTGTGGGTCTACCTATTAAAATTCAAGTCGGAGGTGTTTACCAATTTTTCCAAATTTTATAAATGGGTACAACCACAATTCAATTGCAATATTAGCAATGTGATTTGGGATGCAAGTTGATAACCACAACTTCTGATCCTTTGCCTATCCCATGGCCTTGTTTTCGGATCTCATGTCCCCACACGTCACCTCATAATGGTCATGCCGAGCGAATGATACGACGCCTCAATGATATCATTGTCCACTTCTCTGCATGTTAATCTACCCTCATCTTTTGGGTTGAGGCTCTCCATGCCGTCCCTACTTTCATAATATATTATCCACAAACGACTCAACTTTTCACTCCTACATATGCTTTATTCAACCGCCAACCCACTTACGATCACCTTCGGGTGTTCGGCTGTATGTGCTTCCTAATTGAAATGTCCTCCTGCTCACCTCAGATGCAATTTCAGCAATAACATCTTGATGGTCAGTTCCTCAGACATCTGAAATAAGCCTTCGCAGCTTCTATTTCGGCCCGGAAGACATTTCTTGTTCTTCCGAGCTTCCATGTAAGCTTGGAAGCTTCAGCTAGAGCTTCGGAAGATGAGACTATGCAGATTCTGTCCCATCTGTTTCAGTTGCTGGGCCATCAGTCACCATTTCCCCTCGAAGCTAATCTAGGTTCCATGAAGACTTAGGTTGACCAACTCTTCCACAGTGGTAGAAGGTGCAGTCAGTCTTTGAAGCTCCTCAGCCCCAAATATGCAAGTGTGGGTCAGGGCTGGGCTGTGTCTAGGATGATCTCAATACAAACTTTGTGAAAAAGTCTGTAGAGATTTGAAGCATCTTGAGTCAATCTCCAGAAGGATGAGATGACTCAGGTAGTGTGATGAGTTGTGGAGGAAAGGAGTTGGGTCTGTGGTTCCTAGTGTTTGTCTCTGAACTTTCTCCCCTTTTTGGTAGCATCATCTTGAGAGCTAGATGAGCTAGAGGAAGAAGTCATTGAGACCTGGATTGGTACATGCCTAACAGACCCTCCGTCTGTTTCTCAGCTAGTTTAGCCTGAGAGAGTTAATCTCAAGTTGCTGAGTGGCAGTCCTTGATTCTAAGATCTTCACCTGTGATTCCAGGTTGGAGACCTTAGAAAGCAAGTACTGAAGTGTTAGTTGCATAATCCCTCATCTTCATAGAAGAATCACGGGGAGATGAGATAACATACCTAGTATGCTCACTCTCACCACCAGATGTGGTTTCTTGGCACCCGGGTTTCCTTTGCTCAGAGTCATCTCTTTCAGAGATGTCAATGGGCAAAGTTGCCGTAGACTCAGTCCTAATTATGTTACCACTGTCCTGAGAGCTCAATGAGAGACTCTGAGTAGTGGCAGCTGAGTCTACATGAGTCCCCTCCACATCAGTGGGACTCACCTCAGTAGCAGGCTTCTGATGGGGGCTAGAGACAAGGGATCCCTCTGGCTCTGTTGATCTCTTAGTGGGTGTTGTAGATCAACTTCATGGCCATGGAGAGATGTAATCTCTTCATCAGTTCGGAGTAAAAGGTCAGTGAAAGAGAGGGTGGTTAGTCCTACTGACCCGGGACCTGATCAATGTCTACAGGCATTGAGCCTATGGTGGGGCTGTCCCTAGAAGCTGCACAGGGGAGTGTAGAGACTCACCCTGTGGGCTAAGGCTTGGGGTTCGGGCTCAGGGGTTGAGACTGAGGAGGCTCAAAACCCACATTGAGGTCAAATGTGAAGGATGGTGTGACCTCGGACTGAGTGGGAGCCCATGATTCCACTCTAGTCCTTTGGGTGTGAACAGGAGGAGCTTGTTCAATCAGAGTAGATTGAACAAGGGTTCGTTTGGGGCGTCTCTGATATGTGGCTTTGATGGGTAAGAGGCTTTTGGTATTGTGGTGGATGTTGCTGGTGTGGGTTCATCACCTGTGGGGAGAACAGGGATGTCACCAGGAGCTATGCGCTCAGTCATCTCTGGAGGTAATGGAGTGTACGTCCAGTGAAGTTGGTGGACATCTTCTTCAGTGTCTTGAAGATGGTAGGCCTCATGTGTGGAACAGGAGAGCAGCTGCGCAGACAAGCTTGCTTGGTTCCATCTCACAGTTGATTATGTGTTGAAGGAATCGGGGATACATGAAGAATGTTCCCTGCTGAGATTGGCGATTAGGTTGTTCAACACAAATCGTGAGTAGTTGAATCTGAGGCCTCTCACCAACCCATGAACTAGGCATCCTAGTTCATATGGGATTTGATCCCAACCCCCTGATTTTTGGAGAGGCAGTGCAAAACAATGTGCAGCAGGAACTTCCAATGGTAAGAGAGTTGAACTTGTATACTGTAGACCTGCTGACATCGCCTCCATATCCCATGAGGATATAGGTGCCTTCCAAGTCTTCCTTGGGGAACTCAGTAGGAGCCCCATCATCGTGAAGCTCGAGATGCTCCTGATGATTGTTCATTGATGACCAACTCTTGGCCACAAACTCGGGTTCTCAGGACTCGAACCCATTCATCACTGTAGTTTCTCCGTTGCTCCAAAATTCTGACATATGGTTGGAGTATACGGTTGGGTTAACTGTGAGTGCAGTGAGGTAGGTGGATTCGGTGAGAAAGTGATGATTGGGTGAAGTCGGCATCCCTTGACGAGTCAAGTATGCGACTTGGTTGTGCTGAGGGTTTAGCGCCATTGGAGAAAAGGTAAGCTTGAAATTTGGGTGAAATTGAGGGTTTGACAGTGAAGGGAACAGTTAGGGCTGTAAAGTGGTAAAAGAAGATGAAATTGATCAGTCAAGATTATTTAAAAGGGGTGAATAGTGGTGGTGGTGGTAATAGGGTAACTGTTTTGGGGTTACTGTGGGTGGTATGGTGGTTTTACGGCGGAGAAATGATGATGGCGGCAAGGATAATTTTAAATAATCTGACATTATCAACAAAATCTTTACTTTTTACAGAGGGGGCCCAAAAGATATCCGTTACATATAAAACCTTACTTCCGAGGGTAAAAAACATTTCCTGGAAGGTAAACTTTCTCGAAGGGACAAATTCTCTTCCGAAGCAAGGCATTGCTTCCGAAGGTAAAGTTGTCTTTCCGAATGGAGAGTTGTATAAGTTTCGGAAGTAGATCTGATATAGAATCAATCGCTTCTTCCGAGACCAAAAATCTTCCGAGAAGAAAATTTCCAATGAGGAATTTGGCTTCGGAAGATATTCAAGAATATCTTCGAGAGTTAATTCCTCTTCGGAAGGAATTTACACTTGGAATAATTAAAGATCTTTTGTAACAGGGCTTAAATTGTATTGACACAAGACATTACTCATTTAAAAAGGTCTTCAAAAGAGGTAGTTATTCAATGTTTATCATCCCAATTGCTGATATGAGATACTTAAACTTTGTTCATCAAATGCCTTTGTGAACAAATCAGCATATTGTTCATTTGAGTCAACTTTGATTAACTTTATCAGCTGTTTCTCATGAATATCTCTAATGAAATGATACCTGATATCAATGTGTTTGTCTTGGAGTGCTTCACCGGATTCTCAGTAATGGAGATAGCACTGTTGTTGTCAATATGGATAGGAGTAGTCATGAAGTTGAACCCATAGTCTAACATCTGATTTTGAATCCATAGCAGTTGAGCACAGCAGCTAGCAGCAGCAATGTATTCAGCTTCAGCAGTTGATGTAGAGACACAGGATTGTTTCTTGCATTGCCATGAGATAATCCTTCCACCAAGAAATTGACATCCTCCTGATGTTGATTTCTTGTCAATGTTGCAGCCACCATAGTCACTGTCAGAGTATCCATAGAGATTGAAATCACTATTTCTTGGATACCAGAGACCTAGTTTAGGTGCTCCTTTGAGGTATCTGAGGATTCTCTTTGCAGCAGCTAGGTGAGACACCTTTGGAGCAGCCTGATATCTTGCACAAATGCATGTGGCAAACATGATATCTGGTCTACTTGCAGTGAGATACATCAGAGAACCAATAATTGCTCTATACTGATGTTGATCAGTATCCTCCCCCTCAAGGTCAGGGCAAAGATTATGGTTTCTGGGTATGGGTGTCTTGGCTGGTTTACAGTCCTTCATTTCAAATCTTTCTAAGATGTCTGAGACATACTTAGATTGACTTATGAAGAACCCTTCCTTCATCTGTTTCACCTGGATTCCTAGGAAAAAGTCCATTTTCCCATGGAACTCATCTCAAACTTCTGCTTCATAATGCTTTCAAAGTCTTTGCACATTTGGTCGTTTGAAGAACCAAATATGATGTCATCAACATAGACTTGTACAAGCAAAATGTCTTCTCCACTCTTTCTGATGAAAAGAGTCTTGTCAATGGTACCTCTAGTGTATCCATTCTTCAGGAGAAACTGAGACAAGGTCTCATACCACAGCCTAGGTGCTTGGTGCAGCCCATATAGAGCTTATCCAGCTTGCACACATAGTTGGGGTGCTGTGGGTCTTCAAATCCTGGAGGTTGACACACATAGATTTCCCTATCTATATCCCCATATAGAAAAGCACACTTGACATCAAGTTGGTAGACTGTGAAGTTCTTGGATGCAGCATAAGCAAGGAAGATCCTAACTGCCTCAAGTCTTGCAACAGGTGCAAAGACATCAGTATAATCAATTCCTTCCTCCTGGGTGTACCCTTGAACTACTAGTCTTGCCTTGTTCTTGATAATCAAGCCTCTATCATCTTTCTTGTTCCTGAATACCCATTTAGTGCCTATGGGTACTTGACCAGATGGTAGTGGGCATAGATTCCAGACCTTTTGTCTTTTGAATTGAAGCAGCTCCTCCTGCATCGATTCAACCCAACTACTATCCTTTAAGGCATCTTCTACCTTCTTTGGTTCCATCTGAGACAGGAAGCATGAGTACAAGCAGACATTCCCATGATGAGTTTGTCCTCTTGTTCTCACACCCTCAGAGACATTCCCTATGATGTTCTCAGTTGGATGAGTGTTGTGAATCCTAAGACGAGGAATCACTTCCAGTTGCAGAGATAAGTCTAGGTTAGACATATTCTGATCAGGAACTGGATCACTCTGTCCAACTGCTGTTTCAGAGTCATTCAATGAGGACTGATTGAATGATTGAGAAACATCATCAATGGTTGGTTGTGAAGTAGTATTAACAGTTGCCTGTTCCTTCAGAATACCACTTCCCTCAACCTGGTGTTGTAGTGGATCACCTGAGGAACTTTGAGGTTGATCAAGTGATTCACTTGTTGAAGCTTCACTATTTCTGGAGATAGTTACACTGTCAGATCTGTGAATAGTTGAAGCTTGTTGCCCTTCAGCTCTTGGAGAATTTGGAATAGGTCTGGGAAGCTCATATAGTTGACCTGCATCAGCATCAGCATCACTTTGAGCACCTGTTCCAGCTGAAACATTCTCACAAGATGGTTTAGAATAGTTTGGAAACAATTCTAAATCAAAGATATACTCAGGTCCATTCCCCCTAACACAAGGAGTGTGCTCATTAACAACTATGTTGGATGACTCCTCAAATTGTTGATTCTTAATATTGTATACTCTATAAGCTTTGAGCTAGAAGAGTATCCAATAAAGATAGCATCATCCGACTTCTCAGCAAACTTTGCCAAGTTGTCCTTTGTGTTAAGTATGGTACACCTGCAGCCAAAGGACCTTAGAAAGCCAATGAACGGTGGCCTCTTGTTCCATAACTCATAAGGGGTTTTTCCATGGGGCTTAACTACAAGAACCCTGTTCTGCACATAGCATGCAGTGCTGACTGCCTCTGCCCAGAATGTTAGAGGCAGCTTTGAATCAGCTAACATGGTCGAGCAGCCTCAATAAGTGTCCTGTTCCTCCTCTCAGCAACACCGTTTTGTTGAGGAGTTCTGGGAGCACTATATTGTCTGGCAATCCCTTTTGAGTCACAGAATGAGTCAAGAACGAAGTTCTTAAACTCAGTCCCTTGATCACTTCTAATAATCTTAACCTTGTGATCAATTTGATTTTCTATTTTAAGAATAAAAGATTTTAAAGTTTCAGCAGTTTCATCTTTACTTCTTAAAAAGAATACCCATGTAAATCTTGTAAAATCATCAACGATCACAAGGCAGTATGATTTCCTTCCAATGCTCATTATACTTGTGGGACCAAAGAGATCCATGTGCAATAAGTGTAATGGAGTAGTGATAGAGTTAACACATTTGGATTTATGAGATGATCTGTGTTGTTTCCCTTTCAGGCATGCAACACAGTTATCTTTGCAGAAAAATTCCTTTTTAGGCAAACCATGTACCAAGTTATTTTTAGCCAATTTATTCATTGTTTTAAAATTCACATGACACATGCGTTTATGCCATAGTGTTGACTCATCACTATCAGCTTTGGAAAGAAAGCATGATACTTCACCCATAGGAGAAGCATTGTTCATATCAGCTTGTACATATCCCCTTTCCTGGGAGATCTGAGAAGCACCAATTCCGGAGGAATTGTCATCCCTGGTTGAGGATAATGCACTCATGTTCTGTGAAAAGCATCTGATGCTTCTGATCACAGAATTGAGAAACACTTAACAGATTGTGTTCAAGCTGTTTGACAAAGTGAACTTTGTCAATGTTTATTCTGCCATTGGATATACTTCCTCTGCCAGAAATATATCCTCCGGCCTCACCTCCAAATTGGACAGGCCCTCCATCAAAGTTCTGGAATTGTTGAAGGAGAGATCTGTTCCCTGTCATGTGCCTGGAGCATCCACTATCTACAATCCAGACATTGTTGTTCTTGTCAAATGGATGTCCCTGCACATAAGATGAGATGGTTAGTTTTGTTTGGAAGCCCAAGCCTTGCAGGTCTCGGGCTCTTCCAAAGATAGTGACATAATTGAACCAAAAGATATGCAATGGGGTTCAATAGAGGTCATTGTTGAAGAAGAGGTTTGGGCTGCAGCATCTTCCTTGATCTTCCAATCCATCCTTTGGTTGATCTTTGAGGATGAGCTTGTTGAAGCTTTTGCAGCATGGTCTTCTTCCGAAGCTTCTCTCTTTTCGGAAGAAGCCTTCACCACCTTTTCTTCCGAAGTAGTCTTCTTCTGAGATGGTTTCAAGGGAGCCTTCTTGTTCTTCCGAACCTTAGAAGGTTTGGCTTCCGAAGCCATTTTCCCTTCGGAAGAAGCAGTTTCTTCCGAAAGCAACTTGGCTTCCGAGACCAACTTTCCCTTTTCATCATTTGGACCTTTTGAAGTGGTCCAACTGAGAATCCTTCTCTGACTACTTCTTTCTAACATTATTTGCATAATGTGTGCTTGCTGGATTGTAGTAACAATCTTTAGCCATGTGGTTGTGCAGACCACACATTATGCATGCAATGTTAGTCTTCTGGGAACTTGCAGGTTGCTGTTTCTTGGGTTTCTTCTCTTCATCAGCAACTTTCCCTTTTAACTTCTGATCCTTCAGTAGGACAGGAGTGCTGGTACTACACTCCTTTCCTGAATCAGGAGTACCTACCACTTGAAATCCGGCAGAAATGAAGACACCCTTTTGCTTAGGGTCAAACTTAAGCTTGGACTCTGCAACCTTCTTGGCAGTCCTTCTAGCAGCTTTAGCTCTGCTTCTTCTTGCCTTGGTGGTCAGGATTTGGTCATCACAGGTGGAGATGGGTGTATCCTCCTGTTTCTCCCCTGTGGAGGCCACTATTTTGCTTCATCCTCTAGTTCCAATGGAGAAGGGTCAGCAGTTGGAACCTCTTGCTCTTCAGTACCACATCTAGGTAGTCTAATAGACTCATAAGAGTGTGGTGGAGCTATTTCACTGGTTCCCAACCCTTCTTTGTTTTGATAAAACATTTTGGAATGAGAGGTTGATGCAAGAATAGTTTGGAAGCTTTGCTCAGCAATAGCTTGCTTCCTGGCCTGAGCCTCAGCTGTGACTAACTGGGCTTGAACTTCAGAAGTTTGGAGATCAGATCTTTGATTTGAGTCTTGTAGTTAGTCTTTTCATGTTTCAAAAGAGACACAGTTTTCTCTAACTCATCAATTTTCTTTTGATAGTCAGATTCAGCTCTTTTAAAGTCAGATTTTAGCACATTTAAAGACTCAACCTCAGATCTGATTTCCGAAATGTAATCCTTATACAATTTAACTTTAGCAATACAGGCAGCAGTACAAAGATGTTCATATACCTGATCATCATCTGTTCCGGCCATGAGTGCTTGAGCGGGAGTCACATCCTGTACCATGAAGCTCCAGTCAACTTCCTGAGCAACAGCAGCTGTTTCAGTTGACTTTCTTCATGCTTAGGAGCAGTGGGATGTGTGGAGGCCTGTGGGGTTCCCGGGTTGTTCTTGGGAGCCTTGCATTCCCTAGCAAAGTGACCAAGTTGGTTGCAGTTGTAGCACCTTGCTTTGCTCTTATCAAACCCAAACTTGCTGTTGACTGGGTTTTGAGGGAATTGCCTTCCAGTTCTCTTGAAGAACTTCTTCGCTCTGTAAGTTAAAAGAGCCATCTGCTGGACAATGTCCATGTACTCCACATCATCTGGATTGAAGCACTCAAGATCATCAAAGCAGTATTGAAAATCACCAGAGTGTCCACTTCCAGAGACAAAGGCACAACTATCCTGAAAGGAGTTGTGTTGAACCTTTTGAGACTTTGGAGTCTCAGGTAGAGTGATGAAGGGTCCAGTATGTGAGTTGTCAGGGTAGCATAGCAACTGATGTTGTGGTTCCATGCTTTCCCTTTCAACCACATGAAGGGCTGAACTCTGTTGGTTATTGGAGTGGTCAGAGGAGTTCTGCATGTTCATCTCCATCTGAAATGCACTTAGGATACCATACAACTCTGTGAGAGAAAGAGTCTTAAGGTCCGAAGTTCTCTTGATGACAACACAGTAGTGAGTCCATAGCTTAGGAAGAGAGGACATGAACTTCCTAACTATGTCTCTGTTCTCAAGAGCTACTCCAATATCCGCCAGAGTATCTACTAGCTCAACATACCTGAAGTATTGTTGAGTCAAGGTCTCACCAGCCTTGAAAGTAAAGTTCTCAAACTGCTGCTTCAAGAGATCTTTCTTGTTCTCTTGAGTTTCCTTGGATCCTCATACATCAGCTTCAAAGCTTCCCATAAATCTTTAGCAGTCTTGCACTTCTTGAAGCGTCTGTAGACGGAGTTGGGGAGAGCAGTTTGGAGACAAGTCATAGCCCTTTGATCTAGCTCTATTCTCTTCCTATCTTCCTCTGAGTAATCATCAACATCTTTTGGAATGATGCGATTACCAGTGGCAGATGTAGTGCTTGGTATGAAGGACCATTGACAATGGAGTCCCACATCCTTGAGTCTTGACACTTGATGAAGCCTTCCATCCTGATACACCATGTGTCAAAGTCTTCAGGGGTGATCATAGGGGACTTGGTCAAGGTACCGGTTTCCATATCAGCCTTGGAGAGAGCAGCCATTTGAGTGAGTGGATTGTGGTGAGGAGTGAAAAACAGGTTGATTAGGATGGTAAGATCTCACAATCAAGAGCCTGGAGCTCTGATACAATTGCAGGATCGGATTTCGGGTGGTTTTTCTCTCAACTCACTGTGAATCAACACTCGGCAAGCAGTCTATGAAGAGTTGATCACAATATAACAAGTAACAAGCAGTAAGAAAATCTAACAGCAGATAAATTTTCAAGGTACTTTTATATATTGCTTCTCAACTCAAAGGATTACAGACACTTGGACTCAAATCCTTCTATAAAAGTTACAGGGAGAAGATATATATAATACTACCTACAGCCGGATATACTTTGATACCAGCTGGACACCTCTAACCTTACATCTATACTACAAGACTCTAGGTGAGGTCTTTCAGACATTTTGTCTGAAAGTTGGTAGTCAGGACATGTCCCTGACTTACCTTTTGTCACCAACTAAAGTTGGTAACATGTACTATCATAAAAAGGTGAACAGTAGAATAAAGTATGGTCAACAACATGGCTCTTTAGGAAGATGTCATGCTGTATCAGAGGTCTGCAGCGGACTGTCAGGGACCATACTTTTATCTGCTGGACATAGCAATGTCTTCCGAAGGATAAAGTGCTTTGGAAGAATAACTTCTTCCGAAGGCACTTATACTTCGGAAGACTGCTTCTTCCGAGGCTTGGAGTCTTCTTTGTCTTCGGAAGCAGACTTTGTCTTCGGAGCTCTTTCAGACTTTTGTCTTCGGAAGCAGACTTTGTCTTCGGAAGCTCTTTCAGACTTTTGTCTTCGGAAGCAGACTTTGTCTTTGGAAGCTCTTTCAACTTTGTCTTCGGAAGCTCTTTCATCAGACTTTGTCTTCGGAAGCTCTTTCAGACTTTGTCTTCGGAAGCTCTTTCATCAGACTTTGTCTTCGGAAGATGTCTTCAGCTGTTGTTCCTTAGACTCTCGGAAGATCTCTTGCTTGGCTTCGGAAGCCCTTTATGTAGTACCAAAAGTGACTATGAAGTGAATTTGGTTGCACCAGCCTTATCATGATCCAACAACTTTCTTGTCTCTTGAGTAATTGAGTTAATAATCTAATTTTGTTTCTTTGTTTATTATTCTTTGTTAAGATTAGAAGATTCAAACCTTAGATTTACACTATTTTATTATTGTTAGAATTTATTTTGAGTGATTTTCACATCTAGATTGTGTTTAACCCTAATTTTATGTTTTTACCATCAAAGAAATACACACTTTGTTTGTGTTTTCCTGCAAAACAGGTTCGTGTCACTGTACTTGATTATCACAAGTTTATAAATTCCCCCCTAAACCTCAAAAACTCACTTTTAAATATCTCCTTCTTTTAAATAGTATAAAATGACAATTAGTTTGAGAATATATGATTTTAATGAAATTTATATACATCAATGTTTTTATATTATTGAGAAGCTGTTGAAAATAGTGTTATAACCTTTTTATTTCAAGATACAACTAAATTTTGTGAGGGTTTAAAGGTTGATAGGTTCCATCAAATTGTTTGTTCAAAATTAAGCTAGAAATGTTAAAAAGTGATTCGATCCGACCCGACCCGAAAATTTTGACATCGGATTGTCAGGAATCCTAGCATAAAAAAAGTGACCCCATACAAAAAAAATTCTGGTTCCGCCACTGTCATAACACCGACTCACCTGATACGTAAAGAAAATAATTTGTCAAGTCATCAGGCAAGTAAAGAAAAGAAAGCTTGGTGGACATTGTTTCCAACAACAAACGACGAAGAAGCAAGAAAAAGATGAGAGAAGAAAAATTATTCGAAAGAAAATGTTAGAAACAAAAATTGAAAATTATGAAACGTTAGTGGCCATAATGGAAGAATAACAAGATGCTATCAGGGAAAACAAATTGATCTGGATATGATCAAGTTTATAGAAGCGCATCACGGTATCCCAAAACCATTCTTGCAAATGGTTCTTTTATAAACTTCTCAACCAGAATTGAATTACATTTAAAAGTATTTAAAAGTATGTGAATATATATCAACTATTAGATCCTAAATGCTAGGAGATAATAACAACCTTCTTTGACTATAACAAACTATTATAATTTAAATGAATTCAAGATATTTTAATTACTCGAACAAAGTGGAAGTATAATGCAAGGTGTTTCATACGTGAGTGAAAGACCGGGTTAGCCGAGTAGATGGTGGCACTCAAGTTGTCACAGTAGATTGTTGGAGTGACTGCGGAAGTGTAACCAAGTTCAGAAAGTAACGAAATTAACCATTGGACCTCGGTGGTAGTGGAGGCAACTGCTCGGAATTCAGCCTCGGTGGAAGAGCGTGCTAATGTTGGCTGTCGTTTTGAGCTCCAAGAAATTGGGTTTGAACCGAGATATACAATGTAGCCCGTAGTACTTCGATATGTGAGCTTGTCACCAGCCCAATCGGCATCGGTAAATGCATGTAATTGCAATGGGAGTGGCGTTGAAGAAGAGGCCATGGTGAATAGTCCCATGCAGGTAACGTAGTAAACGCTTAAGGGCAGCCCAATGTACATCAGTGGGCGTATGCATGAATTGGGACAATTTGTTAACCGTAAAGGCAATATTGGGTCGTGTAAGGGATAAGTATTGTAAGGCCCCAACAAAGGTTCGATATTCGGTGGCGGATGGGAGAGGTGTGCCATCGGTTTTGTGTAGGTATTCCGAACTAGACATTGGTGTGGTTACGGGTTTACAGTCACTCATGTTAGCTCGAATGAGAAGATCGTGAATGCATTTAGTTTGGGAGAGAAATAAACCTTGAGTGTGAGGAATGACTTCAACACCAAGAAAATAAGAAAGAGAGCCTAGGTCTTTAAGGGAAAACCGAGCTGCAAGAGAAGAGGTGAAGTCATTGATGGTAGATGAGCTGGGACCGGTGATGATGATATCGTCAACGTAGACGAGGATGAATATAGGGGAAGAAGTAGCGCGGTTGATGAAAAGGGAAGGATCGGATATTGTGGGCTTGAAATGAACCGTGAGAAGGTAACTTTTAAGTTCGTCGTACCAAGCACGTGAGGCTTGGCGAAGGCCATAGATTGCCTTGTTGAGTTTGCAAACATGATGAGGGAGGTGAGGGTCGGCAAAACCGGGTGGTTGCGCCATGTAAACGGATTCAGTGAGAGTACCTTGAAGGAAGGCATTGTTGATGTCTAATTGGCGTAGTGGCCAATTATAGGAGGTGGCGAGAGCGAGGATTAAACGTAAGGTGGCTGGTTTGATAACGGGACTAAAGGTCTCGACATAGTCAAGGCCTGGACGTTGATGAAAGCCTTTGGCGACAAGTCGAGCCTTTAGTCTATCAACGGTGCCATCCGGTTTGAACTTGGTTCGGTAAACCCATTTGCAACCAACCAGGTTTGGGGCGGATTCGGGTGGGACGAGAGTCCAAGTTTGATTACGTTGAAGGGCATCAAACTCGTCCTGCATGGCCTTGCGCCAAAGTGGGTGTTTGAGTGCTTGGGTGATGGTGGATGGTTCAAGAATAGGTTGGGTGGTGGTTTGGTATAATATGTAATCGGAGTTATGGTATTTTGGGTTGGGTTTCTTAACGGGACGAGTTTGAGGTGGAGAAACAGTAGGGTGGGGTTGGGCAGTGGAGTGTACTGGAGAAGAAATGGAGGAGGGGATGGTGAGGGTGGGGGGAAGAGGTAGCAGGAGAGGGGGCAGTTTCGAAGGGGCAGGGGTGGGCAATATGGTTGGGAGGGTAGGCTATTGGGAAGAAGTAGAGGTGGGAGTAGGAGAAAGAAGAGTGATATTGAGTGGCAGCCAAGTGGCAGGGTCGGGAGAGGGTGGTGTTTTGCATTGAACGATGGATTCGTAGGGAAATATGTGCTCTTCGAAGTGAACGTGACGAGAGGTGTAGATGCGGTTAGTAAGGGGGTCAAGGAGGTGATAAGCACTTTGAGATGAGGAGTAGCCGACGAAAACACATGGTTTGGATCGCGGTTGAAGTTTGTGATTTGAATATGGTCGTAACCATGGGTAGGCGAGACATCCGAAGCCACAGAGTTTTGTATAGTTGGGAGTTTGATGGAAAAGACGATGAAAAGGGGAATCATGTTGGAGGGTTGCGGTGGGTAGGCGATTAATGAGATAAGTGGCAGTGGTGACAGCGAGTGGCCAAAATGATAATGACATTTTAGCATGAGATAGAAGTGTGAGGCCGGTTTCAACGATGTGACGGTGCCGGCGTTCGGCATAGCCATTATGTTCCGGCGTGTGAGGAGGAGAGGTGAGATGAGAGATGCCACTAGAGGCGAGATGAGAGGAAAGTTTGAGATATTCACCTCCATTGTCGGAGTAAAGTTGACGGATTTTGGTTTTGAAGTAGTTTTCAACGAGGGTTTGAAAGCGAATAAAGGTGGGAAGTGAGTCTGATTTATGTTTGAGGGGATAAAGCCAGATGTATTTGGTGTAATGGTCTACAAAAATAATGTAATACTTGTAACCATCAAAAGAAGTTATTGGAGAGGACCACACATCGGAATATAACAATTGTAAGGGTGATGTAGTAGAAATAGTAGAAGCAAAAAATGGTAATTTATGACTTTTATTAATGCAGCAAGAATTACAAGATTCATGTTTTTTTGAAATAAAAGAAAATGAAGAAGCTAAGCGGTGTAAGACTTGAGAGTGCGGGTGGCCTAGACGGTGGTGCCAAAAGGAAGCTTTAGTTGTCTGCGAGTGGAAAGCACGAGGTGGCAGGGTTGAACGCAGCTCATACACACCGCGGCTGGCTGTCCCGTGGAGGAGAGTGAGATTGGTTTTCAGATCTTTGATAAGAAAGTAGAAGGAGAAAAATTGGATTAGTATGGGATTATCAATGCATAAACGAGAAATAGAAAGGATGTGACGGGAAATAGAAGGAACACAAAGAACATTAGTTAAGATGAGAGAGACATGAGAAAAGCATAGTGTAGTTGAACCAACATGAGTGATAGTAAGGGAAGAACCATTACCAATGACTAGTTCATCAGTACCATCATAGGGGTGGTGGAGAGACAAGTTGTTGAGATCGTTGGTAACATGGTGAGAGGCTCCACTGTCATATAGCCATGTAGGTTGAGAGAGATCGTTGGGGTGGAGACCCATCATGTGTGCCTGCGGTTTGTGGGATGGAGCGGCCCGGGTATAAGTGGGTAGAGTAATGTGTGGGTGGGTCTTTTTAAAGGCAGGGCAGGAGGTAAGAGAGTGGCCTTTGGTGAAGCACCATTGGCATTTGCCAAGAAAAGGTTTAGAGGAAGGGGTTTGTGAGGGAGTGGGGAGTATACCGGGATTGGAAGATGGGGTGCGGGTTGTCCATGGGCAAGGAGAGTTACGAGTTTGAGTAGCAAAGGCAGTGACAGGCTGGTGGAGAGTGGCAGGGGCAGGTGATTTTTGGGCCAAGGATAACTCATGATTAATTAGTTTTTCATGTAGTTCATGAAACGAGATAGGATCATCACGCGCATGCACGGCGTCAATGACGGGTTTGTAAGCTTTCTGATCCAGACCAGTAAGAATGAAATCAGTGACGTCTTCCGAGTCAAGTTTCTTGCCAAGAATGGCGAGTTCGTCAACGATAACTTTGATGGACTGCATATAGTCAGTGATGGACTGATCATGGGTTTTGGAAGACTGCTTCAATCGGTGATGAAGCTGTTTGATATGGCTGCGTGAAGGGGATGCATAAGTGCTGGATAAAATTTTCCAGGCATCAAGGGAGGAGGAAGCATTGGTGATCAAGGGGACGATGGGAGGAGAGAGACTGCCAACGATGGCCCCAAAAAGAAGACGATCCTGTCGAAACCATGTGGCATAATCTGGGTGAGGTTTGGTGGTACCGTTTGTGGACGGAACCGGGGGAGGAGAAGGATGGGTACCATCAATGAACTTGTACAAATCTAGGCCCTGAAGTAGAGCCTCGATCTGTGTCTTCCAGCTTAAATAGTTTGTAGAGGTTAGTTTGAGAGAGGAGGGGAAATTGACCATGGTGAGAGATGATGGGGAAGCGGGAATACTTTGAATAGAGCTGGAGGTACTGCTGCTTTTGGTGGCCATGGCTGTTGTAGGGAGAGGTGTTTGGGAAAGAAGGGAGGAGATCGATGGACCTGGCTGATACCATATAAACTTCTCAACCAGAATTGAATTACATTTACAAAGTATGTGAATATATATACAACTATTAGATCCTAAATGCTAGGAGATAATAACAACCTTCTTTGACTGTAACAAACTATTATAATTTAAATGAATTCAAGATATTTTAATTATCTATTTGGTCTAACACTTTTAACGCAGACACGACACAGCGTCGCATGGGTGAACCAAATGTGGTCTAAACTAAGCAAGGTCTTAGGGCCCCCGATTTTCAAAAATAAAAAAGATTTTATTTAGAACATTATAGGTTATGATCTAGTCTAAATAACCAAGCAACGAAAACAACAATTAGGGTTTCCCAAGAAGCCGATATGATGATAACATAACAAGAGGTGAGCCTTCAATCAATCCACTTGAATGGTTCAATTGGTTTGCCCTCATTCACATATACATTTTTCAACTCAGACCCTCTATTAATTTGTCTTCATCTACTTCGATCAGCGGTCGATGTAGTTATCAAGTTCATTCAATCGATAATTTGGTACGCTTGAAATTTTGAATCTTATTAACGTGTTTTTTCATTCACTGTTTGTTAGTCAGGGCTAGAATAAGCATTTGTTAACTTATTTGAATCAACATTGAGTGTTAATCTCAATTTTAGTTCAAATTTGACTGTTAGTTTAAATCAACATTTGTTCAATTTGAATCTAGATTTGTTTTAGTTTGATTGTTTCTTTAACGCACTTGTTCGATGCTGAATTTGGATTTGTTAGTTTGATTGTTTCATTTTTGACCAGATTGATTGGTGCCATCCATCAATTTTTTATTATAACTTTATAAGCCTTTAGTGCTTAGACTTTCTTTTTATATATTTATAATTTGACTTGTTAATTTTGAATCCATTGTTTAGTCTTTTAAGTGTTTTGACGATAGTCCACTTTAGTTATTGACTTCACTGTTTCGTCATTTTGTGTTCAATTTTTTTGCTAAATACTTTATTATAGTCACTTGAATCTTTCTTTAATAGATTACTAGACTAAGATTCGTTTAACACAAGGGTTCAATCCAAAAATATTATTTTGTTTAAAGAAATTTATAAGTTATAATGTTGTTGATAATAGTTTGTATTTCGACTTTTATGTAAAATTTTTAACATTAGCTACATCTAATATTAGTAGGGCTTTTTTATTAATATTTATACGTCTAAATAGCGTATAATATGGAATGAAATAAACTTACAAATAAAAATTATAAGTAATAGACAAAATAAATAGTGAATAATATGGAATGAAATAAACTTATAAATAAAAATTTTAAGTGATAAACAAAATAAATTGAAGATGAAAAACAATATTCCAAATTTAAAAACATTCGAAAATTTATTTGTATACAACATTTGATGTTTTGTTGATGATTTTTCCATCATCTAATATTAATAGTTTTAATCCTTGTCTACTTTTAACTCAAGATAGTAAAATATAAAGCTGACCATAATTCTTGCTTAAAAACAAACCAATTTTGGATAGCGATTATTCTTTGCTCTTGTTTATTGTCATTGCAAAACACACTGCTAACATGAGCTGTATTCTTTGAATTTTAAAAGAAATTGTTTGTCTGAAGGTGACAAAGTCAACCGTGAAATAAAAGTGCGATTTTTAATATTACTTCCAGATACATCAAAATAATTTACACACATATCAAACGAATTCCAATCAAACATAATAATAATACGGCAGTACAAATAAAAAGAAATAAAAAAGTTTAAAAAGTAGAAGCATGTAATGCCTCTTCACAGATGAATTGTTGAAATAGATCACCTTCAAATCAAAAAGTGAAAGTAAACACAATTGTAGGCAATGATATGTTAAATCACAATAGCGGAGAATGAAAGCTCAAATATAACAAGAAAAACATTTTGTTGAAGAGAACCTGATGAAAACGAAGCCAAAATGAGAACGTTGATGAAGTATGTCGAAGTCGATATCATCAGACTTTATAAAGACAAGTCGCGAGGGTCGTAAAACTTGGATGGTTGAGAAATATTTTAAAATTGGGTATGATTTTATTTTCAAAAAAAGATACCTATAAATTCCTTCAAATTGTAGAGGAATAGATGAAAAAATCTCGTAACTTTTGTTAAAATTCGAATATAAACTGAGTATTTAACAGAAACACACAAACAAGGAATCAATTTCATACCTGAAGAAAATCATAAATGATTTCTACAGTTTTTGTTGATGAATTATTTAAAGAAAGAAGAAATATCGGGTGTGATTTAATTTCCAAAAAAAGATGTGCTCTAATTTAGTATTAAATTTTCAAAATTTTCCTAAATATCTCTTGTATCAGAAATTGACTTTTAGTCAAATGAACCTAGACTAACACTAAGAACAAATACATACTTAGGCGGGAATTGAAAAAGTAGAGGATTAAGAGAATACCAGGTGACACTAAAGTTATTATTTTATTAATAAGTATAGATGTGTTTTTAAAAAGGAATAGAAAATAACAGAAGTTCTTACTAAACCCCTAAAATGATAGTTTTTATTTTTAACTACTAAAAATAAAACGAACAAACTAATACTAAAACTGATATTAAAAGTGATCAAAATAATCATAATGAAAATGAACAAAATAATCTTAGTAAAAATCAACAAACTAATATTGAAAGGGGCCTTATATTCTTGGTCATGATATTTTTAGATTTTTATTTTAGTTATTTGAAAATTTTGTTTGAATGTATTTTATTATTATCTAATGAAATTGTGAATTCAAATTTACTTACAAAACGGGTCCGAGATTAGAATGTCAGTTGATGTGACTCAACTAGGATCGAATATGATGATTGAGTTAATGATTATGTAACGAAAATACAAAATCAATGAACATTAAATGCTGAAATACTAATAAATGATTTGTTTATTGATATTGGTAAACAAGATACAAAGTGTGTTAGGGTTTGCAACACAAAACAGTAACTTGAATATTGAAACTTTAAAATTTCAAAACTTACAAAAGTAGTGTATACTATTATATTTATAGGTTGATACAATGTCTGTATAAAATGACTAAACTACTCTGACAACATACATTAGAATACTAGTCTAAGAGATAACCAGCATTGTAGATGTTCATCCGCATTAACTAATACGGATGTGTTGATCTTCATTAGCATTTCCTCTGTTGTGTTTTCGTATTAAGTATGTCATCAGCATTAACTAATGCGTATGAACAAATACTTAAGCGTATTTGGTTCTGCACATCCGCATTAGTAAATGCGGATGAACAAATACTTTGCCGTATTTGTTCTGCCTATCCGCATTAGTAAATGTGGATGAACAAATGCTTCACCGTATTTGTTCTTTGCTCATTCGCATTGACTAATGTGGATAGCAGACACTTGTCTTCTTTTTCTTCTGATTTCTTCACCCGTATTATTTCTTGGACTTGTGGGAGATTCCAAGCAGAACAACCTTTAACCACCTCTTGAATTGACATGTATGATCCTTTCAAGGTCCAACAAAATTTACTTAAAAGTGTTAGATTGGGTTTGGATTTAAAGAGTTCCACCCTTTCTATTTAGTTGTGGGTCGAAATTAAGTGTTAACTTCTGATATGAATATGATGGTTTTATTAGAGGATATATTACATAATATATTTGTGTTTATTTAGTTGATTAATATTGATCTCGTTTTTATGTATATCGGGTTAGGTAGTTAAGCCATATCTCTATGTATACTATTGTCTCGTAATCTTGGGGATCATCATGAATAATACTATAAACACTTTTATGGTATTAGAGCTATCATACCTAACCTAAAACCACCATTGAACAAGCTTTGACTGAATATAATCCGATCCCCGATCCCTGATCCCCTGTTCATTCTTGCTTCGCTTTCATCATGGCGGAAGATGCAGAGAAGGCGAAGGAAGCAGCATCCCTCTAGCCCATCAGCTTCGTCTGAAAACAAAAATCACCTACATCTGTTTTACTCTGTAACAGAACAAGATCCGAATCCTAGATGGTGAAAAAGTGACGTACACATCATGGACGAAGTTGTTTAAACTTCATGCAAAAGGGTACAAAGTGTCAAGACATATAGATGGAATGCCGCCACCAAATGAAACCGATGTTGATTACCACCAGTGGGTGGAGGTTGATGCCATCGCCATCATGGATTTACGGTACGATCTGCAACTCTATCTTTATTCACATCTTAGAAGACGACACCACTGCATAACAAGGCTGGAATAAGATTCGGGATATCTTTCTGAACAACAAAAGAGCACGGGCAACGAATCTTGAACACTAATTCTCTAATCTCACACTCTTGGCTTGTTCATCTTTTGAAGAGTACTGTGTCAAACTGAAGGAAATCGCATTCCAGTTGACCGATGTAGAACAACCGGTGTTTGAGTCACGCCTTGTCCTCTAGATGGTTCGCGGACTCCCATATGAGTACAATGACGCCACATTGATTAAGCAATCAGCTCCTTCATGGGATGAAGCCTGTAATCAGATTCACTTGGAACAATAAAGATTATAGGCGATGTCACATGCACACCCCACACAAACGGTTGTCGCCACCCCGTCACCAAACAACCCACAATTAACTGCTACAAACCCAACCTCTTATGGCCCTCATAATTAACCCTATCCGAACAATAGTAGTGGCCAACATCCTTCACATTATCATATCGGTCGAGGGTGCGGTCGATCTAGGAGCGGTGGCCATGGGTTCTACTGTCGTAGACGAGGACCCAACTCGAACGGATCCGGATGGACTAGTGGTCACAATTACCCTGTGTGGCAGACTCAACACAATGCAGGCTCAAATCAATCCTGGAATTGACCTCCACCTTGCCCACATCTGACAGAACTAAACTGGGCATCCCCTTAGGGCATGAATAAATCTCGCAACAACCTAGGCCCACCAATCAATTTTGTGGCCCAGAAGCATCAGCTCCAGCCCACTGTAGCAATGTTTAGTGGGTTATCAAATGGGCCGAACCCACTGTGTCCAACCAAGTTAGGGAATGCCCTTCAAACTATGCAACTAAACACCCCGAACCCGAATTGGTATATGGACTCGGGCATTTGATCTTATCTCACTGCAAATCTAGGTGAGGTTTAATTGCCTTCTACAAGTTCTTTTAAACATCACATACTTATCGGTAATGGTCAATCTCTTCCAATTTCCAGTTCGGGTAATTCCACCCTCACCAGCCCTAACAAAATTCCCCACCTACAAAGTATACTTACAGTAACCCACGTTATTAAAGACCTTATTTTTGTCCGTAAATTTAGTCGTGAAAATCATATATCTGTTGAATTTGACCAATATAGTTTTACTTTGAAGTATCTTACAACTGGCAAGGCTCTTTTACGCCATGACAGCACGAGGGATCTCTACCTATTCACCGCCCCTTCAGCAACTTCCGCTAGCTGCTTGCTCACCACTAGTACCAACAATTGGCACAATCTTCTTGGACACCCGGGACAACATATTTTGAATTTTCTTTCTAGTCGGTTGTTTATTTCGTGTAATAAGGATTATTCCAATATATGTCATTCTTCCAATAGCAAAAGACTACCTTTTTCTTATTGTAATTTTATTACTATTACTCTGTTTGATATTGTTCATTGTGATTTATGGAAGTCCCCCGTCACAAGTAAATCGGGTTATAAATATTATATGTTTCTCATCGATAATTTACATATATGTGTGGGTCTACCTATTAAAATTCAAGTCGGAGGTGTTTACCAATTTTTCCAAATTTTATAAATGGGTACAACCACAATTCAATTGCAATATTAACAATGTGATTTGGGATGCAAGTTTGATAACCACAACTTCTGATCCTTTGCCTCTCCCATGGCCTTGTTTTTCGGATCTTATGTCCCCACACGTCACCTCATAATGGTCATGCCGAGCGAATGATACGACGCCTCAATGATATCATTCGTCCACTTCTCATGCATGTTAATCTACCCTCATCCTTTTGGGTTGAGGCTCTCCATGCCGTCCCCTACTTTCATAATATATTATCCACAAAACGACTCAACTTTTTCACTCCTACATATGCTTTATTCAACCGCCAACCCACTTACGATCACCTTCGGGTGTTCGGCTGTATGTGCTTCCCTAATTTATTCGCCACCACCGCTTATAAACTTTAGCCCCGATCTGTCCACTGCATCTTTCTCGGTTACCGACTTTCATGGGTATCGATGCTTCAATCTTACCACCGGCCAAGTTCATATATCTCGCTATGTGGTCTTCGATGAAAAATCTTCCCCCTTTACCAACCCCATTGACCACACCCACTACCTATTCCTTGATGATGACCCATTTCCAATACATCCTGTTGCCTTTCCCCCATCCACCCATAACCCCATACCCCTGCCAATACCACCAACTCACATGCACATGCAACGCCCTCACCGCCTCCCTTTACCCACATGATACATCAACCACTTCCTCACCACTTTCCACCCAACTACCACCACCAACCCAACAGCCCCCCACCCACTGCCATCTCAGATCTACCCATACTACCACCTGTTCCGACAATCAACTCCCATACCATGACCACCCAGTCAAAATACAAGATTTCCAAACCTAACACTAAATACAACCTACACACCTCCACTCATACGAAACTTATCTCCCCTATCCTCACTACCTACCAGAAAGCCTTATCCGACCGAATTGGAAATTGGCCCATGATTGTCGAGTATAATGCTTTAAAAGAAACTAAGATTGGGAATTGGTTCCTTATCCGGATTCACATCCGGTGGTTCGTTGTATGTGGTTATTTCGACACAAATTCAAACTGGATGGGTCACTGGAAAGATATAAAGCCCACTTGGTGGTTAATGGTAAATCTCTGACATTGGTAATCGACTATGACGAGACGATCAGCCCAGTTGTCAAACCCGCTACAATAAGTACTATTCTCTCCATTGGCTTATCTCGGTCGTTACCGATTCGTCAACTTGATGTTAAGAACGCATTCTTGCATGGCAAACTTAATGAGACAGTGTTTATGCATCAACCGACCGGGTTTGTAGATCCTAAAAACCCAACTTTGTTTGGAAGCTTAAATGATCCCTCTATGGCCTTAAACAAGTACCAAGGGCTTGGTGCTATTAGTTCTCTCAAGTTATCATCACTATTAGGGTTAGAGAAGTGGCCTATAGATTAGAGCTCCCTAATGAGTTGAGTAGGATTCATCCTATATTCCATGTATCTCACTTGCGTAAGTGTTTGGAAGACGACTTGATTGTTCCCTTCATAGATATTGAGGTGGATAAAAGACTAAATTTATGGACTAACTAGTGGCTATACTAGATCGAAAATAAAAGCATTTATGGAATAAATTGATTAGCAAAGTTAAGATGCAGTGGAAGCACTGAAAGGGATGATAAGCAACATAAAAATTAGAGAAGGATATAAAATGAGACTACCTAGATCTATTCAATGGGTAGCAATATTTTAGGACGAAACCTAAACATGGGAGGTGGATTGTAACACTTGAAATTTCAAAAAAAAGAAAATAAAAATAATAGAAGATGCAAGTTTAGTAGGAGTCAAGGGGCCAAAAGTGAGAAAATGAAATATTTACTTGAATATGAAGGTATAAAAGGATGAGATCAGCCCCATACACGACTTTCTCATGCCTTTGAATAGATATAAGCTAGATCTAGACTTGAATGATGGTTATGATGTGTTTAAATTTATAAAGTTTGAAACTATTGTGTGTATGTGTGTAGATCTCGGGTTTTATCCTCTTGGTGGATCGAGTTTAAATGATGTAAACTTCTTTAGTATTGTAATCATTAGATTAATAATATCCATTGAGTTTGTTTAATGTTCGTTGATTATCCAGCATAACAATATGTGGAATCGATCGATATAAAGACTTTACATTTTGTATCAGAGCAAGGTGTTGCTCTTGATACACGAATTTTCATTCCATGATCATCCGTGTTAAAATGTTAAACAAGAAGATTGAGGACCTGAAGGTTACAGTCGGTTTTGACTCGATATCAAAGGTAAAATGGATGAAATCGACGATGAACACATGAATAACAAACTCTGTTACTTGCATAACTGATGATCTACATCATCATGCTCAATATCTTCAAATTTTGATGGTGAAAAATGAAGATTTGAGACCGTAGTAGTGATTCAAACTCAAAAAGGTCGATTTTGGTTGATGTTTTCGCAGGAAAAATTGCATCATGCGAAAACTTTGCAAAAGTAACCGTATTTTGCAAATACTTTTTCATGAGAGAAGTTTCATAAGAAACTTTTTCATGGGAGAACTTTTCATAAGAAAACTTTTTCATGCGAGAATGTTTCATGAGAAAGCTTTCTCATGTGAGAAATTTCCATGCGATAACTTTTCATGATAAAACTTTTCTATGAGAAAACTTTTCATGAGAATACTTTTCATGAGAAAATATTTACATGAGAAACTTTTCATGAGAAAACTTTTTGATGCAAAATCTTCATAGCAGTAACCATCATTTTCAAAAATTTTATCATTCAAAAACTTCACCATGCAAAAACTTTATCATCCATGCAAAAACTTTGACTGACTATTTTAATTTTCATAAAAACTTTGCAAAATCGAGAACATGATCCAGATGCAAAAAACTTATTAGTATTTGAAGATTTTGGAACAAATGTTTTTGTCTATATCTGGAAGATGCTGGATGATTTAAAGTTTGGTACTTAAACATGGTTTTTTTGTAATATTTGATCAAGTTCACGATTCTATGTTTACAACATTTGATTTGAGTTGTTCGTGAATTAAAACTTGACAATGTGGGTTTCTCTTATCTTACTGATGGGAAAAATGATCAAACGGTTTAATTAGGTGAAGAATCAAGAATTTTTGGTACTCTTGCTATGAAAATATGGGCTTATTACATCTTATATAAGGCGGAAGAATACTTTATATGATCTAGTTCGTTGTCACAGAATCTTGTCATCAGATAGAAGAATCAGGTTCTTTAAAAATCTTAAATGGAATTTGGATCTCTCTGTCATATGTCTAATACAACTTAAGTTGTAGGTAATCGAGATAAAATGGTTTTATCTTGATTCAGACGTGATATCCTTTATGAACCTATATATTAGGAGGAGGTTACAGCTGAGAGGGAAGACTAAAGTGAAAGATATCCGAGAATGAGATAATTCATGAAGATATGTGATTGAAGTCAAACATAGCTTGATATCATAATCCATAGGGAAAATTGTATGGTCCTAGCTTTTGTGGATGACAATGTCAAGTGAAAAGAAAAAAATCAAATCACACAACAACTACAAGGATGCGAGAAGTCCAAGATGTTGATGAAGATCTTATCGCACGAGAATTTGGAGTTGTCGTGCGACAACCTCATGTTGTCGTGCGACAACCTCATGTTGTCGTGCGACAACCTCATGTTGTCACGCGAGAACATCTAGAGAGTATAAATAGATGTTTTTTTCTTTGTATTTCATCAAGTGTGTTTCATTTGTAAAAGTTCTCTGGGGGAGAGAGAGCAGAGAGTTGTGTGATAGGTTGCCGAGGAGAGCTCACCTCGGGTGGATCGAGCTTAAATGATGTAATCTACTTTGGTATTATAATAATTTGATTAATAATATCCATTTGAGTTTTTTTGAAGTTATCACATACACGTACATCTGTCTTAATTTGATTATCAAGCGCAACATATCATGGATTCGATCGATTTAAGGACTTCATAGTTCTAGATCCCTGATTTATACTTCTTTTACTTTCTTTAGAGCTAATATACATAATTTTATGCTTGTTTGTGAAGTTCTAGTATGATTAGTATAAGAACTAGCACTAGTAACTAAACTAGCACTTTTCACCACATCTGGTATTGTTCACCACATTAAGTAGTACTATTCACCACTTCAGGCTATACATAGCCATTTATAAGGTGTTAATCACTGTTCACCGCATTGAAAGTACTATTCACCACACCAACCTATACTTAGCTAGTTTTGAGGTATTAGTCATTCGCATTGGGTACTGTTCACCGTATTGAGTAATAGTATTGACCATATAAGCCTACTTAACCATTTTTGAGGTGTTAGTCATATTGGGTATTATTCACCGCATTGGATATTTTCATCGTATTGAGCAGTATTGTTCACCATATCAACCTATACTTAGCCATTTCTAAGGTGTTAGTCATCTACATTGGATATCATTCGCCACACTAAGTAGTACTTTTTGCCAATTTAGCCTATAGTTTACCATTTTTAGGGTATTGTTCATTCGTATTAAGGATTGTTTATCCATATTAGGTTATGTCATCCGCATTCACCCATACTTAGCCATATATAGAGATGTTAGCTACACGCACCTGGTTAAGTCACCTGCATCCAATTTAGTCACCCGTATCAAGTTATTATTATACGCATTAAAGAACACTTAGGATATTTTCATTATGATTTCAACTTAAGTATTGACTAGAGGTTAAATACTAGTTTAAGTTGATTGTTTATACTATATGGATTCATACCTGTTTTTTATTTATAAAAAGATTTATTTAATACTCCGTGTTATATGTTGAATTTAAAGATATTGTAAAAGTATTAAGTATAACAAAGTAGAACATTAATGGTTGAAAAGAATGATAGTGGCATTAATGAAACGAAACGTGGGTCAAGAATGAAAAGTCTTGCAAACATAGATGAATGAAATTTATTTATATGAGTCAAATGAATGGAATGGACCTTTATTTATGAGTAGGTTATGTGCATTGCATTGTGAATTAACTGTCAGGTGTTAGCTAACTACGATATATATATATTGACAGGGGTGGACATTTTTGTCAACGAGATGTTTGGAATCTTTCTTTATGAAATTTTAGTTTATAAAAGAGGAAATATAATAAGTGAAATAAAGATAATGAACATGATGGATGATATGATAGTCATTTTGACTAATATGAATGATAATTGTGTGTTTATTAAAAGGAATGAAAGTATTATTACAAGGAAAGAGAAATTACAAACAAAAGCTAGCCTATCTATAACTATGGAGGGTGATCTACTTGGGATCTTCTTCCGCCTTTAAGGGAGCTAAAAAATCCTTCAACGCATCCACCTCACCCTTTGCGGCGCATGCCACTACGGCATCCAGGAGCGGGAGCCGGAGCTCGTCAAAAGCGTCACTGGCAGCTACAAACTTCGGGGCTGCGTCAATATCATACAGGGGCGAAGGCTCAATGACCCTCGTCCCGGTGGAGATTGAAACCCTCCACCAATCCCTCCTGGCGATCCGCCACCTTCACGCAAGCAACTATCCGGGCAACCGCATCGTTGAAGTCATCACTATCCCGGATGGCCTCAACAGTTTTCAAGATGCCTTCAGATAGCTACCATCGGTCGGCCTCAGATTTAGCTACGTGGGTCTCCATTGAAACCTACAACCAAAGGAAGGTTAGAAACTAACCCAAAGAACGACAATGCACAAATTGAACGGTAGAGTGGTTACCTGGGTAGCCTGGAGCAGGTCGCATTCCTCCCGCAGCCGGTCCCTGTCTGAGGAAGTAAAGGTGAGCTGGTCTTCCCGGTCAACCAGCATGGCCTTCAGCTTGCCCACCTCCTCAGATAGACCTTTCACAGTGTCCGCCCTCTCCTTCAACAGTTTGTTGCTCCTCTCACAAGCCTCTTCAAATATTTTTCGATCTTGCCCGTGCTTGGATTGAAGCTCGAGGATCCGGTGGGACAACTGGCTATTCTCTTCCTCCAGCTCTGTCGCTCGGGCCTTCAACTGAGCCATCTCAACCTTGTCCGCTTTCTCACTCTCCTGGATTTTGCTGGTGTATTGGTGTTGGAGCTCTAATTAGCGGCATATTACTGGCATGGTGGAAAACACACCAGGCAGACCGCGGAGAAGTTGGACAAGGTCTCATGATCCGAGTTCAGTCGGAACTCCCTCTCAACTGGAGGCAGGGCGTTCTTCAGGAAGTCCTGGCATACCTCGAGGTTCACTAAGCGGGTGGAGTGAGTGATATTCCAGTCCGGGACGTACTTAGCCACTGCATGGTGAATCTGCTTGGTCAAAGGCAGAGAGTGAGAACTACCCACCCCGGCAGACAGCCCCTCCTTCATCACCGAGGAACTCGAATGACCAGGAGAGGCCACCCTGCCACCAAGGATAAAATCGAAAGGTACTTTAGTGCAAGGAGGGTCACCTTCCTCCGGAGTAGCAGAATCGGATGCAACACTGGCATCCCTCAACTCGCCGCCCATATGGGCTTCCAAATCTTCCAAGCGAGTTTTTTATGGAGCAACGCTAGGAGAAGATGAGACTGGGCCTACAAAGACGAGAAACCGGGTTAAAACCAAACATAATCCAAAGCCGCAAGGAAAGTAAAGAATGCATACCTGAGGGACGAGGAGAGGAAATAGAAACTGGTGGCTTGGCAAGGGACTCCACCCTGTCACTCATCCTGCAACGTTGGATGGGGGAGGAAAGATTAAAAGCCACACTCTTTGTACTCCTTATAATTTATTTAATCAATGATTATTATTTGAATATTGACTATTATGGTTATATGAAATGCATGATTATTTACATTGTACATTATGATGATCATATATGTTATGTTATCTCATGTGTGTATATTGTGAATATGTAGAATCATGTCTGGATGAAGAGTTGGACGTCCAAGTGGACGAGGAAATGTTAACCTGACGCAAGCTGAGCTTGATGCCATCATAAATGAGCGTGTTGCTGAAGCGCTCGCGGCATACGAACAGGCCAGGAACCAAAATCAAAACAATAATACTAATCAGAACCAAAATCAAAGAGGTAAAGCACTATCAAATAGATCTTGTGGATCAAACCCTGTGATACTATGCTTAACAATCCTTAAATCGTTAATATATATCCTTTCATTCCAGGTCAAACAGTCTGCTCTTTCAAGATGTTCATGGACTGTAAACCCCATTCCTTTAAGGTTCTGAGGGTGTCGTTACCCTCCTCCATTGGATTGAGAAGCTGGAATCCACCTTTGCAATGTGTAACTGTCCAGTAGAAAATCGTGTCAAGTATGCTTCTGGCACTTTGGAAGGACCTGCTTTAACATGATGGAATTCCCAAGTTCAGACCCTAGGATTGGAAGCTGCTAACAACCTACCTTAGAAAGACTTAAAGACACTATTGAAGGAAGAGTACTGTCCCAGAAACGAAATTCATAAACTAGAAACGGAGTTTCGGAACCTAAAGATGGTCGGATCTGAACTAGAGGAGTACACAACTCGTTCACACGAGTTGGCTGCCTTATGTTCCTAAATGGTGACCCCAGCCTATAAGAGGATAGAAAGGTACATTGATGGGTTAGCTCCTCAAATTCAAGCCAGTATCATAGATGAAGATCCAATCACTATTCAACAAGCCATTCGTCTGGCTCACAAGCTCACTGATCAGGCGGTAGCTCAAGGCATACTGCCTAAGCCTGGAACTGCAACTAATTTATCTGATAACAAGCGAAAATAGGATGGTGCACCTAGAAAGTCCTCCAACACAAATCATCCTTAATAACAAACCAGGAAATTTGATTCATCCTGACACTTCACCAATGCCAACCAGAACAACAACAATGGTGGTCAAGGATCGGGTGGCTATGTTGGTAAGAACCCAAAGTATAACAAGTACAACTTCCATCATTATGGTCAGTGTGGTCGTTTTCGTTGTCAAAGATGTGGCAAGACCGGTCATATTGCTAGGGACTGCAGGGGTGAACTGATGACTAAGCAACAACCTCAACAGCAACGACTAGGAGAAACACCCAGGGGTTGTTATGAATGTGGTAAGGAGGGCCACTACAGGAAGGATTGCCCACAGCTAAAGAATGGAAACAGTGCTAAAGGTCGTGCTTTTTTGACTGGTTCTGGTGAGACAAGGAATGATCAGAATGTGGTTACTGGTATGTTTCCTTTGAATGGTTGTTTTGCTTCTATACTGTTTGACACGGGTGCTGATAGGAGTTTTGTTACTACCAAGTTTATTAAACTTCTAGATGTAACCTTAGTTGATATGGAACCTAGTTACACTATAGAATTAGCTGATGGGAAACTAATTGAGGCAACTCGCGTCATTAAGGGATGTAAATTGGGATTATCTGGATATCAGTTAGACATAGATCTGATGCCTGACACACTTGGTAGCTTTGATGTGGTCGTTGGTATGGACTGGTTATCTAAGAACTAAGCTGAAATCATCTGTTGTAAGAAGATTGTTCGTGTACTACTTCCGAGTCGTGAAATTTGTCAGTTCAAGGCGAGAAGAGTGGTACAGTCTCTAGAATCATCTCCTACATGAAAGCCCACAAATGTATACGTAAGGGTCATACAGCTTTCCTCGCTATGGTCACCGAGAAAGAAACCAAGGAAAATAAGATTGAAGATATTCCCGTTGTGCATGATTATCCCGAGGTTTTCCCTGAAGACCTACCTGGTCTCCCACCGTATCGCCAAGTCGAATTCCAGATTCATTTAGTACCTGGAGCCGTACCTATCACGAGAGCACCGTACAGATTAGCTCCAAATGAACTGTAAGAGTTGTCTACGCAATTGCAGGAACTATTGGATAAAGGGTTTATCAGACCTAGCTCATCACCATGGGGAGCCCAGTCCTGTTTGTCAAGAAGAAGGATGGAAATTTCGTATGTGTATTGATTATAGGGAATTGAACAAAGCGATAGTTAAGAATCGTTATCCTCTTCCGCGCATCGATGATTTGTTCGACCAGCTTCAAGGTAGAGTTTCTATTCCAAGATAGATCTGAGGTCAGGATATCATCAACTGAGGGTTCAAGATGAGGACATTTCAAAAACCGCATTTAGAACTAGGTATGGCCACTACGAGTTTTTGGTTATGCTATTTGGGCTGACCAACGCACCAGCGGTTTTCATGGACCGTATGAACCGAGTGTGCAAACCCTATTTGGACAAGTTCGTTATTGTCTTCATTGATGACATCCTTATTTATTCAAAGAATAAGGAAGAACATGAGGAACACCTTAGACTGATTTTAGAACTACTAAAACGAGAGCAATTGTATGCTAAGTTTTCAAAGTATGACTTCTTGATACGAGAAGTCCAATTCTTAGGTCATGTGGTCAATGAGAATGGAATACATGTTGACCCGGTAAAAATAGAAGCCATTAATAACTGGGCTACGCCTAAGACTCCGAGTGAGGTAAGACAGTTTCTAGGGTTGGCTGGCTATTATCGACGATTCATCGAAGGGTTTTCAAAGATTGCTCAACCTCTTACCACGTTGACTCATAAAGGCACTACATACAATTGGGGTGACAAACAAGAATCTGCATTTCCAGTCCTGATGCAGAAACTCTGTACAGCATCGATTCTATCACTCCCTGAGGGAACATACGATTTTGTAGTTTATTCTGATGCTTCCATTCAAGGTCTCGGTTGTGTGCTAATGCAACGCGAGAAGGTGATCGCTTACGCTTCCCGTCAACTAAAAGTTCACGAGAAAAACTACACGACACATGACTTAGAGTTTGGACCTATTGTGTTTGCACTCAAGATATGGAGACATTACTTGACGGTACCAAGTGCACCATATACACCGATCACAAGAGTCTCCAGCACATCTTTGAACAGAAGGAGCTGAACATGAGACAACGTCGTTGGGTAGAGTTGTTGAACGACTATGACTGTGCAATCAAATATCATCCGGGTAAGGCTAACGTAGTAGCCGACGCCCTAAGTCGAAAGGAAACACCTATGCCAAAACGAGTTCGAGCATTACAACTTACCAATCATACCGGATTACCTGATTAGATCCGTAATGCTCAACTTGAGGCGTTGAAGGAAGAAAACCTGAAAGCAGAGTTCATGCGGGGCATGGAAAAACAATTAGAGACCAAACCTGACGGAATTCGTTACTTTATGGAACGAATATGGGTTCCTTTGTATGGAGATTTACAAGAGCTGGTAATGGATGAAGTTCATAAGTCACGATATTCTATCATCCAGGTTCGGATAAGATGTATCAAGATTTGAAGACCTTATACCGGTGGCCAAAATGAAAGCTGATATTGCCACTTATGTAAGCAGATGTTTAACCTGTTCTAAGGTTAAAGTGGAATATCAAAGGCCATCCGGTTTACTTCAACGACCGAAATATCCAATATGGAAGTGGGAACAGATATCAATGGATTTTATCACAAAATTGCCTCGGAATATCAAAGGCCATCCAGTTTACTTCAACGACCGCACATTTTCTTGCAATCCGAGAAACCGACCGAATGGAAAAATTGACTCGTATCTACCTAAGGGAAGTGGTCTCTCGGCATGGTGTGCCAATTTCCATTATCTCCGATCGTGACGCTCGATTCACTTCACATTTTTGGCAATCTTTACAACGATCATTGCGAACACGGTTAGATAAGAGCACCGCATATCATCCTCAAACTGACGGTCAGAGCGAGTGTACAATCCAGACCTTGGAAGACATGTTACGTGCATGTATGATTGATTTTAGCAGCAGTTGGGAAACTCACTTACCATTAGTTGAGTTTTCTTACAATAACAGTTATCACACCTCAATCAAGGCTACTATGTTTGAGGCACCGTATGGACGCAAGTGTCGATCACCTATTTGTTGGGCAGAAGTTGGAGAAAGCCAACTTACGGATCCTGAACTTGTGCACGAGACGACTGAGCAGATTATGCAAATCCGTAACCATATGGCAGTAGTACGTGATCGACAGAAGAGTTATGCTAATAAGCGTCGTAAACCGTTGGAATTCCAGATTGGTGATAAAGTACTTTTGAAAGTGTCACTTTGGAAAGGTGTGATTCGTTTCGGGAAACGGGGAAAACTAAACCCTAGATACGTGGGCCCGTTTGAGATTGTCAAACGGGTTGGCCTAATAGCTTATTAGCTGAACTTACCTGAAGAACTCAGTGGAATACACAATGTATTTCACGTGTCAAGTCTGAGGAAATGCCTGGCTAATGAATCACTCATCGTTCCATTGGAGGAACTAGAAATTGATGAACAGCTTTGTTTCGTTGAAGAACCATTGGAAATCATGGATCGAGAAGTCGAAACCCTAAAGCGTAGCAAGATCCCTATTGTGCGCGTTAGATGGAACTCGTAGCGTGGACTAGAATTCACCTGGGAACGCGAGGATCAAATGAAAAAGAAATATCCACAATTGTTCCAAGATCGGGCATCTACTTCCTAAGGTATCATTCTAAGATATCTTTTCTTTTAATTTCGAGACGAAATTATCTTCAACAAGGGGATGATGTCAGAACCCTCGCGAAACCTTACGTTCTATGTTTTGAATTTATTTCAAAGGTTCAAGAAACCCCATCTTAAGCGAGCTTATGACCTTCTATCGTTGTTGTTAAGTCTGCCGTTCTGTGTTGTTCTAATTTTTGGGACGAAAATTCTTTCAACAAGCGGATGATGTGACAACTCG
This sequence comes from Flaveria linearis, assembly GCA_024085815.1. NCBI lineage: Eukaryota > Viridiplantae > Streptophyta > Magnoliopsida > Asterales > Asteraceae > Flaveria > Flaveria linearis. The sequence continues at coordinate 61,619,071 of CM044004.1, read as the reverse complement.
TATGTTTCAGGTTCTGTTTCTGTTATCTAAACTACTTCCGCCACTTGTGATTATTAAATTAAATTTTAATAAATGACATAAAAATTATTATTATTATTATTATAGGATAATGATTATTATTATAGTTACTATTAACAACTGATCTTAATTAGATTAAACCAAACTACCTCGGATGCAATTTATGGTAAAATAGGGGACTAAAAATGAAAATCTACAATATGAATACATATTAAACCAAGTCTTCCTCTCAACCTTCCCGTAACCCTACTTTCGAGAAAAGAAACCGCTGCCGTCGCTCATCTCCGCAAACCACCACTGCCATCGGTTGAGCAACCCTCTCCGGCGATCACGACTTCAATGACTCACATGGTTGATCGCAACTCTCGTCAATCGGTACGTTCCTTAACTCCGTGCGATAGGTTTCGTTGTTCGGTTACGGTTTCGGTTGCAATCTTGGTGTTATGATTTTGCGTTTCGTGTATGTGTTCTACTCATGTGTGTGTGTGCTTCCTGTCGTATATGTTCGGTGTATGTATGGCTGAGTATAAGTTCCGTGTATGTATGGTTGCGTATAAGTTCCATGTATGTATGGCTGCATATAAGTTCCGTGTATGTATGTCTGCGTATAAGTTCCGTGTATGTATTGCTGCGTATAAGTTCTATGTATGTGTGGCTGCGTATACGTTCGGCGTATGTGTGTATGCGTATATGTTCTGCGTATGTATGTACATGTATGTTTCTGCGTTAATAGAGGTGCGCACGACCTGTTGAGTATGTATGATGTATGTACACAACGGCGGATCTAGAAAGTTAGTTCAGGGGTAACGTAATACAAGTTAAATTTTCTCAGGGTAATACAAAACCATAAAAAATATTTCCTATATAAATTTTTTTTACAATACGCGTAAAAATTTTAGGGGTAGCGGAGGCTACCCCTTACCCTTAATAGGTCCGCCCCTGTATGTACATGTGGACGTGGGTTCTTGCAGGTAGAATATGGTGATGTGTGTGTGCATCATGAAGTGTGTGTGTGTTTTCAGCATGTGGTGATCAAAGTGATGGTATAATTGGATGTACATTTTTTTGTTTTATTTATTTATTTATTTATTTATTTATTTATTATTATTATTATTATTATTATTATTATTATTATTATTATTATTATTATTATTATTATTATTATTATTATTGTATATATATATATTTTTTCGCTTGTGAATATGTATATAGTATTGTGTGTGGCAGGGAATTCATTATTAAATGGATATTATTGTATAGGCATATATGCATGTGCGTTGATATATATATATAAGTAGGATGATTATATATATTTAAATTAGGTTGTGAGTACATGTAGTTGATGTGAGTTATTAAGTGAAATGGGATATATGGTAGTGAGTTGGGTATGCATGGTGATGATTTTGATATGGTGTGTTTGTGTGGGAGTGTATTCTTTATATTTAAGAGTGAATTTGTCATGTTTATCATAATTGTTTGGGTCGTGTTGCTAAATGTGTATTTAATAAAAATAATATTACTAACTTATTGACACATGATAATTAAAATTTATACATTTGGAGCGTTGTGAGTGCTTGTTATGCGTATGTCGTGTATGGATTATGTATTTTTGAAACGTGTGAGTTTATTATAAAAAAGGGGTCATATAATTAAAATACATGAATGGTGTCTTTATACAAGATCGAGTAGAAAAAGGAAAAGATGTTGGGTTTTATTCATCTGAGGTGTTTGTATTAGAGTGTACTGGCATGTGAATGGGAATAACTCGTAACCCGCACCGTAACCGAGCTCGAAACGTGAAACCGTAGAAACCCGTATGCTTATAATTGATAATAATATTAATTATATATTTACTGAAACTCAGATTATTCGGAAATCTAATTCCTGTTCTCTGCATTACTTTATTGTTGTGCAATCAAGGTGAGTTTTCACGGCCCCGTTTTATATTTTTTTCCTTTTGGGGGGAAAAGACATGCAAACACTATTTTTGTTATGGTTGCCAGTATTATTGATATCGCCTATTACGTTAGTGTAGACACATTTGAAAGTCCTTACAGTAATAAACCGTTGATGATTGGATTAGCGAGATAATTATGAGTAGTACTACTGGGTTTGACAAACCCCGCCCGAGCTAGTCGCGCTAGCTTGATTGGAGGTCGAACGGGTGCTTAATTGACCTAACGATTGCCACGGTCTGTGATAGATGTGGTGGGAAGGCATTAAACACACACAGTCAGCTTCAGTTTGAAACAATAAGTAACTTGTTTATAAGCTAGCTATCTATCGATATGCTTTATATACTAAACCATATGAAATGCTTTCTGACACATTACTTGTTGATTAAACCTGTGGACTCACCAACTTTATGTTGACACACTTTAGTATGTTTTCTCAGGTCAAAGGAACGCATGAGGTTAGGATTCAGCTAGGATGTATTCATGGCATACATCACAACTCTATCGTTTTATTTTGTTAAAATTCACTACTTAATGGTTTAAACGCATGTTGACTTGGTTGAATTATTGACTTTCTGTTTTCAAAATGCTTCCGTGAACATGAAACATTTATTATTGATTTCAAGACTGATTTCTTAATGTGATGTTTTGTAATTATCGTGTCTGGTGTAACTGGTGTTATCTGAGATCCTAGTGTGTCACACGCCTGATGGTAAAACCCCGTTAGTGGATTTTGAGGGTGTGCCATAAGAGGACAAACCCATGACAAAAATGTTTGTCTATACTCTTGTTTCTTGTCCTATATAGAGCCAAAAAAAGTTGATGAGGCTTTGAAGGATGGAAGTTGGGTTGAAGCAATGCAAGAGGAGCTGCTTCAATTCAAAAGACAAAAGGTTTGGAACCTATGTCCTCTTCCTCAAGAAAAGACTACCATAGGGACCAAGTGGGTTTTTAGGAACAAGAAGGATGATAGAGGACTTGTCATCAAGAATAAGGCAAGACTAGTTATTCAAGGGTACACACAAGTGGAAAGAATTGATTACACTAATGCCTTTGCTCCTGTGGCAAGACTTAAAGTTCTTAGGATATTCCTGGCTTTTGTTACATTCAAGGATTTCAAGGTTTAGTAACTTGATGTCAAGTGTGCTTTCTTATATGAGGTGATTGATGAAGAGGATTATGTCAAACAACCACCTAGCGTTGCATACCCAGATAATCCTAATCATGTCTGCAAGCTTGATAAAGCCCTCTATGGGCTGGACCAACCTCCAAGGAAGTGGTATGAGACACTATCTCAGTATCACCGTCAGCATTGCTACAAGAGGGGTACTATAGATGGAACTCTCTTTATTAAAGGAATAGGGAATGACTTAATGCTATTTCAAGTATATTTAGATGACATTATCTTTTGGTCAACTAATCCAAATCTCTGCAAAGACTTTGAGCACCTAATGAAAAATAGATTAAAAATGAGTTTCACGGGGGATCTCAATTTCTTTCTAGGAATTCAAGGGAAGCAAGTAGAAAATGACATATTTATAAGTCAGTCAAAGTATGTTCAAGACATATTTACATGATTCAATATGACTGAATGTAAGTTTGCAAAGACACCCATAGCCAGAAACGACTCCCTTGGACCTGATCTTGAGGGAGAGTGTGTCGATGAACATCTTTACAGGGCTATGATTGAGTCTCTAATGTACCTTACAGCCAGCATGTCTGATATCATGTTTGCTACATGCATTTGTGCAAGATATCAAGCCAACCTTAAGATGTCAAACATGGTTGCTGTCAAGAGGATTCCTAGATATCTTAAAGGTGCTCCTTAACTAGGCCTTTGGTATCCAAAGAATTCTGACTTCAATTTGTAAGCTAATACAGATAGTGACTATGGTGGTTGTAACATGACTGTAAAGTCTATATCTGGGGGATGTCAATTTCTTGGTGGAAGGATAGTCTCATGGCAATACAAGAAACAATCCTGTGTCTCTGTATCAACTGCTGAAGTTGAATACATTGCTGCTGCTAGCTGCTAGCTATTGTTCTTAAGTGCTTTGGATTCAGAATCAGATACTAGATTATGGATTTAATTTCAAGGAGACTCCAATCCACTTAGACAACAACAGTGCTATCTCTATTATAGAGAATCCTATGCAACACTCAAGGACAAAACACATCAATATCAGGTATCATCTAATCAGAGATAATTTTGAAAAGAGATGGATAAAACTAGTCAAAGTTAACATAAATGAACAATAAGCTGATCTGTACATAGAGGCTTTTGATGAATAGAGATTTAAATATCTTGTATCAGCTATTGGGATGATTAACTATGAGTAGATTTCTTAAAACTCAATTTAAGACTATTTCTAAAAAAACTGTGTGTCCTAAGTTGTCTAAACTATCACCTACATAAGACTAGTTTACTTGGAAGTCATCCTTATAAAATGATATTCCCTGAATTTTGAAAAACCTATAAATATTTTCTTTTGGAAGACATTAATATTGTCTTCGGAAAAATTTTGAAGTCTTCAAATCAGATAACTACTTATAAGAAATTTACCTTCAGAAGAAATCCTGATATATCTTTCGAAGCAAAAAAAATATGCTTATAAGTACTTATATGTAATTTAAGAACAATTTTCTTCCGAAAGTAATTAAGTCTCGAAAGATTTATTCCCTTGAGAATAAAATTTCCAAGTTTTAATCTCTTCCGAAACCAAATATATCTTAGAATAGAAAATACTTAAGTATTTTTCTTCCAAAGTAAATTTTCATAAAGCAAAGGAATATTTTCCAAAGTCAATATTAGCTTCGGAAGTTTTTTATAAAACTTCCGAAGAAAAAATACTTTTGGAAGATTTTCAATTTATAAGAAAACTACCTTTTTGAGCACTTTTCCAAAGGTGGGAGCGACATTCAGATTTCAAAGTTTATTCTTTTGCATTAACTCTGTCTAGGGCTGTCCAAAACGCTTGTCGCTCGACGCTCACTCGACGTTCGTTCGGAATTTGCTCGAAAAATGTTCGTTAGGAATTTGCTCGAAAAATGTTCGTTCGAATTTCTGCTCGGTTGTAAACGAACCGATCGGCTCGGATCGGTTTGTAAACGAGCCAAGCATGAGCAATGGTTCGCTCGGCTCGGTTCGAATCGAATTATTTTTTATTTATATATATATATTTTATACATAGTACTCTAGTAGATTTGACCTACTATATATAAATATACAATGATATTTAAACATATTAGATCAATCAACCTAATAAAAAAATTAACACTAAGCATTAACGTAAAATTTTAAGTCGCTATTAATAAAATTTTGACCCTGTTCTTGTTCTTAGTTAATCATTTTTTGCTCTTATGTATTGTTCTGTGCATTATGCTCACCGCCTCATCGGGTACTATTTTAGTCTAATCGCCAGCCATAATGTATTGTTATTAATGAAAATGTTATGTTATGAAATATGGCTGCTTTTTGAATCATTAAAATGTAACACCTAACATCATCACCGTCTTACATTACAATATACATCGGAAGACACGCTAAGTAGTTGAGTTTTACAAATTGGTCACTGCTCGTTTACGCTCGCTTGATGCTCGATCGAAAATTTAACGCTCGAAAAATGCTCGATCGAATTTCCGCTCGATTGTAAATGAGCCGCTCGGCTCGGTTCGATTTAGAAACGAGCCAAGCACGAGCAAAGGTCCGCTCGGTTCGGTTCGGTTCGGCTCGGCTCGGCTCGTGAACAGCCCTAACTTTATCTCAAATCCATTTCATATATATACACCCAACAGTTCCCCCCTCTTTCACTATCTTCTTCATCTGCAAATTCTCTAACCTAAATTCGCACACAACTGCCTTTGTTCTTACCTTCCTTCACAACAAAGCTACCTTAAATGGGAAACAATGACCGCAAAAACCAACCAGATTTCTCCAAGCACCTTCATAGGAAACATAATCAAGTTGCTATGTTAGACTCTGAGAAAGATCCAGGTTTCTCAGAGATTTGCCGTTTTCTTACTCTATCAAACTAATTCACCTCCCTCACAATAGATCCTCCACTCTATGAGGATCAGCTATTGGAGTTTTGGAGGACCTGCCAAGAGGTCACAATGGATGGGGAGAAGGCACTATCTGCCACAATATAGGGGAGGACAATCTTTATCACTCCAGCCTCAATAAACACTCATCTTTAGCTAGATGATGTAGAAGGTGAATTGTCCTTTCCCAAATCTACTGTTAACTAGTCCTTTGGACAGATGGGCTATGAATGTAACTTCTCAGTCAGAACCTTCAGAAAAGGGAAAGTTTCCTCTCAATGGAAATACCTCCTTCATGTGGTCATTCACAGCTTATCTAACAAGCATGGAGGATGGGACCAAATTCCTGAATACCTTTCCTTTATAGTCCATGGGATGGTTCAAGGGGTCAAGTTCAGGTATTCACAATTTGTATATACTAATTTGCTTGCAAACTTTGACTCCTTAGAATATTATATGTTCCCTAGATATATCCAGCACATTTTCAACTGTGAACTGGGCTCACAGTTGAGGAGAACAGGTAATGCTCTAAAATTAGGACAGATGAAGCCTAGCTTCATTAAGACAATGAGAAAGCCTGCTTTGGGCTTCTCAAGGGTAGAAACAGCCCTAGTCCAAAAAATGTTAGAGCTCATTGCTCAAGGTGATAACCTAGCAGCACCAGCTAGTGTTGAACCCACACCTTCTACTTCATAACCACCCACACAACTACAATAACCATCACCTATCAAAGAAAAGCCAAACGAACCAGTGCACAAGTTACTCAGCTTGTGCAGGCACCCAGATCACCACCTATACTGGAGGAAGTGGACACTTGAGCTCTCATTTCCCCTGAGGAGCAAACCACTCCCATCTTATCAATGATGAGTACTGACGTTCCTCATGCTCAGAATGATGAACTCACAACCCAAATGGCCTTAAGCCTTCACTCAGAGTCTTAAAACTCTAGTGAATAACCTTCAGGGGACAGTTACCATCCCCAGCCTCTTGATCTAAACCAACCTATTCCCAACCTAGAATTCTTTGATGATGAAGATATGGGATTCAGTGAGTACCATAAGTCTCTCTTCTCCTTCTTTGCTCTAGGGGAGATACTGTCTAACCCATATCTAGCCCACATTATCCACTTACTACAGAGGTGGATCTCCCTGAACCTGTTCAGGAGATCCATATGGAAGAGGCTCTCACTTTAGCAAGTGATTACATCATTAAGACCTCAACCATGGCAACTCAGTCCATTGACACTTTAACTTAAGCTGTCAGTATGCAGGGGAAATCCAGCAGCCAAGAACAACATGCTGGTGATAAGGAAGAAAACTTAGGTTCTATTCTCTTATCTCTAGTGATTCTTCTGATGAAGATGAGGGGAACATGAGATTAAAGGTGCATAAACTGACCAAAACATGCACCTATTTAGTCTTCAAGGGTAGTCACTTACAATCTCAAGTGACTACCTTGCAAAGAAGAGTCCATGATCAACAACTTGAGATTTCTGATCTTATGGAAAAACTAGCTAGGTGACCTTTCAGGAGGACTCAACCAGGAACACAAGAACCTGAGGATATGACAGAATTAACCCCCATCTCACCTATACAAGAGGGTGATGATACCAGAAAGGGGGAGGAAGTCCAAGCAATCACAAAACCTGGGAGTTCTTCATAGAGTATGGAAATTAAGTATTCACCACTTCACTTGGAATTGCCCATACTTAGCAACCTCCTTAAGTCCACATTGATATGGACTCACTCATACAAAGTTTGTTTGAGGAGGGTATACCAAGGTCTATATTTGCCCCATGCTATGGAGCTGAGAATGAAATACTAGGATGGAGGTATGATGCTGACAGAAGAGCCCTGATACTGCATAGATATCAGGGGCAGCTAGAGGTCTTCAACTTTCATACCCCGAACTACTATGACAGTCTTCCTCTAGTCCATATGTCCCTTGCCAACCCAAGTCAAAATAAGCAAGCTGACAGACTGGCTGAGAGGATTCAAGATAGGATTGTTAAAGAGTTCAGATATAGAAGAAGACAAAGGAAAACAAACAATGTCATTAGTCTACTGGATATTGAGGTGGACCCTAAGATTAGCTTCAAAGGGGAAACCTTGACTGAAGGCCCAGTGATAAAACCTGTGAACCTTGTCACAGGAACTACTTCAACATCCTCTACCCTCAGTGAGGCACCAGCTGGTGAAGGTGCTTCACAGCCTCTCTCTGGCCAGAGCTTGACTACCGAATCAAGCAATCAAGGCCAAAACTCTATCCACACTAAGTCAACAAGGCCTGTGAGTGACAAAAGGAGAAGGAAACTGACTCCTAAGGAGATTGAGTAGAGGAAAGAAAGAGGAAGAGAAAGCTAAAGGGGGAGAGTTTAACTGGATCTCTAGGCTTCATAGAAGCTGAAATCAAGGCTGCCGTAGGCTAAATACTCAAGATGATGAGTTAAGGGCAGCCAGATTAAACTACTTGGGGGATCATGAACTACAATATAGATGAACTCATCTCTCTTCAATAAAATGGAGGAAGGAGGTAGAGGATGCAGAGTTGCTCCTTAATATTATAGAAGAAAGAAGGAAGAAAAGGTTTTACAAACATGCTCCTACCCTCTCCCCAATTCAAGAAAGCCCTAAGACAGAGTCTGTGGCAACTGAACAACCTCAGGTAGACAAGGAGGTTGATAGACGAAATACGATCAACTACCTGAGTACTTGATGTGCTCCAAATTACACATATAAACACTATCAAAAGCACATCATTTATTTCTTGATTCCTCCCGAAATATGGTGATTACGTACTTAAAATCTTTTAATTGTGTTTTCAGGTGTTGTGAAGGGCAAGATGGACAAAAGGAGCATAATGGACAAGAAATTAAAGAAATCCAAGCTTAAAGCTCCAAGCAGGGGGCCATGCCTCATTAAGCACGCCCCCATGCCTTGCCTGAAACACGCCCCCGTGCTAATTTGGCACACCCCTGTGATTGGACATCTGACAGGACAAAAGTACTGTCCCCCAAAAGTGATCACGGGGCCGTGCCCCATATGACCACGGGGCCGTGATACCCCCTTTCACGGGGCCGTGCCTATTTTGTCACGGGGCCGTGCCCCGACAGCTCCTGCACGTACGAACCGACCAACTTTCGTAAGCATTGTACTAACACGGGGCCGTGCCTTTTTGTCACGGGGCCGTGCTTAAACACTCCGAGAAGCCTATAAATAGAGGTCCAAGCTCTTCATTTTGCAAGCTTTTAGTGGAAGGGACACTCTGCAGAATTCTCTCAGGAATCAAGTTTTGAAGACTATTTGGAGGCTCGGGAGGTGCATACAACACTTGGAAGAAGCTCGGGATTATCTAAACACCATCCATTGTGGATTATTGGTTTGATTGTTCTATTTTATCAATGAATCCATATCTATCTTCTATGTTGTTTGTTACATTACAGCTCGTCATGAGCTAAACTCTTATTATCATCCTACTTGGATGAAACTTATGTAATTTGTGATGAATTAATGGTGTGATAAATATTGTGTTAATGTTATGGTGGTCTTGGAAAAACTTTCGATGGGTAGCACCTACATTTGAACGGGGGGTTATAAGTTTATGGTTTGTAATTGTGATTGTCATACACGGTTGAAAAACGTATGATCAACTTTTATTCATAACAACTATGGCTAATTAACTAGAGATGGTTATTAGAAATCATAAGATCTTAACTTTCTGATCATTTACAGGTTCCCTTTTATTAGTCTGAGAAATCTACAGTAATTGTTATGGTTTTCTAAAATTAATGGTATGTTAGAATAGAACTTGATCAACTCTTTTCTTACATTAAGTTATGTTTTCAGAAATCGTATGTCGAAAAGGGCACAAAAGATTTACCTACATCACTAGGGCCTTGACCTAAGCAGTAAATCTCAGCCTGTGTTGATCTTGGTCACTACGGAGCGGATAGACGAGAAATCGCGCCAGCTCATCTTTATAAACGTTAACACAATTACTTTATTCAATATCTTTAATCACACCACCACTTCATCACAATTACATAAGTGTAATCCAAGTTAGGATGATAGCCTTTATCCCTTGATTCTAAATCCAAAGTTTCAACTTGTTTTACTTTATTTCTTATTTTTATCGTTAGTTTAAAACCCTAATTTATATCAATGCAATTCATCATTCTCTTAAACAAAAATTGATAGTCAATTACAAGGATTGTTGAGTAGTCTTAGTGTGTCCACGGATTGATACTCGGTTCTTACCATCACTAATTACCTCATGATAGGTGCACTTGCCTTTTGTGTGTGTAGTTAGTAGTAGTAACAACCATTTAAAACTGAATCTGTGCGAAAATTCTTTATCAAAATATATATACTTTCACACCGCATCAGTACCACAGGTCTGTATCAGGCATCTGCACTTCTTCCCTTATCATATGAATACATTGAATTTGAGTATCTTAAGCAGCTGAAGTAACAAGTTATTAAAGAACTAAAGGCTGTTAAGAGAAAGATGAGGGAAGAAGATGCAAAGTCAAGAGCCATCATGCAAAAGAGCCAAAAGAAGTCTACTGATAGGCAAAGTATGATGAGCTTCTTGAATCTATATGGATTCTCCGGAAGGAGGCTTGGTCGAATGTCTCTATCCATTATGGATGAGCACATAAGAGTGATCAAGTAGAAGATTAAAAAGAGAGCTTCTTAACTTGCATTCTCTACCAAGTCAAGCTCCTCCTGAGGTTGAGGTTAAGGTTGAACCCACTCAGACAACATAACCTGGACCTAGAGCTACATCTCAGCCAACTTCATTTTCTAATCCATATTAGGGTTTTGCTCCTTCTCCTTCTGAACCTGTAAGAGAAGAGGACCTAACTGAGAAAGACATAACAGAATAACCTGGCACTGAAGACCAGTCTTCTAAGTTAAAGACTCTAAAGAGGAGAAAAAGGATGACCATGAAAAGTGTTTCTAAGAAAAGTCAAAGGCATCCATTTCACACCTCAGGATGAGTCAGAGCATCCTGAGGAAGTGCAAAAAGAGGCTGCTCAACCAACTCCAACTCAAGCACAGCCTCTTGCAGTTGGAAGACCCATCATGTCCTAGACTTTTGCTACAAATCCAGACATATGGTATGTCATTATAGATCAAGGAGGTAAAGATGTCTATTTCTGGCAAGACATGCTTGATCTACCTTTGCATGATCTTTTTGACATGAGAAGGTATTATGAGAGTCTGAGAGATCCCGACCAATTAATGAAGAAGGGAATGGTCTTCATCCTAATAAGGACTGTTAATATCTGAATAACCTTTTTTGTTTTGATAGCATTAGCCTAGGAGGAGTTTGTAAGGTTATATTATAAAGGCTAATGCAACCAAAACAACCAAAGATCTTCCAAGCATGCATGCACTACGTACAAGGTAGAAGTTATTTCGGTAGTTTTATACCATCTATAGAAATATTCTAAGTATAAAATCTTCTGAAGCCAAAGTCCAAATCTTCCGAAGCCAAAGATGAAGCCTTCCAAAGGTTCAAAGACAAAGTCTTTCGAAGCTAATGAAGTGAAGACTGACTTCTTCCAAAGACAGTGAAGACATGCTTTCTCTTATCAACTTTTGCATAAAGCTGACTCACTTTCCACTACAACTCTGAAGACTAACCAACTTGTATAAGTTGGTAAAAATGTCCATGCTTTTACAACTGTAGATTGATGTCTTGAGTCTGTAACCTTCTATTTTATACCTTTTATCCTTTTTTTAATATATTAAGATGTGAGCTATGACATGTCATAGTCACTAGTCAAAAGGCAATCTGCCTTTTGACTCTATATTGATCTTGTTGTCTAGATCAGTGTTTTCAGCTGCTTTTCAAAGTATAGCCGGTTGTAGTATGTAGTATAAGGTATCTCAGGTCTTGTATTTTATTTTATGCTTTGTAACACTTGTAATAGAACTTGCGATCAATATACAGTATTTTTGAAAACCATACTTATCTTGTTCTTAACATAGAAACATTCACGAAAATAAGAAATACCCTTGAGAAGCAAATTTACCTTTTTCTTTTCAAATTAGTGACAGACATAGAGAAAAAATAAGCAAATCGAATGAAAAAAAAGTTAGTGTATTGCATAATTTTGTGAAGCTGAACACGGAAATCAAATCGAATAAACGAATATAAATGAACCAAAGAAGGTGACTTGTTGTCGTTACTAGCTGTTATTCCCGAGCCACGGCGAAGAGAAGACAGTTGAAGTAAGGTTGGGACAAGGCGGTTATGCTAGTGCTCGTATAACGGTTCTACATTAGAGACAGTAAAACGACACTATTATATTTTGAAGAAAAATGTAGAAACCTTTGCAAAATTACTTTATTAAATTTTCTAATATACCACTTCTCAATCTACTATTCTTTATTAACATTTTTAGGAAAAAAAACTTTTTATCTGATCTCACTCCAATAATAATATTAATGCGTACAATATATACACGTCCGTTGATATTTACAACTTGTCACGACAAATAATAAGTTAAGACATATTGCGATACTCAGAGCTCAAATTTATATCTCAAATTATTACTCAAGTCGGTTTATATCTTCATTATTAACTGTTAAATATTTCATAAACAATCTTATTAAATGTCCTACCATCAGTCATATTGAATCGTCTCTCATTCTCGCAAACATAATTGTTTTTCTCATCTTCATCTTGAGCTTTATTCGATTCCCCAAATGATGCATGAGAAATAAATTCTTTTCATATTAAAAATGTGCACTAAAGTTTCCGATAAATGAGATACAATGGAACATATTAGAGGAGTAAAGTGTAAATAACTTATCTTGCTCTAAAATGAGTTTTTATTGCATCAAAGTCAAAGAGATACAAATCTTTTGATTCAGCTTTTATCAAAGTTGAGAATTTAATTGATGACCTTAAAATAAATTTGAAGTTTGAAATATAAAGTACAGATGTAAATCAATTGAAAATGAATTCTCTCTAAAGAAGCTCTGTTATGTTCATGATTTGTTATGTGCTTTATTGAGCAGGAGCTCGAAATAAACTTGGATAATATAGTCCCATTTACTTTTCAAAATTCAAGGCTCCAAATCTTTTTGTTATATATGATGAAATTCTAAACTAGAAAGACTTTGAATGTCATATACATAAAAGTATAATAATTTAAAAATAATTGAAAAAAATTAAAAATAATATAAAAGAAAAATTGAAGGTAGTATATATTTGCCCCACTTACCACCACACTTCTTTCTTCCAAATTTCTTGTGGCGTACGCACGATTTGTAGGTGAGACAGGGTGGTGGGGTCGGACCTTAATTTTTTTGTTTTAAAAGTTACACATATAGTCTGTCATATTAATATACAATATATTACATTAATCATCCCTATTTAAGTGTATTTTTATCACTTTATTCTAACTTAAAAAACTTAAAGTTAGTCTTAAACCTAAACTCGTTAAAAATTAATATTACAAGCCGCAAGCCTGTTATCAAAAAAGTCACTCCATAAACTTGTTATTTTTATCAAATTAGTGGACTATCTACATTCTACATAATTAATTTTTTTTCTTTTTTTTGTGATAAGTTACTACATGTGTTAAGTATAATTTATTTGTTAGGGTTCAAATGAAAGGATTTTAAATTTAAAAATGTAAGAAGTAATCTCAACCATTACCAATCTTAATCAATGATTAAGATTAAATTATAAAAAGCAGGTTTGTTAGATATGTATTTTAGTCATAGTCACTTTTGTTCTCTTTTTCAAGTTCCCCCGCATTTTTTATACGTCATAACTTTTATATACGTTTAAAATGTTACATTATAAAAAGAGTGTTTTTTAATATTTTAAACTAGTGTAGTATAGTTATATAAAAAGATAATATTTTTTACGTTTTAAGCTCATATGATTTATGCTTGTCAATGCATCTTTAATGCACTTCATTGTGTATTTTTATTAGTTATTATATTTTTTTAATACTATTATGTTTATATAAAATAATAAACTCTAAAGAAAATATAATGAGGAATAGCACTGTTGTGCATTTATACTTGTAAAACACTATGATATATTAGCAACTAGGTTAGACCCCGTGTATACACGGGTTGAGTAAATAAATTTTATTAATTATATGATGATATTTTGACATAATATATTATTTAAATTATGTATGACTATAAGTAATAAAAACAATGATAGAATTTCTTAAACATTTTATTTTTTCAAAAGAAGGGTAAACATTTTGTTCCAAAGCAATCTATTTTGGAAAAAAATATCATTTTAAAATTTTCCTTATAATAACTTCAAATTTTAATTATTTTAGTTTATAAAAGTTTTAATTTTTAAAAAACATTTGATATTTGATTAGTAACTTTATAATTTTTATTTAATATTAACAAGTTCAACTCATCTCTACTATTAACTCTAGATAAAACGACATGTAAATTGCTCATGTGTGTTGTTCAACCTAATATGAAATATCTAAAGCGACATATATTATAAAACCTAATATGAAATATCTAAAAATAAATTGCAGCTTATGACAATTTACTCTATCTCCATCACTATTCAATCAAAGATGCTTGCTAAAGATGCTTGCTATCGGTGAAGGGAAGTGATGCATAAAGAAACTGCGAAGAAACGGTTAGTGACTATTGTAACTTATGAGGATGTTCTTTTTTACCTTTTTTATTAACTTATGTTTTTTTTCCAGAGTTGACTCATAGGTAACGATATCTATTTAAGTGTGACTATTACTGCTCGACTTATGTTAATTGCTTGTCCTAAACTCAAAGAAGAATCAGAAGTGGACATTGTTGCTCATCATACGTTAATTATTTGTCCTGAACTCTAAGAAGGAACAGAAGTAGATAAAAAGGATCGGAAGTGGATATACAAGCATGGGGCTGCAAGTTTGATTTGAAAATGTTCCAAGGGTCGTGCCTCAAAAGAGATTGTTGAGTTGCCTCAAAAGAGATTGTTGAGTTGCCGCCTCAAAAGAGATTGTTGAGTTGCCTCAAAAGAGATTGTTGAGTTGCCTCAAAAGATGGAGTTTTTTTGGTCTTTTATAGCACTGCAAACCAATCTGCAAAATCATTTTGCTGCAAAATCAAGTGCTTGTATAAGTGGAGTTTAACAAATGACCACCAGAGGTCTAAAGATTGTTTCCCCACAAGCTTTTGTGTTGATATATCAAATTAGTTACAATGCTGGAGTATTTTTTAGGCTTTTTGCTTATTTAAATTAGTTTGCATTATTAAACGGCATATGTAACTCCTAAAACCATTATCAGTCACAAAAAGGTAATAAGCTTAGCTGATGTCACTTCCAAATACAAACACAATAGGACATCTTATGTCAACATAAAATTCAAAAACTACACCTAAATAAGGCAAAAGCATAAAGAAATTCAAGAAAGAAATTCAAGAAAGAAATTGCACCTAATTAAACAATATATCTTAAAGTACCATAACATCATTTTGTCAAAGGATGGCTTGTATTTCATCATAAGATGTACGATGCTCCTCACTACGACTAAAATAAAGCTATTACTTTGAAAATTACTCCATAAGAAATAGGTTGGTGTAAAACTAATTATGTAAACATAAAATTAATAAAAAAACTAACACTACCATTTCCATATAGGCTAGCAGTAGCTCGAACTACCATTCATAAAGTTTAAGAAGACGAATATTTTTAAGAGGATACAAAACTCAACTTAATTTTTAGATCCTGTATTATAGGTGTATACTCATGCATCTGCTCTGGTTCTGGTTCCTAATCAGCACCATTCTGTAGAGATGTAGTGATAATTATCAATTAGAAATCACTTGCTTCATGAAGATCCATTAAGTATACCTCGGTTACATCTTTTATGGAGTAATCAATTAAACTTACTTTGAGTGTAGATCACCTACCAACAACAACATATTGAATAAAAAATAAGATTATTTGGGATTCCATGAGGATCTTCACCAATTTGGCCCCAATCGAATTGCACTCACCATGCCAATGTATTTCTTCATATTGGGTGTGTATCGGATCATTTCAATAGGTCTGCACAAGATCAATTCCATCACTTGTAAGTAAATGTATAATTCACCATGAATTAGTGAGTTATATTAGCTTAACTAAATGATTTACCCTTTCACTTCTACCACATAACATGACTTTTGTTTATCAAAATGTTGGCTCATTTTCCCTTCAGGATAAATAGGTAAAAATATAAGTATTAAAATTAGACAAGAATATAGATTAATAATTGGCAATATACCTTTGAAATCTGGATCCTATATCAGAGTCTATCTGAATATGCATATGTACAAGTAAAACATCAAAAGAAGAATAAATAAAACCATATGTTATCAACATTAGTTCTATTTTCGGTTATCTAGATAAAGTATGCTCATTTTAACATGAAACTTATGGCCACACAACAATATTGTTTACCTTTCAACATTAGCCCTGAATGGAGCCCTACAAATTTAGGATAAAATAGATAAGTGAGGTGGTTGGCATACAAAATTCATGTTAGGTATATTTTAGAATATGTGTTAATGTGCCTCCTAACACTATGAATACCAACGCTGGTCTCATCCGATAATTACATGGTGATTCAACAACCGTAGGGGTTAAGACATGTTTTCTTTAATCACAGAATCATTAACATTAAGAAGAAGATTATAACCTATTTATACAAATACTGCTTTTCTTAAAATAACAGTAATCATCCGATAATTACATGGTGATTCAACAACAACCGTAAATAGACAAATATCAAACAATATACAATTATATCCTGCATATTAAAACGAAAATTAGATGAAAACCCTAGAACCGATTAAGAACAAATTAAAAGAAATCGACATGAAAGATTCAACCAAAAGTCATACAAAGTTTTGGTTGTTAATGAAGTACAGAAGACTTAACAAAACCCAAACAAAATCAGACGAATCATAGAGTAAAACAAATTTAGGAGATAAAAGAACAAACCTGACACAATACGACGGAGAAAGAAGATAACTAATCAAAAGAACTTGCTGAAAGCGAAGGAGATCAAGCAAAGCGGAGAAGCAGGCGAAGAAGAGGAGCGGTGGTGGAGGAGAATTGGCAGCCGATTAGGGTTGGACAATAGATTAGGAATAGAAAAGAAGTGAGATATGTATTTGGGGAAGACCCATTTTTCACATATAACCCAAATAGAATCCGCTTGATGATCCGTAAAAGAAGTGAGCGGGAAAAAATAAAAAAGAGGTGATTGAGAGAGTGACACGTGTACAAAACATAGCCTAAGAAAGTGACATGTGGTCAAGCAAAGTTTAGTTTATTAGATAGAATAGATTAATTAATTTAATACATGAAAATAATAATAAAATAACATAAAATGATATAAAATATAAATTAAAATGATAAAATGTCTCATTGTGTTGTTTTATCATTATTGTGTTATTCTGAACACAATAAGATTTGAAAAACACATTAGTGAAGTAATATTACTATGTATTTTTAATTGAAAAACACAATTATTAGATAACAATAAATTTATATAATATATTAAAAATAATGACAAAAATAATACGAAATGATCTAAAATGTTAAACACGATGATGAATACATACAACAAAGAGTGAAAAATATTTAACACAATGAAATAATATTTGACACAATAATCTGACGTATTAGACACAATTACCTGACGTATTTAAAATAATGACAAAACTACCATTGTTTTTAAACAATAGAATAACTCATATTAAGCTTAGAACTTTTCTTAAGCTTTTTTGATTATATGTTTTTTTCTTACTATAACTCTATCTTAATTTATTAAATTATTACAATAACAGTATATTTTTTGAAGTAAAACTATTTTGAAGTTATGTTTATATATACGTTTAAGCTAGTTGAAGTGACTTTAACCATACAGCATGTTAAATCTATTCATCTCGCTTCTAAGCTAATATTTATGATTTTAACTTTATGACTCATTATTGCTAATTTATAATGAAAGCATCGATTACTTTTAGAATATAGTAGAACTCTTTGATATATGCTTAGTGTTTTAATGTGTGGAGCCCCACATAGCATTGAGATCTAATTGTAATTTACTTCTTGTAGGGATGTCGCACCTCATTTTGAGGAATCAAAAGAAGTGCTATGGCACCGATATCAATATTACAATTACTTTAATTATTAGTTCTTTGATACAAGTGAAGTATTATTCCTTATATCAAATTTGTGTTAAAAGTATTTGATTCGCGAATACGATGGAATTCAATAAATTAGGTTTTTTAAACATGCGTAAGTATTTTATCATGATCTCAAACATCAAAACGTAGATTTAATAACACATCGTAACAATGACCACTCCAACATGCAACTCTAGCGCATCAAGAAGACAAGAAAGACAAAAAAAATCATGTTGTTGCGACTATAACGTCATCGTAAAAATTTAATGTGCAGTTGCGTACTCTGTTGTAAAATAAACGTCACCGCACCATAAAACTCCAAAAGTATACTCTTTTATAAAAGTCGTACTCCATCGTATAACAAAATTAACTTGATTTTAAATACAAATTCATTTAAAAAGAAATAAAAGAGCTTAGACTGAAGCGTTGACGAAAATATCATAAAGGCAGTCGTGTATTTTTTATTTCTAAATAGTCCCATAAATTAGAATAAGATGTTGGACATATTATAAAATATGTTTATATATGGGGTGTAGTTAACCTTATCCTTAAAAGTTTGAACTTCTACAAAACACTTGATTGAAGGAATAATATGATACACTGTCCTATGCCGAAAAAGATTGCACATTCGTATTGCTTTAATTAGTTGTAACTACTCTTCATTATCATGGTTTTTTAAATAATATAAATGTATAAAATATAATTTTAATTTGAAGTTTACTTTTAACATGTTTGCTTAGTTGAATTTCAGATAATTAAAATATAAATTCCAAATATAACAAGTACGATTGAATAATAAACAGAATTAACATGTGAAGAAATTCGGTCAGAGAATTAAAATCTTCGAACACTCATCATCGTCTTATCTTCCACCCACCATGTTGTCTTTCCCCTTGATGTGGAGATGGCGAAGCCGATAGTGAAATAGCAACGGTGTAAGGGTGGTGAGTGGAGTGGTGACTTGTGAGTGCTGGTATAGTGATAGATTGTGATTTTTTCACAATTAAATATATATCATAAATTTTATTTCTTTTAATAGATCCCAATTTATTCAAATTTCATAGTCTTTTTCAAAAGTACAAATTCCAAATCTAGTACTTTTACATTTCACTTTCTTTAATGGATATTAATTAAATTCTGTTTGTTATGAGATAACGGAATACAAGATGGAATGAAAATGAATCATTGCATTTCATTATTTTATTTATTTATCATTTGAGAATGTAATAAATTATTATTTTTATGTTGTTTCTTATGTAGGAAAATATAAAGAAATGAAATATAAAAGTGGTTATGATAGTGACGACCAATGGTAGTGGTTGTCCATGGTGGTGGTGCTTGCCGATAACAATGATTGGCGGCGGTGGCGGTGGCGGTGGCCGGTGGTTGGCGGCGGGGTGGCCGGTGGTTGGACAAGGGGTGGTCGGTGGTTGGCGCCGGAGGCGATGGCCAATGGTTGGCGGCGGGGTGGCCAGTGGTTGGCGTCGTTGGTTGTGGCCAGTGGTTGGCAGCGGGGTGGCTGGTGGTTGGAAGCGATGGGATGGCTCGTGGCTGTGCGGCGACGGCCCATGGAGGCGGCGGCGGCGGTGGGTGGTGGTTGGTGACTATGGATGGTGGTGGTGTCCGTGCCTGGTGGTGGTGGCCGATGACGACCGATCTTGGTGGCTGGTGATGGTGGCCGATGACGACCGATCTTGATGGCTGGTGATGGTTGTTGTGTTGGGTGGGTGGGTTGTGTTGGTGTCAAAGGATGAAAGAATAAATGGAATGGAAAAAAAAACAAAGCGGAATGGTTGGAATAAATTTGAGAGAATGAAATCAACTAGGTAATGGTTCATTCCATTACATTCACCATCTAAACATATCATTTTTTCATTCAATATCAATGGTTCATTACATTCCACTCCTCATTCCTACGTATAAAACATTATCTTGATGTAAAAACATTTTACAAATGCACTCGATTTTTTTATTCCACATGAATAACTTTTCAAGTGAGAGCACAAAAAGTATATTATTCATGGTCATTCAATTATCTAGTAAAAGGGTAAGAAATGACGTTGGATATTTTTATAAGTGTTGGGTTCAAATACAAAGTGAACATTATGTAAAAAGTGTGAGAAACAATCGGTGAGTGACATGTGACATATTTTTAAAAATAGAAGGAGGTGTATTTTAGGAAGTCTAATTTATTGAACCCAAGCCTTCAACAAAATTCTGTTGAACATTGCTTACATCTAATTTATTTGAATACAAGCCTTCAACAAAATTCTCAATTTATCAATTCAAACGGTTGACGTTTCATCTTACACCAATTTCAATCGTTGAAGATTCAAACGATCGAATTCATCTGTTGAAGATTACTTTATGTTGTTTCTGTTGAAGATCGTTGAGTTATGTTGATCTATTTGATTTCATCAGTTTGGTACGTATGAAGACGATTATATACTGTAATTGAAATAGCATGTTAATAATTTTGTCGTTTGGATCATCATTGTGTCTATACTGTCTGATTTCTGTGAATTTTGTTATTGATTGACATCATCATTGTGTCATAGGTATCATCATTGTGTCATAGGTATCATCATTGTGTCTTTTTGTTCGTCATTGTGTCTTTTGTATTGTTATTGTGTCTAAATAAAACAGTTATTGTGTCTATATTGTTAGATTACTCTGAACATTATCAATATGTTGTTGAACATATTTTATAAATATCAGGTGAGTCTCTATATGTTGTGTCTTTTATGTTGTGTTTGTTATATGAATTTTGTTATTGATTGTCATCATCATTGTGTCTTAGATATCATCATTGTGTCTTTTTGTTTGTCATTGTGTCTTTTGTATTGTCATTGTGTCTGAATAAAATAATTATTGTTAATCAATTGGTTACGAACAAAGACAAGTTGTGTTTTTGCAGAGTTACCTGGAGGGAGCGAACGAAATGAAGCAAAATTCAGTGTACCTGTTAAGCAAAAGACAAAAGGTAGGCCGAAAAGAATGAAACCAGCTTGTGAGTTAGCCATCGAACAAGCAGGAAAAAAATTGAGAAATTGTGGGTTTTGCAAACAACCTGGTCACATTATACGCAATTGCAGTTTATATCTTCAAAGCATTAAGAATAAACAAGTTTCAAACAGCTCAACAGTTGATTCTATGCCTATTCAAGAATAGGATTCATTGTGTCATAAGATTTATTGTGTCATATACTCATTGTGTCATTATATTCATTGTATCATTATATTCATTGTGTCATAATACTCATTGTGTCATGTTTGAAGAGTTTTGTTTACGTTTGATTTTGACGATAAAAACAAGTTGCCAAAATACTATTGTGTAATGTAAAGCAACATATAGCAACAAATATTAACATGCCAACACATAGCAAAATATAATAACATGCCAACATACCAAATTACTATTGTTTCAAATTACCATTGTGTCAAACTACCATTGTGTAAAACTACGATTGTGTTAAATTACCATTGTTTCAAACAACCATTGTGTCAAACAACTATTGTGTCAAACAACCATTGTGTCAAATAACCATTGTGTCAAACAACCATTGTGTCAAACAACCATTGTGTCAAACAACCATTGTGTCAAATTACTTTTTTGCCCCTCCGCCTGTTAGCAGTTTTCCACTTATTTACATTTTTGCCACCTCGTTTTTTTTGAACCGTTGATATATTTTAATGAGTTGATCCAATGGTCAGAATTACTTCTCACCCTTTTTAGGAAATATAGTCACCTTTTTATAAATAAACTTTCAGTGGACTCAAAGTCAATGAAGCCCTACCCAACTCCATATATATTGTATGGATACGTCTTGACTACTGATTCATCAGTTTGTAGACACTTCGAGTGTTTAAATATCTATTTGTTATAAGGGAGAGGATATGCTACAAAGGATATATTTCCAAAAAAGGGTGAGAAGTAATTCTGGCCATTGGATCAACTCATTAAAATAGATCAATGGTTTAAAAAACACGGTGGCAAAAATGTAAAAAGTGGAAAACTGCTAACAGGCGGAGGGGCAAAAAAGTAATTCGACACAATGGTTGTTTGACACAATGGTTATTTGACACAATGGTTGTTTGACACAATAGTTGTTTGACACAATGGTTGTTTGAAACAATGGTAATTTAACACAATCGTAGTTTGACACAATGGTAGTTTGACACAATGGTAATTTGAAACAATAGTAATTTGGTATGTTGGCATGTTATTATATTTTGCTATGTGTTGGCATGTTAATATTTTTTGCTATATGTTGCTTTACATTACACAATAGTATTTTGGTAACTTGTTTTTATCATCAAAATCAAACGTAAACAAAACTCTTCAAACATGACACAATGAGTCTTATGACACAATGAATATAATGACACAATGAATATAATGACACAATGAGTATATGACACAATAATTATGACACAATGAATCCAATTCTTGAATAGGCATAGAATCAACTGTTGAGCTGTTTGAAACGTGTTTATCCTTAATGCTTTGAAGATATAAACTGTAATTGTGTATAATGTGACCAGGTTGTTTGCAAAACCCACAATTTCTCAACTTTTTTACTGCTTGTTCGATGGCTAACTCACGAGCTGACTTCATTCTTTTCGGCCTACCTTTTGTCTTTTGCTTAACAGGTATACTAAATTTTGCTTCATTTTGTTCGCTCCCTCCAGGTAACTCTGCAAACCTATCTCTCTTGCTTGGAGGTAGGGCGACCATTTGAACTTTATCAGCCTTAGACTTGTAACTATTTAAATAATCAAGATAAAAACACAACTCGTCTTTGTTCGTAACCAATTGATTAACAATAATTGTTTAATTCAGACATAATGACAATACAAAAGACACAATGACGAACAAAAAGACACAATGATGATATCTAAGACACAATGATGATGTCAATCAATAACAAAAATCATATAACAAACACAATAACATAAAAGACACAACATAGAGAGACTCACCTGATATTTATAAAATATGTTCAACAACATATTGATAATGTCTAGAGTAATCTAACAGTATAGACACAATAACTGTTTTATTCAGACACAATGACAATACAAAAGAAACAATGACAAACAAAAAGACACAATGATGATACCTATGATACAATGATGATACCTATGACACAATGATGATACCTATGATATAATGATGATACCTATGACACAATGATGATGTCAATCAATAACAAAATTCACAGAAATCAGATAGTATAGACACAATAATGATCCAAACGACAAAATTATTAACATACTATTTCAATTACAGTATATAATCGTCTTCATACGTACCAGACTGATGAAATCAAATAGATCAACATAACTCAACGATCTTCAACATAAACAACATAAAGTAATCTTCAACAAATGAATTCGATCGTTTGAATCTTCAACGATTGAAATTGATGTAAGATGAAACGTCAACCGTTTGAGTCGATAAATTGAGAATTTTGTTGAAGGCTTGTGTTTAAATAAATTAGATGTAAGCAATCTTCAACAGAATTGATGTAAGCCCACAACTTCATCTCAATAAATTAGACTTCCTAAAATACCCCTCCTTCTATTTTTAAAAATATGCCACATGTCACTCACCGATTGCTTCTCACACTTTTTACATAATGTTCACTTTGTATTTGAACCCAAGCCTTGTTATAATATCATAAAAATTAAAACAATATTAGTGTTATAGTTTAAGAACTTTAATGAGAATTGCAAGAGCAAGAAAGAAAAAATGTATAACTTATGAATATATATATAAATGGTGTGTTTTCTCATCTATATTGAGGTGGTATTTATATTATAAAGATCAATCATTTTGGCACACTAAGTAAAATTATTTTATAGATAAGTAGTATAGTAAATTATTTACAAGTTTGACAAAGAATTCATAACTTTGTATGGTAATAATTCATAATACTCTACCTTAAATGACACTTTTCAAACTTCAAGAGCTTAAGTACTGCCGCACTGTAACACCCGTATTTTTTTAGCAAGAAACTAAAAGAATGAGATAGAAAGAAAAAGGAAAGAAAACAAAAGTTTACTTTTGTGGAAGGGCCAAAAGTGTCAAATAGGCAAACTTCCTATTAATTTTGATACAAAAGGTGGTATGGCCACCCACTTTTGTTCACATCATTACCATCTTCGGAGATTTCAGAAAAAGAAAGCAGAACTTGATATTTTAGAGAGAGAAAGAGCAAGATACGGGATTTTTGAAGAAGAATCGGAGAACTCGAAGTTTTTGGTAAGAAATCTCGAGTTTTTGAAGCTTTAGATGATTCTAGACCCGTATATGTGCTTATAAATGTGACTTGTGTGTTCGGGTGGTATGGTGTGTGTGTTTTAGGTGTTAGAACAGTCGAAGAGGCTCGGGTGAAGAGAGTAAATTCGAAGAACAACTAAGGTGAGTTCTAGGCCCCCTTTTTACTCGTTTTTAAAATGATTTGGGGCTGGAAAATGCATGTATGTATGTTTTTATGGATTTGTGTATGAAACCCGTATGTTATGTGCATGTGTATGATTATAGAGTATGTTTTAGGGTGTACATATGCCTATGTTTGTGTTAAGTTTATGCCTGAAATCATATGTACATGCTTAGAAATAGGTATTATGATGTTTGGGGACTGAAATATGACTTAGACACATGAATAGGCTGCTAATACGACTAATCAGACCAAATAATGGTTATATGACTGAACAGTGGTCGTATGACCATTAGAAATTTTCTAAGTGTAGGGTCATATGACTGAACAGTGGTCGTATGACCATTAGATTTTCTAAGTGTAGGATCATGTGACTGAACAGTGGTCGTATGACCATTAGAAATTTTCTAAGTATGTGATTATATGTCTGAACAGTGGTCGTATGACCATTAGATTTTCTAAGTGTAGGATCATGTGACTGAACAGTGGTCGTATGACCATTAGAAAATTTTCTAAGTGTGTGATTATATGTCTGAACAGTGGTCGTATGACCATTAGGAATTTCCTATGTATGGGGGATGATACGACCGAACAGTGGTCGTATGACCTGTAAAAATTTCCTAAGTCTGGGGATGATACGACTGAACAGTGGTCGTATGAATTAGAAGAATTTTCTAAGTTTAAGGTGAAACGACTAAGCAGGGCTCATACGACTGAGCAGTGCTCATACGACTGAACACTTAGAATTTTTACAGAAATTTTCTGGAAATCTGATTTAAGGGGTTTTGACCAGAGTTGACTAGGGTTAATAAATGATGATGTTTTATGAATGTAATGATGATAATTGATCGACCCTTATTACTACTGATTTTATTATCAGTATTTTATTATTATTAACAATATTATTATTATTTTAATATTGTTAAATATGTACTGGCATGACGAAGAATGACTAAGATTTAACGAAGAGCATAATCATTAATAAGTAAAAATATTAATGATAATGAGAAATGGAATGTAAAGTGAAAGATAATGAAAGAGGAACATGATGAATGAATGCATGCATTAATAAATGAGCGAATGAACGTAAGAAAGGCTTGCAAGCAAATGAATGGAGGTGCACACCCCTGGCAGGTGTTAGCTCAACTGTGATGCGGGTTAGCTACCCCGAAGGATGCACACAGGGTCAATCCTCGAGATTGGCATAGAGGTGAGCGACTCGGTGTCGCAACAGACTCACAGGATGTAGGTCAATCTTTGTGATCGACTTAGAGGTGAGTGACTTGGTGTCACAACAGACTCACAGTATGTAGGTCAATCCTCGAGATTGGCTTAGAGGTGAGCGACTTGGTGTCGCAACAGACTCACAGCTTAAGTAAAGATTAATGATAAAAGTACGAAAGGAACGATGATGAAGATAATGAAAGTATTACCTACGTGTACGTATGATGTATGATCAACTATGAAAGTGAGGAACGTTTTTTTTGAATGAAAAGTAAAGTATTTTAACTATAAAACTAGAACTCACTCAGCAACGCTGACTTTTATGTATTTTCCAGTTGGCAGGTAACAGGTTGCTGAGGATGGCACACAGGGATGGCTACTTGACGGGCAAGACTGACATCCAAATTATGTTTTGACGATACTGTTGTTTTGTAATTCATTCGACTAATAGTTTTGTGACTTAGAAACTAGAATGTATTGCTTAACAACAGTTTTTAAAATGAATGGATGGTTTTTGTTAAACTTAATTCCGCTGCTTAAATTTATAATATGTATGTTTTATGCTGTGAATGACCGACTGTGAGGTGCCCGGAATCAGGGCCTTACAAGTTGGTATCAGAGCAAAAGTTTAAGTAAAATGGGTAAATTTTCAAAATAAACCTTAGCTTAAACTGAGAATGGGACGGAAAGAGGGATGTCAGCCCGAGTAGCCATGTGCCATCAGGTATTGTTTTTCTTAAAAGTTAATCGGTATTAAGTGCGTGTGCTATGTGATTTATGTGTTCTTAGTAGATTTGGATGCTGATGTAGTCAGGATAGGAAGTGCTTGGGGTGTGAAGAGTAAAGTAAGTGGCTAATCACAACTGGCCACTGTAATTAGGGACTTACTATACTTGACATAAACTAAGCTGTTCCTTGAATGACTGTTTTAGTGTTTGAATCTTATAGTGCATAGGAGAATGGCTGGGAAGAAACCTTCTAAGGCTGCTAGAGGTAGAGGTCGTCCGCGTACGACTAGGAGCAGTGCTAAAGCTCCTAAGACGACTCCCGTGAACCCTGAGGTTCCTGACCGGAACGAAGAAACTGAGAATGCGAGCCTGAATGCCTCAGCTAGGGAGGCGATTGCTGATGAGGTACACCAGATCCTGCAAGCAGTTATGCCATCTGTGGTGACCGACGTTATTCGTGCTGTGAGGAATGAGGAGAGAAAGGAGAAGGAGGACAGGAAAGAGTCAACTGGGAAGGAAAGCAAGGGAGGAGAGGAACGACCGGATCCTGAGATAGTAGTATCTGATGAAGAGGAAGATGATGTGGTAGGGGTGACAACCAAAGGATGCAATTACGGGGCATTCCAGAGGTGCAGGCCCCCGACTTTTGACGGAAATGGCAATGCTGCTGCTGCCCACCGTTGGGTAAGGGAGATGGAGGCGGTACTCGAGATCAGCGAGTGCAGGGAAGATCAGAAGGTGAAATTTGCCACCCACTCTTTTACCGACTCAGCACTATGTTGGTGGGACAATATTGTCCAAGCTGAGGGCAGCAGGGCTATAGACAAGATGAAGTGGCCCGAGTTGAAGAAGCTGGTAGTTGAGGAATTCTGTCCTCACAGGGAACTGGATAAGATTGAGAGGGAGTTTCTGCAACTCGAGGCGGGAACCATGAACCACCAGCAATACACTGCCAAGTTCAATGAGATGGCGAGGCTGGTGCCAGATCAGGTGACACCGGTATCTCGCAAGATTAACCGGTATATACAGGGGCTACCAGCCGATATTCGTAGGCATTTGATTGCTGCACGACCAAGCACTTTTAGGTCGGCAGTAGATTTGGCTGGGAGGCTTTATGATGAGAGGGAGGTAGCAGATGCGGAGGTGAAGAAGGCTGGTGGTGGTGACCGAAACTGGAATGGGAAACGGTTCGGGCGTGGTGGCTTTACCCCGAACAACAAAAGGATGAGAATGGATGACCGTAGGGTGGGGTCATCAAGCTCGAGGCCCAAAAGGTGTGGCAAGTGCGGGAAGGAGCATACGGGTGAGTGCAGATCGGGGCTCAACGTGTGTTTCAAGTGTGGGAAGCCGGGCCACATCTTGAAAGACTGTAAGGAGCTGAGGTGTTATAACTGCGGTGAGGTGGGCCATATGAGCAAAGACTGCAGGAAGCAGAGGGTGGAGAGTTCCAGGGCAAAGAAGATAGCTGGGACTGAAGGGCAGAAGGCGAGCGCCAGAGCTTTCACCATGACCAGAGAGGAGGCTAGGACGGACCCCGATGTTGTGTCAGGTACGTTTCTAGTAAATCAAACTCTTGCTTCTGTGTTATTTGATTCTGGTACTAGTAGGAGTTTCATTTCTACTACTTTCTGTGCTAAAGTGCCTGTTAGTAGTAAATGCATTAGTGAGCCCTTTGATGTAGAAACTGCTATTGGTAAGTCCACTAGAGTTACTGATGTGATAGAGGACTGTACCATAGAGTTAGAAGGCCATAGGTTTGCTGCTAGATTACATGTGATGCCCCTAGGTGGATTTGATGTAGTACTAGGGATGGATTGGTTGGCAACCTATGAAGCGAATATCGTATGTCGAAAGAAGATGATTAGATTGACGGCATCTGACGGAAGTCTGGTGACAATATACGGTGATCGGTAACGATGATTCCGAAGGTGATTTCGATGGCGGTGGCGGGGAAGTGCATGAGGCGTGGGTGCAACGCCTACCTATGTTATGTGAAGGATGTGGAAACACCAACACCACAACTATCCGACGTTCCGGTTGTGTGTGAGTTTCCAGATGTGTTCCCGGAAGACTTATCGGGATTGCCACCTGACCGCAAAATCGAATTTCAAATTGACTTAATACCCGGTGCCCAACCTGTCGCCAAGGCACCGTATCGATTAGCTCCTACGGAGATGAAGGAGTTGATGGAGCAACTGCAGGAGTTGCTGGATAAGGGCTTCATTAGACCGAGTATCTCTCCTTGGGGTGCTCCGGTCTTATTCGTGAAAAAGAAGGACGGTAGCATGAGAATGTGTATCGACTACCGTGAATTGAACAAGTTGACCATAAAGAATCGGTATCCGTTACCGAGGATCGATGACTTGTTCGACCAGCTCCAGGGTGCCAGTTGGTTCTCGAGGATAGATCTTCGATCTGGCTACCATCAATTGAAGGTAAAGGAGCAGGAGATTCCTAAAACAACTTTTCGTACACGTTATGGACACTATGAGTTTCTCGTTATGTCATTTGGTCTAACTAACGCGCCAGCTGCTTTTATGGATTTGATGAACCGAGTGTGTCGGCCAATGTTAGATAAATCAGTGATTGTGTTCATCGATGATATCCTGATTTATTCGAGGAGCGAAGAAGAGCATGCCGGCCACATTCGGGAGGTGTTGGAAACTTTGAGAAGGGAGAAGCTGTATGCTAAGTTCTCCAAATGTGCTTTCTGGTTACGCGAGGTGCAATTTCTGGGTCACGTGGTAAATGCAGAGGGAATCATGGTGGACCCAGCAAAGGTTGAGGCTGTGATGCAATGGAAATCACCAAAGACGCCATCCGAGATTCGCAGCTTCTTGGGATTGGCGGGCTATTACAGGAGATTTATTCAGGACTTCTCCAATATAGCCTCACCTTTGACTAAGTTGACTCGCAAGGACGTGAAATTCGTATGGGGTCGAGAGCAGGAGACTGCCTTTGAGGAGTTGAAGACAAGACTGACACAAGCTCCTGTCTCGACATTGCCCGAGGGAAATGAAGACTTAGTGGTCTATTCGGATGCATCTTATTTTGGGCTAGGTTGTGTGTTGATGCAACGTGGAAAGGTGATAGCCTACGCATCTCGACAGCTGAAGACCCACGAACTCAACTATCCCACACACGATCTAGAATTAGCCGCGGTGGTTTTCGCGTTGAAGATTTGGCGACACTATCTATACGGGACAAAGTGCACAATCTTCACCGACCACAAAAGCTTGAAGTACTTCTTCGAGCAGAAAGATCTGAACATGAGGCAGAGGCAATGGTTGGAACTAATAAAGGATTATGATTGCGAAATCCATTACCACCCGGGCAAAGCCAATGTGGTGGCTGATGCCCTTAGCCGGAAGGAAAGGCCTGAGCCGATTCGGGTGAAGGCTTATCAGCTGATTATGACCTCTGATGTGATGACACAGGTTAAGGAGTTTCAAGACGAGGCTTTGAAAGAAGATCGTCTTAACTCCGAAAGGATGAGAGGTCTAGTCACGGAATTAGGCGAGAACACTCTTGGTGTTAAGACCCGATTTGGGCGAATGTGGATTGCTCGATACGGGGATCTACGCGAAAAGATCATGGATGAGGCCCATAAGACTCGATACTCCATTCACCCCGGTGCTACCAAAATGTACCACGATATGAAGAAGGATTACTGGTGGCCGGGTATGAAACGTGATGTAGTGGAGTACGTGAGTAAATGCCTAACTTGCTTACAAGTGAAGGCAGAACACCAGAAGCCTTACGGGAAGATCCAACCGTTGGATATACCCGAGTGGAAGTGGGAGCACATCACCATGGACTTCATCACGAAGTTACCACGTACCCCTAAGGGGTATGATGCTATATGGGTGATAGTTGACCGCCTGACGAAGAGTGCCCACTTCCTACCGATCCGCGAAACGTACTCATCTGAAAGATTGGCGGATCTGTTCATCAAAGAAATTGTAGCTCGTCATGGTGTACCGGTGTCTATTGTGTCTGATCGCGACACCCGGTTTACCTCTAAGTTTTGGAAGAGATTTCATGATGCAATGGGGACGAGGCTACACATTAGTACAGCATATCACCCTCAGACAGACGGTCAGTTTGAGAGGACGATCCAAACACTTGAAGACATGCTTCGGGCGTGCGTGATCGATTTTGGAGGAAGTTGGGATGACCACTTGCCGTTAGCAGAATTCTCGTACAACAATAGCTATCATGCCAGTATTGGCATGCCACCTTACGAGATGCTATACGGTAGGAGATGTAGGACGCCCGTATGTTGGGGAGACATTGGGCAGAAAGAACTGGGAGGTGTTGAGGTGATCGAAGCAACGAATGAGAAATTGGAAAAGATCAAAGCCTTCATGAAGGCGGCGAAAGATAGACAAAAGTCGTATGCTGACAAGAGGCGAAGACCGATAGAGTTCAAGGTTGGTGACCGAGTCATGTTGAAGGTCTCGCCCTGGAAAGGAATCATTAGATTCAGGAAACGAGGTAAGCTAAGCCCGAGATATATAGGACCTTTCCGAATTGTCGCACGAGTAGGAGAGGTGGCCTATCGACTTGAGCTGCCAGATGAGTTAAGTGGAATTCATCCCACATTCCATGTATCTCATCTGAGGAAGTGCTTAGCTGATGAAGATATGATTGTTCCACTGGAGGATATTGAAGTAGACGAACGGCTCAATTACGTGGAGCAACCAGTGGCAATCATTGATCGTAAAGAAAGAGGTTGAGGAATAAAGTGGTTCCTCTTGTGCGTGTACAGTGGAAGCACAGGAAGGGATCCGAGTCTACGTGGGAGACTGAGGAGGAGATGAGACAACATTACCCACAACTGTTTGAGGAATAACAGGTTTCGGGGACGAAACCTATATAAGGGGGTGGACTTGTAACACCCGTATTTTTTTAGCAAGAAACTAAAAGAATGAAATAGAAAGAAAAAGGAAAGAAAACAAAAGTTTACTTTTGTGGAAGGGCCAAAAGTGTCAAATAGGCAAACTTCCTATTAATTTTGATACAAAAGGTGGTATGGCCACCCACTTTTGTTCACATCATTACCATCTTCGGAGATTTCAGAAAAAGAAAGCAAACTTGATATTTTAGAGAGAGAAAGAGCAAGATACGGGATTTTTGAAGAAGAATCGGAGAACTCGAAGTTTTTGGTAAGAAATCTCGAGTTTTTGAAGCTTTAGATGATTCTAGACCCGTATATGTGCTTATAAATGTGACTTGTGTGTTCGGGTGGTATGGTGTGTGTGTTTTAGGTGTTAGAACAGTCGAAGAGGCCCGGGTGAAGAGTGTAAATTCGAAGAACAACTAAGGTGAGTTCTAGGCCCCCTTTTTACTCGTTTTTAAAATGATTTGGGGCTGGAAAATGCATGTATGTATGTTTTTATGGATTTGTGTATGAAACCCGTATGTTATGTGCATGTGTATGATTATAGAGTATGTTTTAGGGTGTACATATGCCTATGTTTGTGTTAAGTTTATGCCTGAAATCATATGTACATGCTTAGAAATAGGTATTATGATGTTTGGGGACTGAAATATGACTTAGACACATGAATAGGCTGCTAATACGACTAATCAGACCAAATAATGGTTATATGACTGAACAGTGGTCGTATGACCATTAGAAATTTTCTAAGTGTAGGGTCATATGACTGAACAGTGGTCGTATGACCATTAGATTTTCTAAGTGTAGGATCATGTGACTGAACAGTGGTCGTATGACCATTAGAAATTTTCTAAGTATGTGATTATATGTCTGAACAGTGGTCGTATGACCATTAGATTTTCTAAGTGTAGGATCATGTGACTGAACAGTGGTCGTATGACCATTAGAAAATTTTCTAAGTGTGTGATTATATGTCTGAACAGTGGTCGTATGACCATTAGGAATTTCCTATGTATGGGGGATGATACGACCGAACAGTGGTCGTATGACCTGTAAAAATTTCCTAAGTCTGGGGATGATACGACTGAACAGTGGTCGTATGAATTAGAAGAATTTTCTAAGTTTAAGGTGAAACGACTAAGCAGGGCTCATACGACTGAGCAGTGCTCATACGACTGAACACTTAGAATTTTTACAGAAATTTTCTGGAAATCTGATTTAAGGGGTTTTGACCAGAGTTGACTAGGGTTAATAAATGATGATGTTTTATGAATGTAATGATGATAATTGATCGACCCTTATTACTACTGATTTTATTATCAGTATTTTATTATTATTAACAATATTATTATTATTTTAATATTGTTAAATATGTACTGGCATGACGAAGAATGACTAAGATTTAACGAAGAGCATAATCATTAATAAGTAAAAATATTAATGATAATGAGAAATGGAATGTAAAGTGAAAGATAATGAAAGAGGAACATGATGAATGAATGCATGCATTAATAAATGAGCGAATGAACGTAAGAAAGGCTTGCAAGCAAATGAATGGAGGTGCACACCCCTGGCAGGTGTTAGCTCAACTGTGATGCGGGTTAGCTACCCCGAAGGATGCACACAGGGTCAATCCTCGAGATTGGCATAGAGGTGAGCGACTCGGTGTCGCAACAGACTCACAGGATGTAGGTCAATCTTTGTGATCGACTTAGAGGTGAGTGACTTGGTGTCACAACAGACTCACAGTATGTAGGTCAATCCTCGAGATTGGCTTAGAGGTGAGCGACTTGGTGTCGCAACAGACTCACAGCTTAAGTAAAGATTAATGATAAAAGTACGAAAGGAACGATGATGAAGATAATGAAAGTATTACCTACGTGTACGTATGATGTATGATCAACTATGAAAGTGAGGAACGTTTTTTTTGAATGAAAAGTAAAGTATTTTAACTATAAAACTAGAACTCACTCAGCAACGCTGACTTTTATGTATTTTCCAGTTGGCAGGTAACAGGTTGCTGAGGATGGCACACAGGGATGACTACTTGACGGGCAAGACTGACATCCAAATTATGTTTTGACGATACTGTTGTTTTGTAATTCATTCGACTAATTGTTTTGTGACTTAGAAACTAGAATGTATTGCTTAACAACAGTTTTTAAAATGAATGGATGGTTTTTGTTAAACTTAATTCCGCTGCTTAAATTTATAATATGTATGTTTTATGCTGTGAATGACCGACTGTGAGGTGCCCGGAATCGGGGCCTTACACGCACTAAAAACCTTGCTAAAGAAAACCTAATAGGAAAAAATCTAGCTAAGGAGAAAAGGACGAAGCAACATAAGCACGCTTCTATTGCTACGTAACAATAGAGCAGGATAGCCTTTTACGCCCACCTGTTTGAATTTGAGGGTAAAGAGCTTGCTTCTTATACGGGATCCGACCATCCAGCTGAGCAAGTGCAGCTTATAACTCCCTATCACAATGTCTTCTTCAGATCATTATATTGTGTATACGTGTCGCATGCCAATATCATAAGCATGTTTTTTGAAAGTTGTTCTAAGGAGTGCTTTTGTGAAAAGATTAGCTAGATTGTTGCTAGATTGAACGTATCTCATTTCAACTTGTTTATCTTTAATAAGATCTTGAGTGTATGAAAAGAATCTTGGTTGTATAAGTTTTGTTCTATCACTTTTGATATACTCTTCTGTTATTTGTGAGACACAAGTTGCATTATCTTCAAGATTGGTGTTGCATTTCTATCTTTCTCCAATCCACAAGAAGTTTATATAAGTTATGTCATAGATCTTATCCATACACATTCTTTTGAAGCTTCATGTAGTGCAATGACTTCAGCATGATTTGAGGATGTTGCAACAAGTGTTTGTTCCTAAAAACACCATGAAATCACAGTTCCTCCATTCTTAAATATGTATCTAGTTTGAGATTTTACTTTATGGGGATCAGATAAATAACCTACTTTTGCATAACCAACCAACCCTTCTTTTGAATTATTAGTATAAAACAATCCTAAATCAATAGTACCTTAGAGATATCAAAAAATATGTTTAATCCCGTTACAATGCTTTTTAGTAAAGGCCGAACTAAATCTTGCCAACAAATTAACTGAAAAAAAATTTTCAGGTCTCATACAGTTAGTATGATACATAAGAGCTCTAATTGCACTGATATATGGTATCTCTCTGTTGGATCTATTGAGGCTGATGCAACCAAAACAACACTTAGAAGAAATCTGTACAAACTAAGGTGCTGTTTGTTTTTTCTGCAGGAAAACGTCTGCAGTCTGCGGACCACATCTGCAGACATCTGCAGTAGAAGAGGTGGACCAAACGTTTGCAGTCTGCTAGAAAAAGACTGTTTGATTTTTTATATATGTGCATGATTAAATTGATCAACAATTAAAGACTTTTAACCTGCAAGAAGTCCTCTAAAGAGCTGATCAACAGCAACAGAAAGCTTTTCATAGCTATCATAAGCATTAAGATCAACTTTTCGACCGATTGGGACGCCGATCATGTTGATCTTCACAAAGAAACCTTTTTGGCTACTTTCTACCATGAATTTATAGCTAAAGTAAATGAGAAATATGAAAAAGATACCTTTTATGAGCTGCTTTTTGTGGTGATTTGTAGTTCTTGTGTGCATCTGCAACAGACCAATCTTCAACACCAGGTGGACCAAGCCTTAATTCAAGCTTATTTTCATTACCATTTCCATGGGTGACTTTTGACCCTTGAATATTGTTATTATTATTATCATCTTTTTCAGCAAACCAATTTCTTCCATTAGGAATCAAATTCAACAGCTGAGGATGCTGCAAATCTTCATCTGTTCTTGAATACCCACCTTCCATTACAATCTTTTCACTCAAAACCAAGATGAAATCACTCAACCAACAACAAAAAAAGATCTTTTTTCAAAGTTTTTATGAAAGAAACTCAAGAAAACTAGCAAGATGTAATCAAAACTGAAAACCCATATGAAATTATATAACAGAACTACAGATGACTTGATGAGTGATGGATTCTTTTTGGGTTTGTAGTTATATTGCGTCTAACTGTGTGTGTTCTTTATGGCTATGGCTGTATAAAGCTGTGGTGTCTCAAATCTTGAAGATGATGACACAGAGTAGGGAAGAACAAAGGGTGTCTGAAAATGAAGCGAAAATAAGGAAAGATTACAGAGATGAAAGAAAGATAGATTCTTTTTCACTCAAAAGACAGAGGGTGTAATGTGTGTAGACACACAACCATCTGCATCTTCATCTTCTCCAATCTTCCCCAAAAGACAGAGGGCTGGCGGAGCGGGCGGAGGTAGCGACGGAGGAGGGTGGCGGAGCCGCGGACGTCGCGAGGCAGTGGGCTGGCGGAGCGGGCGGAGGTCGCGACGGAGGGAACTGGCGGAGGTCGCGAGGCGGCAACAGGAGGTCCGGTGAAGGGGGCCGGCCGGCGGTACCTTGGTAGGAGATGAGAGGAGAAGAGGAGAAGAGGTGGAGGGAGCTGGTGTTTTATGTTTTGTGAAGAGAGGAGAAGTGAAGAAGAGGTAAATCTCTTTCCGTCTGAAGACTCTGGTCCATGTCTTCCCCAAGAAGACCTCAGGAAGACATTTTTAAATGAAATGTCTTCCGAAAATCAAACAGTCTATTCTATTAAAATCTCTTCCTGCATCTGCGTGCGCGCAGATGAAGAGGTTGGGAAGAGCTTTTTATAAAAAACAAACACCACCTAAGAGAAGTCTTCCGAAGGCAATGCTGCAGCTTCCGAAGGAAATGCTACAACTTCCAAAGCTTCTATGGTGATCTTTCGAAGAGCTTCTGAAGGATGAACTCAATCTTCCTAGACTTAGAAGATCTCCTTCCAAAGTAAACAATTAAAAGAATGAAGACAAATTCTTCCGTAGACAAAGCCTCGGAAGAAGCTGTGTCTTCCGAAGTATAAAATGGTTTAGAAGAACTTATTCTTCCAAAGCCATTTTACCTTTGGAAGAATCACAGTATGAACCAGTGGACAAAGCATGGTCAGACTGACACTTGCTACCTACTTTGATTCTCTGCAAGATGCCTTCCACGTTCATGTGGTTGACCTTACTTTTGTCTACTGTTCACAATTCCTTAGTTAGTACAGCTGTAACTTTTAGTTGGTAACCAAAAGGTAAGTCATGGACCTATCATGACTACCTTATCTTAGATAATACTTTATTAAGATACCCTAACTCTAGAAATGTAGTATTTGTTTAGAAGTAAGTCCCAGCATGTTATCTACGTATAACAAGCTGTAGATAGTAGTATATATAGTCGCTCATTGTAACTTAGTATCCATACTTCTGCATGAGTCTTGTAATACTTAGTTAAGAGATAATATACAAGTATCTTAAAAACCACTTCTTATGTTCTTTATTTATTATATTATTATCAACTGAGTTCTTGATTCTGCATTCATCAAACGAGTGATATTTAACAGTTTGTGAGAAACACTAAGTGTTGAGAGAACAATATCAATCCTGCACTCTGGACCAAGAACCTCTTCATTATCTTCGTAATGGCGAAATGGGTCATTATCAATACTTTGTGATCTAACAACCATCGGGGTGCTTAAAGGATTTGCTTTGTTCATATTGAAATGATTTAGGAGTTAATTTCTTAGTATAAGTAAACTGATATATGTATTGAAATGATTTAGGAGTTAATTTCTTAGTATAAGTAAACTGATATATGAGTATTCTATTATGCATATTGTTAGGCCCCCCTTTCCCAGGGAACCTCACAGTTGTTCATTCACGGCAAAACATAGATTTAAAGCAATCATTTACTCATATAAGTATAAATACATATTGCAGCAGAAAGATACGGTAATTTCAATTCATTACAATGTAGTTAAATTAAAACATAAGCATCGTCTTTAACTATCAAAACTATTTAAAGTCCTCTTGTATACTCCTCCATCAGGGATGCCAGTATTTAGGTGCCAAGAAGCTTCAGTCCCATGCTCCCATCCCATAAGCCCTAACTCTCACCTGTCAACTGATAAGCATACAAAAGTCAGCTTCGCTGAGTGAATTCTAGGTTTGCTTTGTTAAATAACTTTTGTAAAAAGTATTAGCTTTAGCAGGTTGAAAATAATCACCATCTATCAGAACATCAGTACACACGAGCTATCACTTTATCGATACTTTATCATTACGTGTTAATTATTATTCTTCTTTATCCGTCAATTCTCTGTCACTATCGGTGCCTATGATAAACACAGGACTTTACCGACACGCCAATTTAGGACTTACTGTCATACCCAATCAGGCCATTATTGTCATGCCAATCCAGGCCTTACTGACCTGCCTGTTCGAGCATTTACTTTATCCGGGTGAGGGCACAACGAATGCAACCCTCCTTTATCCATTGCTTGCAAGGCTTTACTTTATCCAGGTACACGTTATGGGCCCAATAACAGTTCTTTAGGTTTCACTTATATCTTTAGTTTTCACATACACTTAACACATAATAGGAAGCAAACTCTTAGTCTAAGCATTCACATTTCATCAATCATGAGAGATAAACTAGATAACTGACCCTCCGCGGAACAGCGGGGGTTCGAGGGCGGCAACCCCTGATAGCGGGGTTCTAGGGGCGGCAGCCCCTAGTGGGGTCCAAGGGGCAACGCCCCTGGCTGGGGCCGGGCTGCCAGGTCAGCGCGCCTGAAAATTATTTTGAACTATTTAAATGGCACATTTTACTTTAGAAAATTTTATTTTCTTGATAAAAGGTCTTAAAAACCGTCCTCATAAAAGTATGTATTTTAGTATGCATATCATCCCAAAACATTAAAAACGGGTAAAGGAGGGGGTCCAGAACTCACCTGAGCTTATCCAAATAGCTTAAATTCTAAGTCACTTAAGCTATAGTCTGAATACTCTAGCTGCACGAAAGTTAATACACAAAAACGTCATTTTCTTCATAGTTTCGCTGACAGTTCGCTGGTAGTTTCGCTGGGCAGCACTTCTGGCAGTTTCGCTGGACAGATTCACTACCATGAGCGCCCAACTTTCGTTGGAATTTCCTAGTTTCACAATGTCTATAGGTCAGCCTAAGTACTTAGTGAAATTATCAGTGAAACTATAGTTTCGCAGTAGCGAAACTGTAGTTTCGCTAGAAATCCTTTAGTTTCGCTGGATAAATAAACAGTTTCGCTGGATGAATACTCAGTTTCGCTGGATCGGGGCCTAGTTTCGCTGGATGAACAAAAACTAAGAACCAGCCCGTTTTTAACCCAAAATCTTAACTTTTTACGTCCAAATCCTTAGTTTACCATCCATGAAGCCATATCTAACCTTTTTACTCGTTTTCATACGTAAAAATTTGACCTTTATGTGTTTTATCGAAACTTTTCAAAACCCAAAACCCTAGAATCCGGGTTTGATAAACAGAAGGGTTTAGAGGTCGATTCTTACCTGGTTTTGTTGCTCTTTTCTTAGGATTTGATGCTCCAATCACCCAGATCTTCAATCTTCCAACCTTTCAAGCTCCAAATCTTGAGTTTTCTTCACTTTCTCTCTCTACTTTCTCTTTCTACAAATTTGGGGGCTAGGGTTAAAATGCTAGAATGGAGCTGATCATGCATTGTTTAAGGGCTGATTAAGGGCCCTTAAACCCGTCAAAACATAGCCCATTAAGGCTAATTTGGTCCATAGCCCACTAATTTACCTTTATTTCTTAAATTAACCCTTAAAGGCCCATTATTATTAAGTGGCTTGTTTCGGGAAATTTTGGGGCGTTACACATATGCTCAATTTGAAACCAAGACAATATTTAGTTTTTCTAAGGTCTTTCATTTCATATTCTTTCTTTACAAGATCAATTGGTTCATTAATTTCC
Source organism: Flaveria linearis (assembly GCA_024085815.1). NCBI lineage: Eukaryota > Viridiplantae > Streptophyta > Magnoliopsida > Asterales > Asteraceae > Flaveria > Flaveria linearis. The sequence goes on along the minus strand of CM044004.1, from coordinate 61,579,683 downwards.
TTTTGTGTCCCAATTATATTTAGATCATCAACATATACAGCTATGATCACATATCATGATGTTGTCTTATTAATGAAGACGTATGAACAAATAAGGTTATTTGTGTATCCTTTACTTATCAAATAACCACTTAAACAATTGTACCACATCCTTCCAGATTGTTTGAGTCCATACAAGGATCTTTGTAATTTGATGGAATACATTCCCTTAGGCTTTGATCTTAATGCTTTGGGGAGTTTAAAAGCTTTAGGGATTTTCATATAGATGTCACTATCTAGTGATCCATACAAGTAAGTTATGACAACGTTATAAGATGCAACTCCAAATTTTTAGAGATTGCAAATCTGATTAAATATCTAAAGGTAATTGCATCCATAATAGGTGAGTATGTTTCCTCATAATTAATCTCTGGCCTTTGTTAAAAACATTGAGCTACAAGTCTGGATTTATCCTTTTTGTAATATATTAGGATGTGATCTATGGCATGTCATAGTCACCAGTCAAAAGGCAATCTGCCTTTTGACTCTACATTGATTTTGTTGTCTAGTTCATGTATCCAGCTGGCCTTCAAAGTAAGGCCAGCTGTAGGTTGTAGTATAAGTATTTTCTGGTCCTTGTAACTAGGTAGTGGTGTAGAACTTTGTAAAGCGTTTTGTAAGGAACTAGAAGATCAATATACATCAACCTTGAAAACCAGCTGCTTGTGTGTTGTTCTAGTTTCTGTCTCATTTACATTTTGTGTTTCTTAGTTCTCTAAACTCAGTTTATCAGTTCCCTATTTGAATTGTTAAGTGTTGTCATACACTCTCCTCTTTATGTTGTTGTGTTGTAAAAGTGCATAAACCCTTCACCTGGTCCTGTAATTGGTATCAGAGCTTCTCAGGCTCTTGATATAAGATCTCACCATCTTAAGATCCCTCACACACACAAAAATACTTAACCCTTTAAATGGCAGCTATCTCTAAAGCTGATATGGAAACTGGAACCATGACAAAGTCCCCACTGATCATTCTTCATGACTTTGACACTTGGTGCTAAAGAATGGAAGGCTTCATCAAGTGTCAAGATTCAAGAATGTAAGGCCCCGTTCCTGGGCACCTCACAGTTGGTCGTCATTACCCATAAAACATACATTTAATATAACTTAATAAAAACCATGCAGCGGAAACTTTAAATTTTACTAAAAATGCTTTGCAAAGTAATACAACACCTGTTACAAAATATCATTTGTTTGCATTACAATACAAAAACATTAACAAAAGAACGCCATCCCAAAAGAGCTGAGTAGCCGCTTCGTGCCATCCTCAGCAACACTACCTGTCAACTGGAAAATACATAAAAGTCAGCGTTGCTGAGTGAGTTCTAGTTTTGTATTAAAACATACTTTTACTTATTTAAAAGTATCCTTTCGTTCATGCGTTCATACATCATACGTACACATAGATAATATTCATTATTATCTTCATCTTTCGTTATTCATCATTATCTTTAACTTCTCGTATGGATTCTGTCAGACTTTACCCACTTCATAGCACTCGGCTATGATTACTGTGGTCGAATGACAAGAATCCCGTTCATACTTACTTGCACGCATTGAAAGGTTAATTGTACCAATACCATATGCTACACCCCAATCAGTCTTAGCTACCGGGCCGTAATCAACATATGACGGGAGCGTATGCCCGGTACTAGATCAGTCTTAGCTACTGGGCCGTAGTCAACATATGACGGGAGCGTATGCCCAGTACTAGAGGTAAGCGGTAGAGGTACCATGAACATGGTCAATCACATAGAAGGACCAATCGCGTTATTCAATGCTTGCAAGACATAATTCATTCGTTCATTAATGCATGTATTCATCATCGTTCTTCTTTTCATTCATTCGTTAATACATGCATTCGTCATCATGTTCCTCTTTCATTATCTTTCTCTTTACGATACGTAATACTTCATTATTTCATTTCTCGTTATTCGTAAAGTTTCAGAAAGATAAGCATACAAAATTATCAGGAACACACATCATACATACTCATCATACGTTCATCATCACGCATTCATCATCATACATAGCATCATACCTTACTTAACAATATTTTAATAATATTGTTAACAGTAATATACTAATAATAATATTAGTAACAATTAGGGTTATTCATACTCATCATTATATGCATGAGACATCATCATTTATTTACCCTAGTCAACCCTGGTCAAACCCCGAACTTCGGGCTTACTGGAAATTTCCTGAAAATTTCTAAGTGTTCTAGGCGTTTTAGCCCTGTTGGGCGTATAAGCCTCTGGGCGTATGAGCACTATTAGTCGTATGAGCACTGCTGGACTTTTCACTTAACACTTAGAATTATCAACTGGTCATACGACCACACTGTTGGTCGTATGACCACTGCTGGTCGTACCATCCCTGGACTTAGAAACATATTTGGATCATACGACCACTGTTGGTCGTATGAGTCCACACTTAGAAAATTTCCACATGATCATACGACCACTGTTAGTCGTATGAGTCCTGTGGGTCTCATACTTAGAAAATATCATATATTCATACGACCACTGTTGGTCGTATGAGTCCTATTGGGCTCAACACTTAGAAAAATATTCTGGTCATACGACCACACTGTTGGTCGTATGACCACTAGTGGACTTACCAACTTTTACTTATTTATTCTAAGTCCCATTTTCAGTCACATTAGCATCCTACTCATGTGTCTAATTCATAATCCGAATCCAGAACATCAAAATGCCTATTTATAAACATATGCACATAATTCTAAGCATAAATTTAACATAAACATAAACATACATACAATCAATTCATACGGGTATCAACCCACAATTTTATAAAAGCATATTTACATGCATTTCCAGCCCCAAAACATTTAAAAACAGTAAAAACGGGGTCTAGAACTCACCTTAGTCGTCTTCTTCGAATTTACACTCTTCAACCCGAACCTTCTCAACTCGTTCTAACACCTAGAACACACACACACAGTGCACCCGAACACACTAGTTACATTTATAAGCACACATACGGTTCTAGAATCGTCTAAAACTTCAAGAACTCAAGATTTCTTACCAAAAACTTCTAGTTTTTAGATTCTTCTTCAAAAATCCCGAGAGTGTTCTGCTCCTGCTACTTTCTCTCTCTAAAAATATCGAATGAAGGGATGTGCAGACAACATGGGTGGCCATACCACCTTTTGTATAAAGAATTAATAGAAAGTTTGGCCAATAGACACTTTTGGCCCTTAAACAAAAGTAACTTTTGTTTTTCTTTCCTTTCTCTTTCTATTTTATTCTTTTAAATTCTTTACTAAAAATTTACGGGTGTTACAAAGAATGAGGGAATCTGTTGTCTCTGGACCTTACATACCAAAAACTCCTTCAGCTGCTGCTGGAGGTGGTATGATCCCCAAGGATGTGGCTAACTACTCAGAAGAAGATAGAAAGAGAGTAGAAATTGATCAAAAAGCCATGACATCCCTTCAGACTGCTCTTCCAAACTCTATATACAGAGGTTTCATGAAATGCAAAACAGCTAAGCAGCTTTAGGATGCATTGAAACTAATGTATGAGGGTTCTACTGAAGCCAAGGAGAATAAGAAGGATCTCCTAAAGCAGCAGTTTGAAAATTTCACCTTCAAAATAGGTGAGACCATGACTCAACAATACTTCAGGTATGTTGAGATTGTGGATACCCTAGTGGATGTTGGAGTAACTCTTGAGAGCACGGACATTGTAAGGAAGTTTATGTCCTTCTTCCTAGGCAATGGACACATTATTGTGTTGTAATCAAGAGAACTGAGAACCTTAAGACTCTTACTCTGATAGAGTTGTATGGTATTCCCAGTGGATACCAGATGGAGATGAACATGTAAGGTTCATCTGGAAACTCCAACAATCAAATGGGTTCATCCCTTCATGTGACTGAAAGGGATAGCATAGAACCCCAGCATCATCTCATATGCTACCCTGACATCTCACAAAAGGGTCCTTTCATCACCTTCCCGGAGACACCAAGGGAGAACTATACTCAAGGAAGCCCATTCCAAGAGACAAGTTCTTCTCAAGCCTTTGTGTCTTCTGATGAAAGTTGTGGTAGCTTCCTATTCACCTTTGAAGACCTGGAGTGTATCCATCAAGATGACCTGGAGTACATGGAGATAGTCCAGCAAATGTCTCTTCTCACTCACAGAGCCAAGAGGTTCTACAAGAGGACAGGAAGGAAGCTTCTCAGCAATACAACCAGTGGAAAGTTTGGACTGGATAAAAGTAAAGTTAAGTGTTACAACTGTAACTTGATGGGTCACTTTGCTAGCGAGTGCAAGGCACCAAGAACAAATGGTGGACATTCATAATCTAGACCAAACTGCACTGATAAAGCTACCCAGAATGAGAAGCCAAAGCAGCAAGCTGCAGTTGCTATTGAAGAACGAGGCTTTGACTGGAGCTTTCAGATGGAAGATGCATCTCTAAACCAAGCATTGATGGCTGACCATGATGAAACCAAGGTATTGGAACATCTTTGCACTCCTTAATGTATTTCTAAAGTCAACAGATACATGTCCTATAACTTATAGATGAGATATGATCTTGAGTCCTTGAACATCCTAAAATCTAATTTAGAAAGATTGAAAATGATTATAAGTTAAAGATAGAGGACTTAGAGAAAACCATTTCAGTTTTAAAACATGAGCATACAAATTACAGGACTCGGATCAAGGATCTCATAACTAAGTTAACTGAATGCCAGGCTGAGCTTGTGATCAGTAAAGCCAGGGTAGAAAAATGTTTTCTTTAAGAAGAGACCTTCAAGAGCATCATATCCTCATCCTTGCATGAAAAAGTTTGTTATTAAAATAGGCAGGCACTGGGATCTAGTGAGATAGCTCCTCCACATACAATCTTATCTGTAAGATCACCAAGGTTGGAACTTGTGAAGATGAGCTTCCTCATATAGACCCCTCATATAGAATTCCTCTAAGAAGAGTGAAGAGGAGGATTCTAAGAAGGGTCACTATCCTTATGAGGAGAGCAGGAAGCCTGAGATGACCAAGTCTATGAGGAAGAACTTGATCAGAAAGAGCAAGAGAAAGGCCAGGAGGGCTCAAGAGATCAAGGTCACTTTCAACTCTAAGCAGAAACAAGTCTTTATTTCTGCAGGATTTGACATGGTTAAGACTGAAGACATAAACCTCAACTCTTCTACCAAGAGTTCTGGTTCATGTTCAAATCATCTCAGTATCAAGAAGAAGGTTGATCTGTTGTGTACCACTGCTACACAGCCTGAACCATCTAACTCCAAGAACAGTCCTGAACCCAAGGGGACTGTCTCAGCATCTGCAAAGATGAAGGTGGAGAAGGGAAGTGATCAAAGTCAGCCTTGTTCTCAGAAGAAAACTCTTGGGAAGAAAATGATAAGTTGTGTCATGTGTGAAAGTACCTCTTATCTTGCTATGGATTATCCATACAATCCAAAGAGTACTCTTCATGTGACCAAGAAGGAGACTCCCAAGAGATCTAAGAAGAACTCAGCTTCGGTAGGAAAATTTGTTTCCTTCGGAAGCTCCAAAGGAAAGAAGAAGGCAAGTGGAAAATTGCCTTCGGAAGAAGATTTGGTCTCAGAAGAAACGAATACTTCCAAAGCACTGAAGTCTGCTATAGTGTTAGCAGGATCTTCTGAAGGTTCAGTCATCAAAACTTCTGAAGTCTCAAAAGCTTTCGAAGTGTTGAAGGTCAGGTCCAAACTTCCAAAGGTGGTGTGGAGTTAAAAAAGACCAAGTGACTAAAAATTCTCCATCAACAACAGGAAGAGATCTTCAGAGCACAACTATAGGATCTATTACTATTTCATTACCTTGTACTTCTTTTGATGAGCCCAAGACCAATAAGGCTTGGTTTTCCAAATGTAACTAATCATTTTCTTTATGCAGGAACAGCTCAAGACAAATAAAAAATGTCTGGATCATTGATAGTGGCTGTTCCAGGCACATGACAGGCAATAGGTCACTACTCCAGAACTTTGAAAGGATTGATGCAGGACCAGTTGCTTTTGGAGGAGATGAAAGAGGTTACATTTCTGGAAGGGGCAAGGTCACAAATGACAAGCTCGGGATTAAGAAGGTAAACTTTGTCAAGGAGCTTAGGTATAATCTTCTGAGTGTATCCTAATTTTGTGATCAGAGTCGTAACATGCTCTTTACTAAGCATGAGTGCATTGTTCTCAAGCCCGGGGTGATTATTTTTCATGAGCATATCCTGCTTAGAGCCCCCAGGAAAGGGAACATGTATAAGATGGATTTGCAAGAAACATCTCCCTCAGGAGAAGTTTCATGCTTTCTATCTAAAGCCAATAGTGATGAGTCTTTTCTTTGGCATAAAATAATGTGTCATGTAAACTTTAAGAACATAAATAAGATAATTAAGAATGATTTGGTAACTGAAATGCCAAAGAGAGAGTTTACAAGTGATGACCATTATGTTGCATGCCTAAAAGGGAAGCAACATAAGGTATCTCATAAGCCTAAGGAAAGAAACTCCATCCCTATACCCTACACTTGTTAGATATGGATCTCTTTCGCCCCACCAGTGTAATGAGTCTAGGAAGGACCTCTTACTATCTGGTGATCACAGATGACTTTACAAGATTCACTTGGGTCTTCTTTCTTAGAACTAAGGATGAGACCCCTAAGATTCTGAAGAATTTCATCTTAAGGATTGAGAATCATATGATCACAAGGTCAAAACCATAAGATTTGATCAAGGAACTGAATTTAAGAACCAAATTCTTGACACATTTTGTGATGAAAAAGGTATTACAAGATAATACAGTGCTCCCAGGACTCCTCAGCAAAATGGTGTTGCTAAGAGGAGAAACAGAACACTGATTGAAGCTGCTAGAACCATGTTGTCTGACTCTAAACTGCCTATCACCTTCTGGGCAGAGGCAGTCAACACTACCTGCTATGTACAGAACAAAGTTTTAGTGGTTAAAACACATGGTAAGACTCCTTATGAACTTTGGCACAAGAGAAAACCTTTTATTGGTTTTCTCAGGTCATTTGGATGTCCATGCAACATCTTGAATACCAAAGATCAAATTGCCAAGTTTGCTGAGAAATCAGATGATGGACACTTTATTGGATACTCTTTTCAAGCTAAATCTTATAGAGTATACAATCTCAGAACAAGAGTAGTTGAAGAGTCAGCCAATGTGACTTTCAATGAGCACAATCCCAGTGTGAAAGGTTCTGGTCTGGATTGGCTATTTGATCTTGACTTAGTTACCAACTGTTTAACAAATCTTATGAGAATGTTTCAGGGTCTACAGACATTTTACCTCCAGGTGATCCTGATCCAAGATTTGAGTTAAGAAGACCTTCAAGTTACACATCTTCAGCTCCAGTTGTAACTACTTCAGCAAATGAAGTTTCTATCAGCAAAACAACGACAATTTCAGCTGATACATCTGAGATGCCTTCATGTTCCAGCTCAGAGGCTCGACAAACTAACAAATAAACTTCAAATGCAGAAGAAGATGATGGTGGTGGTGACAGTGATCAAGAATTTCTTGATGCTGATAACCACTCCATAGATGAAAATATCAATAATGTCACACACTTATTGGATCAAGTTTCTCTTGATAAGTGTGTTGAAGTGGTGGAAAGAGCATCTATGCCAGATCTAAATTTCTTTAATTTAGATTTCTCTCAACAACTTGCTGTGATCCCTCAGCTAAGGATCCACAAGTCTCATCCTACACAAACATCATTGGAGATGTTGACACCAGGGTAAGAATATGAGGACAAACCCATAAAGCAATGTTTGTCTTCACTCTTGTTTTTTGTCCCAGATAGAGCCCAAGAAAGTTGATGAGGCTCTGAAGGATGGAAGTTGGATTGAAGCCATGCAAGAAGAGCTACTTCAATTCAAGAGACAGAAGGTTTGGAACCTATGTCCTCTTTCTCATGGAAAGACTACTATAGGAACCAAATGGGTATTTCGGATACGAAGATGATAGAGGTATTGTCATAAAAACAAAGCTAGACTAGTTGTTTAAGGATACATACAAGAAGAAGGAATTGACTACACTGATGTATTTGCTCCTGTAGCAAGACTAAAAGCTGTTAGGATATTCTTGGCCTTTGCTACATCCAAGAACTTCAAGGTCTATCAACTTGATGTCAAGTGTGCTTTTCTGTATGGGGTGATTGATAAAGAAATGTATGTTAGACAACCACCTGGTTTTGCAGATCCTGATCATCCTGATTATGTATGCAAGCTTGATAAGGCTCTCTATGGGCTACACCAAGCACCAGAAAGTGGTATGAGACTCTATCTTAGTATCTCTGCAAGCAGGGATACAGAAAGAGTACTTTAGATGGAACTCTCTTCATCAAAGACAGGGAAATGACTTACTGCTAGTTCAAGTGTATGTAGATGACATCATCTTTGGTTTAACTATTCCAAGGCTCTACAAAGACTTTAGAAGCTGATGAAGGACAGATTTGAAATGAGTGCCATGGGGGAACTTAATTTCTTTCTAGGAATTCAAGTGAAGCAAGTTGAAGATGGAATCTTTATAAGTCAGTGAAATATGTTTAGGACATACTCAAAAGATTCAACATGACTGATTGTAAGATTGCTAAGACACCCATAGCAAGAAACCACTCCCCTAGGCCTGATCTTGAGGGGGATAGTGTGGATGAACACCTTTATAGGGCAATGATTGGGTCTCTTATGTATCTTACAACTAGAGGCTTGATATCATGTTTGCCACATGCATTTTGTGCAGATATCAAGCCAACCCCCAAGATGTCTCACCTCATCACTGCAGAGAATTCTAAGATACCTCAAAGGTGCATCAACACTTGGTCTTTGGTATCCCAAGAATTCTGACTTCAATCTGCATGCATATATAGATAGTGATTATGGTGGTTGCAATATGACAGCAAAGTCTACATCTGGGGATGTCAGTTCCTTGGTGGAAGGGTTGGTCTCATGGCAATGCAAGAAACAATCCTGTGTCTCTGCATCAACTGCTGAATACATTGTTGCTGCAAGCTATTGTGCTCAAGTGCTCTGGATTCAAATCAGATGCTTGACTATGGTTTTAACTTTAAGGAGACTTCCATTCATATAGACAGCCACATTGCCATCTCTATCATAGAGAATCCTATGCAGCACTCAAGGACAAAACACATAAACATCATGTATCATTTAATTAGAAATAACTTTGAAAAGGGATTAATTAAAGTAGTTAAAGTTAACACAAATGAACAATATGCTGATCTGTTCACCAAAACCTTTGATGAACAGAGATTTAAGTATCTTATATCAGCTATTGGATGATTAACTTAGAGTAGCTTTTTCTTAAAACTAATTCATTTTATTTCTTAAAATCTGTGTGTCCTAAGTTATCTAGTCTATCACTTCATAAGCTCATGTTTTTCTATGGATAAAACTTTTTGAAGAGCTTTCTTAGACTTTTGACAAATCTTGATCCTTTGGAAGATATGATTTTATCTTCAGAAGAAAATATACCTTCAAGACAAATAACTGTCTAAGTAAAATTTGCCTTCGGAAGAAATTTCTGAAATATCTTCCGAAGCTTAAAACTCTCAGGCAATTATATGTTTTTAAGGACCATTTTTCTTTCGAAGGATATTAACACTCGGAAGCTTTGTTTTGTGGAACAAAGCATCCAGTTTAAAATTCTCTTCCGAAGTAAATTTATCAAAACTCTTTGAGAAATTCTTCCGAAGTCATTTTGGCTTTGGAAGCTTTTTCATTAAAACTTCCAAGACAATTTACCTTCGGAAGATTTTTGAATTCAAAGAAAACAACTTTTTGAGCAAAAAGCAAACTACTTTTTAGAGGTGGGACCACCTTCCGGATTTTAAAGTTTATCACCTTTCATTAACTTGTCTCAAAGCCTTTTCACACATAAACCCTGTCGGTTCCCCCCTCTTTTATCATCTTCATCTTCTCCCAAACCTAAACTCTAGATTTCTCTCTGAACCGCCTTCATCATCCTTCCTTCACCTCTAAGCTTACTCAAAATGGCCCCTTGACAGACAAAATGACCCAGATTTTTCTATGCAGTTACACAGCAACACAATCAGGTTGCACTGATAAACTCTGAGAAAGATCCGCATTTCTTAGAGGTATGCCAATTCTTGGCTTTGTCTAACTACTTCACCTCCCTTACCATTGATCCTCCTCTCTATGAGGATCATTTGCTTGAATTCTGGAAGACCTTCCAAGAGGTCATTATGGATGGGGAGAAGGCACTGTCTAGCATAGTGCAGGGAGAACAGTCTTTATCACTCCAGCCATCATCAACACTAATCTTCAGCTGGATGATGAAGAAGGTGAGGTGTTCTTCCCAAAGGAAGCTGTAAATCATTCCTTAAGCAGATGGCTATGAAAGGAGATTTCTCTGTAAAGACCTTCAGGAAAGAGAAGGTCTCATCTAAGTGGAAGTACCTACTTTATGTGGTCATCCACAGCTTGTCCAACAAGCATGGAGGATGGGGCCAGATTCCTGAAGATCTCTCCTTCACAGTGCATGGAATGGTTCAGGGGGTCAAGTTCAGGTATTCTCAATTTGTCTATACAAATTTGATAGCAAACTTAGACTCTTAGAGTATTACATGTTTCCTAGATATGTTCATACATTCTCAACTGTGAACTGGGCTCACAGTTGAGGGAAACAGGTAGTATTCTTAAATTAGGACAGATGAAGTCCGGCATCTTTAAAATCTTGAAGAAGCCAGCTGTTGGCTTCTTAGGGGTAGAAACAACCCTTGTCCCAAAATGTTAGAGCTCATTGCTCAAGGTGACAACCTAGCAACACAAGCTAGTGTTGAACCCACACCTTCTACATCCCAACCACCAAAACAGCTACAAATCACCCTCACCTACCCAAGAATACAAACGAACCCATACAAGCAATTGAGTCTGTGCAGGCCCCCATATACTCACCTTTACAGGAGGAAATGGACACTAGAGCTCCCACTTCCTCTGAGGAGAAAACCACTCCCATTACTTCAAGGATTAGTGCTGAGGTTCCTCATGCTCAGCCTGATGAGCTCACAAGCCCCACAGCCTTAAGCCTTCACTCTGAGTCTCAACACTCAAGTGAACAACCTTTAGGGATAGCTACCATCCCTAGCCTTTTAGATTTAAACTAACCAATTCCCAACCTTGACTTCTATACTGATGAGGACTTAGATGCCAGTGAGTACCATGATTCTTCCTATTACACCACTCGTCAAAGGGCGATAAGTGCTCCTAAGTCACCTAGGTCTAGCCCACATCAGTCACCTATCATTGAGGTGGATACTTCTGAATATGTTCAGGAGATCCATATGAAGAGGCTCTATTTTAGCAAGTGATTACATCATTCATACCTCAACCATGGCAACTCCCCATTGACACTTCACTGAAGCTGTCACTGAGCAGAGGAATCTAACGCCAGAACACCATGCTGGTGATGAGGAAGAAGACTTTAGTCCAATTCTCTCATTCCCAGTGATTCTTCTGATGAAGATGAGGGGAATCTGAGACTAAAGGTGCAAAAACTATCAAAAACATGCACCTATTTAGTCTCTAAGGTTATTCATCTTGAATCTCAAGTGACTACCTTACAACACAGGGTCAATGATCAGCAACTTGAGATATCTCATCTCAAGGAAAAACTAGCTGGAAGACCCTTAAGAGAAGCTTAACCAGGAACACAAGAACCTATGGATGTAATTGACCTAACTCCTAGCTCCCCTGTGCAAGAGGTGATACTACCAAAAAGGGGGAGGAAGTCATTACAATCACAGAACCTGGGAGTTTCCAAGGAGTATGGACACTGAGGACTCACCATCCTCACTTGCAGTTATACATACTCAGTAACTTTTCTCAAGTTTCACATTGATGTGGACAATATAGACTCAGTCATGGAGTCTATTTGAGAAAGGCATCCCAAGAGCAATATCATCCCCACCAACTCTAAGTCATATTTTTTACTTACACTCCCCACCAAGTCAGGTCCCTCAGGAAGTGAAGGTTAAGGTTGAAACACCTAAGACAACACAACTAAACCTCCTGCTAAACCTTAGCAAACTTCCACTTTTGATCCACAGTAGGATCTGTCCCCTCTCAATCTGAACCTGTGAGAGAGGAAGACCCAACTGAGAAAGACAAAGAAGATCAATCAGGTGCTGCAGGCCAGTCTTCTCAGTTAAAGAGTTCAAAGAGGATGAAAAGGATGGTTTCCAAACCAAAGTCAAAGAAGAAGAAGAAGAGAAGAAGGCAACATCCACCTCCAAACCTCAGAATGAGTCAGAACATCCTGAGGATGTGCAACAAGAGGATGCCCCACCAACTCCAATTCAAGCAGCTCCTCTAGCATCAGGAAGACCCATCTTATCTTGTACATACACCATAAATCTAGAAAGATGGCATGTCATAAGAGATCAAGGTATTGAACATGTCTACATATGGTAGGATATGTTCAATCTACCTCTGCATGATCTCTTTGACATGAGAAGATATTATGACAGTCTGAGTCATCCTGACCATCTCATGAAGAAAGGGATGGTCATCATCATAATGAGGACTGTCAATATCTGAAGTCTTCAAGTGTTTTGGTAGCATCAGCCTAGGGGAGTTGTAAGGTTATTAGTAAGGCTGATGCAACCCAAACACTCAAAGTCTTTCCTGCATGCATGCACAAGTATACTGAAGTGGAATGCTTCGGAAGTTTCACACTGCCTCAAAATTATTCTAAGTGTGAAATCTTCCGAAGCCAAGACCAATATATTCAGAAGCCAAAAGATGAAGTCTTCCGAAGCTTCAAAGACAAAGTCTTCCGAAGCCAACCATTGAAGATAGATTTCTTCCGAAGACTTTTATACTACATGCTTTATCTTATGTACTTTTTACCTAAAGCTGAACCACCTTCCGTTGCCACTCTGATAAGTCACCAACTTTTCATAAGTTGGTGAAAAGGTCCATGCTTTGGTAAACTGTACATTGAGGTCTTGAGTCTGTAACTTTCCACTATATACTTTATCTTTTTTGTAATATATTAGGATGTGAGCTATGGCATGTCATAGTCACTAGTCAAAAGACAATCTGTCTTTTGACTCTACATGGATTTTGTTGTCTAGTTCATGTATCCATCTGGCCTTCAAAGTATGGCCGGCTGTAGGTTGTAGTATAGTATTTTCTAGTCCTTGTAACTAGGTAGTGGTGTAGAACTTTGTAACCCATTTTGTAAAGAACTAGAAGATCAATATACATCAACCTTGAAAACCAACTGCTTGTGTGTTGTTCTAGTTTCTGTCTCATTACATTTGTGTTTCTTAGTTCTCTAAACTCAGTTTACCATTTCCCTATTTGAATTGTTAAGTGTTGTCATACATTCTCCTCTTTGTGTTGTTGTGTTGTAAAAGTGCATAAACCTTTCACCCGGTCCTGCAGTGTACATGAGTAACAGGTGTTCAACAATAACTCCTACGGATATGCATAATCATTAAAAGCATGTGATATGAATTCACCAGCATTATCAAGTCTCACCTTTTTAATAGTATAATCAAGAAAATATGCTCGTAATCTAACAATTTGCGCAAGAAATTTGGCAAATGCTGCATTACGAGTCATAATAAAGAGACATGAGACCATCTACTTAACGTGTCTATCAAAATCATAAAGTATTTGCATGGTCCATATGGTAGATGAATTAGCCCACATTATCTGTTTGAATTCTTTCAAAAAACTGTAACTCCCGGATATTTTCCTTGAAGCCGACAAAGAAGAAAAAAGAAATAATGTCTAAAGTCGGGGGACCAAACTTGCCAAACAGGAGAAAATTCGCAAAAATGGGGGATTAAGAAGGGGAGGGCAGCCACATCCTCCCCACTCTTTTGAAAACTCAGCAAAAAGAGAAAGAAGAGAGAAAGAAGAGAGAAAAGAGAGAAAAAGGTTGGTTCGGGTGGATCCGAGCACGAAAATCATAGGGTAGCGAGTCAACACGAAGCCCTTCTTCTTCTTGTAGTTTGTGTGAGTTCTAGGACCCCTATTTTACTTGTTTTCAACTGATTTAGGGCTGAACACATAGTAAAGCCGTTTTTGTATGTGTATGTGTTTGACCCATTTGGGTGTGATTGTGTTTGATGCATTTGGAGTATGTTTCAGGCTTGTGTGTGCTTGAATGTGGTTGTAGTATGCATTCCTAAGGTCTAGGATGGTTGATTTGGGCTTAGAATGGGTTTGGATGAGCTTGGAGGTCGAAAATGGCAGATTGGGTTCGGGATGAACTGCCTACTGCATTAGTTAGGGCTAGGCGACCGACTGGAGGCCTTACGACCGATTGGAGTGCGATTGGAGTTCAGTCGCACGACTGAGGCTCAGTCGCACGACTGGGGGTCCAGTCGCATGGGGAGTCATGCGACGGAGAGCCCAGTCGCATAGGTGCTTATCCACATGAGGTCCATTCACATGAGGTCCATTCGCATAGTGTTCAACCGTATGAGTTCCATTCGCATAGTGTTCATTCACATGATTGAGAGTCCATTCGCATGATTGAGAGTCCATTCGCACGACTGGGTGTTCATCCGCATTGGTGTTCATCCGCATAGGTCCATTCGCACAATGTTCAGTTGCATGGAGGCTATGCGACTGAAGGGTGCCCGTACGCCCAAATAGGGTGTTGTACCCGAGGAAAAACATAGTTTAATTACTGACTTTCGGGGGAAAGTACAGATGTAAGTTGTGACGTGAAAGTTCCCATAAGTTCAAGTAAGAGGATTGTTGATGCCTTAGAGGATATGTTAGGCATGATGATGTTGCATGTTTATGCATGATGTATGTTACGTATGTATGATAATGCCCTGTATGATGATGCTACTGTGTATGTTGATGCTCCTTATTATAGTGTATGTTTATCTTTCCTGTGACTTTACATGTTATGTTAAAGAATGAAACGAGAGTATTATGTAACGTAAAGTGAAAGATAATGAAAGAGGAACATAATGAACGAATGCATGCATTAATATAGAATGAGAGTAAGAAAGGCTTGCAATCAAATATAGGAGGTGAGAAACCCGTTGTTGCAACAGACTCGAAATGGAATCCTTGTCTTTCGACCTCAGTAATCGTGGCTGTGTGCCACGAAGAGGGTAAAGCTTGACACTGGGATCAACCATTGTATAGAACCATCGCTGCATATCCTAGGTACTGTGGCAAGGAGGGTGCGGTGCGCCGATATAGAAGGTCTATGATAGGCCTAGGTCTAGTACCACGATACAAAAGGATATTGCATGTGGCAATGGTACACTTAAACTCTACCTTAGGGCTGTGTGCCAGGAGGTGCGATGCACCGTTATAGAAGGTCTATGATAGGCCTAGGTCCAGTACCACGAAACAGAAAGGTATTGTGTATAGTAATGGTACACCTAAACTTTACCTTAGAGACTATGACCAGGAGGTGCGATGCACCGTTATAGAAGGTCTATGATAGGCCTAGGTGCAATACCACGAAACAGAAAGGTAAGGTTTATGGGTGATGGAAAGAGAAGAGGTAAAGATGAAAGAGTAAGAAGTTAAAGACGTACGATGAATGAATGAATGAAAGTAATGAACGAAGGAAACCTAATGATAAAGTATGAAACGGGATCCTTGTCCTTCGACCTCCGTAATCATGGCTACGTGCCGTGAAGAGGGTAAAGTTTGACAGGATCTATATAGAAGTAAAAATAATGAACGATGAAGATAACAATGGTATTATCTATATGTACGTATGATGTGTGATAGCATTAAAGTAAAGAAACACTTTTAAATGAAAGTAAAGTATGTTTATATAAAACTAGAACTCACTCAGCAACGCTGATTTTATGTGTTTCCAGTTGGCAGGTAAAGTTGCTGAGGATGGCACAGGCGGCTACTCGGCTCATTTTGGATGGCATTCTTTTTTTATGCTTTGCATTGTAATGCGAACAAACTATGTTTGTAATGAGTAAAGAACACTTTTAAATGAAAGTAAAGTATGTTTTATTATAAACTAGAACTCACTCAGCAACGCTGACTTTTTATGTGTTTCCAGTTGGCAGGTAAAGTTGCTGAGGATGGCACAGGGCGGCTACTCGGCTCATTTTGGATGGCATTCTTTTTTTAATGCTTTTGCATTGTAATGCGAACAAACTATGTTTTGTAATGAATGTGTATTATTTTGCAAAAGTGTTTATTAAAGGAAATGAAATGATTGATTTGAAAGTTTCCGCTGGATGTTTTAATTAGTTAATGCAATTATATGTTTTAAGAGCGATGAATGGCCAACTGTAAGCGTCCTGGGAATGGGGCCTTACAAAAACAAAGGTGAATCCTTTTCAATTTTTAAGACGAAGGCCTTGTAATTAATTTTCCAAGAGAACAATGTACATAAGAAATTTATCTAATTGTGAAATCTTTGGGTATTTTAATGGATTCCTGTGACTATTTACAATTATCTTCTCATCATTGTAAATTCTAGATGGCCTAATCTGCCATGCCATAAGTTAAGTCTTTTAGAATCACAAAAATTTTCTTTAACTGCAATATGCTTTAGGCACGTTATCTGTGTATAATGTGAACCACACTGAATCATCGGCAGTTTTTCTACCATCCGATCTTTGCTTATGATATGCAATATTTTTCATTATCAACAGTCCTTGACTGAGTATCATATCCGATATGATATATGTTTTTAAAAAGTCACAGTTCTTGTTGATTTCGGTGAAAATAAAGCTTTTCTATTAAATCTTTGTACCATTTTGTAACGCTAAATTAGTTTTTCCACTCATTCTATCAAGTCTGTAGGGCCTAATATTGTATTAACAGTTCCTTTTGTTGGTTTAAGTTCATAAAAGTTTTTTAAAATCTAAGTATGGTTGTGGCTCCCAGTGTTTTTTGGACCGTATGATGTGTGATAGCATTAAAGTAAAGAAACACTTTTAAATGAAAGTAAGTAAGTTTTATTATAAAACTAGAACTCACTCAGCAACGTGACTTTTTATGGTTTTCCTGTTGGCAGGTAAAGTTGCTGAGGATGGCACAGGGCGGCTACTCGGCTCATTTTGGATGGCATTCTTTTTTTAATGCTTTTGCATTGTAATGCGAACAAACTATGTTTGTAATGAATGTGTATTATTTGCAAAAGTGTTTATTAAAGGAAATGAAATGATTGATTTGAAAGTTTCCGCTGCATGTTTTTAATTAAGTTAATGCAATTATATGTTTTAAGAGCGATGAATGGCCAACTGTAAGCGTCCTGGGAATGGGGCCTTACAAAAACAAAGGTGAACCTTTTCAATTTTAAAGACGAAGGCCTTGTAATTAATTTTCAAGAGAACAAGATGTACATAAAGAAATTTTATCTAATTGTGAAATCTTGGGTATTTTAATGGATTCCTGTGACTATTTACAATTATTCTTCATCATTGTAAATTCTAGATGGCCTAATCTGCCATGCCATAAGTTAAGTCTTTTAGAATCACAAAATTTTCTTTAACTGCAAATATGCTTTAGGCACGTTAATCTGTGTATAATGTGAACCACACTGAATCATCGGCAGTTTTTCTACCATCCGATCTTTGCTTATGATATGCAAATTTTTCATTATCAACAGTCCTTGACTGAGTATCATATCCGATATGATATATGTTTTTAAAAGTCAACAGTTCTTGTTGATTTCGGTGAAAATAAAGCATTTTCTATTAAAATCTTTGTACCATTTTGTAACGCTAAAGTTTTTCCACTCATTCTATCAAGTCTGTAGGGCCTAATATTGTATTAACAGTTCCTTTTGTTGGTTTAAGTTCATAAAATGTTTTTTAAATCTAAGTATGGTTTGTGGCTCCCAGTGTTTTTGGACCGGATCTGTAACACCCCAACCCGGTAGGCTAACGTGTCACACAAACAGTAAATCAG
Organism: Flaveria linearis; assembly: GCA_024085815.1. NCBI lineage: Eukaryota > Viridiplantae > Streptophyta > Magnoliopsida > Asterales > Asteraceae > Flaveria > Flaveria linearis. The sequence goes on along the minus strand of CM044004.1, from coordinate 61,561,707 downwards.
AGGTTCATAACGATAAGATTAAAGGACTAAGAAACACTCAAATTCTTACATAGGTCCAAATAATTTAAATAAAGTCTTAAAATCAAAATACTATTAAATCTTATTAATCCAAATGTTCTCATCCTAACTTCTTGAGTTAACACTCTTCACTCGTTCCCCTGAGCCCCTTGAGTACCTGCTATAAAAATAAGAGAAAACAACAAAAGAAAATACGGCTGAGCCAAAGAATGCTCAGTAACGGAAATAAACGATAGCAATACAATGATCAATAATGATAACAATGAGATGATCAAGTTGAAAATCAAATGATAATGATCATCTAAAAGGAATACCCATATGAGCCAATAACAATAACAATTAACAATGTGTACATTAGCTGCAGTTCTAATGCACCAATATGTTAGATAGGAATGTGGGCACACACACCTAACCATCTCACCAATAAACAATAACAATGATATCCTAGGATCGATCCATACGCCTCCTTTAACAATAATCAATATGTGTCACAACTTAGCACATAATAATAATGTAGAGACGCTGTGGTCTAATCGCTCTGCCACAGATAGAGCACGTCACTTGTGCCACAATGACGCCCTATGTCCCCATAGGTGGATGTGCTCGGGTATGGAGGTCAATGATACAATCAATCAAGCCAATATAACACAATAAGTTACACTAGTGCTCATAACCCTTAATCAAGGCCACTAGCTATAATCAATCATTTAGGAAGCATGTGACAATGAGTACAAAGCAGATAAAGGCTATCACATGCAAACAATATCAACTATACAATAAACACTTATAACAATAATCTTATGGATTTAATAACCAACAAGTCAAGTTAAGAATTCAAAATACCGATCAAGAACGAGAGGTATTCATGCTACGAGAGGGAAAGGTCGGAATCCATACCTTATACACGAATGAAAATAATCAGTAACAAAGTCTAGGTTCGGTTAACGCCGTGAGAACCTACGATAACGTAACGCAAATTATTGTTTGAAAAATTCCAGTTCTGTCTCTGTCTTTTCGCACTCGTTAAAAAAATACTAAACGACGTCTAAAAATTCTGAAAATCTCCAGTTTACTAGATTATTGAGTTCTGGACAACTTTCATTTAGAAAAGTTTCTGATTTGGAAAACCGAAATATGAGAAAAACGTGGATCTTTACAGCTGCGCAGAACTGCTAGCTGTTACGAAAACGACTATTTAGAGGTCCAAACGAATGAGTTTTTCGATGTTTTATATACCAACAGATTCGTCTTTCGACGAGCTTCGTCATGGACATAAGGTTTAACTGATTTGAATCTGTTATGATAAAGTTATGGCCTCTGTAAGTTGGCTGTAAAATACGGAACTAATCAACTATTTAAAACTTATTTTAAACAAAATGAACTATTTATAATGTTTGTTAATATTATATATAACTTGTTAAGGTTTCTAACAAATAATTACAGGAGATTAATTGGGTACTTTCATATAATAAGTTTTATGTTTAATCATATTTTTACCATTTATTAAAAGAATTCCATAAAAATAATTTAAATAAATGTCCTTGTTATATAATCTATAAGGCTTAGACTTAAATAAAATTACAGAAAATTAAGGTTGTTGATGTAAAAATAAACAGAGCTTATAAAAGATTTTTTATAATTTTTGGTAATTTTTCTGAAATTTTTAAAGGTTAAAAGGCTTTAAAAAAAATAGAAGAGGGTGCCCGGGTTCGAACCCGGGACCTCTCGGATTGAAATCAGACAGGAAACCAGTGAACCAAGGCTCTAAGCCGCGTAATAACTCAGCTTCTAATTCTTAAAACAGTCTTAAACAAATCCCCTAATTTCCCCATGAACCCTAGTTTCAATTTGATCCAAATTGAAATCCGATTCGTTGTTGTAAATACTTAATTTCATAGGGCTTTTGTTCCTAGCCAAGAATCGAGTATGTAGGTGTTTCAAATTACCTGTATGGTGTTCGTTTGAAGTTAAACCAATGAAGAACAGGTCGCGGTCACGGTGATGATCGAATCAAGCTCAAACGATGATTGTACCCAAATTAAACTTGTAGACAGCTTCGGATGATGATCAAGAGCAATAGCCCCTTATCAAACGCGATTGAAATCGATCGGAGGTTGTCTTAAAAGTGAGTTGCAGGTCCGCGATAGAGAGGAAATCGAACGGGATGTTTGTGTGGGTGTTAGGTGAAATTGAGAGCATAGGCAGATTAGGAATTGTATATGATTGATTTGATAGCATTCAATTCAATTATTATGTCTGTGTAGTGCGATTAAAAATGATAAAGTGACCGAAAGTTTGGTGCTTTCGTGAGTTGTAATCCGGTGTTAATACTCAATTACATCGCGTATTGTAGTGGGAATCTTCGTCACGATCGCATTGGTGTAAATTGGAGACAAAACCGCGGCTTAAAACCGGGTTTTTGTGCCTCGCCGGAGCCGCCGGATTCCGGCCGGAAAATCTCGCCGGAAATGCGGGAGAGTGGGAGAGAGAAACAGAAAGTTTTAAAATTTTTACAAAATGGTCCCTGAGGTTTAATGTTATTTTTTTTTGAGGCACAAACTTATTAATTTAAGTTTAAAAAATGGCACAATACCCCCTGAACTATTTTTTATTATTATACTTTTATTATTATTGTTATTATTATTATTATTTATTTTTTTTACGGGTATTATAATTCTACCCCCTTAAAACAATTTCGTCCTCGAAATTCTAAATAATATAGCATGAATCCTTCTGAAAATACAATACGGTGAAAATAATACTTCTTTAAGCACACACCACTTACGAATAGAGTAGTCACTAACAGTTAGGCTTAGAAAACATACACTTAGTTGTCGAATAAGTATGGATACTGTGAACGAATCATTTCTTCTGTCTCCCATGTCGCCTCGCGTTCAGAATGATTTTTCCATAAAACTTTAACGAACGGTATAGACTTGCGTCTCATAACTCGTTCTTGACGATCAATAATAGCTTCAGGTTCTTCTTCATAAGAAAGATCTTCTTGAATCGCGTGAAGAGGGTAACTAATAACGTGCAACGGATGATAGTTGTATCCCCTCAACAAAGAGACATGAAAAACATTATGAACATGAGAGAGTTGCGGTGGCAATGCTAAACGATACGAGACTTCTCTAACCCTTTCAAGAATCTCAAACGGACCGATAAAACGTGGACTTAACTTTCCTTTAATTCCAAATCGACGTATGCCACGACAAGGTGACACTTTGAGAAACACATGATCTCCGACTCTAAATTCCAACGCTCGTCGGTGTTGATCGGCGTAACTCTTTTGTCTAGTTTGGGCTTCTTTCAACTTCTCTCTGGCAATGGCAACTTTGTCATTAGTAATTCTAACCAATTCCGGTCCTTCGATTATCTTCTCTCCAACCTCATTCCAACATATCGGTGCTCTACATTTTCGACCATATAGAAGTTCAAACGGGGCCATATTTATACTAGCCTGCCAACTATTATTATACGCGAACTCAACTAGGCATAGATACTCATCCCAATTGCCGTCCATTCGAGTGCGCATGCTCTAAGCATATCCTCCAAAGTCTAAATAGTGCGTTCAGATTGTCCGTCAGTCTGCGGATGGAAAGCGGTACTAAATCTTAACTTGGTTCCCCAAGCATTTTGGAAACCTTTCCAAAAGCGTGACGTGAAACGCGGATCTCTATCACATACAATCGATGATGGCGTGCCATGAAGTCGAATAATATCTTGCAGAAATACCTCTGATAATTTGCTAACTGAGTAACCCTGTTGGATGGGCAAGAAATGAGCCGACTTTGTGAGTCTATCAACTACGACCCAAATGGCGTCGTTCTTCTTGAATGTTTTTGGTAGGCCTGTAACAAAGTCCATGGAAATATCATCCCATTTCCACACAGGAATATCTAATGGTTGCAGTAATCCACTAGCTCTTTGATGCTCAATCTTTACTTGCTGACAAGTTAAACAATGACTCACATATTTAGCTACATCTTCTTTCATACCACTCCACCAAAAGTTCTGCCTTAAATCTCTATACATCTTAGTGGCTCCCGGGTGAATAGAGAATGGTGAACTGTGTGCCTCTGCTAATAAGGAGTCACGAAGGGTCGGGTCATCTGGCACACATAATCTATTCCCACACCAGATAACTCCTTGTTCATCAACTCGAAACTCAGATTGTTTCCCTATCTTCAAATTTTGTAATATCGCCCAAAGTTCTCCATCTTGATTCTGAGCTTCCTTGATCCGTGTAATAAGATCAGATTCTATCCTCATCTTGGCTAGATAACCGTTAGACTCACCAAGCTGTAACCCAACTTCCATTCTATCCAGATCTGAGATAATCTGTGGTTGGATTTGAAGACATGCTACTCCACCTGCACTCTTTCGACTGAGAGCATCTGCCACGACATTCGCCTTGCCCGGATGATACTGGATGTTGGCATCGTAATCCTTGAGTAGTTCTAACCATCTCCTCTGCCTCATATTGAGTTCTTTTTGAGTGAAAATATACTTAAGGCTCTTATGATCAGTAAAGATGTCACATGTCTCTCCATACAAATAATGTCTCCAAATCTTTAATGCAAACACTACAGCTGCAAGCTCTAAGTCATGTGTTGGGTAGTTTACTTCGTACGGTTTAAGTTGTCGGGAAGCATAAGCAATAACTTCACCATGCTGCATAAGAACACAACCGAGTCCCTTCTTCGATGCATCACTATAAACTTGGTATCCGCCAGAACCCGAAGGTAACGTAAGAATAGGGGCAGATACCAGTCTTTTCTTCAGTTCCTCAAAACTCTTTTCTCTATCCTCGTTCCACGTAAATTTTACACCCTTTCTCATAAGTTGAGTTAGAGGTAATGCTACACGAGAGAAACCTTCCACAAAACGTCGGTAATAGCCCGCTAAACCAAGAAAACTACGAACTTCAGTGACGGATGTCGGTCGAGGCCATTTAGTAATAGCTTCCACCTTTGCCGGATCCATAGTGATACCTTTAGCTGATACAACATGGCCTAAAAATGTCACTTGTTCAAGCCAAAAGTCACACTTAGAAAATTTAGCATATAACTTCTTTTGGCGTAAAGTCTCCAAAATCGTGCGAAGGTGGTCTTCATGCTCCTCTCTACTTTTAGAGAATACCAAAATGTCATCGATAAAAACAATTACAAAGCGGTCCAAATACTCATGGAACACTCTGTTCATGAGGTCCATAAAGACAGCTGGAGCATTGGTCAAGCCAAAAGGCATAACTAGAAACTCATAGTGACCGTAACGGGTGCGGAATGCTGTCTTAGGAACATCTTGATCTCGGATCCTCAATTGATGGTATCCTGATCTGAGGTCGATCTTAGAGAAGAACTTTGCCCCTTGTAGTTGATCGAAGAGATCGTCAATACGCGGTAACGGATAGCGGTTCGGATAGTAATCTTATTAAGCTCTCGGTAGTCGATGCATAGACGCATACTACCATCTTTCTTCTTCACAAATAATACCGGTGCCCCCCATGGTGAAACACTTGGTCTAATGAATCCGAGTTGTAATAGCTCCTGCAGTTGTTCTTTCAATTCCTTCAACTCTACTGGAGCCATCCGATAAGGTGCCTTAGAAATGGGTTCCGCCCCGGGGATTAAATCAATAGTAAACTCGACTTCACGCTCAGGTGGTAACCCTGGAAGTTCTTCAGGAAAGACATCAGAGAATTCTCGAACAATAGGAAAGTCTTCAATATGAGGAGTATCCACTGATGTATCTTTTATAGAAGCTAAGAATCCCTCACATCCACGGAATATAAGCTTTTGGGCTTTCAGAGCAGAGATAATTTTGAGTGGTTTCCGAGGTAGGTTCCTTGGTAAACTAAGTCAGGATTTATAGGATCACCAAATAGCACACGACGAGTTTGACATTCTATGGTAACATGGTGTCGTGTTAACCAATCCATGCCAAGAATAATATCGAAATCACCCATGTGCATAGGAAATAGGTCAGCCTCTCTATGGTTGATTCGATATGAATAGGACAGTTTTGGTACACTTGTGAAATAACAATCGATTCTCCAACAGGAGTAGAAATCACTAATGCAGGCTCTAGAGCGGTAGGCATGATCTTAAGACGGTTTGTGAATAAATGAGATACTATCGAGTGTGTGGAGCCAGTATCAAACAATACATAAATTCATAGTCACCATAACGAAGTATACCACAAATCGTACCTATATATTGATAACTAATGAGATACTAACGACGGTAAAACTAGAATCAATGGAAGTAGATTATGATTATTAGAATGAATTTGTACGGGAAGATGTACCTGGAGCATTAGCAGCTTCCCCTGCAGTTAGTGCGAATACTCGACCTCCAGTAGTGGGTGGCGCATTGGCTCCTTAGCATCATTCTCTGGTCGGTTCCTCGCCTTTGGGCATTGACTAACCCTATGCCCCATATCTCCACAACCAAGACAAGCTCCTGTAAGTCGACGACAAGTTCCGGGATGATGCTTTCCACAATGAGTACACATCGGATGTCTGGAAGGATTGCCTTTTGATTCATGGTTGAGCTGCAATTGGTTGTTGATAGGATATCATTTGACCTTGACTTCGAGTCTTACCATGCCATGGCTTAGTGTTCTTCCCCGATCCTTGATTTTTCTGACGATCATTTCCATTTCGGTCAGATCCTTGAGATGACTCCCGCCAGCCTGAATACGAGTCCCATCTCTACTGCGCTTCTTATTATCCTCAAATTTTAACAAAAATTCTTTTCTCTCCAGGTCCACCCTTTTTGCAGCCCTAACTGCTTCCTCAACATTGTTGAAAGTGGAGTGAATAATAGCCTTACGAATCCGATCACATACTGCCCATTGATACTTTTCAGCCCGTTCCTCGGGTGGTCCAGCAGAAGAACCTAGAAATCCCAACAGTCGATAAAACCGGTCTGTAAAATCAGTGAGTGATTCATCGTTCCGTTGACGGATGTTATCATACTCCCGCCTGTATGCTGCTTTATCCACATTCGTAAAATACTTGTCGAAGAATATGAAACGAAAATCATTCCAAGATAGAGTCTCCATGAACTGTTCGCCTCCTCTTTTAGCTACCACATTCTCCCACCATACTTGAGCATCTTCCTCCAGCTTATAAGCAGCTAAACCCGCCCTGTACTGCTGATCAACTCTAAGCACGGTAAAAATTTTCTCAATGTGAGCGATCCAGTCTTTGGCCACTGCAGGTGTAGCCGCCTTAGTGAATGCTCGTGGTTTTTGCTTTTGAAATCGCGCTAGCCAAACATCTGCACCAGTTGGGTTTGGATTCGGGTTTGGATTTGGGTTTGGATTCGGATCCGGATTTGGGTTTGGATTTGGATTAGGTTTGGGCTTGGGTTTGGATTCGGATTACGTACCGTATCAATCAAAGTCGGTAGTATAGCAGTAAGTGCTTGGGTCATAGCACCAACAAGGTTTGGATCAGGTCCATTCGACCCGCTAGAATTTCGTGAATTACGGCTGGGAGGCATCTAAAATGAAAACATTTCACATCAATCAGAACAACTTGAATTAGAAAGTAGCCCTATAATATATAGAGAACCTATCCCAATGTCTACCCAATCCTCACATGTCTTAATTATTTAGTTTAAGTTTTCTACAGGAAGGAGCCTAAGCTCTGATACCATAACTGTAACACCCCAACCCGGTAGGGCTGACGTGTCACACAAACAGTAAATCAGAGGTTCATAATGATAAGATTAAAGGACTAAGAAACACTCAAATTCTTACATAGGTCCAAATAATTTAAATAATGTCTTAAAATCAAAATACTATTAAATCTTATTAATCCAAATGTTCTCATCCTAACTTCTTGAGTTAACACTCTTCACTCGTTCCCCTGAGCCCCTTGAGTACCTGCTATAAAAATAAGAGAAAACAACAAAAGAAAATACGGCTGAGCCAAAGAATGCTCAGTAACGGAAATAAACGATAGCAATACAATGATCAATAATGATAACAATGAGATGATCAAGTTGAAAATCAAATGATAATGATCATCTAAAAGGAATACCCATATGAGCCAATAACAATAACAATTAACAATGTGTACATTAGCTGCAGTTCTAATGCACCAATATGTGAGATAGGAATGTGGGCACACACACCTAACCATCTCACCAATAAACAATAACAATGATATCCTAGGATCGATCCATACGCCTCCTTTAACAATAATCAATATGTGTCACAACTTAGCACATAATAATAATGTAGAGACGCTGTGGTCTAATCGCTCTGCCACAGATAGAGCACGTCACTTGTGCCACAATGACGCCCTATGTCCCCATAGGTGGATGTGCTCGGGTATGGAGGTCAATGATACAATCAATCAAGCCAATATAACACAATAAGTTACACTAGTGCTCATAACCCTTAATCAAGGCCACTAGCTATAATCAATCATTTAGGAAGCATGTGACAATGAGTACAAAGCAGATAAAGGCTATCACATGCAAACAATATCAACTATACAATAAACACTTATAACAATAATCTTATGGATTTAATAACCAACAAGTCAAGTTAAGAATTCAAAATACCGATCAAGAACGAGAGGTATTCATGCTACGAGAGGGAAAGGTCGGAATCCGTACCTTATACACGAATGAAAATAATCAGTAACAAAGTCTAGGTTCGGTTAACGCCGTGAGAACCTACGATAACGTAACGCAAATTATGTTTGAAAAATTCCAGTTCTGTCTCTGTCTTTTCGCACTCGTTAAAAAAATACTAAACGACGTCTAAAAATTCTGAAAATCTCCAGTTTACTAGATTATTGAGTTCTGGACAACTTTCATTTAGAAAAGTTTCTGATTTGGAAAACCGAAATATGAGAAAAACGTGGATCTTTACAGCTGCGCAGAACTGCTAGCTGTTACGAAAACGACTATTTAGAGGTCCAAACGAATGAGTTTTCGATGTTTTATATACCAACAGATTCCTCTTTCGACGAGCTTCGTCATGGACATAAGGTTTAACTGATTTGAATCTGTTATGATAAAATTATGGCCTCTGTAAGTTGGCTGTAAAAATACGGAACTAATCAACTATTTAAAATTTATTTTTAAACAAAATGAACTATTTATAATGTTTGTTAATATTATATATAACTTGTTAAGGTTTCTAACAAATTAATTTACAGGAGATTAATTGGGTACTTTCATATAATAAGTTTTATGTTTAATCATATTTTTACCATTTATTAAAAGAATTCCATAAAAATAATTTAAATAAATGTCCTTGTTATATAATCTTATAAGGCTTAGACTTAAATAAAATTACAGAAAATTAAGGTTGTTGATGTAAAATAAACAGAGCTTATAAAAAGATTTTTATAATTTTTGGTAATTTTCTGAAATTTTTAAAGGTTAAAAAGGCTTTAAAAAAAATAGAAGAGGGTGCCCGGGTTCGAACCCGGGACCTCTCGGATTGAAATCAGACAGGAAACCAGTGAACCAAGGCTCTAAGCCGCGTAATAACTCAGCTTCTAATTCTTAAAACAAGTCTTAAACAAATCCCCTAATTTCCCCATGAACCCTAGTTTCAATTTGATCCAAATTGAAATCCGATTCGTTGTTGTAAATACTTAATTTCATAGGGCTTTTGTTCCTAGCCAAGAATCGAGTATGTAGGTGTTTCAAATTACCTGTATGGTGTTCGTTTGAAGTTAAACCCAATGAAGAACAGGTCGCGGTCACGGTGATGATCGAATCAAGCTCAAATGATGATTGTACCCAAATTAAACTTGTAGACAGCTTCGGATGATGATCAAGAGCAATAGCCCCTTATCAAACGCGATTGAAATCGATCGGAGGTTGTCTTAAAAGTGAGTTGCAGGTCCGCGATAGAGAGGAAATCGAACGGGATGTTTGTGTCGGTGTTAGGTGAAATTGAGAGCATAGGCAGATTAGGAATTCGTATATGATTGATTTGGTAGCATTCAATTCAATTATTATGTCTGTGTAGTGCGATTTAAAAATGATAAAGTGACCGAAAGTTTGGTGCGTTCGTGAGTTGTAATCCGGTTGTTAATACTCAATTACATCGCGTATTGTAGTGTGAATCTTCGTCACGATCGCATTGGTGTAAATTGGAGACAAAACCGCGGCTTAAAACCGGGTTTTTGTGCCTCGCCGGAGCCGCCGGATTCCGGCCGGAAAATCTCGCCGGAAATGCGGGAGAGTGGAGAGAGAAACAGAAAGTTTTTAAAATTTTTACAAAATGGTCCCTGAGGTTTAATGTTATTTTTATTTGAGGCACAAACTTATTAATTTAAGTTTAAAAAATGGCACAATACCCCCTGAACTATTTTTATTATTATTACTTTTATTATTATTGTTTTATTATTATTATTATTATTTTTTTACGGGTATTATAGGATCGGACCGGCCGATCTGATCGGTTCGACCGGGAATCGGTGCCGTATCTGGTCCGGTCTGGTGTGATTCGATTTTTAGTGGTCGAACCAACCGGTTCATCCCGAACCGCTGGTCGGACCAGGAAACCGGACCGATTTGGACCTGTTTTGGTTTTTTTTGATTTTAGTAGGTAAAAACGGGGTGTTAAACAATAAATAAGTACGTCGGATATACAAATATAGTTAAGTTTTATATATAACTACAAAATATATATATAAATCATATATAAATTACTTATATTTAATTACATATATAAATATAATTAAAATATAGTTAAATCCGGTCCAACCGGTCTGACCGGTCCGACCACCAAACCAGTAAGGCGTCCGGTTCGACGTCCGATCCGGTTCGGAAAACATTGGTGGCTCCATTATCCACTATGAATATATATGCTTCATTTGTTTGATCTTGCGCTACAGTGTTTTTCATTTTAATCTTGAAAGTTGTAACATCCCGAAAAGTCAAAACGAGTCATCGTGAATAATGGGCTTAAGTTGTGGGTATTTAATAAAGAAAGAAAAATGGATTATGGGCTAATTAGGCTAATGGACAAGAGCCTAAGTGGATTGAGGCCCATAATCAGCCCTTAACCCACCCTAAGCAGCCACCATCTTCTTCATTTCAACCCTAACTCCAAAATCCATGGAGAGAGAAAGTAGAGAGAGAAAGTGATAGAAACTCAAGATTTGGAGCCTCTAAGGTCAAGGGATTGAAGATAGGGTGTTTGTGCAACAAATCTCAAGAAAGGAGCAACAAATCCAGGTAAGAATCGACCTATAATGCCTTCTGTAGATCAAACCCGGATTCTAGGGTTTTGGGGTTTTAAAAGTCTCAAAGAAACACATAAAGGTCGAATTTTTACGTGTGAAAATGTGTAAAAAGGTTAGAAATGGTTTCATGGAAGGTAAACCAAGGATTTGGACGTAAAAAGCTAAGATTTTGGGTTAAAAACGGGCTGGTTCGTCATTGATATGCATCCAGCGAAACTGTGACCCGATCCAGCGAAACTGCGCACTCATCCAGCGAAACTACAGTTTCGCTGGGGCGAAACTACAGTTTCGCTGTTAAGTTCGCCAGTGCCGAGGTTGACCCTTAGACATTGTGAAACTAGGAAATTCCAACGAAAGTTGGGCGCTCAAGACAGCGAATCTGTCTAGCGAAACTGGTAGAAGTGCTGCCCAGCGAAACTGGCAGAGAAACTGCCAGCGAAACTGGCAGCGAAACTGCCAGCGAAACTGTGAGCGAAATTATGAGGAAAATGACGTTTTTGTGTATTAACCTTCGTGCAGCTAGAGTATTTGGACTATAGCTTAAGTAACCTAGGATTGAAGCTATTTGCTAACTTCAGGTGAGTTCTAGATCCCCTTATTTAAATGTTTTTCCATGTTTTTGGGGTTATTATGCATAGTAAACCTAAGGTTTTCAAGATAAGGATTTCAAGGTGTTTTAACAAGAAAAATACATTTTCTAAAGTAAAATATGACGTTTAAATAGCAGAATAATTTTCGGGCGCGCTGACCTGGCGTTGCCCCTTGGACCCCACTAGGGGCTGCTGCCCCTAGGACCCCGCTATCAGGGGCTGCCGCCCCCGAACCCCCGCTGTCCCGCGAAGGGTTGGTTACGTGTTATGATGACTAGTACTTGGTATGTTGTGTACTTAATAAGTTACGTATAATATATTAAGTGAAAGATAATATTAATGAGAAGTGGAACTTAACGAATGTTACCCCGGGCCCGTTTGATGATGAAAAGTCTTGCAAGCACTATGATAGACTTCACTTATGTGAGTCTGATGCATGATGATGGATCCGTATTCATGAGCGGGCTATGTGCCTAGCAGTGTGGATCAACTGTCGGGGGAAGCTACCGTGAAGATGTGCACCGACGGGGATCGATCAACCGTCGGGGTAGCGACCATGGATAACGTATACCGACGAGGATTGACATTCGTTGTCAATCAACATGGAGATCTTGCTTTGTGCAATCTCGCCTATGATGAAGTGAAACATAATGAAAGAATGAAAGATAATGAACGTGCTTAATGTGATGCAAGTAATGTTTGTAGTATCATGTATGCGTGTTCATTATATGAAGGATAAAAGATTATATTTTCTTATTTATATAAAACTAGAACTCACTCAGCGTAGCTGACTTTTTATGCATAATAGTGGACAGGTAAGCGCTGATGCTGAGGATGGCACCACGAAGCTACTTGGGGAGATATGGATGGCATTCCTGTTAATGAAGTCTTTATTGTAATTAATGAACAAGGAATATGTTTTGTTTACATTGAAAGGACAAATGTATGAGTACAATGGGGTTTTTTAGTTTTAAATGAATGTTTAATTATTTTCCGCTGCAATGTTTTGTTATTAAACTGATTTTATGCTATGAATTGCCAACTGTGAGGTTTCCCGGGAACGGGGCCTTACAAGTTGGTATCAGAGCCAAAGTTTAAGTGAAATGGGTAATTTTTCAAAATAAACCTTAACTTAAACTGAAAATGGGACGGAAAGGGAAGGAATGCCAATCTGAGTAGCTGCGTGCCATCAGGTATTTTTCTTAAAGTTAACTGGTATTATGTGCGCATGTTATGTGTTTATGTGTTACTGTTAGATTTAGATGCTAATGTAGTCAGGACAGGTAATGCTCGGGGTACGAAGAGTAAAGTAAGTGGCTAATCACAACTGGCCACCGTAATTAGGGACTTACTGTACTTGACATAAACTGAGCTATTCCCTTGAATTACCGCGTTGCTATTTGAATCTTTTAGTGTGGGATAGAGGATGGCTAGCGGTAGATCTTCTAAGGTTTTGCCAGATAGGGGTTGTGGTGAACGTGGTGCCGAATCGCGTATCACGAGAAGCATGGCTAGGGCGGCTGAAATGGCACTCGAAGAGCCCGAGGCCCCTCACGTGGAAGGCAGCGATGATGGCACTAGTTTGAGGATCGCCATGAAAGAGGCTGTTATTGAGGGAGTGCCACCCTCAACACAAAGGTGGTTCTGCCGTCCATTATAACTGAGGTAATTAGGGCGGCGAAGGAGACGACTGCTATTGAAGAAAACACGAAGAATAGCGATAACAAGAACTGGCATGGAAAGCGGGTTGGACGCGACAGTGCCACCCTCAACACAAAGGTTGCAAGGACGGAGGGCCATGCAGCTTCATCTGGTGCGAGGACTAAGAAGTGTGGTAAGTGTGCCAGAGAACACCTCGGGAAATGTAGATTGGGAACCAATGTCTGTTACCGATGCGGGAAGCAAGGTCACGTGGCCAGAGAGTGTGGAGTGGTACGATGCTACAACTGCAGTGGAAGGGGTCATAAAAGTAGGGATTGCAAGAAGCCAAGGGCAGAGGGCGCAGGGCCTTCGTGATAAGGCCGGAGCAGGTTAGGACGGGCCCCGATATTGTGACAGGCATGTATATAGTAAATAAATTTCTGTCTGCCGTGTTGTTTAATTCCGGATCTAGAAGGAGTTTTGTTTTGTTGTTTTTCTATGTTAAGTTGCCCAGTAGGAGTTTTATTTCTGCTATTTTCTATGCTAAACTGCCTGTTAGTAGTAAATGCCTTGATGAGTCCTTTGACGTAGAGACTGCTATTGGTAAGTTCATTAGAGTTACGGATGTGATAGAGAACTGCACTATAGAATTAGAAGGTCATAGGTTTGTTGCCAAATTACATGTGATGCCCTGGGAGGATTTGATGTAGTACTAGGGAGGGATTGGTTAGCAACTTACGAGGTGAATATCGTGTGCCGAAAGAAGGTGATTAGACTGACGACGCCTGACGGAAGTCCGGTGACAATATACGGAGATCGGGTTACGACGATTCCGAAAGTGATTTCGATGGCGGTGGCGGGAAAGTGCATGAGGTGTGGATGTAGCGCTTCCTTATGTTATGAGAAGGATGTGGAAACGCCAACACCACAACTATCCGATGTGCGGGTTGTGTGTGATTTTCCAGACGTGTTCCCGGAAGACTTATCGGGATTGCCACCTGATCGAGAGATCGAGTTCCAGATTGACCTGATACCGGGTGCTAAACCAGTCGCCAAAGCACCGTATCGATTTGCTCCGACGGAAATGAAAGAGTTGATGGAGCAGTTGCAAGAGCTGCTAGATCAGGGGTTCATTAGGCCGAGTATCTCACCTTGGGGTGCTCCGGTCCTGTTTGTAAAGAGGAAAGATGATAGTATGAGAATGTGTATCGACTACCGCGAGCTGAATAAGTTGACGGTAAAGGACAGATACCCCTTGCCGAGAATCGATGATTTGTGTGACCAGCTTCAAGGCGCCAGTTGGTTTTCACGAATAGACCTTCGATCGGGTTACCATCAGCTAAAAGCAAAAGAACAGGATATCCCTAAACGGCTTTTCGTACGCGCTACGGTCACTACGAGTTCCTCGTCATGTCTTTCGGTTTGACTAATGTGCCAGCTGCTTTCATGGACCTGACGAACCGAGTGTGTCGGCCGATGTTGGATAAATCAGTGATTGTGTTTACTGATGATATCTTGATTTATTCAAGGAACGAGATAAAGCATGTCGGTCACATTCGAGAAGTATTGGAAACATTGAGAAGGGAGAAATGGTACGCCAAGTTCTCCAAGTGCGCATTCTGGTTGCGTGAAGTTCAATTTCTTGGGTCACGTGGTGAGTCCGGAAGGGATTATGGTCGATCCGGCAAGGGTGGAGGCGGTGATGCAATGGAAGTCTCTAAAGACGCCATCAGAGATCCGCAGTTTCTTGGGTTTGGCGGGCTATTACAGAAGATTCATTCAAGACTTCTCCAAAATTGCTTCTCTACTGACCAAGTTGACTGAGAAAGATGTAAAGTTTGTATGGGGTCAAGCTCAAGAGAAGGCGTTTGAAGAATTGCAGACGAGGTTGACCCAAGCTCCTTTATTGGCATTACCCGACAGAAGTGAAGACTTGGTGGGTTATTCGGATGCTTCCTACTCGGGGTGGGGTGCGTGTTAATGCAAAGAGGAAACGTTATAGCCTATGCATCCCGACTGCTGAAAGTTCATGAGGTTAATTATCCCACCCATGACTTGGAGCTAGCAGCCGTGGTCTTGGCATTAAAGATTTGGAGGCACTATCTCCACGGAACAAAGTGCACCATCTTCACAGACCACAAAAGCTTGAAGTACTTCTTTGAGCAGAAAGATTTACACATGAGGCAGAGACGATGGCTGGAGCTCATAAAGGGTTACGATTGTGAGATCCATTACCATCCGGGCGAGGCCAACGTGGTGGCGGATGCCCTTAGCCGCAAGGAAAGGCCCGAGCCGTTCCGGGCGAAGTCTTACCAGCTAATTATGACCTATGACGTGATGACACAGGTTAAGGAGTTTCAGAATGAGGCTTTGAAAGAAGATCGTCTTAACTCCAAAAGGACGAGAGGTCTAGTTACGGAGTTGGGTGAGAACACTCTTGGTGTTAAGACCCGATTCGGACGAATGTGGACTCCTCGATACGGGGATCTACGTGGAAAGATTATGGACGAGGCCCATAAGACTCGATACTCCATTCACCCTGGTGCTACCAAGATGTATCACGGTATGAAGAAAGATTACTGGTGGCCAGGCATGAAATGCGATATGGCGGAGTACGTGAGTAAGTGCCTGACTTGTTTACAAGTAAAGGCCGAACACCAGAAACCCTACGGGAAAAATCCAACCGTTGGATATACCTGTGTGGAAGTGGGAGCACATCACCATGGATTTCATCACGAAGTTACCACGTACCCCGAAAGGGTATGATGCTATATGAGTGATAGTCGATCGCTTGACAAGAGTGCCCACTTCCTACCGATCCGCGAGACGTATTCATCTAAAAGATTGGCGGATATATTCATCAAGGAAATTGTAACTCGTCATGGCGTACCGGTGTCCATCGTGTCGCATCGTGACACCCGTTTTACATCGAAGTTTTGGAGGAGATTCCACGATGCGATAGGGACGAGACTACATATCAGCACAACTTATCACCCTCAGACGGACGGTCAGTCGAAAAGAATGATTCAAACGTTAGAAGACATGCTACGAGCATGTGTAATCGACTTTGTAGGAAGTTAGGATGAGCACTTACGTTGGCGGAATTCTCATATAATAATAGTTACCATGCCAGCATTGGTATGCCCCCCCTTACGAAATGTTGTATGGTAGAAAGTTCAGAACACCCGTGTGTTGGGGTGACATCGGGCAAAAGGAATTGGGGAGCCTTGAAGTGATTGAGGTCACAACGGAGAAGTTAGATAAGATCAAGGCATTCATGAAAGCTGCAAAGGATCGCCAGAAGTCTTACGCCGATAAGAGGCGTAGACCTATAGAATTTGAGGTTGGTGACAAGGTTATGCTCAAGGTATCGCCTTGGAAAGGGATCATCAGGTTTCGAAAAAGGGGAAAGTTAAGCCCAAGGTTCATAGGGCCTTTCCGTATTATCGCAAGGGTAGGGGAAGTGGCCTATAGACTAGAATTACCCGATGAGTTGAGTGGAATTACCCTACGTTCCATGTATCTCATCTTAGGAAATGTCTAGCAGACGACGATGCATTTGTACCATTAGAGGACATTGAAGTCGACGAGTGACTGAACTATGTAGAGCAGCCGGTGGCCATCCTGGATTGGAAGGAGAAGCGCTTACGTAATAAAGTAGTTCCACTTGTACGAGTACAGTGGAGACACCAAAAAGGATCAGAATCTACGTGGGAGGCCGAGGAGGAGATGAGGAAATTTTATCCTCAATTGTTTGATGACTGACAGGTTTTGAGGACGAAACCTAAATAAGTGGGGGAGACTTGTAACACCCTGAAAAGTCAAAACGAGTCATCATGAATAATGGGCTTAAGTTGTGGGTATTTAATAAAGAAAGAAAAATGGATTATGGGCTAATTAGGCTAATGGACAAGAGCCTAAGTGGATTGAGGCCCATAATCAGCCCTTAACCCACCCAAAGCAGCCACCATCTTTTTTATTTGAACCCTAAATCCAAAAATCCGTGGAGAGAGAAAGTAGAGAGAGAAAGTGATAGAAACTCAAGATTTGGAGCCTCTAAGGTCAAGGGATTGAAGATCTGGGTGTTTGTGCAACAAATCTCAAGAAAGGAGCAACAAATCTAGGTAAGAATCGACCTATAATGCCTTCTGTAGATCAAACCCGGATTCTAGGGTTTTGGGGTTTTAAAAGTCTCAAAGAAACACATAAAGGTCAAATTTTTACGTGTGAAAACGTGTAAAAAGGTTAGAAATGGTTTCATGGAAGGTAAACCAAGGATTTGGACGTAAAAAGCTAAGATTTTGGGTTAAAAACGGGCTGGTTCGTCATTGATATGCATCCAGCGAAACTGCGCACTCATCCAGCGAAACTATGCAGCGAAACTAAGAGAAGTTCTAGCGAAACTACAGTTTCGCTGGGGCGAAACTACAGTTTCGTTGATAAGTTCGCCAGTGCCGAGGTTGACCCTTAGACATTGCGAAACTAGGAAATTCCAACGAAAGTTGGGCGCTCAAGACAGCGAATCTGTCTAGCGAAACTGGCAGAAGTGCTGCCCAGCGAAACTGGCAGAGAAACTGCCAGCGAAACTGGCAGCGAAACTGCCAGCGAAACTGTGAGCGAAATTATGAGGAAAATGACGTTTTTGTGTATTAACCTTCGTGCAGCTAGAGTATTTGGACTATAGCTTAAGTAACCTAGGATTGAAGCTATTTGCTAAGTTCAGGTGAGTTCTAGATCCCCTTATTTAAACGTTTTTCCACGTTTTTGGGGTTATTATGCTTAGTAAACCTAAGGTTTTCAAGATAAGGATTTCAAGGTGTTTTAACAAGAAAAATACATTTTTCTAAAGTAAAATGTGACGTTTAAATAGCTCAGAATAATTTTCAGGCGCGCTGACCTGGCGTTGCCCCTTGGACCCCACTAGGGCTGCTGCCCCTAGGACCCCGCTATCAGGGGCTGCCGCCCCCGAACCCCCACTGTCCCGCGAAGGGTTGGTTACGTGTTATGATGACTAGTACTTGGTATGTTGTGTACTTAATAAGTTACGTATAATATATTAAGTGAAAGATAATATTAATGAGAAGTGGAACTTAACGAATGTTACCCCGGGCCCGTTTGATGATGAAAAGTCTTGCAAGCACTATGATAGACTTCACTTATGTGAGTCTGATGCATGATGATGGATCCGTATTCATGAGCGGGCTATGTGCCTAGCAGTGTGGATCAACTGTCGGGGGAAGCTACCGTGAAGATGTGCACCGACGGGGATCGATCAACCGTCGGGGGTAGCGACCATGGATAACGTGTACCGACGGGGATTGACATTCGTTGTCAATCAACATGGAGATCTTGCTTTGTGCAATCTCGCCTATGATGAAGTGAAACATAATGAAAGAATGAAAGATAATGAACGTGCTTAATGTGATGCAAGTAATGTTTGTAGTATCATGTATGCGTGTTCATTATATGAAGGATAAAAGATTATATTTTCTTATTTATATAAAACTAGAACTCACTCAGCGTAGCTGACTTTTTATGCATAATAGTGGACAGGTAAGCGCTGATGCTGAGGATGGCACCACGAAGCTACTTGGGGAGATATGGATGGCATTTCTGTTAATGAAGTCTTTATTGTAATTAATGAACAAGGAATATGTTTTGTTTACATTGAAAGGACAAATGTATGAGTACAATGGGGTTTTTAAGTTTTAAATGAATGTTTAATTATTTTCCGCTGCAATGTTTTGTTATTAAACTGATTTTATGTTATGAATTGCCAACTGTGAGGTTTCCCGGGAACGGGGCCTTACAAAAGTATAAAGAAAAATAATAAGTGAATAATAATGATATTATTATATTTTAACAAGAACTTTATTTAGTCGAAAGAAAAGTATTGCATGCAGAAAAATACATAATTAAATATAAGAAAACACTTAATTGTTGCATATAACTATTATGGTTAAGCAATATTTGTTTCAGAGTTCTTCGTCAAAGTCTGCGATGTTCAACTCAACGTTGAGATTATCAAAATTATCCACATAGTTCACTTCCTTATCTTTTGTTTTAAGAGAGCCTTGGTATATTTCACATAAATATGGAGCTATGCGATAAGCCTTTGACCAATGGTTTGTGCTACCATATCTAAAATAGGAAGTGTTATTGTTTTTGAACGTACCAGCTTCATTCCCTTTGTGTTGGTTGGAATTGTTTTTCTATGGAGCGTGGTAATTGGTTGATTTTTGATTTCGACCATGGCCACAACCACATCCATGACTATAAAAGTTACCTCATAATTATTATTACCCTTGAAAGAATGGTTACGACCATTAGGATAATTTTTATCAAAAAAAACCAACGACCACGGCCTCGTCCCTAATTTCTTTTAGAGTTTTTAGTATCATTTTTAGTAGCAACATTTACTTCTGGAATCGCTAGTGATCATGTGGGACGAGCTTGATAATTTTTCATCATAAGCTTATTCTTTTTTCTGCTATGAGGAGAATTGAATTTAAATCAGAATATCTTTTAAACATTTGCAGCCTATATTGTCGTTGCAAGTTTATATTTGATGCATGAAATGTGGAGAGAGTTTTCTCCAACATATCTTCCTCGGTAACATTTTGTCCACAGAATCTGAGAGTCGGGCATATTTTTAACAAAGTCGGGCATATTTTTAACAAAGCAGAGATATAGTCATTTATCTTTTTGAAATCATGAAACCTAAGATTGGTCCATTCACCTTTAGCACTAGGAAGTAAAACTTCCCTTTGATGATTAAACCTGCTTTTTAAAATCTTTCCACAAAACGTATGGCTCTTCACAATTTGAATACTCAAATTTAACATTTCATCAATGTGTTTCTCGTGGAAGACATCAGTTTTTTCCTTGTCTTGTTTTTGACAATTATTTCCCTCACTTGTCATTTCCAAAACACCCACTCATTTGAGGTGCCGTTTTACATGCCTTGTCCATGGCATATAATTACCTCCGGTGATATTAAGAGCCGAAAATTCAAGTTTTGCGATATTCGACATTTTTGTTTGCTAAACAAGAATAAGTGAGATTTATTAAAATCCATATATATAAACATTATGATACAATAAAGTTGTACAGCTATAAACAAATACAAAAACAAGAAAAGATTAAATTCTTCAGTTGGGAGTTCAGCAATAAGGACAAGAATTAAAATAAACATTATGGTTACCAGCACTAAAATTATATGGATCTTGTTTGAAAATTACCTTGGATAAACTTGAAAAAAGAGGTAATCTATTTATTATGAATGAAAATATATTGATAGTGGTCATTTATAGTTTAAATTATAACCATTTTTAGCGGCTATGTAATCGTTTACAACTGGTATATAATTGTTTATAACGGTTATATAACCATCGCGTGTGTATAACCATAATCGAGGGTAATTTTAAATAAAATGGATGAATTTAAGATTATGTAATAAAGCATGAGTTCAGTTTAGAAAAACAAAAGAGAATAAGAACGAAAATTAGATAAGAATAAGATTAAGTACGAATTAATGTTAATAAACATAATTAAAATGTTAGTTATATAACGTGTGTTAACATAAAAGGAAATATTAGTTCTATAATTAAAGATTAAGTAAAAGTTAGATTCATAAGTAAATGTTAGTTGTATAATTAAAAGTTAGATGTATAAATAATAGGTTAGATGCATAAGTTAAAGTTAGTTGACACAAAAGAAAATGTTAGTTGCATAATCAAAAGTTAGATGCATAAATAGAAGTTAGTTTGTTACTAGTCATGTGGTTATCAAGATATACATAATATGATCTCCTTTATTCTTACTTTATTAATCTTAGTTATCTTATCAATATAATATATTACAGATTATTTCTTAATGAAGCGCTTATCTTGATTAATGGATGATTTTGTGCTTTATTGATCTTTTTTATTAAAGTTTAAGAGCTCTAGTGTTGATAAAGTGTTATAATATCATAATAATTAACACAAGATTAGTGTTATAGCTTAAGAACTTTAAGAGAATTGCAGGAGCATGAAGAAGAGAAATATATAACTTATGAAAGTGTATACAAGAGGTGCATTTTCCCATCTATAATAAGGTGGTATTTATACTATAAAGATCAATCATTTTGATATACAAGTAAAACTATCTGGTAGATAAGTAGCATAGTAAACTTATCTACAATTTTGGCGAAGAATCACTTGCTATGGTAATAATTCATAATACTATCTTTGAATTCACTTAAACTACCCGAATTCTCATCCGTTGGCATTATTCATATTTACATTATAAGTTCAGGAATCAGGGGAATGTTAATTTAAAATCAAGGTCTACCTTGAGAGGGGGTGGGGTGGGCGACCGCAAGGGCCGATTTACTCAGGGGCTTGAAAATTTGAAAAAAAACAATTATATTATATTATATTATATTATATTATATTATTATTATATTATATATATTATATATTATATTATATTATATTATATTATATTATATTATATTATATTATATTATATTATATTATATATATTATATTATATTATATTATATTATATTATATTATATTATATTATATTATATTATATTATATTATATTATATTATATTATATTATATTAATCAATGTTGAACCCAACCGTAATAAGTTTATAAACCTTAAAAAAAGAGTCTGGAAAGAAAATTTTTAAATTATGTCTGGATAATTTTGGATTGGTTATATACTAAACAGGCAGATAAATTAGCATAGTGGTCGAATTATGGCAGCCCGTTTTATTAAGCCGTTTGAAAGACGTTCCAAAGGGCACAGGCCTGTACTGATCTTATGCTAAGAAAAACTTGCCAGTTGACGTATATGTAAAAATTAACCAAGGTCTGAAGATTCGGACATGTTTAAGGAATTTTACTTTCAGATTCTAAGTTTTGTAATTTAAATGTTTTGTAAATACTTGTTTAATTTTGGGTTTTTTTATTTTTCCCACAAAGGACCTGCCCTTGTCTATGACCTCCTTCATTTCTAAACTTCTTATTCTTTCTTCTAGGGTTATATTTTTTCCCATGAGATTCTTAATTTCTAATTTTAAATTATCAACTTCTAATTTCAATTCCTCAATATTGATAGAATTTCCAATCTTATTTTTCTGACTTAATTGTCTTCTAACTTCACTTAAAGTATAAGGCTTAAAATCTTCAACAACTATTGTCGTTGAAAGTTTATCTTTCCCAATTATTTGAGAAGTAATTTTTTCCCTAATTTTATTATCTTCTATTGCTTTTAGCAAATCTAGTATATCATTAGAAATAATATTTATTTCCATGTTTTCAAATTGAGCTATCATTTGATAAATGTCTTCTTCATTATCTGTGTCTGATTGACAACATTCTTTTCTTGTTTTACAAGGAAAACATTCATCATCTGAAGTTATTAAATCTTCTTGTAATATATTTAATTCTTCATATGAAGATTTTTCTGATTCTGAATTAGACTCAGAATTGATTAGGATTTTGGATAATGTATCCTTTAATTCTTTATCTTCAATATTATTGAGTTTCTTTTTTACCCAACATGTTTTTGCTTTATGGCCTGGATGATCACATTTTTTTATATGATATAGGGTTTATAATCCCTTCTTCTTTTGAATTTTCTTTCTTCTCTTTTTTGTTTTCTTTTTTGTAATTTTTTATTTCTTTGAGAAGATATAAGATTCTTTTAATTATTATTACTTTCTCTAATTTCATCCATTCCAAACTGGCTACAAAATTGGCTTAATTGTCTCTTTTTATTGAGAGAATGTTTTTTAATCTGTTGATTAAGCTTTATTTCATGGCATAAGGCTAATCCTTCCTGAACACAAGTTCTATTAACTTGCCATAAGTATAATCTTCATAACTAATACTTACTTCTCCTTTCCTAAGGTTTTTTCTAACCCTTTCTGTGAATAAAGGAGGTAAACCATCAATAAACTTAGACTTTCAATGAGTACTATTAGACTCTGGGAGTTCCATAACTCTGCTTAAGAAAGTATCTTTATATCATCTAAATGATGTGAGAGTTCTACATCTTAAATTTTGTAATAAAGTTTTGATATTTTCAGAATTGTCTGACCATCTTCCTGTAAAATGATCAACAATATTTACCACCAGTGTATAAACTGCATTTGGAGTTTGGTTTCCATTTTCTTCTTTAATATTATTTAAAATATTACTTTTATCTATTTTTGTTAAATAATTATCCCACCAGCCTTTTAATTGACCAGTAAAACCTGCTATTATCATTTTAGCAATATTTTGGTCGTAATTACCATTACTTTATAGATAGTACTATACATCATCATTCTGTGTATAGTATCTGAAATTTGTTTATCAGTTTTACCATCTATATTCTATTCATAGACGTGTTTTCCATGATATGAATTATTAACTATATATTCTTGTTCTTCTATTTGAACATCTTGAGGAGTTGGCCTAGGATAATAATACAACCTTTGTGTAGGCTTATTAGCAAACTTTTCAAGTTTTTTAATTTCATCATTAATTTTTTCTTGATAATTATCTCTATTTATGGCTTCTGAAAATTCTTCAGTTAGGGTATTAATTTTTAGATTTGAAAATTTTTCATTTAGACCCTTTAATTTTTTTTCTAATAATTCTGCTATTTCAGAATTAGATTTTAATTTAAAATCTTTTATTTCAGGCGGAGGTTGTATAGCCGGGGTGGCTATAACACCTTTCTCTTCTTCTTTATGAGAGAATTTTAAATTTTTAACCTGGGATATTAATTCGTTTATCCTATCGTTTATGGAATTTAATTGTTCTCCTAAAATGATTAAACATATGTTTGTATAATTTTGTTGTTTAAACATATTATTTATGTGAGATATTGTCACAGGTAATGTAGTTTCTTCCATTAATTTTTGAAAAGCTTGATACTATCTAATTTCACTATCTTTTTCTATCTTGAATGGTTGATGAGGAGGAAAAGTAGTTTTTAAACTTTTTCCATTAATATTATATTCTCTCTGTATAACAGAAATCATACTATTAGTATACTTATTTATAAACCATGGAACAAAAGGTTTAAGTGCGTTTTCTTCACTAAGTTCTTTATAAAAAACTTCTTGAAACATATTTGTATCTTGGTCATCAAAATTTTTGAAAAACCAATTTCTAAACAATTTCCGTTGATCTCGATTAAATTCTTCACTAATTATTCTTCTTGCCAATGATCCTTGGCTAAAATTTATTTTTTCTATTTGATTCGTTATATCGAAAAATTCATTTCTGACTCGGTTAATTCCGGTTCATTAGGCTTATATACACCTCTTATATATTATCAGAATTAATCCTTAATTCTTCTACCCTATTTTCAGGTAATTCTTCTCTTATTTGAGAAGTAGAAGCTCTAGAAGGACTTCTAACAGTATATCCTAATGGGGATATATGAAATGTAACACCCGTATTTTCTTTTTAAAGAAATAAAAGAATAAAGAGAAAGAAAAAGTAAGAAATGAAAGTCAACCTAAAGTTGAGGGTAAAAAGTGCCAAAAGGAAAAAGAAAATAAAAGTTGGTGAATAAAGGGGTATGGCCGCCCATTTTGGCCTGTCAAAAACACTCTCATTCGGTTTTTAGAGAGAGAAACAACAGAGACTTTGATTTTAGAGAGAGAAGGAAGAAGAAATCGAATTCAAGGTAAGAATTAGTGTTTTTAAGTTGTGTTTTGGCTAAGAAACCGAGAATGCATGTTCTTATGTGTGTGTTTTTGTGTTCGGGTGTGTTCATTTGGGTTTTATAAGAGTTGAACTTGTAGCAAATGGGTTTTTGAAGAAGTCATACCCGAGAGACTGCTAAGGTGAGTTCTAGACCCCGGTTTTTTACTTGTTTTAAACTCTTTTGGGGCTAAAAATGTATTAAACGATTTTTACCAAGTTTATCTATTGTTACCCGTATGTGTTTTGGCATGTTTGATGATGTTTATTAGATGTTTATGTGTAGTTCATGCTTAGAAGGACCTTGGTAAGCTTAGAACATTTAGGCCTGATGTTTGGGTTTGGAAATACCATAGTAATAAGCTGGACAGAAGGTTGATGAGCCTACACAGTAACCTCTTACGCCCAGGATTGCCTTAGAAATGTTCTAAGTAGGGTCATGAGTCCAAATAGTTCTCATATGCCCAAACAGTACCTAATACGCCTAAGGCTCATGAGCCTCAACAGTGCTCATGTGCTTGAAAATGACTTAGAAAAAGTTAAGTGTAAGGTGATATGCCCAAACAGGGCTCTTACGCCTGAAAAATAGGCTTAAAAGCCTAAGTGTAGGGTAATGAGTCTAAACAGTACTCTTGTGCCTAAAATAATGACTTATAAAACTAAGTATAGGGTAATATGCCTGAATAGTACTCATACGCCTGAGATTTTGACTTATAAACTAAGTACAGGGTAATGAGCCTAAACAGTGCTCATATGCCTGATTAGCTCATACGCCTAAAGTGAAAAAGTTTCTAAGTGTAGGCTGGTGAGCCTATATAATGATGAAAAGCCTGAACAGGGCTCATGCGCCTAAACAGGGCTCTTACGCCCAGACACTTAGAAATTTTTAGGAGATTTTCTGGGAGTCTGTGCTTTAGGGTTTGACCGAGGTTGACCAAGGGCCTATTAATGATAATGTTTCATGCGTGATGTGACTACTATGATTGTTCCATATTATAGTTATTGCTACTATTATTATTACTTATAGTACGTGACTTTACGTGGTATGTTATTATCGTAACGTAAAGTATAATCTAATAATAAAGTAAAAGAGCAACAAAGAGAAGAAGTGGAACATAAATAAAATGTTAATAAGTCTTGCAAGCACATAGGAGGGACACGACCGTGTTGTCGTTAGCTCAACTGTGTTGCGGGTTAGCTACCCTTTTTGCACACAGGGTCAATCAATTGAGATTGGCAGGACCTTTGTAGCGTGCCCTGGGTGATTGGGTCGGCCTTGTACACAGTACACATAGCCCTTTCGAGGGATACAGTTGACCCTTCGGGAACATAGTTGGCCCTTTCGAGGGATACAGTTGACCCTTCGAGGAACATAGTTGACCCTTTCGAGGGATACAGTTGACCGTTTCGAGGGATATAGATTGCCCATCACCCGTTTTCCATCGCGCACATAGTTGGGGCATTGCGCACTGGTCCACATAGACAGTGGAACATAAAGTTAAAAAGTTTACAGACAAGGCATACAGTACAGAGAACGAACAATATTTGTTCATACAGTTAATGCGTGCTCGCATACACAGTATAGAGTTGTATTTTACAGAAAAGAGTATTTTTATATACAACATATAGAAAGTATTTTATTACATATAAAACTAGAACTCACTCAGCAACGCTGACTTTTATACATTTTCAGTTGGCAGGTAAATATTGCTGAGGATGGCACGAGGACGAAGCTACTCGGCAAGACAAGGCTGACATCCATCCGTATTTTGATTCTATTGTTGTTTTGTAATGCAATTGAACAATCCTTTTATAACTCCTGAATAACATTGTATTGCTTAACAACAATAGTTAAAAGTAAATAAAATGGTTTTATTATATGAAATTCCGCTGTGTATATTATGAAATGAATATTAATAGGTAACTATGATGCAATGAATGGCCAACTGTGAGGTATCCGGGATCGGGGCCTTACATGAAAATTTGATGATCTTGAGGACATAGATCTAGATATTCTAGGTCTAATTTTATCGAATTGTATCTGAACTGACCCTTCAGATGTTTGAATGATATCAATTGGATTATTATCAATATATTGTTGTTTTGGAGTACAATTATTTAGTATCCAGCTATCAGGAAATTCAATTTCTTCCAATTTTATTTTTCTCCTGGTAGTAATATTGATTTTCCAAAATTAGTTTCTATTATTATTGTTTCATTTAATGGTTTATCTACCATTTTACACTGAGGATTTAGTGTAAATAACGGTTTATAGTATATTCTATAGCATATACGAATTACTTCTGACCCTGGAATATAATTATATCCATGAGTCTTAACATTTAATGTTAAAGCATCAGTTATATTAATGTCAGTTAGTGATAATTGTAGATTTGGGTAAACATTAAAATAAACTGGACCCTGTGATAGACTAGATTGAACTATCCCTATTAAGGATTGCTTATAATCTAGGTTTCTACCATCTCTTAAAGCTGCTATAAAGCTTTCTGGTAAACCTTCTAAAGTTAAAGGTTTAAATGCAATTTGTACTACTCCAATATGGATGAATTTATATTTATCTTTTTTATATCTTGCTAACTCTTTATTATTTAAGAGTTTTATCATTATATCCTCTTTATTAAGAGCAATTGTTTCCTCAGTAGTTTTAACTACTTGTTTTAAACCAATTTTTTCAAAAGTTTCAAGCTTATAAACTTGTTTATAATCTATTTTTAGAATTGTCCATTTATTTAATAATTCTAAATTGTGAGGAATATCATATTCTTCCTCAATACTGTTTTTAACAGTATCTTTATCTTCTATAATATTCATTTTGTTTGATCAAATCAATGTTGAACTTCCCCATAATAAAGTTTACTCACCATGGCTCTGATACCACAAGGGCAGGTCCTTTGTGGGAAAAATAAAATAAAAACCCAAAATAAAACAAGTATTTACAAAACATTTAAATTACAAAACTTAGAATCTGAAAGTAAAATTCCTTAAACATGTCCGAATCTTCAGACCTTGGTTAATTTTTACATATACGTCAACTGGCAAGTTTTTCTTAGCATAAGATCAGTACAGGCCTGTGCCCTTTGGAACGCCTTTCAAACGGCTTAATAAAACGGGCTGCCATAATTCGACCACTATGCTAATTTATCTGCCTGTTTACTATATAACCAATCCAAAATTATCCAGACATAATTTAAAAATTTTCTTTCCAGACTCTTTTTTTAAAGGTTTATAAACTTATTACGGTTGGGTTCAACATTGATTTGATTCTTTTAGCCTTCCATTAGGCTAATGAACATAGAAAATAAAAAGATAAGTATAAGAATTGAATTGTTCAGAAGTTATTACCTCTGTTGTAAGACACCAAGACTCTTTTCTTGAAAGTTGTTTTCCAGCAGAATAAATTATCAGAGTATATTTACAAGAAGATATTTAGAGAGAAGTTTTGATCGTAAGATCAGGCGTGTCTAAACTAAGAACTTGAGCTCCTTTTATAATGAGAGTCTCAAGGTACAAGCAAATATACACAGTAAATTACAATAATTCTACCTCAATTATTTCTTTTGAAATTTTCAAAAGCAGACATTATTGTGTCTGGTATTATTGCTTCTTTAATCATGTTGTCTGTCCATTAGCAGACTTTGTTGGCTTTCTTATTCGTCTTTTTCTTCTTTTTCCTTGGATATCGATTTTTTAAGATCCTCCAGCATCTGATCTAGATCTTCTTCTAGAATCTCATCATCAAAGCCATAGGGGTCTTGCGATTCCCCGGGCAGAGTATCCTCTTCTGAATTATTGGTGGACATTTCTGAGATATGATCTCCTTGGTCTTTGTCTTGCAGATTTTTCATTAAATCCTTTTTAATTTCTTGGAAATATATGGTAAATAATTCTTTTTTAGAAATATGATTTTCTCCTTTCATCTTAATCTTTTGGGCTATTTCCTGGAGTGGACTGGGAGATTCCCTTTGAGTTTGTAAGCTGATTTGCTTTGAATATAGCTCTATAGTATCTTGGATTTTTGCAATGTTTCTTGACCTTCTGGGATGCCATTGTTGTCAAGCTTCATCATCTTCTTCCAAAATTTTGTATAGAAAACCCTTCTTAGACAAGGGATTTGTTGGTGAGTATAACCCACTTCTGGAGACCATTTCCAGATCCATGGAATTCCAAATTGAATAAAAAAGTGACACAGAGATAATCCTTCTATTAGGATCTTCTGATGTTGTAATTCAATCAGTGTGGGAGATATTTCTGCCCATTCATTATAATTTTTTCTTAATAATTCTGGTAAAATTTTCACCGAAGGGCCATATGATAGCCACCATTTATATACCCAATTTGGGATGTCCCGTTTATAAACTTCTGGACATATTTTAAAGAACCAAGAATGTTTCTTCTTTGAATTTTCATATAAAAAGGCTTTATTAAATGCCTCAATATAATCATAATAATTGAATTTATTAGGGACCCTAGTTTCAGGGTGGCACATCTCTTTATCCTTTAAGGGAGATGTTCCCCATTCTTCAACAGATATTATCTGTTTTATTATAACTTTGCTAAAACTATATTCCTAGGTATTTCTAGACATATAGTGATGAATATCACAGGATTATGTGACTTTGAGAATATTTTCATAATAAAATCTTTGCTTATATGAAGCAGCAAGATATGATCCTTGATCTAGGTACCTTGTAATTAAGGTCTATGGTTGATCTTTATATTTAAGATCCTTGAAATCCAGGAGCAATATTATTCCTTATTTGGATTTTGTTCATATAAGGCATCATCAGAATCTTCTGTCACAATATTGACATAGGATGATGATGCTTCATTTGTTCCATCCTTCTTTAGCTTTTTAAGCCAAGAATTCTTGGAATAATTTATCATCCAAGATTATTTCCTCTAGTATTACTTGAGGAACTTGCAGTATTTGCAATATTTGCGGCTATTAGCCTTTGATGGGCAATTTGCCCTAAGATCCTCCCTCCATTAGGGCCTCTTCCTCTTCCTCTTCCATTATTTGAAAAGGGCTGTTTTCCCCTATCTCGAGGAATCATTCCTGAAATATGATCAGACAGAAGAGATTATTTTCTCTTTTTCTTTAAGAATCTTTATTTGGTTCCTAAAATGTTTTATTAAGTCCATATTTTCTAAGAGCTCATGAGCTCTATCCACAGGACGCATAGTATAATCCTGCATAATATTATGCATATAAAAATTTCTAGCCATTATCATGGCTGAATGATCATCAATTTCTATTTGTATGTTATTAAGGGTTATTTTCAACGGTCCTTTTATCTTTTCATGGATCCTGCAAAATAAACTATAAAAAATATTCTCTTGTTAAAAAGTCAGGCAAACTATTATCTGTTCCCTTTTTATATATTATTTCAAAATCAGATGGTGCAATATGAGATTGCCATCTAGCAAACATTTGTTTAGAGACATCATGTTTAAAGTCTTTATTGAACATATATTTTGCTACTTGACAATCAGTTTTTATTAAAAACTTTTGATTATATAAATCATCTTGAAATTTTAGAACACATTTGACTATTGCTAAAATTTCTTTTTCAATTGTGGCATAATTTTTCTGACTATCATTCCATTTTCCTGAATGGAATCTTACAAGAAATTCTTGTTTATCAATCTGTAACACCCGTAAATTTATTTATGACGAATAAAAGAATAAAAGAAAAGGGAAAAGGGGAGAAATGAATGTCAACCCAAAGATGAGGGGTTAAAAGTGTAAAAAGGGTGGAAAGTTGGTAAAAGTTGGTGATAAGGAGTATGGCTGCCTGTTTTTTTTCTGCACAACCACTTTCATTCGGATATTTTTGAAAGAGAAAGAGCAGAAGTCGAGCATTTGAAGAAGAACAAGAAGAAAAATCAGATTAAAGGTATAAATTAGTGATTTTTAAGTTGTGTTTTAGCTAAGAACTGAAAGTATGTGTTCTTATGTGTGCGTATATGTGTTCGGGTGTGTTTATGGGATTTTATAGGTGTTGAATTTGTAGCAAACGGGGTTTTGAAGAAGTCAACACCCGAGAGACTGCTAAGGTGAGTTCTAGACCTCGTATTTCACATGTTTTATAAACTTTTGGGGCTGGAAATACATGTAAAAATGTTTTACACTTATGATGAATGTTGCCAGTATGTGTATGCGTATGTATATTAGTGATTTATGTTATGATTCATGCTTAGTATAGTGTGTATATGCTTAGAACGAGGTAATAGGATGTTTGGGACTGAAAGTATGACTTAGAAACATAAACAGACTGCTAATACGCCTGTACAAGGCTCATAAGTTTGAACAGTCCTTATACTCCCAAAATTATGATAGAAAAACCAAGTGTAGGGTAATAAGTCCAAATAGTGCACATGTGTCTGAATTCTAACTTAGAAAAAACTAAGTGCAGGGTAATGAGTCTAAATAGTGCCCATGAGTCTGAATTCTGACTTAGAAAAACTAAGTGCAGGGTAATGAGTCTAAATAGTGCTCATGAGTCTGAATTCTGACTTAGAAAAACTAAGTGCAGGGTAATGAGTCTAAATAGTGCTCATGAGTCTGAATTCTGACTTAGAAAAACTAAGTGCAGGGTAATGAGTCTAAATAGTGCTCATGAGTTTGAATTCTGACTTAGAAAAACTAAGTGCAGGGTAATGAGTCTAAATAGTGCTCATGAGTCTGAATTCTGACTTAGAAAAACTAAGTGCAGTGTAATGAGTTTAAATAGTGCTCATGAGTCTGAATTCTGACTTAGAAAAACCAAGTGTAGGGTAATAAGTCCAAACAGTGCTCATGTGTCTGAATTCTGACTTAGAAAAACCAAGTGTAGGGTAATAAGTCCAAACAGTGCTCATGTGCCTGAATTCTGACTTAGAAAAACTAAGTGTAGGGTAATGAGTCTGAACAGTGCTCTTGTGCCTGGAATTATTTACTAAGTGTAAGGTAAAAAGTCCCAACAGTGGTCAAACGCCCAAATAGTCCTCATGAGTCCAAATAGTCCTCATGAGTCCAAATAGTACTCATGCGCCCAAAAATTTGAATTTAATGCAGAATTTTCGTGGAAGTTTGTACAGCTAGGGTTTTGGACTGATATTGACTAAGGATTTATTAAATGCATATGATTATGTCTGATTTCATTATGACTCTTTTCTTAATATTTTAATTAATATTATGATTAGGGCTATTATTAATGTTATTTTTATTATTATTATTAATATGCTTATTAATAATAATATTGTATGACTCTACGTGGTATGATCATGATCAAGACAGGAAGTATGTGAAAGATTAATGATAAAGAAAAGTGAAACGTAAATGAATGAACGAAAGTCTTGCAAGCAAATGAATGGAGGTGCACACCCCTGGCAGGTGTTAGCTCAACTGTGATGCGGGTTCGCTACCCCGAAGGATGCACACAGGGTCAATCTTTGAGATTGGCATAGAGGTGAGCGACTTGGTGTCGCAAAAGACTCACAGGATAAGTGCAATCCTTGAGATTGCCATAGAGGTGAGCGACTCGGTGTCGCAAAAGACTCACAGGAACAAAAAGGGCAATCATTAAGATTGCTAACGAGGTGAGTGACTCTGTGTCGCAAAAGACTCGGAAGGTAATGATAAAAGTACTAATTGAATGATGAAGAAGATAATAATGATATTACCTACGTGTATGTACGATGTGTGATCACATATGAAAAATGAACAGTTTGAAATGAAAAGTACAGTATTTTAATTACAAAACTAGAACTCACTCAGCAACGCTGACTTTTATGTATTTTCCAGTTGGCAGGTAACAGGTTGCTGATGATGGCACACGGGGATGGCTACTCGGCGGGCGAGACTGATATCCATTTATGTTTTGACAATACTGTTGTTTTGTAATTCATTCGACTAATCATTTTGTGACCCATGAACTAGAATGTATTGCTTAACAACAGTGTTTATAATGAATGAATGGATTTTTGTCAAATTGATTCCGCTGCTTAGATTTATAATATGTATGTTTTATGCTGTGAATGACCAACTGTGAGGTCTCCGGGAACCGGGCCTTACAAGTTGGTATCAGAGCTAAGCTTTAAGTGAAACGGGTAAATTTTTTTAAAATAAACCTTAACTTAAACTGAAAATGGGACAAGAAGAAGGATGTCAGCCCGAGTAGCCATGTGCCATCAGGTATTGTTTTTCTTGAAAGTCAATCAGTATTATGTGCGTGTGCTATGTGATTTATGTGTTCTTAGTAGATTTAGATGTTGATGTAGTCAGGATAGAAAGTGCTTGGGGTGTGGAGAGTAAAGTAAGTGGCTAATCATAACTGGCCACTGTAATTAGAGACTTACTATACTTGACATAAATTGCGCTATTACCTTGAATGACTGTTTTTGTGTTTGAATCTTATAGTGCTTAGGAAATGGCTGGGAAGAAACCTACCAAAGCTTCTAGAGGTAGAGGTAGACCGCGTACGACTAGGAGCAGTACTAAAGCTCCTAAGATGACTCCTGTGAACCCCGAGGTTCTTGAGCGGAATGAAGAAACTGAGAATGCGAGCCTGAATGCCTCAGCTAGGGAGGCGATTGCTGATGAGGTACACCAAGTCCTGCAGGCAGTTATGCCGTCTGTAGTGACCGATGTTATTAGAGCTGTGAGGAACGAGGAAAGAAAGGAGAAGGAGGACCGGAGAGAGTCGACTGGAAAGGAAAGCAAGGGAGGAGAGGAATGACCGGATCCTGAGATAGTAGTATCTGATGAGGAAGAGGATGATGTAGTAGGGGTGACGACCAAGGGATGCAGTTACGGGGCATTCCAGAGGTGCAAGCCCCCTACTTTTGATGGAAATGGCAATGCTACCGCCGCCTACCGTTGGGTAAGGGAGATAGAAGCGGTACTCGAGATCAGCGAGTGCCGGGAGGATTAGAAGGTGAAGTTTGCCACCCACTCCTTTACTGACTTAGCACTATGCTGGTGGGACAATATTGTCCAAGCTGAAGGTTCCCGAGCCATCGGGAAAATGTGATGGAATGAGTTGAAGAAACTGGTAATTGAGGAGTTCTATCCTCACAGGGAACTCGATAAGATCGAGAGGGAGTTCCTACAACTCGAGGCGGGAACCATGACCCACTAGCAGTACACTACCAAATTCAATGAGATGGCTAGGTTGGTGCCAGATCAAGTGACGCCGGTGTCCTGAAAGATTAACCGGTACGTTCAGGGACTGCCAGCCGACATTCATAGGCACTTGATTGCTGCCCGACCAAGCACTTTTAGGTCGGCAGTGGATTTGGCTGGGAGACTCTATGATGAGAGGGAGGTGGCAGTTGCGGAGGTGAAAAAGGCTGGTGGTGGTGGTGACCGGAACTGGAATGGAAAACGGTTCGGGTGTGGTGGTTTTACCCCGAACAACAAGAAGATGAGGAGGGATGACCGTAGGATGGGGTCATCAAGCTCAGGGCCTAAAAGGTATGGCAAGTGTGAGAAGGAGCATACGGGTGAGTGCAGAATGGGGCTCAACGTGTGTTTCAAGTGCGGGAAGCCGGGCCACATCTTGAAAGACTGTAAGGAGCTGAGGTGTTACACCTGCGGTGAGGCGGGCCATATGAGCAAAGACTGCAGAAAGCCAAGGGTGGAGAGTTCCGGGGCGAAGAAGACGGCCGGAACTGAAGGGCAGAAGGCGAGTGCTAGAGCTTTCACCATGACCAGGGAGGAGGCTAGGACGGACCCCGATGTCGTGTCAGGTACGTTTCTAGTAGATCAAACTCTTGCTTCTGTGTTATTTGATTCTGGTGCTAGTAGGAGTTTTATTTCTGCCAATTTCTGTGCTAAACTGCCCCTTAGTAGTAAATGCATTGATGAGCCCTTCGACGTAGAGATTGCTATTGGTAAGTCCACTAGGGTTACAAATATGATAGAGGACTGTGCCATAGAGTTAGAAGGTCATAGGTTTGTTGCTAAATTACATGTGATGCCCCTAGGTGGATTTGATGTAGTTCTAGGGATGGATTGGTTAGCAACCCATGAAGCGAATATCTTATGTCATAAGAAAATGATTAGACTGACGGCGCCTGACGGAAGTCCGGTGACAATATACGGCGATCGTGTTACGATGATTCCGAAAGTGATTTCGATGGCGGTGGCGGGAAAGTGCATGAGACGTGGATGTAGCGCTTATTTGGCCTACGTGAAAGATGTGAACACGCCGACACCCCAATTGTCCGATGTGCCGGTGGTGCGTGACTTTCCCGATGTATTTCCGGAGTACCTATCAGGTGTGCCACCAGATCGCGAAATCGAATTTCAAATTGACTTGATACCCGGTGCCCAACCTGTCGCTAAGGCACCGTATCGACTGGCTCCGACTGAAATGAAGGAGTTAATGGAGCAACTGCAAGAATTGCTTGATAAGGGTTTCATCAGACCGAGTATCTCTCCTTGGGGTGCTCCGGTCTTGTTCGTAAAGAAGAAGGACGGTACCATGAGAATGTGTATCGACTACCATGAATTGAACAAGTTAACGATAAAGAATCGGTATCCGTTACCGAGGATTGACGACTTGTTCGATCAGCTCCAGGGTGTCAGTTGGTTCTCGAGGATAGAGCTTTGATCTGGCTACCATCAACTGAAAGTGAGGGAGCAGGACATTCCTAAAACAGCTTTTCGTACGCGTTATGGACACTATGATTTTCTTCTTATGTCCTTTGGTCTAACCAACACGCCAGCTGCTTTTATGGATTTGATGAATAGAGTGTGCCGGCCAATGCTAGACAAATCAGTAATTGTGTTCATCGATGATATCCTCATTTAGTCAAGGAGCGAAGAAGAGCATGCCGGTCACATTCGGGAAGTGTTGGAGACTTTGAGAAAGGAGAAACTGTATGCTAAGTTCTCCAAGTGTGCTTTTTGGCTACGCGAGGTGCAATTTCTGGGTCACGTGGTAAATGCAGAGGGAATCAAGGTGGACCCAGCAAAGGTGGAGGCCATGATGCAATGGAAGTCTCCTAAGACGCCATCCGAAATTCGTAGCTTTTTGGGATTGGCGGGCTACTACAGGAGATTTATTCAAGATTTCTCTAAGATAGCCTCACCTTTGACAAAATTGACCCGCAAGGACGTGAAATTCGTGTGGGGTCGAGAGCAGGAGGCTGCCTTTGAGGAGTTGAAGACGAGACTAACACAAGCTCCTGTCTTGACATTGCCCGAAGGAAATGACGACTTAGTGGTTTATTCGGATGCATCTTATTCTGGGCTAGGTTGCGTGTTGATGCAACGTGGAAGGGTAATAGCCTACGCATCTCGACAGCTGAAAACCCACGAAGTCAACTATCCTACACACGATCTAGAATTAGCCGCGGTGGTTTTTTCGTTGAAGATTTGGCGGCACTATCTATACGGGACGAAGTGCACCATCTTCACAGACCACAAAAGCTTGAAGTACTTCTTCGAGCAGAAAGATCTAAACATGAGGCAAAGGCGATGGTTGGAGCTCATAAAGGATTATGACTGCAAAATCCATTACCATCCGGGCAAAGCCAATGTTGTGGCAGACGCCCTTAGCTGAAAGGAAAGGCCCGAGCCGATTCAAGTGAAGGCTTATCAGCTAGTTATGACCTCCGACGTGATGACACAGGTTAAGGAGTTCTAAGACGAGGCTTTGAAAGAAGATCGTCTTAACTCTGAAAGGATGAGAGGTCTAGTTTTGGAATTGGGCGAGAACACTCTTGGTGTTAAGACCCGATTCGGACGAATGTGGATTCCTCGATACGGGGATCTACGTGGAAAGATTATGGACGAGGCCCATAAGACTCGATACTCCATTCATCCCGATGCTACCAAGATGTATCACGATATGAAGAAAGATTACTGGTGGCCGGGCATGAAACGTGATGTGGTGGAGTACGTGAGTAAGTGCCTGACTTGTTTACAAGTAAAGGCAGAACACCAGAAGCCTTACGGGAAGATCCAACCGTTGGATATACCCGAGTGGAAGTGGGAGCACATCACCATGGATTTCATCACAAAGTTACCACGTACCCCAAAAGCATCATACCCTTTTGGAACAATCATATACACACTATACTAAGCATGAATCATAACATAAATCACTAACTTCAATATCCTCCAGTGGAACAATCATAACATGACTTAGAAAAAATAATTATGCGTATGTATGTTAGTGATTTATGTTATGATTCATGCTTAGTATAGTGTGTATATGCTTAGAACGAGGTAATAGGATGTTTGGGACTGAAAGTATGACTTAGAAACATAAACAGACTGCTAATACGCCTGTACAAGGCTCATTAGTCTGAACAGTCCTTATACTCCTAAAATTATGACAGAAAAACCAAGTGTAGGGTAATAAGTCCAAATAGTGCTCATGTGTCTGAATTCTGACTTAGAAAAAACTAAGTGCAGGGTAATGAGTCTAAATAGTGCTCATGAGTCTGAATTCTGACATAGAAAAACTAAGTGCAGGGTAATGAGTCTAAATAGTGCACATGAGTCTGAATTCTGACTTAGAAAAACTAAGTGCAGGGAAATGAGTCTAAATATTGCTCATGAGTCTGAATTCTGACTTAGAAAAACTAAGTGCAGGGTAATAAGTCTAAATAGTGCTCATGAGTCTGAATTCTGACTTAGAAAAACTAAGTGCAGGGTAATGAGTCTAAATAGTGCTCATGAGTCTGAATTCTGACTTAGAAAAACTAAGTGCACGGTAATGAGTCTAAATAGTGCTCATGTGTAACACCCGGAAAATTTTCTAAGCTAGTCAAGTAATAATAATGGGCTCAGACGAAAACCATTTAATAAATATAAAATGGTTATGGGTGTTAGATTGAGTTAAGACTGATCGGGGTATAGCATATGGTATTGGTACATTAGAATTCAATGTGCAAGTAAGAATGAAATGGGATCCTTGTCATTCGACCACAGTAATCATAGCCGAGTGCTATGAAGTGGGTAAAGCCTGACAGGATCCATATGAGAAGTTAAAGATGATGATGTATAACGAATGATGAAGATAATAATGGATATTATCTCTGTGTACGTATGATGTATGATCATGTGAAAGAATGGTTTCTAAAGGAAATATAATATGTTTATTATAAAACTAGAACTCACTCAGCAACGCTGACTTTTTATGTGTTTCCAGTTGGCAGGTAGTGTTGCAGGGGATGGCACGAGGCGGCTACTCAGCTCTTTTGGGATGGCACTCTCCGTTTGATAATGCTGCAACGTCATGTGTTGTGGGCCCATGATGCACGCAACACATTATGTTGCATGCCGTTAGGAGATTCCTTAGGGTTCTGATGTACGGGACTACTTAAGGAAATCTACTTTATGATGAAAAAATTTATATTTTTATACTAGAGGTCACTGTATATGACCCTATGATTATTGAGGATTCGCATAAACGAGATTATCCTCGGTTTCATATGCTTCAGCAACAATCATAGTAAAAGTAAGGCATTGTAAAGAAGGCTTGCATTTTGTATTTAAATCACGATGTAATGCATTGTAAAAGCTTTTATGATATAATGGGAATGACCAACTTTATAAAGATCCGCTGCATTATTTTATTAAGTTTATAACAAATATATGTTTTATGTGTGATGACGACCAGCTGTGAGGTGCCCGGGAGCGGGGCCTTACAAGTTGGTATCAGAGCAAAAGTTTAAGTGAAATGGGTAAAATTTCCAAATAAACCTAAACTTAAACTGAAAATGGGATGGAAAGGAAGGGAATGCCATCTGAGTAGCAGCGTGCCATCAGGTATTTTCTTAAAAGATTAACTGGTATTATGTGTGTATGTATGTGGTATACGTGTATTGTTAGATTTAGATGCTAGTGTAGTCAGGACGGGTGATGCTCAGGGTGCGAAGAGTAAAGTAAGTGGCTAATCACAACTGGCCACTGTAATTAGGAACTTACTATGCTTGACATAAACTGAGCTATTTCCTTGAATGACCGTGTTAGTATTTGAACCTTTCAGTGTGTGAAAGAAGATGGTCGGTGGTAGATCATCTAAAGCCCCACGTGGTGGAGGCGGTGGCGGAAGTGGTGCGGAACCATGAGCCAGAAGAGGAAGGCCTAGACTAGAGAAGAAGGTTCTTGAAGAACCTGATACTACTCCTCCCGAGGGAGTGGACGAGAGTGTTGATTTGAGGGCCTCGGTAAAAGATGCAGTGGTCAAGGAGGTGCACCAGGTCATGCAGACGATCTTAGCGTCTGTAGTGACTGAGGTGATAAAGGCTGTACGCGAAGATGAGAGGCGAGGGAGGAACCGATCTTCAGGAAGACAACAACAACAAGAGCCGGAAACGGTTCTTTCTGATGATGAAAAGGAAGAGGAGGAGGAGCCGGTGCAAGAGTCAACACGGGGTTGTAACTATGGGGCCTTTATGAGATGCAAGCCCCCTACTTTTGACGGTTTTGGTACTGCTGCTGATGCTCACCAATGGGTGAGAGAATGGAGGCTGTCCTTGATATTAGTGATTGTCGGGAGGACAAGAAGGTGAAGTTTGCTACCCACTCTTTCACGGGTTCGGCTTTATGCTGGTGGGACAACATAGTCCAGGCCGAGGGTAGCAGGGCCATTGGAAAGATGAAGTGGTCCGAGCTGAAAAGGATGGTGATCGAGGAGTTCAGTCCTCGCCGGGAAATGGATAAGGTAGAGAGAGAGTTCCTGCAGTTGGAGGCAGGGACGATGACCCACCAACAGTACACCACCAAATTCAATGAGATTGCGAGAATGGTGCCGGACCAGGTGACGCCGGTGTCTCGAAAGATCAACCGCTATATCCAGGGGCTGCCGGCCGACATCCGCACGCACTTGATTACTGCCCGACCAAGTACTTTTAGGTCGGCAGTGGATCTGGCTGGGAGGCTATTTGATGAAAGGGCTAGGGTGGTGAGGGCTGAGGGTGGTAAGAAGGGAGGTGGCGAGAAAACTTGGCAGGGAAAAAGGTTTGGTCGAGGTGATACTTCGACAAGTAACAAGAAGGCAAGGGTGGATGACCGCCGTGTGGTCATTTCAGGAGCAGGGTTGAGGAAGTGTGGCCAATGTGGAAGAGAGCACTCGGGGGAGTGCAAGTGGGGATCCAACACCTGTTTCAGATGCGGGAAGGCAGGGCATATGTCAAAGGATTGCCGGATGGGCAATTGTTTTAACTGTGGGGAAAGTGGTCATATGAGCAGAGATTGCAAGAAGCCGAGGGCTGAGGGCTCAGGGGAGAAGAAGGCGGGAGGAGAAGCACCGAGGGAAAAGGCCAGGGCGTTCACGATGACGCAAGAAGAGGCTAGGACGGACCCTGACGTTGTGTCTGGTACGTTCCTGATAAACCAAATTTTAGCCTCTGTATTATTTGATTAGGGTGCCAGTAGGAGTTTTATTTCTACTACCTTCTGTGCTAAACTGCCTGTTAGGAGTAAATGCCTTGAGGGGTCCTTTGACGTAGAAACTGCTATTGGTAAATCCACTAGGGTTACGGATGTGATAGAGGACTGTGCCGTAGAATTAGAAGGTCATAGATTTGCTGCCAAGTTACATGTGATGCCTCTAGGAGGATTTGATGTAGTATTAGGGATGGATTGGTTAGCAACCTATGAAGCGAATATCGTGTGCCGAAAGAAGATGATAAGACTGACGACGGCTAACGGGAGTCCGGTGACAATATACGGCGATCGGGTTACGATGATTCCGAAAGTGATCTCGATGGTGGTGGCGGGAAGTGTATGAGGCGAGGATGTAGCGCCTACTTATGTTATGTGAAAGACGTGGAAACGCCAACACCACAACTAGCTGATGTTCCGGTTGTGTGTGAATTTCCAGACGTATTCCCGAAGGACTTGTCGGGATTGCCGCCTGACCAAGAGATCGAATTCCAGATCGACCTGATACCGGGAGCTCAACCTGTCGCCAAAGCACCGTATCGTTTGGCTCCGACAGAAATGAAAGAATTGATGGAGCAGTTGCAAGAACTTCTAGATAAGGGGTTCATTAGGCCGAGTATCTCACCTTGGGGTGCTCCGGTTCTGTTCGTAAAGAAGAAGGATGGTAGTATGAGGATGTGCATTGACTATCACGAGCTGAATAAGTTGACAGTGAAGAACAGATACCCCTTGCCGAGAATCGATGACTTGTTTGATCAACTTCAGGGTGCTAGTAGGTTTTCACAATAGATCTTCGATCCGGCTATCATCAGCTAAAGGTGAAGGAACAGGATACCCCAAAAACAGCCTTTCGTACTCGCTATGGCCATTACGAGTTTCTCGTTATTTCTTTTGGTTTGACCAATGCGCCGGCTGCTTTTATGGATTTGATGAATCGAGTGTGTCGGCCGATGTTGGATAAATCAGTGATTGTGTTTATCGATGATATACTGATTTACTCCAGGAGCAAAGACGAGCATGCCGGCCACATTCGGGAGGTGTTGGAGACCTTGAGGAAGGAGAAACTATATGCTAAGTTCTCTAAGTGTGCTTTTTGGTTACGCGGGGTGCAATTTCTGGGCCATGTGGTAAATGCAAAAGGGATAATGGTGGACCCAGCTAGGTTGAGGCCGTGATGCAATGGAAATCACCAAAGACGCATCCGAGATTCGCAGCTTCTTAGGGTTGGCGGGCTACTATAGAAGATTTATTCAGGACTTTTCAAAGATAGCCTCGCCTTTGACAAAATTGACTCGTAAGGATGTAAAGTTCGTGTGGGGTCGAGAACAGGAGGATGCTTTTAAGGAGTTGAAGACGAGACTGACACAAGCTCTTGTCTTGACATTGCCCGAGGGAAATGAGG
The DNA here is from genome assembly GCA_024085815.1 of Flaveria linearis. Classification (NCBI taxonomy): domain Eukaryota; kingdom Viridiplantae; phylum Streptophyta; class Magnoliopsida; order Asterales; family Asteraceae; genus Flaveria; species Flaveria linearis. The sequence continues at coordinate 61,519,714 of CM044004.1, read as the reverse complement.
ACTTAGTGGTCTATTCGGATGCATCCTATTCTGGGCTAGGTTGCGTATTGATGCAACGTGGAAAGATAATAGCTTATGCATCTTGACAACTGAAGACCCACAAAGTCAACTATCCCACGCACGATCTAGAACTAGCTGCGGTGGTGTTCGCGTAGAAGATTTGGCGGCATTATCTATACGGGACGAAGTGCACCATCTTCACGGACCATAAGAGCTTGAAGTACTTCTTCGAGCAGAAAGACCTAAACATGAGGCAAAGGCGATGGTTGGAGCTGATAGAAGACTATGACTGTGAGATCCATTACCATCCGGGCAAAGCTAATGTGGTGGCTGATGCCCTTAGCCAAAAGGAGAGGCCTGAGCCGATACGGGTGAAGGCATACCAACTGATTATGACCTCGGATGTAATAAAACAAGTCAAAGAGTTCCAAGATGAGGCACTGAAAGAAGATCATCTTAACTCTGAAAGAATGAGAGGTTTGGTCGCGGAGTTGGGTGAAAACACTCTCGGTGTTAAGACACGATTTGGGCGAATGTGGATTCCTCGATACAGGGATCTACGTGGAAAGATCATGGATGAGGCCCATAAGACTCGATACTCCATTCACCCTGGTGCTACCAAGATGTATCACGACATGAAGAAAGACTATTGGTGGCCGGGTATGAAGCGTGATGTGGTGGAGTACGTGAGTAAGTGCCTGACTTGTTTACAAGCAAAGGCAGAGCACCAGAAACCCTACGGGAAAATCCAACCGTTGGATATACCCGAGTGGAAGTGGGAGCACATCACCATTGATTTCATCACGAAGCTACCACGTACCCCGAAAGGGTATGATGCTATATGCTGATAGTTGACCGTCTGACGAAAAGCGCCCACTTCATACCGATCCGCGAGACGTACTCATCCAAAAGATTGGCGGATCTGTTCATCAAAGAAATCGTAGCTTTTCATGGCGTGCCAGTGTCCATAGTGTCGGATCGTGACACCAGTTTTACATCGAAATTCTGGAAGAGATTCCATGATGCGATGGGGACGAGACTGCATATCAGCACGGCTTATCACCCACAGATGGACGGTCAGTCTGAGAGGACGATCCAGACACTCGAAGACATGCTTCGGGCGTGCATGATCGATTTTGGAGGAAGTTGGGACGACCACCTGCCGTTAGCAGAATTCTCGTACAATAACGGTTATCATGCCAGCATTGGTATGCCACCCTATAAGATGCTGTACGGTAGGAAATGTAGGACGCCCGTATGTTGGGGAGACATTGGGCAAAACGAACTGGGAGGTGTCGAGGTAGTTGAAGCAACGACTGAGAAGTTAGAAAAGATCAAAGCCTTCATGAAGGCGGCGGAAGATAGACAAAAGTCGTATGCTGACAAGAGGCGAAGATCGATAGAGTTCAAGGTTGGTGACCGAGTCATGTTGAAGGTCTCACCTTGGAAAGGGATCATTCGGTTCCGAAAGCGGGGCAAACTGAGCCCGCGGTATATAGGCCCTTTCCGAATCATTGCCCGTGTGGGAGAGGTGGCCTATAGGTTGGAACTACCAGATGAGTTAAGTGGAATTCATCCCACATTCCATGTATCTCATCTGAGAAAGTGCTTAGCTGACGAAGATATGATTGTTCCACTGGAAGATATTGAAGTAGACGAACGGCTCAATTACGTGGAGCAACCAGTGGCAATCATTGATCGTAAAGAAAAGAGGTTAAGGAATAAAGTGGTTCCTCTTGTGCGTGTACAGTGGAAGCACAGGAAGGGATCCGAGTCTACGTGGGAGACTGAAGAAGAAATGAGACAATATTACCCACATATGTTTGAGGAATAACAGGTTTCGGGGACGAAACCTAAATAAGGGGGTGGACTTGTAACACCCGGAAAATTTTCTAAGCGAGTCAAGTAATAATAATGGGCTCAGACGAAAACCATTTAATAAATATAAAATGGTTGTGGGTGTTAGATCGAGTTAACCCTTCGGGTCACGAGTTTAACGAGTTTGGGGTCGCGGGAACGCCTGGCATATATATAGATGGATCAGCTGAACAACTCTCATTTTCACTCAAACACCCATTTCTAGAGAGAGAAAGTGTAGAGAGGAAAGTGCCGGATCGAGGCTCGGTTGGTCAAGGATCGAAGGCTGGTGTTTGTGGGCTCCTAAACAACAAGAAACAAGGTAAGAAACGTAGTGTAATTGCTCCATTTGGTGAAAAACCCGGGTTTGGGTTTTTGGGGTTTTAAAAGTGGCAGGAATTGCCCAAAAACGCATGTTTTAGGGTAATAAAACATGTAAGAAGCTTAGAATTAGGTTCCTGGATGATAACCCAAGGGTTTGGGTGGAAAAGATTGGATTTTTGGGTTAAAATGAGCTGATTCGTAAATTTCAGCTCGTTCTGCAAATTTAAGCACTCGTCCAGCGAAACTGTAAGTTCGTCCAGCAAAACTATGAGGATTCTCAGCGAGACTACAGTTTCTCTGCAGCGAAACTATACTTTCGCCTGGGCGAAACTATTGTTTCTATGATAACTTCGCTGATGCCGAGGTTGACCCTTAGACATTGCGAAACTAGGGAATCCCAACGAAAGTTAGGCGCTCAAGGTAGCGAATCTGTCCAGCGAAACTGGCAGAAGACTGCCCAGCGAAACTAGCAGCGAAACTGCTGATTCGCCGGGCGAAATTATGGGCGAAATTACGGGCGAAACTATCAGCGAACTTAGTAGCGAAATTAGGCAGAAATTAACTCTTTTGAGTGTTAACTTATCTGCAGGCAGCGTAGTATGACCCACGGCTTTAAAGCTTGATTGAGAAGCTGCCTGTCAAGCATAGGTGAGTTTCTAGGACCCCTCTTTTACACGTTTTTGAATGATTTGGGGGCAGGAACACATATAAACCTGTTTATGGAATTATGTATGTTTGACCTATTTGAGGTATAATCACAAGTAGTATGCTTAAGGTACGATTGTGGCCTGTAGATGACTGACGATGTAGGCTATGTATGTATGATGCTATGTCTGATGATGTACGATTAGTATATGCGTGTGTTCCTTATGATGATGTATGTATATCTTTCACGACTCATGTATTATGACAATGAATGAACGAAGTATTATGTAACGCAAAGTGAAAGATAAAGAAAGAGGAACATGATGATGAATGCATGTATTAATGAATGAACGAATGAGTGAAACGATGACGAATACATGCATTAACGAACGAACGAATTAAATCTTGCAAACATTGAATAAGTCGATTGGTCCTTCTTTGTGATTGGCCATGGTCATGGTACCTCTACCGCTTACCTACTAGTACTGTAGGTAAGCGGTAGAGATAAGCGGTAGAGGTACCATGTGTCTGAATTCTGACTTAGAAAAACCAAGTGTAGGGTAATAAGTCCAAACAGTGCTCATGTGTCTAAATTCTGACTTAGAAAAACCAAGTGTAGGGTAATAAGTCCAAACAGTGCTCATGTGCCTGAATTCTGACTTATAAAAACTAAGTGTAGGGTAATGAGTCTGAACAGTGCTCTTGTGCCTGGAATTATACTAAGTGTAAGGTAAAAGGTCCCAACAGTGGTCAAACGCCCAAATAGTCCTCATGAGTCCAAATAGTACTCATGCGCCCAAAAATTTGAATTTAATGCAGAATTTTCGTGAAAGTTTGTACAGCTAGGGTTTTGGACTGATATTGACTAAGGATTTATTAAATTCATATGATTATGTCTGATTTCATTATGACTCTTTTCTTAATATTTTAATTAATATTATGGTTAGGGCTATTATTAATGTTATTTTTATTATTATTATTAATATGCTTATTAATAATAATATTGTATGACTCTACGTGGTATGATCATGATCAAGACAGGAAGTATTATCATTAATAAAGTGGAAGATTAATGATAAAGAAAAGTGGAACGTAAATGAATGAACGAAAGTCTTGCAAGCAAATGAATGAAGGTGCACACCCCTGGCAGGTGTTAGCTCAACTGTGATGCGGGTTCGCTACCCCGAAGGATGCACACAGGGTCAATCTTTGAGATTGTCATAGAGGTGAGCGACTTGGTGTCGCAAAAGACTCACAGGATAAGTGCAATCCTTGAGATTGCCATAGAGGTGAGCGACTCGGTGTCACAAAAAACTCACAGGAACAAAAAGGGCAATCATTAAGATTGCTAACGAGGTGAGTGACTCTGTGTCACAAAAGACTCGGAAGGTAATGATAAAAGTACTAATTGAACGATGAAGAAGATAATAATGATATTACCTACGTGTACGTACGATGTGTGATCACATATGAAAAATGAACGGTTTGAAATGAAAAGTACAGTATTTTAATTACAAAACTAGAACTCACTCAGCAACACTGACTTTTATGTATTTTCCAGTTGGCAGGTAACAGGTTGTTGATGATGGCACACGGGGATGGCTACTCGGCGGGCGAGACTGACATCCATTTATGTTTTGACAATACTGTTGTTTTGTAATTCATTCGACTAATCATTTTGTGACCCATGAACTAGAATATATTGCTTAACAACAGTGTTTATAATGAATGAATGGGTTTTTGTCAAATTGATTCCGCTGCTTAGATTTATAATATGTATGTTTTATGCTGTGAATGACCAACTGTGAGGTCTCCGGGAACCGGGACTTACACAATCGGAGAAATCTGCTTTAGAATCCCTCCATAGCCAATATTACTGGCATCTGTTTCTATAATCTTTTCCCATTCGGGTTTTACTATCATTAGACATGGAAGATTTTTAACATTTTGTTTAATTTTTTGTACTGCCTTAGTATGAATATTAGACCATGGCAGTGGATTTTTCTTTAATCTGTCATATAAAACAGTTGTATCTTTAGCTAAATTTTTTATAATATGGAGAAATATAATTTAAACTTCCTAAAAACCTTTGTAATTGGGTTTTATCAGTTATTTTATCAGGAAATTTAGAAGCAAATTCAATACTTCTATTTATTGGAATAATATTTCCTTTCTCAATATTATGGCCTAAAAATTTTATCTTAGTTTGAAAGAGTAGCATTTTTGGTCTAGATATTACTAAGCCATTTTTTATGATTATACCTTTAAAAATCTCTAGGTGTTTAAAATGAGTCTCAATATCTTTTGAAAATACTAAGATATCATCTATGTAGACAATTATAAAGTTACTGAAATGAATAAAAATATCATTCATTATTTTTTGAAATTCACTTGGAGCATTTTTAGACCAAATGGCATGACATTCCATTCATAATGACCAAATGGTACTGTAAAGGCAGTTTTATATCTGTCTTTTTCATCTATCTGAATTTGCCAACATCCAGATTTTAGATTAAATTTTGAAAATATTATAGCATCATTTAATCTATCTAATAAATCTTTTTGTTAGGTATAGGATACCTAATCCACTTTAAAACTATGTTTAAAGGTTTGTAGTCTATTACTAACCTTGGGGCTCCTCTTCTTGCTCTGAATGTTTATTAACATAGAAGGCGGTACATGACCATGGAGACTTTGAAGGTCTTATTAAACCCTTTTCTATTAAGGTTTTTATCTCATTTTTGCATAATTCTAAGTATTCAGAATTCATTTGATATGGTCTTGCTTTTGTAGATATTTGACTTTCATTAAAGTCATTTTCGTATGGGAGACAGACTATATGCTTTTTTCTATCCCAAAAAGCATTTGGATGATCATTGCAGATTTGTAATGAAAATTGATTTTGGATTAAATTTATTTTTTCCTGTAATTTAGGATTTTTTTATTTCTCTTTAATTGTAAGAGTATTTATTTCTTGTTTAAGAAAATTGATTTGGTTTTGTTTCGCTTGTATTAATGAATCTTCAATATCATTTATAAACCAAGGAATAGGTTTGTGAACAAATTGAAAAATTATTTCTTTTCCTTTATAAGTTCCCGTAATGATTTTTTCATCAATATATTTTATTGGGAAAATCTTATTCCAAAATGGTGTACCAAGTATTATTTGACTAGTTAAATTTTTTACAATCATAAAGCTGTTTGGAATACACACTTTATCTTGGCAAATATATGCTTGAGGTAGTTTATAATTTATAATCATTGGTTCTCCACCAGCAGAACTAACTCTATGAGTAGTCTTGTGGAATTATTTTGTAGGGATAATACTCTCTTGAACACAATTCAAATCAGCTCCACTATCTAGTAAAGCAACTAATTTTATTGAATAATTGTTTTCTATCAATAACTTAATCTTTATATGCTATTTATGGGATATAACCATTTCATATATAGATAAAAATCTTTCATCTCTTTCTAAAGATGTTAGAAATTTCTTAGAGGTTTCAGGATTGTCTATGACCTCCTTCATTTCTAAACTTCTTATTCTTTCTTCTAGGGTTATATTTTTTCCCTTAAGATTCTTAATTTCTAATTTTAAATTATCAACTTCTAATTTCAATTCCTCAATATTGATAGAATTTCCAATCTTATTTTTCTGTCTTCTAACTTCACTTAAAGTTTAAGGTTTAAAATCTTCAACAACTATTGACGTTGAAGGTTTATCTTTCCCAATTATTTGAGAAGTAATTTTTTCCCTAATTTCATTATCTTCTATTGCTTTTAGCAAATCTAGTATATCATTAGAAATAACATTTATTTCCATGTTTTCAAATTGAGCTATCATTTGATAAATGTCTTCTACATTATCTGTGTCTGATTGACAACATTCTTTTCTTGTTTATAAGGAAAACATTCATCATCTGAAGTTATTAAATCTTCTTCTAATATATTTAATTCTTCATATGAAGAATTTTCTGATTCTGAATTAGACTCAGAATTGATTAGGATTTTGGATAATGTATCCTTTAATTCTTTATCTTCAATATTATTGAGTTTCTTTTTTACCCAACATGTTTTTGCTTTATGGCCTGGACGACCACATTTTTTACATATGATATAGGGTTTATAATCCCTTTTTCTTTTGAATTTTCTTTCTTCTCTTTTTTGTTTTTTTTTTTGTAATTTTTTATTTCTTTGAGAAGATATAAGATTCTTTTTATTATTATTACTTTCTCTAATTTCATCCATTCCAAACTGGCTACAAAATTGGCCTAATTGTCTCTTTCATTGAGAGAATGTTTTTTAATCTATTGATTAAGCTTTATTTCATTGCATAAGGCTAATCCTTCCAGAACACAAGTTCCTATTAACTTGCCATAAGTATAATCTTCATAATTAATACTTACTTCTCCTTTCCTAAGGTTTTCTCTAACCCTTTCTGTGAATAAAGGAGGTAAACCATCAATAAACTTAGACTTCCAATGAGTACTATTAGACTCTGGGAGTTCCATAACTCTGCTTAAGAAAGTATCTTTATATCATCTAAATGATGTGAGAGTTCTACATCTTAAATTTTGTAATAAAGTTCTGATATTTTCAGAATTGTCTGACCATCTTCCTGTAAAATGATCAACAATATTTACCACCAGTGTGTATGCTGCATTTGGAGTTTGGTTTCCATTTTCTTCTTTAATATTATTTAAAATATTACTTTTATCTGTTTCTGTTAAATAAGTATCCCACCAGCCTTTTAATTGACCAGTAAAACCTGCTATTATCATTTTAGTAATATTTTGGTCGTAATTACCATTACTTTTACAGATAGTACTATACATCATCATTCTGTGTACAGTATCTGAAATTTGTTTATCAGTTTTACCATCTATGTTCCATTCATAGATGTGTTTTCCATGATATGAAGTATTAACTATATATTCTTGTTCTTCTATTAGAACATCTTGAGGAGTTGGCCTAGGATAATAATACATCCTTTGTGTAGGCTTATTAGCAAACTTTTCAAGTTTTTTAATTTCATCATTAATTTTTTCTTGATAATTATCTTTATTTATGGCTTCTGAAAATTCTTCAGTTAGGGTACTAATTTTTAGATTTGAAAATTTTTCATTTAGACCCTTTAATTTTTTATCTAATAATTCTGCTATTTCAGAATTAGATTTTAATTTAAAATCTTTTATTTCAGGCGGAGGTTGTATAGCAGGGGTGGCTATAACACCTTTCTCTTCTTCTTTATGAGAGAATTTTAAATTTTTAACCTGGGATATTAATTCATTTATCCTATCGTTTATGGAATTTAATTGTTCTCCTAAAACGATTAAACATATGTTTGTATAATTTTGTTGTTTAAACATATTATTTATGTGAGATATTGTCACAGGTAATGTATTTACTTCCATTAATTTTTGAAAAGCTTGATAGTATCTAATTTCACTATCTTTTTCTATCTTGAATGGTTGATGAGGAGGAAAAGTAGTTTTTAAAATTTTTCCATTAATATTATATTCTCTTTGTATAACAGAAATCATTCTATTAGTATACTTATTTATAAACCATGGAACAAAAGGTTTAAGTGCGTTTTCTTCACTAAGTTCTTTATAAAAAACTTCTTCAAACATATTTGTATCTTGGTCATCAAAATTTTTGAAAAACCAATTTCTAAACAATTTCCATTGATCTCGATTAAATTCTTCACTAATTATTCTTCTTGCCAATGATCCTAGGCTAAAATTTATTTTTTCTATTTGATTCATTATATCGAAAAATTCATTTCTGACTCGGTTAATTCCCGTTCATTACGCTTATATACACCTCTTACTATATTATCAAAATTAATCCTTAATTCTTCTACCCTATTTTCAGGTAATTCTTCTCTTATTTGAGAAGTAGAAGCTCTAGAAGGACTTCTAACAGTATATCCTAATGGGGATATATGAAAATTTGATGATCTTGAGGACATAGATCTAGATATTCTAGGTCTAATTTTATCGAATTGTATCTGAACTGATCCTTCAGATGTTTGAATGATATCAATTGGATTATTATCAATATATTGTTGTTTTGGAGTACAATTATTTAGTATCCAGCTATCAGGAAATTCAATTTCTTCCCATTTTATTTTTCTCCTGGTAGTAATATTTGATTTTCCAAAATTAGTTTCTATTATTATTGTTTCATTTAATGGTTTATCTACCATTTTACACTGAGGATTTAGTGTAAATAACGGTTTATCGTATATTTTATAGCATATACGAATTACTTCTGACCCTGGAATATAATTATATCCATGAGTCTTAACATTTAATGTTAAAGCATCAGTTATATTAACGTCAGTTAGTGATAATTGTAGATTTGGGTAAACATTAAAATAAACTGGACCCTGTGATAGACTAGATTGAACTATCCCTATTAAGGATTGCTTATAATCTAGGTTTCTACCATCTCTTAAAGCTGCTATAAAGTTTTCTGGTAAATCTTTTAAAGTTAAAGGTTTAAATGCAATTTGTACTACTCCAATATGGATGAATTTATATTTATCTTTTTTATATCTTGCTAACTCTTTATTATTTAAGAGTTTTATCATCATATCCTCTTATTAAGAGCAATTGTTTCCTCAGTAGTTTTAACTACTTGTTTTAAACTAATTTTTTTAAAAGTTCCAAGCTTATAACTTGTTTATAATCTATTTTGGAATTGTCCAGTTATTTAATAGTTCTAAATTGTGAGAAATATCATATTCTTCCTCAATACTGTTTTTAACAGTATCTTTATCTTCTTTAATATTTATTTTGTTTGATCAAATCAATGTTGAACTTCCCCATAATAAATTTTACTCACCATGGCTCTGATACCACAAGGGCAGGTCCTTTGTGGAAAAAATAAAATAAAATAAAAAAAAAGAGTCTGGAAAGAAAATTTTTAAATTATGTCTGGATAATTTTTGATTGGTTATATACTAAACAGGCAGATAAATTAGCATAGTGGTCGAATTATGGCAGCCCGTTTTATTAAGCCATTTGAAAGGCGTTCCAAAGGGCACAGGCCTGTACTGATCTTATACTAAGAAAAACTTGCCAGTTGATGTAACACCCGTATATTTCTTTTAAAGAAATAAAAGAATAAAAGAGAAAGAAAAAAGGGGGAAAAGGAAGTCAACCAAAAGTTGAGGGGTGAAAAGTGCCAAAAAGGACAAAGAGAATAAAAGTTGGTGAATAAAGGGGTATGGCCGCCCATTTTGGCCTGTCAACATGCTCTCATTCGGATTTTAGAGAGAGAAAGCAGAGAAACTTTCAGATTTTTGAAGAACAAGAAGAAGAAATTCGAGTTTAAGGTAAAGTTGAGTGTTTTGAGTTGTTCTTGGCAAAATTAGCCTCGGTTAAATGCTTATGAGTGTTTCTATGTGTTCAAATGTGTGTTTAGAAGGTTTCCAAGTGTTGGAATCGTTTGAAGAAGCTCGGGTGAAGAGTGTTAAGATTGGAAGCAGCAAAGGTGAGTTTCTAGACCCCCTTTTTACTCGTTTTTAAAATGATTTGGGGCTGGAAAATGCATGTATGTATGTTTTTATGGATTTGTGTATGAAACCCGTATGTTATGTACCTGGGTATAATTATAGGGTATGTTTTAGGGTGAATGTATGTCTATGTTTGTGTTAAGTTATGCCTGAATTCGTATGTACATGCTTAGAAATAGGTATTATGCTGCTTGGGGACTGGAATACGACTTAGACACATGAATGGGCTGCTAATACGACTAATAAGACCAAATAGTGGTCGTATGACCATTAGAAATATTTTCTAAGTGTGGGGTTATACGACTGAATAGTGGTCGTATGACCATTAGAAATATTTTCTAAGTGTGGGGTTATACGACTGAATAGTGGTCGTATGACCATTAGAAATATTTTCTAAGTGTGGGGTTATATGACTGAACAGCGGTCGTGTGACCACTGGAAATTTTCTAAGTATGGGATCTTATTATTGAACAGTGGTCGCATGACCCTTGGAAATGTTCTAAGTATGGGGTCATATGACTGAACAGTGGTCGTATGACCATTGGGAAATTTTCTAAGTACGGGGTCATATGACTGAATAGTGGCCGTAGGACCAGTAGAAATTTCCTAAGTCTGGGGATGATACGATTGAACAGTGGTCGTATGACTTAGAGAAATTTTCTAAGTTTAAGGTGAAACGACTAAGCAGGGCTCATACGACTGAGCAGGGCTCATACGACTGAGCAGTGCTCATACGACTGAACACTTAGAATTTTTACAGAAATTTTTCTGGAAATCTGATTTATGGGATTTTGACCAGAGTTGACTAGGGTTAATAAATGATGATGTTTATGAATGTAATGATGATAATTGATTGACCCTTATTGCTACTGATTTTATTATCAGTATTTTATTATTATTAACAATATTATTATTATTTTAATATTGTTAAGTATGTACAGGCATGACGAAGAATGACTAAGATTTAACGAAAAGCATAATCATTAATAAGTAAAATATTAATGATAATGAGAAATGGAACGTAAAGCGAAAGATAATGAAAGGGGAACATGACGAACGAATGCATGCATTAATAAACGTAAATGAATGAATGAAAGAAAGTCTTGCATGGTCTAAGGGGCACGAGATGGAATTGACGGTTAAGAAGTCTTGGGAATGGTGCTTGGTTCTAGTAACTAGGCCTATTACAAGCCTTATGGTAGATTATGGACAGTGAGCCATAGTTGCCTTAAGAACAACGGGGCAGTGTCTTTGTGACCTGTCCCGGGATAGTTGTTACAGCAGGAGTGGTGACGATCACTCGCGGGGTTAACGTGACCCCGGATGAGACGTTGTCGGTCTATGGACAGAGAGCCATAGGGGCAACGAGGTTGTCGGTCTATGGACAGAGAGCCATAGGGGCAACCAGGTGTCGGTCTATGGACTGAGAGCCATAGGGGCACCAGGTGTCGGTCTATGGACTGAGAGCCATAGGGGCACCAGACGGATACGATATGCTTTGTCGGCTCATGGGTTGGAACCATGAGGGCAGAGAAGAGAGGTGACCCTTAGAAATTTTGCATGCTTGACGAATGAAAGTTAAAGAACGAATGATGAAGATAATAATGAAATTACCTACGTGTACGTACGATGTGTGATCACATATACATAACGAACGTTTTGAAATGAGAGGTAAAGTATTTTAATTACAAAACTAAAACTCACTCAGCAACGCTGACTTTTATGTATTTTCCAGTTGGCAGGTAACAGGTTGCTGAGGATGGCACACTGAGATGGCTACTCGGCAAGACAAGACTGACATCCAAATTATGTTTTGACGATACTGTTGTTTTGTAATTCATTCGACTAATTATTTTGTGACTTATGAACTAGAATGTATTGCTTAACAACAGTTTTTAAAATGAATGAAGGGTTTTTGCCAACTTAATTCCGCTGCTTAATTTATTAATATGTATGTTTTATGCTGTGAATGACCGACTGTGAGGTGCCCGGGAACGGGGCCTTACAAGTTGGTATCAGAGCAAAAGTTTAAGTAAAATGGGTAAATTTTCAAAATAAACCTTAACTTAAACTGAGAATGGGACGGAAAGATGGATGTCAGCCCGAGTAGCCATGTGCCATCAGGTATTGTTTTTCTTAAAAGATAATCAGTATTATGTGCGTGTGCTATGTGATTTATGTGTTCTTAGTAGATTTAGATGCCGATGTAGTCAGGATAGGGAGTGCTTGGGGTGTGATGAGTAAAGTAAGTGGCTAATTAATACTGGCCACTGTAATTAAGGACTTACTATACTTGACATAAACTGAGCTATTCCCTTGAATGACCGTGTTGGTGTTTGAATCTTCCAGTGTGTGTCAAAAGATGGCTAGCGGTAAACCTTCTAAGGTTTTGCCAGATAAGGGTTGTGGTGAACGTGGAGCTGAACCGTGTGTCACGAGAAACATGGCTAGGGCGGCTGAAATGGCACTTGAAGAGCCTAAGGCCCCTCACCTGGAGGGCAGTGATGATGGCACTAGTTTGAGGATCGCCATGAAAGAGGCTGTTGTTGAGGGAGTCCAACAGGCCTTACAGGCAATTCTGCCGTCCATGGTGACTGAGGTAATTAGGGCGGTGAAAGAGACAACTGCTATTGAAGGAAGCACGAAGGATAGTGACGACAAGAACTGGCACAGAAAGCGGGTTGGACGTGACTGGGCCACCCACAACAAAAAGGTTGCGAGGACGGAGGACCGGTGTGTAGCTTCGTCTGGTGATAGGACGAGGAAGTGTGATAAGTGTGCCAAAGAACACCTCGGGGAATGTAGATGGGGGACCAATGTCTGTTTCAAATGCGGGAAGCGTGGTCATGTGGCCAGAGAGTGTGGGGTGGTACGGTGCTACAACTGCAGGGGAAGGGGCCACATAAGCAGGGATTGCAAGAAGCCAAGCAGAGGGCGCAGGGCCTTCACGATAATGCCAAAGGAGGCTAGGACGGACCCCGATGTTGTGTCAGGTACGTTTCTAGTAAATCAGACTCTTGCTTCTGTGTTATTTGATTCTGGTGCTAGTAAGAGTTTATTTCTGCTACTTTCTGTGCTAAATTGCCTGTTAGTGGTAAATGCATTGATGAGCCCTTTGAAGTAGAAACCGCTATTGGTAAGTCCACTAGAGTTACTGATGTGATAGAGGACTGTGCCATAGAATTAGAAGGTCATAGGTTTGCTGCTAGATTACATGTGATGCCCCTAGGTGGATTTGATGTAGTACTAGGGATGGATCGGTTGGCAACCTATGAAGCGAATATCGTATGTCGAAAGAAGATGATTAGATTGACGGCATCTGATGGAAGTCTGGTGACAATACATGGTGATCGGGTAACGATGATTCCGAAGGTGATTTCGATGGCGGTGGCGGGGAAGTGCATGAGGCGTGGGTGCAACGCCTACCTATGTTATGTGAAGGATGTGGAAACGCCAACACCACAACTATCTGACGTTCCGGTTGTGTGTGAGTTTCAGATGTGTTCCCGGAAGACTTATCGGGATTGCCACCTGACCGCGAAATCGAATTTCAAATTGACTTGATACCCGGTGCCCAACCTGTTGCTAAAGCACCGTATCGATTGGCTCCGACTGAGATGAAGGAGTTGATGGAGCAACTACAAGAGTTGCTTGACAAGGGCTTTATTAGACCGAGTATCTCTCCTTGGGGGTGCTCCGGTCTTATTTGTGAAGAAGAAGGACGGTAGCATGAGGATGTGTATTGACTACCGTGAGTTGAACAAGCTAACAGTAAAGAATCGGTATCCGTTACCGAGGATTGACGACTTGTTCGACCAGCTCCAGGGTGCCAGTTGGTTCTCGAGAATAGATCTTCGATCTGGCTACCATCAATTGAAGGTAAAGGAGCAGGACATTCATAAAACAGCTTTTCGTACGCGTTATGGACACTATGAGTTTCTCGTTATGTCATTTGGTCTAACTAACGCGCCAGCTGCTTTTATGGATTTGATGAACCGAGTGTGTCGGCCAATGTTAGATAAATCAGTGATTGTGTTCATCGATGATATCCTGATTTATTCGAGAAGCAAAGAAAAGCATGCCGGTCACATTCAGGAAGTATTGGAGACTTTGAGAAGGGAGAAACTGTATGCTAAGTTCTCCAAATATACTTTCTGGCTATGCGAGGTGCAATTTCTGGGTCACGTGGTAAATGCAGAGGGAATCATGGTGGACCCAGCAAAGGTTGAGGCTGTGATGCAATGGAAATCACCAAAGACGCCATCCGAGATTCGTAGCTTCTTGGGATTGGCGGGCTATAACAGGAGATTTATTCAGGACTTCTCCAAGATAGCCTCACCTTTGACAAAATTGACCCGTAAGGACGTGAAATTCGTGTGGGGTCGAGAGCAGGAGACTGCCTTTGAGGAGTTGAAGACGAGACTAACACAAGCTCCTGTCTTGACATTGCCCAAGGGAAATGAAGACTTAGTGGTCTATTCGGATGCATCTTATTCTAGGCTAGGTTGTGTGTTGATGCAACGTGGAAAGGTGATAGCCTACGCATCTCGACAGCTGAAGACCCACGAAGTCAACTATCCCACACACGATCTAGAATTAGCCGTGGTGGTTTTTGCGTTGAAGATTTGGCGGCACTATCTATACGGGACGAAGTGCATAATCTTCACTAACCACAAAAGCTTGAAGTACTTCTTCGAGCAGAAAGATCTGAACATAAGGCAGAGGCGATGGTTGGAACTAATAAAGGATTATGATTGCGAAATCCATTATCATCCGGGCAAAGCCAACGTGGTGGCAGACGCCCTTAGCCGAAAAGAAAGGCCTGAGCCGATCCGGGTGAAAGCTTATCAGTTAATCATGACCTCAGACGTGATGACACAGGTTAAGGAGTTTCAAGACGAGGCTTTGAAAGAAGATCGTCTTAACTCCGAAAGGATGAGAGGTCTAGTCACGGAATTGGGCGAGAACACTCTAGGTGTTAAGACCCGATTCGGGCGGATGTGGATTCTTCGATACGGGGATCTACGTGAAAAGATCATGGATGAGTCCCATAAGACTCGATACTCCATTCACCCCGGTGCTACCAAAATGTATCCCTAAAGGCAGAACACCAGAAACCGTACGGGAAGATCCAGCCGTTGGATATACCCGAGTGGAAGTGGGAGCACATCACCATGGACTTCATCACGAAGTTACCACGTACCCCTAAAGGGTATGATGCTATATGGGTGATAGTTGACCGCCTGACGAAGAGTGCCCACTTCCTACCGATCTGCGAAACGTACTCATCTGAAAGATTGGCGGATCTGTTCATCAAAGAAATTGTAGCTCGTCATGGTGTACGGTGTCTATTGTGTCTGATCGCGACACCCGGTTTACCTCCAAGTTTTGGAAGAGATTTCATGATGCAATGGGGACGAGGCTACACATTAGTACAGCATATCACCCTCAGACAGACGGTCAGTCTGAGAGGACGATCCAAACACTCGAAGACATGCTTCGGGCGTGCGTGATCGATTTTGGAGGAAGTTAGGATGATCACTTGCTGTTAGCAGAATTCTCGTACAACAATAGTTATCATGCCAGTATTGGCATGCCACCCTACGAGATGCTATACGATAAGAGATGTAGGACGCCCGTATGTTGGGGAGACATTGGGCAAAAGGAGCTGGGAGGTGTTGAGGTGATTGAAGCAACGACTGAGAAATTAGAAAAGATCAAAGCCTTCATGAAGGCGGCGAAAGATAGGCAAAAGTCGTATGCTGACAAGAGGCGAAGACCGATAGAGTTCAAGGTTGGTGATCGAGTCATGTTGAAGGTCTCGCCCTGGAAAGGAATCATTAGATTCAGGAAACGAGGTAAGCTAAGCCCGAGATACATAGGACCTTTCCGAATTGTCGCACGAGTAGGAGAGGTGGCCTATCGACTTGAGTTGCTAGATGAGTTAAGTGGAATTCATCCCACATTCCATGTATCTCATCTGAGGAAGTGCTTAGCTGATGAAGATATGATTGTTCCACTGGAGGATATTGAAGTAGACGAACGGCTCAATTATGTGGAGCAACCAGTGGCAATCATTGATCGTAAGGAAAAGAGGTTGAGGAATAAAGTGGTTCCTCTTGTGTGTACAGTGGAAGCACAGGAAGGGATCCGAGTCTACGTGGGAGACTGAGGAGGAGATGAGACAACATTACCCACAACTGTTTGAGGAATAACAGGTTTCGGGACGAAACCTATATAAGGGGGGTGGACTTGTAACACCCGTATATTTCTTTTAAAGAAATAAAAGAATAAAAGAGAAAGAAAAAGGGGGAAAAGGAAATCAACCAAAAGTTGAGGGGTGAAAAGTGCCAAAAAGGACAAAGAGAATAAAAGTTGGTGAATAAAGGGATATGGCCGCCCATTTGGCCTGTCAACATGCTCTCATTCGGATTTTAGAGAGAGAAAGCAGAGAAACTTTCAGATTTTTGAAGAACAAGAAGAAGAAATTCGAGTTTAAGGTAAAGTTGAGTGTTTTGAGTTGTTCTTGGCAAAATTAGCCTCGGTTAAATGCATATGAGTGTTTCTATGTGTTCAAATGTGTGTTTAGAAGGTTTCCAAGTGTTGGAATCGTTTGAAGAAGCTCGGGTGAAGAGTGTTAAGATTGGAAGCAGTAAAGGTAAGTTTCTAGACCCCCTTTTTACTCGTTTTTAAAATGATTTGGGGCTGGAAAATGCATGTATGTATGTTTTTATGGATTTGTGTATGAAACCCGTATGTTATGTACCTGGGTATAATTATAGGGTATGTTTTAGGGTGAACGTATGTCTATGTTTGTGTTAAGTTATGCCTGAATCCGTATGTACAAGCTTAGAAATAGGTATTATGCTGCTTGGGGACTGGAATACGACTTAGACACATGAATGGGCTGCTAATACGACTAATAAGACCAAAAGTGGTCGTATGACCATTAGAAATATTTCTAAGTGTGGGGTTATACGACTGAATAGTGGTCGTATGACCATTAGAAATATTTTCTAAGTGTGGGGTTATACGACTGAATAGTGGTTGTATGACCATTAGAAATATTTTCTAAGTGTGGGGTTATATGACTGAACAGTGGTCGTATGACCACTGGAAATTTTCTAAGTATGGGATCTTATGATTGAACAGTGGTCGCATGACCCTTGGAAATGTTCTAGGTATGGGATCATATGACTGAACAGTAGTCGTATGACCATTGGGAAATTTTCTAAGTACGGGGTCATATGACTGAATAGTGGCCGTAGGACCAGTAGAAATTTCCTAAGTCTGGGGATGATACGACTGAACAGTGGTCGTATGACTTAGAGAAATTTTCTAAGTTTAAGGTGAAACGACTAAGCAGGGCTCATACGACTGAGCAGGGCTCATACGACTGAGCAGTGCTCATACGAATGAACACTTAGAATTTTTACAGAAATTTTTCTGGAAATCTGATTTATGGGATTTTGACCAGAGTTGACTAGGGTTAATAAGTGATGATGTTTTATGAATGTAATGATGATAATTGATTGACCCTTATTGCTACTGATTTTATTATCAGTATTTATTATTATTAACAATATTATTATTATTTTAATATTGTTAAGTATGTACTGGCATGACGAAGAATGACTAAGATTTAACGAAAAGCATAATCATTAATAAGTAAAATATTAATGATAATGAGAAATGGAATGTAAAGCGAAAGATAATGAAAGGGGAACATGACGAACGAATGCATGCATTAATAAACGTAAATGAATGAATGAAAGAAAGTCTTGCATGGTCTAAGGGGCACGAGATGGAATTGACGGTTAAGAAGTCTTGGGAATGGTGCTTGGTTCTAGTAACTAGGCCTATTACAAGCCTTATGGTAGATTATGGACAGTGAGCCATAGTTGCCTTAAGAACAACGGGGCAGTGTCTTTGTGACCTGTCCCGGGATAGTTGTTACAGCAGGAGTGGTGACGATCACTCGCGGGGTTAACGTGACCCTGGATGAGACGTTGTCGGTCTATGGACAGAGAGCCATAGGGGCAACGAGGTTGTCGGTCTATGGACAGAGAGCCATAGGGGCAACCAGGTGTCGGTCTATGGACTGAGAGCCATAGGGGCACCAGGTGTCGGTCTATGGACTAGAGCCATAGGGGCACCAGACGGATACGATATGCTTTGTCGGCTCATGGGTTGGAACCATGAGGGCAGAGAAGAGAGGTGACCCTTAGAAATTTTGCATGCTTGACGAATGAAAGTTAAAGAACGAATGATGAAGATAATAATGAAATTACCTACGTGTACGTACGATGTGTGATCACATATACATAACGAACGTTTTGAAATGAGAGGTAAAGTATTTTAATTACAAAACTAAAACTCACTCAGCAATGCTGACTTTTATGTATTTTCCAGTTGGCAGGTAACAGGTTGCTGAGGATGGCACACTGAGATGGCTACTCGGCAAGACAAGACTGACATCCAAATTATGTTTTGACGATACTGTTGTTTTGTAATTCATTCGACTAATTATTATGTGACTTATGAACTAGAATGTATTGCTTAACAACAGTGTTTAAAATGAATGAAGGTTTTTGCCAACTTAATTCCGCTGCTTAATTTATTAATATGTATGTTTTATGCTGTGAATGACCGACTGTGAGGTGCACGGGAACGGGCCTTACAGTTGACGTATATGTAAAAATTAACCAAGGTCTGAAGATTCGGACATGTTTAAGGAATTTTACTTTCAGATTCTAAGTTTTGTAATTTAAATGTTTTGTAAATACTTGTTTAATTTTGGGTTTTTATTTTATTTTTCCCACAAAGGACCTGCCCTTGTGGTATCAGAGCTATGGTGAGTAAACTTTATTATGGGGAAGTTCAACATTGATTTGATCAAACAAAATGAATATTATAAAAGATAAAGATACTGCTAAAAACATATTGAGGAAGAACATGATATTCCTCACAATTTAGAATTATTAAATAAATGGACAATTCCAAAAATAGATTATAAACAAGTTTATAAGCATGGAACTTTTGAAAAAATTGGTTTAAAACAAGTAGTTAAAACTACTGAGGAAACAATTGCTCTTAATAAAGATGATATGATGATAAAACTCTTAAATAATAAAGAGTTAGCAAGATATAAAAAGATAAATATAAATTCATCTATATTGGAGTAGTACAAATTGCATTTAAACCTTTAACTTTAGAAGGTTTACCAGAAAGCTTTATAGCAGCTTTAAGAGATGGTAGAAACCTAGATTATAAGCAATCATTAATAGGGATAGTTTGATCTAGTCTATCACAGGGTCCAGTTTATTTTAATGTTTACCTAAATCTACAATTATCACTAACTGATGTTAATATAACTGATGCTTTAACATTAAATGTTAAGACTCATGGATATAATTATATTCTAGGGTCAGAAGTAATTTGTATATGCTATAGAATATACTATAAACCGTTATTTGCACTAAATCCTCAGTGTAAAATGGTAGATAAACCATTAAATGAAAGAATAATAATAGAAACTAATTTTGGAAAATCAAATATTACTACCAGGAGAAAAATAAAATGGGAAGAAATTGAATTTCCTGATAGCTGGATACTAAATAATTATACTCCAAAACAACAATATATTGATAATAATCCAATTGATATCATTCAAACATCTGAAGGATCAGTTCAGATACAATTCGATAAAATTAGACCTAGAATATCTAGATCTATGTCCTCAAGATCATCAAATTTTCATATATCCCCATTAGGATATACTGTTAGAAGTCCTTCTAGAGCTTCTACTTCTCAAATAAGAGAAGAATTACCTAAAAATAGGGTAGAAGAATTAAGGATTAATTCTGATAATATAGTAAGAGGTGTATATAAGCCTAATGAACCGGAATTAACCGAGTCAGAAATGAATTTTTTGATATAATGAATCAAATAGAAAAAATAAATTTTATGTAACACCCGTATTTTCTTTTTTAAAGAAATAAAAGAATAAAAGAGAAAGAAAAAGGAATAAATGAAAGTCAACCTAAAGTTGAGGGGTAAAAAGTGCCAAAAGGACAAAGAAAATAAAAGTTGGTGAATAAAGGGGTATGGCCGCCCATTTGACTGTCAAAACACTCTCATTCGGTTTTTAGAGAGAGAGACAGCAGGGACTTCGATTTTTAGAGAGAGAAAGAAGAAGAATTCGAATTCAAGGTAAGAATTAGTGTTTTTAAGTTGTGTTTTGGCTAAGAAACCGAGAATGCATGTTCTTATGTGTGTGTTTTTGTGTTCGGGTGTGTTCATTTAGGTTTTATAGGTGTTGAACTTGTAGCAAACGGGTTTTGAAGAAGTCATACCCGAGAGACTGCTAAGGTGAGTTCTAGACCCCAGTTTTTACTTGTTTTAAACTCTTTTGGGGCTGAAAATGTATTAAACGATTTTTACCATGTTTATCTATTGATACCCGTATGTGTTTTGGCATGTTTGATGATGTTTATTAGATGTTTATGTATAGTTCATGCTTAAAAGGACCTTGATAAGCTTAGAACATTTAGGCCTGATGTTTGGGTTTGGAAATATCATAGTAATAAGCTGGACAGAAGGTTGATGAGCCTACACAGTAACCTTTTATGCCCAGGATTGCCTTAGAAATGTTCTAAGTAGGGTCATGAGTCCAAATAGTTCTCATGTGCCCAAACAGTGCCTAATACGCCTAAGACTCATGAGCCTCAACAGTACTCATGTGCCTGAAAAATATCTTAGAAAAAGTTAAGTGTAAGGTGATGTGCCCAAACAGGACTCTTACGCCTAAAATATTGCCTTAGAATTTCTAAGCATAACTCATATGCCCAAACAGCCCTAATACGCCTGAAATTTTAGACTTAGAAAACAAAGTACAGGGTAATGAGTCTAAACAGTACTCATACGCCTGAGATTTGGACTTAGAAACTAAGTACAGGGTAATGAGCCTAAACAGTGCTCATGCTCCTGAATGGCTCATACGCCTAGAGTGAAAATGTTTCTAAGTGTAGGCCGGTGAGCCTACATAGTGGTGAAAAGCCTGAACAGGGCTCATGCGCCTAAACAGGGCTCTTACGCCCAGACACTTAGAAATTTTTAGAAAATTTTCTGGGAGACTGTGCTTTAGGGTTTGACCGAGGTTGACTAAGGGCCTATTAATGATGGTGTTCCATGCATGATATGATTATTTATAATTGTTCCTTATTATAGTTATTGCTATTATTATTATTACTCATAGTATGTGACTTTACGTGGTATGTTATTATCGTAACGTAAAGAATATTGTAATAATAAAGTAAAAGAGCAATAAAGAAAAGAAGTGGAACATAAATAAAATGTTAATAAGTCTTGCAAGCACATAGGAGGGACACGACCGTGTTGTCGTTAGCTCAACTGTGTTACGGGTTAGCTACCCTTTATGCACACAGGGTCAATAAATTGAGATTGGTAGGACCTTTGTAGCGTGCCCTGGGTGATTGGGTCGGCCTTGTACACAGTACACATAGCCCTTTCGAGGGATACAGTTGACCCTTCGGGAATATAGTTGACCCTTTTAAGGGATACAGTTGACCCTTCGGGGAATATAGTTGACCCTTTCGAGGGATACAGTTGACCCCTTTCGAGGGATATAGATGGCCCATCACCCGTTTTCCATCGCGCACATAGTTGGGGCATTGCGCACTGGTCCACATAGACAGTGGAACATAAAGTTAAAAAGTTTACAGACAAGGCATACAGTACAGAGAACGAACAATATTTGTTCACACAGTTAATGCGTGCTCGCATATACAGTACAGAGTTGTATTTTACAGAAAAGAGTATTTTTATAAACTACATATAAAAATTATTTTAATATGTATAAAACTAGAGCTCACTCAGCAACGCTGACTTTTATACATTTTCAGTTGGCAGGTAAATATTGCTGATGATGGCACGAGGTGGAGCTACTCGGCAGGGAAAGACTGACATCCATTCTTAATAGAAATCACGGTTGTTTTGTAATGCATTAAACGATTCTTTTGTAAACTGACTAAACCAGGGTGTATTGTTTAGCAACAGTGTTTCAATGAAATGAATGGCTTTTGTTAAAATTAATTCCGCTGCTAGAATTTATAATATGTAATATTTTATGCTGTGAATGACCAACTGTGAGGTGCCCGGGATCGGGGCCTTACATTATAGCCAAGGGTCATTGGCAAGAAGAATAATTAGTGAAGAATTTAATCGAGATCAATGGAAATTGTTTAGAAATTAGTTTTTCAAAAATTTTGATGACCAAGATACAAATATGTTTCAAGAAGTTTTTTTATAAAGAACTTAGTGAAGAAAACGCACTTAAACCTTTTGTTCCATGGTTTATAAATAAGTATACTAATAGTATGATTTCTGTTATACAGAGAGAATATAATATTAATGGAAAAATTTTAAAAACTACTTTTCCTCCTCATCAACCATTCAAGATAGAAAAAGATAGTGAAATTAGATACTATCAAGCTTTTCAAAAATTAATGGAAGAAAATACATTACCTGTGACAATATCTCACATAAATAATATGTTTAAACAACAAAATTATACAAACATATGTTTAATCATTTTAGCAGAACAATTAAATTCCATAAACGATATAAATGAATTAATATCCCAGGTCAAAATTAAAATTCTCTCATAAAGAAGAAGAGAAACGTGTTATAGCCACCCGGCTATACAACCTCCGCCTGAAATAAAAGATTTTAAATTAAAATCTAATTCTGAAATAGCAGAATTATTAGATAAAAAATTAAAGGGTCTAAATGAAAAATTTTCAAATCTAAAAATTAATACCCTAACTGAAGAATTTTCAGAAGCCATAAATAAAGATAATTATCAAGAAAAAATTAATGATGAAATTAAAAAACTTGAAAAGTTTGCTAATAAATCTACACAAAGGATGTATTATTATCCTAGGCCAACTCCTCAAGATGTTCTAATAGAAAAACAAGAATATATAGTTAATAATTCATATCATGAAAAACACATCTATGAATGGAACATAGATGGTAAAACTGATAAACAAATTTCAGATACTGTACACAGAATGATGATATATAGTACTACCTGTAAAAGTAATGGTAATTACGACCAAAATATTGCTAAAATGATAATAGCAGGTTTTACTGGTCAATTAAAAGGCTTGTGGGATAATCATTTAACAGAAACAGATAAAAGTAATATTTTAAATAATATTAAAGAAGAAAATGGAAACCAAACTCCAAATGCAGTTTATACACTGGTGGTAAATATTGTTGATCATTTTACAGGAAGATGGTCAGACAATTCTGAAAATATCAGAACTTTATTACAAAACTTAAGATGTAGAACTCTCACATCATTTAGATGGTATAAAGATACTTTCTTAAGCAGAGTTATGGAACTCCCAGAGTCTAATATTACACATTGGAAGTCTAAGTTTATTGATGGTTTACCTCCTTTATTCGCAGAAAGGGTTAGAAAAATCCTTAGGAAAGGAGAAGTAAGTATTAATTATGAAGATTATACTTATGGCAAGTTAATAGGAACTTGTGTTCAGGAAGGATTAGCCTTATGCAATGAAATAAAGCTTAATCAACAGATTAAAAAACATTCTCTTAATGAAAAGAGACAATTAAGCCAATTTTGTAGCCAGTTTGGAATGGATGAAATTAGAGAAAGTAATAATAATAAAAAGAATCTTATATCTTCTCAAAGAAATAAAAAATTACAAAAAAGAAAACAAAAAAGAGAAGAAAGAAAATTCAAAAGAAAAAGGGATTATAAACCCTATATCATATGTAAAAAATGTGGTCGTCCAGGCCATAAAGCAAAAATATGTTGGGTAAAAAAGAAACTCAATAATATTGAAGATAAAGAATTAAAGGATACATTATCCAAAATCCTAATCAATTCTGAGTCTAATTCAGAATCAGAAAATTCTTCATATGAAGAATTAAATATATTAGAAGAAGATTTAATAACTTCAGATGATGAATGTTTTTCTTGTAAAACAAGAAAAGAATGTTGTCAATAAGACACGGATAATGAAGAAGACATTTATCAAATGATAGCTCAATTTGAAAACATGGAATTAAATGTTATTTCTAATGATATACTAGATTTGCTAAAAGCAATAGAAGATAATGAAATTAGGGAAAAAATTACTTCTCACATAATTGGGAAAGATAAACCTTCAACGTCAATAGTTGTTGAAGATTTTAAGCCTTATACTTTAAGTGAAGTTAGAAGATAATTAAGTCAGAAAAATAAGATTGAAAATTCTGTCATATTGAGGAATTGAAATTAGAAGTTGATAATTTAAAATTAGAAATTAAGAATCTTAAGGGAAAAAATATAACCCAAGAAGAAAGAATAAGAAGTTTAGAAATGAAGGAGGTCATAGACAATCCTGAAACCTCTAAGAAATTTCTAACATCTTTAGAAAGAGATGAAAGATTTTTATCTATATATGAAATGGTTATATCCATAAATGGCATATAAAGATTAAGTTATTGATACAAAACAATTATTCAATAGAATTAGTTGCTTTACCAGATAGTGGAGCTGATTTGAATTGTGTTCAAGAGGGTATTATCCCTACAAAATATTTCCACAAGACTACTCATAGAGTTAGTTTGCTGGTGGAGAATCAATGATTATAAATTATAAACTACCTCAAGCATATATTTGCCAAGATAAAGTGTGTATTCCAAACATCTTTATGATTGTAAAAAATTTAACTAGCCAAATAATACTTGGTACACCATTTTGGAATAAGATTTTCCCAATAAAATATATTGATGAAAAAATCATTACGGGAACTTATAAAGGAAAAGAAATAACTTTTCAATTTGTTCACAAACCTATTCCTAGGTTCATAAATGATATTGAAGATTCATTAATACAAGCGATACAAAACCAAATCAATTTTCTTAAACAAGAAATAAATACTCTTACAATAGAAGAGAAATTAAAAAATCCTAAATTACAGGAAAAAATAAATTTAATCCAAAATCAATTTTCATTACAAATCTGCAATGACCATCCAAATGCTTTTTGGGATAGAAAAAAGCATATAGTCGGTCTCCCATACGAAAATGACTTTAATAAAAGTCAAATACCTACAAAAGCAAGACCATGTCAAATGAATTCTGAATACTTAGAATTATGCAAAAATGAGATAAAAACCTTAATAGAAAAGGGTTTAATAAGACCTTCAAAGTCTCCATGGTCATGTACCGCCTTCTATGTTAATAAACATTCAGAGCAAGAAAGAGGAGCCCCAAGGTTAGTAATAAACTACAAACCTTTAAACAAAGTTTTAAAGTGGATTAGGTATCCTATACCTAACAAAAAAGATTTATTAGATAGATTAAATGATGCTATAATATTTTTAAAATTTGATCTAAAATCTGGATATTGGCAAATTCAGATAGATGAAAAAGACAGATATAAAAACTGCCTTTACAGTACCATTTGGTCATTATGAATGGAATGTCATGCCATTTCGTCTAAAAAATGCTCCAAGTGAATTTCAAAAAATAATGAATTATATTTTTATTCATTTCAGTAACTTTATAATTGTCTACATAGATGATATCTTAGTATTTTCAAAAGATATTGAGACTCATTTTAAACACCTATAGATTTTTAAAGGTATAATCAAAAAAATGGCTTAGTAATATCTAGACCAAAAATGCTACTCTTTCAAACTAAGATAAGATTTTTAGGCCATAATATTGAGAAAGGAAATATTATTCCAATAAATAGAAGTATTGAATTTGCTTCTAAATTTCCTGATGAAATAACTGATAAAACCCAATTACAAAGGTTTTTAGAAAGTGTAAATTATATTTCTCCATATTATAAAAATTTAGCTCAAGATACAGCTGTTTTATATGACAGATTAAAGAAAAATCCATTGCCATGGTCTAATATTCATACTAAGGCAGTACAAAAAATTAAACAAAATGTTAAAAATCTTCCATGTCTAATGATAGCAAAACCCGAATGGGAAAAGATTATAGAAACAGATGCCAGTAATATTGGCTATGGAGGGATTCTAAAGCAGATTCTCCGATTGATAAACAAGAATTTCTTGTAAGATTCCATTCAGGAAAATGGAATGATAGTCAGAAAAATTATACCACAATTGCAAAAGAAATTTTAGCAATAGTCAAATGTGTTCTAAAATTTCAAGATGATTTATACAATCAAAAGTTTTTAATAAAAATTGATTGTCAAGCAGCAAAATATATGTTCAATAAAGACTTTAAACATGATGTCTCTAAACAAATATTTGGTAGATGGCAATCTCATCTTGCACCATTTGATTTTGAAATAATATATAAAAAGGGAACAGATAATAGTTTGCCTGACTTTTTAACAAGAGAATATTTCTCATAGTTTATTTTGCAGGATCCATGAAGAAGATAAAAGGACCGTTGAAAATAGCCCTTAATAACATACAAATAGAAATTGATGATCATTCAGTCATGATAATGGCTAGAAATTTTTATATGCATAATATTATGCAGGATTATACTATGCGTCCTGTGGATAGAGCTCATAAGCTCTTAGAAAATATGGATTTAATAAAACATTTTAGGAACCAAATAAAGATTCTTAAAGAAAAAGAGAAAATAATCTCTTCTGCCTGATCATATTTCAGGAATGATTCCTCGAGATAGGAGAAAACAGCCCTTTTCAAATAATGGAAGAGGAAGAGGAAGAGGCCCTAATGGAGGGAAGATCTTAGGGCAAATTGCCCATCAAAGGCTATTAGCCGCAAATATTGCAATTACTGCAAGTTCCTCAAGTAATACTAGAGGAAATAATCTTGATGATAAATTATTCCAAGAATTCTTGGCTTATAAAGCTAAGAAGGATGGAACAAATGAAGCATCGTCATCCTATGTCAATATTATGACAGAAGATTCTCATGATACCTTATATGAACAAAATCCAAATAAGGAGATAATATTGCTCCTGGATTTCAAGGATCTTAAATATAAAGATCAACCATGGACCTTAATTACAAGGTACCTAGATCAAGGATCATATCCTGCTGCTTCATATAAGCAAAGATTTTATTATAAAAATATTCTCAAAGTCACAGAATCCTATGATATTCATCACTATATGTCTGGAAATACCCAGGAATATAGTTTTAGCAAAGTTATAATAAAACAGATAATATCTGTTAAAGAATGGGGAACATCTCCCTTAAAGGATAAAGAGATGTGCCACCCTGAAACTAGGGTCCCTATTAAATTCAATTATTATGATTATATTGAGGCATTTAATAAAGCCTTTTTATATGAAAATTCAAAGAAGAAACATTCTTGGTTCTTTAAAATATGTCAGAAGTTTATAAACGGGACATCCCAAATTTGGTATATAAATGGTGGCTATCATATGGCCCTTCGGTGAAAATTTTACCAGAATTATTAAGAAAAAATTATAATGAATGGGTAGAAATATCTCCCACATTGATTGAATTACAACATCAGAAGATCCTAATAGAAGGATTATCTCTGTGTCATTTTTTATTCAATTTGGAATTCCATGGATCTAGAAATGGTCTCCAGAAGTGGTTATACTCACCAACAAATCCTTGTCTAAGAAGGGTTTCTATACAAAATTTTGG
This sequence comes from Flaveria linearis, assembly GCA_024085815.1. Lineage (NCBI taxonomy): Eukaryota > Viridiplantae > Streptophyta > Magnoliopsida > Asterales > Asteraceae > Flaveria > Flaveria linearis. Next base: position 61,491,685 of record CM044004.1, on the reverse strand, counting down.
AAGAAGATGATGAAGCTTGACAACAATGGCGTCCCAGAAGGTCAAGAAACATTGCAAAAAATCCAAGATACTATAGAGCTATATTCAAAGCAAATCAGCTTACGAACTCAAAGGGAATCTCCCAGTCCATTCCAGGAAATAGCCCAAAAGATTAAGATGAAAGGAGAAAATCATATTTCTAAAAAAGAATTATTGACCATATATTTCCAAGAAATTAAAAGGATTTAATGAAAAATCTGCAAGACAAAGACCAAGGATATCATATCTCAGAAATGTCCACCAATAATTCAGAAGAGGATACTCTGCCCGGGGAATCCCAAGACCCTATGGGTTTGATGATGAGATTCTAGAAGAAGATCTAGATGAGATACTGGAGGATCTTACAAAATCGGTATCCAAGGAAAAAGAAGAAAAAGACTAATAAGAAAGCCAACAAAGTCTGCTAATGGACAGACGACATGATTAAAGAAGCAATAATACCAGACACAATAATGTCTGCTTTGAAAATTTCAAAAGAAATAATTGAGGTAGAATTATTGTAATTTACTGTGTATATTTGTTTGTACCTTGAGACTCTCTTTATAAAAGGAGCTCAAGTTTTTAGTTTTAGACACTCCTGATCTACGATCAAAACTTCTTTCTAAAAATCTTCTTGTAAAATACTCTGATAATGAAAATTCTGCTGGAAAACAGCTTTCAAGAAAAGAGTCTTGGTGTCTTACAACAGAGGTAATAACTTCTGAACAATCAATTCTTATACTTATCTTTTTATTTTCTATGTTCATTAGCCTAATGGAAGGCTAAAAGAATCAAATCAATGTTGAACCCAACCGTAATAAGTTTATAAACCTTAAAAAAAAGAGTCTGGAAAGAAAATTTCTAAATTATGTCTGGATAATTTTGGATTGGTTATATACTAAACAGGCAGATAAATTAGCATAGTGGTCGAATTATGGCAGCCCGTTTTATTAAGCCGTTAAAAGGAGTTCCAAAGGGCACAGGCCTGTACTGATCATATGCTATGAAAAACTTGCCAGTTGACGTATATGTAAAAATTAACCAAGGTTTGAAGATTCGGACATGTTTAAGAAATTTTACTTTCAGATTCTAAGTTTTGTAATTTAAATGTTTTATAAATACTTGTTTAATTTTGGGTTTTTATTTTATTTTTTCCACAAAGGACCCGCCCTCGTTATTATACTATTTATACTATTTATACTATTATACTATATTATACTATATATACTATATTATACTATATTATACTATATATACTATATATACTCATATATATATTATATATATATACTATATTATACTATATTATAGTATATTATACTATATTACTATATTATACTAATTATACTATATATACTATATTATACTATATTATACTATATATACTATATTTGTAAGGCCGGTTCCCGGAGACCTCACAGTTGGAAATTTGTTTAGCAAAAACCATTCTGTAACACTCTCACAGCAATAATTACATAAGACATTGCATATTATAAATTTAAGCTGCGAAATTTGTTTAGCAAAAACCATTCTGTAACACTCGTAATTCTTATAAAAAAAATAAATAAAAGAACAAAGAAAAAAAAAGGAAAGGGGGAGAAATGAATGTCAACCCAAAGATGGGGGGGTTAAAAGTGTAAAAAGGGTGCAAAGTTGGTAAAAATTGGTTAAAAAGGGAGTATGGCCCCCTATGACCCTGCACAACACACTCATTCGACATTTTTAGAGAGAGAAAGAGCAAGATACGGGTTTTTGAAGAAGGAACAAGAAGGTTTGAAGTTTTTGGTAAGAATTCTTGAAACTTTGATGCTTAGGATGATTCTAGACCCGTGTATGTGCTTATAAATGTGACTTGTGTGTTCGGGTGGTATCGTGTGTGTGTTTTAGGTGTTAGAACCGTTGAAGAGGCTCGGGTGAAGAGTGTGAATTGAAGAACAACAACGGCGAGTTCAAGACCCCGTATTTCACATGTTTTATAAACTTTTGGGGCTGAAATACATGTAAAAATGTTTTACACTTATTATGAATGTTGCCCGTATGTGCATGCGTATGTATGTTAGTGATTTATGTTATGATTCATGCTTAGTATAGTGTGTATATGCTTAGAATAAGGTAATATGTGTTGGGACTAGAAAACGACTTAGAAACATAAACAGACTGCTATACGCCTATACGAGGCTCACAAGTCTGAACAGTCCTCATACTCCCAAATTTGACAGAAATATAAGTGTTGGGGCTTATGCTCCCAAACAGTGCTCATGAGTCAGGAATTAGAAACTTAGAAAACTAAGTACAGGGTAATGAGTCTGAATAGTGCTAATACGCCTAAATTTTATGCCTTAGAAATTACAAGGTGATATGCCCAGATAGTGCTCTTACGACTGAAAGTATGACTTAGAAACTAAGTATAGGGTGATGAGCCTAAACAGTGCTCTTGTGCCTGAAATAATGACTAAGTATAGGGTGATGAGCCTAAACAGTGGTCTGTGCCTGAATAATGACTAAGTATAGGGTGATGCGCCTCAATAGTGCTCTTGCGCCTGGAATTATTTCTAAGTGTAAGGTGATATGTCCCAGCAGTGCTCATGCGCCTAAGCAGGGCTTATGCGCCTAAGAGGGCTCATGCGCCTAGAAATTTACACTTAGAATTAAATGCAGAATTTCTTGGGAGTCTGTGCAGTTAGGGTTTTGAATAATTATTGACTAAGGATTTATTAAATGCATATGATATGTTCGAATGTCATGATGACTCTTTTCTTAATATTTTAATCAATATTATGATTAGGGCTATTATTAATGTTATTATTTTATTATTATAATATGCTTATTAATAATAATATTGTATGACTCTACGTGGTATGATCATGATCAAGACAGGAAGTATTATCATTAATAAAGTGAAAGATTAATGATAAAGAAAAGTGGAACGTAAATGAATGAACGAAAGTCTTGCAAGCAAATGAATGGAGGTGCACACCCTGGCAGGTGTTAGCTCAACTGTGATGCGGGTTCGCTACCCCGAAGGATGCACACAGGGTCAATCTTTGAGATTGGCATAGAGGTGAGCGACTTGGTGTCGCAAAAGACTCAAGATAAGTGCAATCCTTGAGATTGCCATAGAGGTGAGCGACTTGGTGTCGCAAAGACTCACAGGAACAAAAAGGGCAATCATTAAGATTGCTAACGAGGTGAGTGACTCTGTGTCACAAAAGACTCGGAAGAATAATGATAAAAGTACTAATTGAACGATGATGAAGATAATAATGATATTACCTACGTGTACGTACGATGTGTGATCACATATGAATAATGAACGGTTTGAAATGAAAAGTAAAGTATTTTAATTACAAAACTAGAACTCACTCAGCAACGCTGACTTTTATGTATTTTCCAGTTGGCAGGTAACAGGTTGCTGATGATGGCACACGGGGATGGCTATTTGGCGGGCAAGACTGACATCCATTTATGTTTTGACAATACTGTTGTTTTGTAATTCATTCGACTAATCATTTTGTGACCATGAACTAGAATGTATTGCTTAACAACAGTGTTTGTAATGAATGAATGGGTTTTTGTCAAATTGATTCGCTGCTTAAATTTATAATATGTATGTTTTATGCTGTGAATGACCAACTGTGAGGTGCCCGGGAACGGGGCCTTACAAGTTGGTATCAGAGCCAAAGTTAAGTGAATTGGGTAAATATTTCAAAATAAACCTTAACTTAAACTGAAAATGGGACAGGAAGAGGGATGTCAGCCCGAGTAGCCATGTGCCATCAGGTATTGTTTTCTTAAAGCTAATCAGTATTATGTGCGTGTGCTATGTGATTTATATGTCTTAGTAGATTTAGATGCTGATGTAGTCAGGATAGGAAGTGCTTGGGATGTGGAGAGTAAAGTAAGTGGCTAATCACAACTGGCCACTGTAATTAGGGACTTACTATACTTGACATAAACTGAGCTATTACCTTGAATGACTGTTTTGGTGTTTGAATCTTATAGTGCTTAGGAAATGGCTGGGAAGAAACCTACCAAAGCTTCTAGAGGTAGAGGTAGACCGCGTATGACCAAGAGTGGTGCCAAGGCTGCTGAGACGGCCATGAGAACCCTGAGGTTCATGACCAAACTGAGGAAAAGAGAATGCCAGCCTGAATGCCTCAGCTAGGGAGGCGATGCTGATGAGGTACACCAGGTCCTGCAGGCAGTTATGCCATCTGTAGTGACCGATGTTATTCGAGCGTGAGGAATGAGGAGAGAAAGGAGAAGGAGGACAGGAGAGAGTCGACTGGGAAGGAAAGCAAGGGAGGAGAGGAACGACCGGATCCTGAGATAGTAGTATCTGATGAAGAAGAAGATGATGTAGTAGTGGTGACGACCAAGGGATGCAGTTACGGGGCATTCCAGAGGTGCAAGCCCCCGACTTTTGATGGAAATGGCAATGCTGCTGCCGCCCACTGTTGGGTAAGGGAAAATGGAAGCGGTACTCGAGATCAGCGAGTGCCAGGAGGATCAGAAGGTGAAGTTTGCCACCCACTCCTTTACTGACTCAGCATTATGTTGGTGGGACAATATCGTCCAAGCTGAGGGCAGCAGGGCCATAGGGAAGATGAAGTGGTCCGAGTTGAAGAAGCTGGTAATTGAGGAGTTCTGTCCTCACAGGGAACTCGATAGGATCGAGAGGGAGTTCCTACAATTCGAGGCGGGAACCATGACCCACCAGCAATACACTGCCAAATTCAATGAGATGGCGAGGCTGGTGCTGGATCAAGTAACGCCGGTGTCTCGAAAGATTACCAGTACATTCAGGGGCTGCCAGCCGACATTCGTAGGCACATGATTGCTACCCGACCGAGCACTTTTAGGTCGGCAGTGGATTTGGCTGGGAGACTCTATGATGAGAGGGAGATAGCAGATGCGGAGGTGAAGAAGGCGGGCGGTGGTGACTGAAATTGGAATGGGAAACGGTTCGGGCGTGGTGGTTTTACCCCGAACAACAAGAGAATGAGAGTGGATGACCATAGAGTGGGGTCATCAAGCTCGGGGCCTAAAAGGTGTGGCAAGTGCGAGAAGGAGCATACGGGTGAGTGCAGAATGGGGCTCAACGTGTGTTTCAAGTGCGGGAAGCCGGGTTAAATCTTGAAAGACTGTAAGGAGCTCAGGTGTTACACCTGCGGTGAGGCGGGCCATATGAGCAAAGACTGCAGAAAGCCGAAGGTGGAGAGTTCCGGGGCGAAGAAGACGGCCGGGGCTGAAGGGCAGAAGGCAAGTGCCAGAGCTTTCACCATGACCAGGGAGGAGGCTAGGACGGACCCCGATGTTGTGTCAGGTACGTTTCTAGTAGATCAAACTCTTGCTTCTGTGTTATTTGATTCTGGTGCTAGTAGGAGTTTTATTTCTGCCAATTTCTGTGCTAAACTGCCCCTTAGTAGTAAATGCATTGATGAGCCCTTCGATGTAGAGACTGCTATTGGTAAGTCCACCAGAGTTACTGATGTAATAGAAGATGTGCCATAGAATTAGAAGGTCATAGGTTTGCTGCTAATTACATGTGATGCCCTAGGTGGATTTGATGTAGTACTAGGGATGGATTGGTTAGCAACCTATGAAGCAAATATGTGTGTCGTAAGAAGATGATTAGACTGACGGCGCCTGACGGAAGTCCGGTGACAATATACGGTGATCGGGTTACGATGATTCCGAAGGTGATTTCGATGGCGGTGGCGGGAAAGTGCATGAGACGTGGATGTAGTGCTTATTTGGCCTACGTGAAAGATGTGGACACGCCGACACCCCAATTGTCTGATGTGCGGTGGTGCGTGACTTTCCCGATGTATTTCCAGAGGACCTATCAGGTGTGCCACCAGATCACGAAATCGAATTTCAAATTGACTTGATACCCGGTGCCCAACCTGTCGCCAAGGCACCGTACCGATTAGCTCCAACTGAGATGAAGGAGTTAATGGAGCAACTGCAAGAGCTGCTTGATAAGGGTTTCATCAGACCGAGTATCTCTCCTTGGCGTGCTCCGGTCTTATTCGTGAAAAAGAAGGACGGTAGCATGAGAATGTGTATCGACTACCGTGAGTTGAACAAACTGACGATAAAGACTCGGTATCCGTTACTGAGGATTGACGACTTGTTCGACCAGCTCCAGGGTGCCAGTTGGTTCTCAAGGATAGATCTTCGATCTGGCCACCATCAGTTGAAAGTGAAGGAGCAGGACATTCCTAAAACAGCTTTTCGTACGTGCTATGGTCACTACGAGTTTCTCATCATGTCTTTTGGGTTGACCAATGCGTCAGCTGCTTTTATGGATTTGATGAATCGAGTGTGTCAGCCAATGTTAGATAAATCAGTGATTGTGTTCATCGATGATATCCTGATTTATTCGAGGAGCGAAGAAGAGCATGCCGGTCACATTCGGGAAGTGTTGGAGACTTTGAGAAAGGAGAAACTGTATGCTAAGTTCTCCAAATGTGCTTTCTGGCTACGCGAGGTGCAATTTCTTGGTCACGTGGTAAATGCTGAGGGAATCACGGTGGACCCAGCAAAGGTTGAGGCTGTGATGCAATGGAAATCACCAAAGACGCCATCCGAGATTCGTAGCTTCATGGGATTGGCGGGCTACTACAGGAGATTTATTCAAGACTTCTCCAAGATAGCCTCACCTTTGACTAAGTTGACTCGCAAGGACATGAAGTTCGTGTGGGGTCAAGAGCAGTTTAGTGCCTTTGAGGAGTTGAAGACGAGACTAACAAAAGCTCCTGTCTTGACATTGCCCAAGGGAAATGAAGACTTAGTGGTATATTCGGATGCATCCTACTCTGGGCTAGGTTGTGTATTGATGCAACGTGGAAGGGTAATAGCCTACGCATCCCGATAACTGAAAACCCACGAAGTCAACTATCCCACACACGATCTAGAATTAGCCGCGGTGGATTTGCGTTGAAGATTTGGCGGCACTATCTATACGGGACTAAGTGCACCATCTTCACAGACCACAAAAGCTTGAAGTACTTCTTAGAGCAAAAGGACCTGAACAAGAGGCAGAGGCGATGGTTGGAACTCATAAAGGACTATGACTGCGAAATCCATTACCATCCGAACAAGGCCAATGTGGTGGCAGATGCCCTTAGCCGAAAAGAAAGGCCTGAGCCGATCCGGGTGAAGGCTTATCAGCTGATTATGACCCCCGATGTGATGACACAGATTAAGGAGTTCCAAAACGAGGCTTTGAAAGAAGATCGTATTAACTCCGAAAGGATGAGAGGTCTAGTCACGGAATTGTGCGAGAACACTCTTGGTGTTAAGACCGATTCGGGCGGATGTGGATTCCTCGATACGGGGATCTACGTGGGAAGATTATGGACGAAGCCCATAAGACTCGAACTCCATCCATCCCGGTGCTACCAAAATGTATCACGATATGAAGAAAGATTACTGGTGGTCGGGCATGAAACGCGATGTAGTGGAGTACGTGAGCAAGTGCCTCACTTGTCTCCAAGTGAAGGCGGAACACCCGAAACCGTACGGAAGATCCAACCGTTGGATATACCCGAATGGAAGTTGGAGCATATCACCATGGACTTCATTACTAAGCTACCTCGCACATCGAGGGGATGCGATACTATTTGGGTGATTGTCGACCGACTAACAAAGAGTGCCCACTTCCTACCGATCCGCGAGACATATTCATCCGAAAGATTGGCGGATTTGTTCATCAAGGAGATTGTAGCTCGTCATGCCGTTCCGGTGTCTATCGTGTCGGATCGTGACACCCGGTTTACATCGAAGTTTTGGAGAAGATTCCATGATGCCTTGGATTCAGAAGAGGATACTCTGCCCGGGAAATCCCAAGACCCCTATGGGTTTGATGATGAGATTCTAGAAGAAGATCTAGATGAGATGCTGGAGGATCTTAAAAAATCGGTATCCAAGGAAAAAGAAGAAAAAGAAGAATAGGAAAGCCAACAAAATCTGCTAATGGACAGACGACATGATTAAAGAAGCAATAATACCAGACACAATAATGTCTGCTTTTGAAAATTTCAAAAGAAATAATTGAGGTAGAATTATTGTAATTTACTGTGTATATTTGTTTGTACCTTGAGACTCTCATTATAAAAGGAGCTCAAGTTTTTAGTTTTAGACACTCCTGATCTTACGATCAAAACTTCTTTCTAAATATCTTCTTGTAAAAATACTCTAATAATAAAAATTCTGCTGGAAAATAGCTTTCAAGAAAAGAGTCTTGGTGTCTTACAACAGAGGTAATAACTTCTGAACAATTCAATTCTTATACTTATCTTTTTATTTTCTATGTTCATTAGCCTAATGGAAGGCTAAAAGAATCAAATCAATATTGAACCCAACCGTAATAAGTTTATAAACCTTAAAAAAAGAGTCTGGAAAGAAAATTTCTAAATTATGTCTGGATAATTTTGGATTGGTTATATACTAAACAGGCAGATAAATTAGCATAGTGGTCGAATTATGGCAGCCCGTTTTATTAAGCCGTTTGAAAGGCGTTCCAAAGGGCACAGGCCTATACTGATCTGATGCTATGAAAAACTTGCCAGTTGACTTATATGTAAAAATTAACCAAGGTCTGAAGATTCGGACATGTTTAAGAAATTTTACTTTCAGATTCTAAGTTTTGTAATTTAAATGTTTTGTAAATACTTGTTTAATTTTGGGTTTTTATTTTATTTTTCCCACAAAGGACCCGCCCTTGTGTTATTATACTATATTATACTATATTATACTATATTTTACTATATTATACTATATTATACTATATTATACTATATTATACTATATTATACTATATTATACTATATTATACTATATTATACTATATTATACTATATTATACTATATTATACTATATTATACTATATTTGTAAGGCCCGGTTCCCGGAGACCTCACAGTTGGTCATTCACAGCAATAATTACATAAGACATTGCATATTATAAATTTAAGCAGCGGAATTTGTTTAGCAAAAACCATTCTGTAACACCCGTAATACTTATAAAAAAAAGAAATAAAAGAATAAAAGAAAAAAAGAAAAGGGGGAGAAATGAATGTCAACCCAAAGATGGGGGGGTTAAAAGTGTAAAAAGGGTGCAAAGTTGGTAAAAAGTTGGTAAAAAGGGAGTATGGCCGCCTATGACCCTGCACAACACACTCATTCGACATTTTTAGAGAGAGAAAGAGCAAGATACGGGTTTTTGAAGAAGGAACAAGAAGGTTCGAAGTTATTGGTAAGAATTCTTGAAACTTTGATGCTTAGGATGATTCTAGACCCGTGTATGTGCTTATAAATATGACTTGTGTGTTCGGGTGGTATCGTGTGTGTGTTTTAGGTGTTAGAACCGTTTGAAGAGGCTCGGGTGAAGAGTGTGAAATTGAAAAACAACAAAGGTGAGTTCTAGACCACGTATTTCACATGTTTTATAAACTTTTGGGGCTGGAAATACATGTAAAAATGTTTTACACTTATTATGAATGTTGCCCGTATGTGCATGCGTATGTATGTAAGTGATTTATGTTATGATTCATGCTTAGTATAGTGTGTATATGCTTAGGACAAGGTAATATGATGTTTGGGACTGGAAAACGACTTATAAACATAAACAGACTGCTAATACGCCTATACGAGGCTCATAAGTCTGAACAGTCCTCATACTCCCAAAATTTTGACAGAAATATAAGTGTTGGGGCTTATGCTCCCAAACAGTGCTCATGAGTCTGGAATTTAGAACTTAGAAAACTAAGTACAGGGTAATAAGTCTGAATAGTGCTAATACGCCTAAATTTTATGCCTTAGAAAATTACAAGGTGATATGCCCAAATAGTGCTCTTACGACTGAAAGTATGACTTAGAAACTAAGTATAGGGTGATGAGCCTAAACAGTGTTCTTGTGCTGAAATAATAACTAAGTATAGGGTGATGAGCCTAAACAGTGCTCTTATGCCTGAAATAATGACTAAGTATAGGGTGATGAGCCTCAATAATGCTCTTGCGCCTGGAATTATTTTCTAAGTGTAAGGTGATATGTCCCAGCAGTGCTCATGCGCCTAAGCAGGGCTTATGCGCCTGCATAGTGCTTATGCGCCTAGAAATTTTACACTTAGAATTAAATGCAGAATTTTCTTGGGAGTCTGTGCAGTTAGGGTTTCGAATAATTATTGACTAAGGATTTATTAAATGCATATGATTATGTTCGAATGTCATGATGACTCTTTCTTAATATTTAATCAATATTATGATTAGGGCTATTATTAATGTTATTATTATTATTATTATTATTATGCTTATTAATAATAATATTATATGACTCTACGTGGTATGATCATGATCAAGACAGGAAGTATTATCATTAATAAAGTGAAAGATTAATGATAAAGAAAAGTGGAACGTAAATGAATGAACGAAAGTCTTGCAAGCAAATGAATGGAGGTGCACACCCCTGGCAGGTGTTAGCTCAACTATGATGCGGGTTCGCTACCCCGAAGGATGCACACAGGGTCAATCTTTATGATTGGCATAGAGGTGAGCGACATGGTGTCGCAAAAGACTCACAGGATAAGTGCAATCCTTGAGATTGCCATAGAGGTGAGCGACTCGGTGTCGCAACAGACTCACAGGAACAAAAAGGGCAATCATTAAGATTGCTAACGAGGTGAGTGACCCTGTGTCGCAAAAGACTCGGAAGAATAATGATAAAAGTACTAATTGAACGATGATGAAGATAATAATGATAATACCTACGTGTACGTACGATGTGTGATCACATATGAATAATGAACGGTTTGAAATGAAAAGTAAAGTATTTTAATTACAAAACTAGAACTCACTCAGCAACGCTGACTTTTATGTATTTTCCAGTTGGCAGGTAACAGGTTGCTGATGATGGCACACGGGGATGGCTATTTGGCGGGCAAGACTGACATCCATTTATGTTTTGATAATACTGTTGTTTTGTAATTCATTCGGCTAATCATTTAGTGACCCATGAACTAGAATGTATTGCTTAACAACGGTGTTTATAATGAATGAATGAGTTTTTGTCAAATTGATTCCGCTGCTTAAATTTATAATATGTATGTTTTATGCTGTGAATGACCAACTGTGAGGTGCCCGGGAACGGGGCCTTACACATTCATTTCATTAGTAACACTGTTGTTAAGCAATACATTGTAGTTCATGAGTTACAAAAAAAATTAGTTGAATGAATTAAAAAACAACAGTATCGTCAAAACATGAATGGATGTTAGTCTTGTCCCGCCGAGTATCCATCTCAGTGTGCCATCCTCAGCATAGTTTACCTGCCAACTGGAAAATACATAAAAGTCAGTGATGCTGAGTGAGTTCTAGTTTTATGATTAAAGTACTTTAATTTTTCAAATCATACTATACTTTCGTACATGCCCACACATTATACGTACATGTAGATGATATCATTATTATCTTTCATTGCGTTCGTTATCTTTCGTTCATTCATCGTAACTCATTATCATTCATTTATCATCTAGATCCCATCAGACTTTACCCTCTTCATGGCACACAGCCATGATTACGGAGGTCGAATGACGGGGATCCCGTTTTGTACTTTATTATGATATTTCATTTGTGAGCATACATCCTTCATACATACAGATAATTATTATTATTATTATTATCCTCATCATTCGTTCAATTCATACTCTTTCCATTACTCTTTCAGTCTTTACATTCCTTCTAACGAGTCTGTTGCGACAACAAAGTCTCTCACCTCCATGTTGATCTCTCAAGATCGTATGTTAGCCAAGTCTGTTGCAACACATGGTTGCTCACCTCAGTGGCAATCTCAAGATTGCCTGCTAACCGAGTCTGTTGCAACACAAAGTTGCTCACCTCCATATTGATCTCTCACGATCGTATGTTAGCCAAGACTGTTGCAACACATGGTTGCTCACCTCAGTGGCAATCTCACGGATTGCCTGCTAACCAAGTCTGTTGCAACACAAAGTTGCTCACCTCATTGTCAATCTCAAAGATTACCCTGTGTGCATCCTTTGGGGTAGCTAACCCGCATCACAGTTGAGCTAACACCTGCCAGGGGTGTGCACCTCCATACATTTTGTTGGACCAAAAGAACCAATGAGCCAAGATCAGGAAAACCTCTAAGTCCCACATGTCACTGCAACAACTGCTGAAGACTCCCATCAGTTACAGTGTTCTCTTGCTTGAATGTCAGACTCGAGAACATCTGAAGACTCCCATCAGCTATTGTGTTCTCTTGCTTGAATGTCAGACTCGAGATCATCTTAGCCCCAGTCTCAGCTGTTATGACAAAGTCTGAAGAACAAAGATTGAAGATCAAAGAACTGAAGAACAACAGCTAAAGACTCCAAAGTACTGAAGACCAAGTACTGAAGTCTAAAGTACTGATCATTCAAGTACTGAAGACTTCAAGTACTGAAGACCAAGTACTGAAGTATCAAAAGCTGAAGAACTAAAGAACTGAAGATCTTCTTCCGAAGCACAAAGTCTGAAGACAAAGACTGAAGACAACTGATGATATCTGCTGAAGTCATCAGTTGTTACATCTTCCGAAGCTGTTCTATCTTCCGAAGCAAAGTCTGAAGAAAAAGACTGAGGACAACAACTGATGATATCTACTGAAGTCATTAGTTGTTATATCTTCCAAGCTGTTACATCTTCCGAAGCCAAGTCTGAAGACCAAGTACTGAAGACTCAGAGTTTGTCACAACAACTGAAGAAGTCTTCTTCAGTTGTTGTGGTGGTTTTTCTTTTTCAGTAGTTTATTTTGTTTCAGTAGTTGTACAACAATGAAGAGCATGTTCTTCAGTTGTTATAGTATCAGTAGTTTACTTTTGTCAGCACTTAGGAACTTTTGTAAGAAGATGTCAGTTGTTGACATCTTCAGTAGTTTTATGTTTTTGTCAGTTGTAATTTGAATATTCAGTGATGTCAGAAAAAGGACATCAACCCATCCTTTTGCCGCCTATAAAAGGATGGGTAACCATACTGTATTAATTGCGGAAACGTGCGACCAATAGAACATTTATTGTTTCGCAGAACTCTTCTCTCTCTATGTTTATGCTTTTAATTGAAGTATCTTTTATGTTCTTGCTTTAATTGCTAATTAATGTGCTAAATCCGCTGCAAACATAATCTAATTGATCAACGAGAGGCTGAGATCCTGTCAAATGGTATCAGAGCAGGTTAATCATTGATCGATTTCACTATTGATCATTTGAAACTGCTCTTTTGATCTCTCAGTTTGATCGAATTAGCAATTTGCAAGAATTAGCCATAGAGAGTGAGTTTCTGCTGTTTCCGGCCAAAATCTTGAGGTCTTTTGGTGGTTTTGAGTTATGTTTGTCGTGTTTAAACTTGTTTTTGACCAAAACCTGAGATGACAACACCAACCAATGATCCTCACAATACTGGTTCCGCAACCAAGCCTCCGATGCTGGTTAGGAACGAGTATAACATATGGCAAAGACGTATGCTACACCACTTGGCTGTCAACAGTGCTGGTTGTTGGAAGTCAGTGGTGCATGGGCCATACAAGCCTATGGTGAGTGTCCCGGAATCTAATGAACAGGTTGCGAAGAAACCTGAACAATATTCGGACGATGATCTAAAGCTGTTCGAAATTGATGCTAGAGCCCATGGAATTTTAGCCATGGCCATTCCAAACGAGATATATTCAGGGCTCTTGCATCATGAGTCTGCTCATGACCTATGGGTTGCTCTAAAGGAACAATTTGGAGGAACTGATTCGGTCTTAGCAAACAATAGGGAAATTCTCGCCCAACAATATGAGACATTCTCATATAGAAAGGGTGAGACTCTGACCCAGCAATATGAGCGGTTCTCTTGTTTGATCTCTGAGCTAAAGATGGTCAAACAAGAGTACTCCAAAAGCCAGATGAACAACAGGTTCCTCAGGTCATTGCCTGAGAGGTGGGACACATATACCATTGTCCTACGCTCCAGTGCTGATCTGGAAACTCTATCTCTCACACAACTTCATGGGAAGTTGCTCACTTTTGAGAGAGAGATAGAGCAAAGAGGAAGCTGTCCTCTTCTGGCAAGCTTGCTGATGACTTTGTCCAAGGTAATGCTGCCTTGATAAGTCATGAGTCAGAATATGCTTCATCAGAAAGTTCTTATGATGAGCATATTGATTTCTCTACCAACTCAGAACAAGCTTTTGTTGGTGTTAGTAGTTCAGGAGGTGGTGGTGACAACTTGTGTTTTCTGATGGAGGATTTGAAGGGCATTCCAGATGATGATCTGGAAGAGATGGATATTTGAACCAAATGGCAATGATAAATATCCGCTCTCAGAAGTTCTACAAAAGAACTGGTAGGAAATTCCCAGGACTCTCTGGCAAAACCAAAGTTGGTTTTGACAAGAGCAAGTTGAGGTGTCACAAGTGCCAAAGGCTTGGACACTTTGCAAGAGAGTGTAGATCATCTGGATCTAACTCATCTGCACCCTTTGTGACTTTTCCCAGCAATAGCTCACAGCACAAAGGGCAACCTTCCTACAGTTCTTCCCATCCATCTCAGGCACAAGCACCACCTACTTATTTTGTGCCACAGGGTCATATACCATATCCTTACCCCTGTTACTACATGCCTCAGTCTGGTCAAACTCAAGCACCCTTGGCTCAACCACATCATGCTCTTCCAGAGCCCCAATCTTCCCAATCTCATCATCACACACAACCTCAACAACAAAGCTTTTTCACCCCAACTGTTGTTGACTGGAGTAGTCTACCAGAAGAGCTATCTGGTCAGGAACCACTACTCCAAGGTGCTGGTCAACATGGTGGTGATCAACCTTTCGGAAATCTTGCTCTGATGGCCCTTGATTCTGCTGAAGGGTCATCATCTAATGCCTCATCTCAGGTATCCACTGAGGCAAAAGCCAAGCTTTGTTCAGAGTCATGCATAGAAACATTTGCTTCTATTAGAGAAGCAAATGTAGCTTTAATAGATAAAAATCTTGAGCTTGAGCACACGATTTCCAAAAAAAAGCTGATTTTGAGGTTGTTCTAAAAGATAAAAATGATGAGATTTACAAGCTTAAATGCCAAATCAAAGATGCTAAAGCTAGGGAAGATGTACTTCTAGAGAAGTACAAGGACCTCAAGGAAACTCTTGCAACCACCCAAGTTGAGTGTGATCGATGGGTGCAATCATGCAAGGGTTTTGAAATGCTTCTTAGCAAGCAATCAGCTTCCAATGTGAAGTTTGGCATTGGTTATAATCACACTGCTCCTCCCACAGATTTCATTTCAAGAGCAAAAGTTGAATCTGATGGGGAGAGCAATAACCAATCCTTCTCATCATGTGACCTACTATCCTCTGAATCAGCATCATCAGAGATAGATGTTAGCATTTACAATGGTTCAGATGCTGACTGTCACATGACCAAAAGGCTGATCAACTCAGGAGTTGTCACTAGAAGTACTGAAGGTACTGGAGAGCAAGTGACAACATCTAAGTTCAAACCTCAAATACTGTTAGCACTAAAGAGAAGAAAACTAACAGAAGGAAAGGTTTGAAGACAGCTAGAGAGGATACCAGGAAAGCAGGCACTAGGAAGAAAACTGCTAGTACTGATGACAAACAGCTGAAGAACAAGTCTTCAGCAGTTAAATCCTCTTCAGCTGATGATCAGCATAAGATGAAGAAAAAGCCATGTGAGATATGTGGCTTGTTCAATCATCTTACTAATGATTGCTGGTACAAAAGGGGTTCCAAACTCAAACAGAAGGAGAAAATTACTGAGAGCATCAATAAAATGAAGAATGAGTTTGAAACCAAGTTTGTACTAGCAACATCCAAGCCTGAAATCCCTAAGCCCAAAGCTAAATCTAAAAAGAAGGTAGGGATAACTCAGGCAACAGCTGAGGTTGCTCAGAAAAAGATGGTACAACATAGGAACTCATCATCAGCAAACTCCAATGTGTCTGAAGAGCTGAAAGCTTTATCACAGAATCAGACACAGTTGGTGATGATGGTTCAGCAGCTAGTGGGAAGAGTCAACCACTTAGATGCTCCTGTGTTGAAACCATAGAAAAGGAAGTCCAAGCCAAAGGGTTCCTCTTCTGTACCATCTTCTTCACCTTAAGCTGTCACACACAACACAACTGTTAGTGCTGCACCTGTAGCTGAGAACAGACCCAAAACCAAGCAGGTTTGGGTCTCCAAGACAAACTAACACATGGTTGTGTTTGCAGGGTTCTTCAACATGCCATAGAAGCATCTGGTATGTAGACAGTGGAGGATCCATGCACATGACAGGAAGCAGCTCCCTTCTTAATGACTACTCTCAAGGAAAGTAGGGATTTGTTTCTTTTGGCAATGATGCAAAGGGTTACATCGTCGGAAAAGGCTTTGTTTCCAATGGGGAAATAAGGTTTGATGATGTTAACCATGTGGAGAATCTCAAGTACAACCTCTTGAGTGTCAGTCAAATGTGTGACAAAGGCCATGTTGCCCTTTTCACAAGCCAGAACTGTCGGATTCTGTCATCCAAAGTTCTGAGTTTGATTGACAAGGCATTGGATGAACACACTCTCCTGAAGGCCAACAGGACAGGAAGAGTGTATGCCTTAGATCTTTCCAAAAAGATGGATCTAAAAGGCCATCCTTTCCTATTCTCCAAGGCATCTCCTCAAGAGTCTACACTATGGCATAGAAGGCTAGGTCATGTTAATTTCAAGAACATGAATCAGCTTATAAGCCATAGTTTAGTAAGAGGATTGCCTTTGAAGGAGTTCAAGTGTGAAGATGACTGCACTGCTTGCTTGAAAGGAAAACAACACAAAGTTTCATTCCCTTCAATAGAAGAACCAAAGTCCTCTGCCTGCTTACAACTTCTGCACATGGATCTCTTTGGTCCTGTCAGAGTAATGAGAATGGCAAAGAAGAAATACTGCCTGGTAATTGTGGATGATTACTCCAGGTTTGTATGGACTTTCTTCTTGCACTCCAAGGATGAAGCAGCAAAGACAATAATGAACTTTGTGTTACAAGTAGAAAAGCAGTATTCCCTACAGGTCAAGTGTGTGAGGAGTGACAATGGAACAGAATTTAGAAACCACACACTTGATGACTTCTACCTGTCCAAGGGAATTAGAAGGCAGTTTAGCATTCCTAGAACTCCTGAGCAGAATGGAGTGGTGGAGAGAAAGAACAGGACCCTCATTGAAGCAGCAAGGTCAATGTTGGCTGACTCTGGGTTGCCACTGACCTTTTAGGCTGAAGCTGTCAATACAGCTTGCTATGTACAAAATAGAGCTTTAGTAAATAAGAGGTTGATGAAGACACCTTATGAAGTTCTTCATCACTTGGCCCCTCTTATTTCATTCTTTAGAGCCTTTGGGTGTCCATGTTTTATTCTCAACACTAGCAACCCACTCCATAAGTTTGCTAGTAAGGTGGATGCAGGGTACTTTGTTGGTTATTCATCAACTTGCAAAGCATACAGAGTCTTCAACTGTAGAACCAAGGGGGTTGAAGAAACTCTGCATGTTAAGTTCAATGAATCTCCAAAGGACAAGATTCCACAAAACCCTGTGGAGTTGTTTGATCTGGACATACTGCAATATGTTCCGTATCAACCTCCATCTGTTGAGCCTGTCAACAGATCTCCACCTGGTGGTACTGATGATGATGTAGTCAGTACTCACCTCTTCAGGATCAGTGACAACCTGCCTAAGTTCACTGAACCTGATGTTCCTGTAGCCTCAGCAGCTCCATCCACTACAAATGCTGATGAGATTTCTGCCTGCTCTACTTCGTTTGAGCTGCCATCCTCTACATGGTTTCAGGAATCTCCATCACCATCTGTTGCTGCTGATGGGTCTACAAACACTTGCACAGATATCATAGTTTATCAAGAGCTCAAGAATCACCCCACATCACAGATCATTGGTGATATCCATGCTGGAGTTTCAACCAGGAATCAATTGTCTAACTTCTGCTTCTATGCTCTCTTCATCAGTCAGCAAGAGCCAAAGAACTATCATATTGCTTTAAGAGACAATGGATGGGTGGAAGCTATGCAGCTTGAGCTTCTTCAATTCAAGAAACAGCAAGTGTGGGAGCTTGTTCCATTACCCAAAGATAAGTGTGCTATAGGCATCAAGTGGGTATTTAGGAACAAAACAGATGAGAAGGGCCAAATTGTCAAGAACAAGGCAAGACTGGTTGTTCAAGGATTCGCACAGGAAGAAGGCATCGATTATGATGAGACCTTTGCACCTGTGGCCAGACTGGAAGCAATCAGACTCTTCTTAGCTTATGCTGCCTTTCACAGTCTTAAGGTTTATCAAATGGATGTCAAAAGTGCCTTCCTATATGGGAAAATAAAAGAAGAGGTTTATGTGTGTCAACCACCAGGCTTTGAGGACAATAAACATCCTGATTGGGTGTACAAGCTTGATAAGGCTCTTTATGGGCTGAAGCAAGCACCTAGAGCCTGGTATGAGACACTCTCAACCTTTCTTCTAGAGAATAAATTCACTAGAGGCACCATTGATAAAACCTTATTCATCAAGACTGTGGGACAACATAAGCTCCTTGTTCAGATTTATGTTGATGACATCATCTTTGCATCCTCTGATCCAAAGTTGTGTGATGAATTTACAAAGCTTATGAAGCTGAGATTTGAAATGAGTGCTATGGGAGAATTACAGTATTTTCTGGGTTTGCAAATCAAACAACTGGATGATGGAATCTTCATCCATCAGTCCAAGTATACCAAAGAGTTGTTAAATAAGTTTGATTTACAATCCTGTAAGCCCTGTTCTACTCCCATGAGCAGCATCACACAACTAGATGTAGATCAGAAAGGTAAAGCGGTTGATGAAACCCTTTACAGATGTATGATTGGGTCCTTGATGTACCTTACAGCTTCTAGACCAGACATCATGTTTTCAACATGTGCTTGTGCTAGATTTCAGGCTGCACCTAAAGAATCCCATTTGATTGCAGTCAAAAGGATCTTTAGATATCTGCAAGGTACCCAATCACTAGGTCTTTGGTATTCAGCTGGGCATTCTTGCAAATTAGTTGCTTTCTCTGATAGTGACTATGCAGGATGCAAAGTCACCAGAAAATCCACTTCTGGTGGTTGCCAATTCCTAGGCAATTGTTTAGTTTCTTGGCAGAGTAAGAAACAAACATCAATTGCTACATCTACTGCTGAAGCTGAGTATATTGCTGCTGCAAGTTGTACCTCTCAAATACTCTGGCTTCAGAACCAACTTCTGGATTATGGCATTACTGAGACTAAGACTCCATTACTAATGGATAGTGCTTCAGCTCTCTGTATTGTTAAGAATCCAGTCCAGCACTCAAGGACCAAACATATTGAGATCAGACATCATTTATCAGGGATTGCTATGAGAAAGGTCTGATTGATCCTAAGTTTGTGCCTAGTGCTGATGAGCTTGCAGACATTTTTACTAAGCCTCTAGATAGTGCCACATTCCAAATTTTGGTACTAAGGCTTGGTATGCTGCAGCTTGAGTGATTTGACCTATGCTGGTACTCTTAGTTCACAACTACTGAAGAGCAAAGGTCAAATACAAGTACTGATGAGTAATTTAGTCTTCAGCTCTTTCACAACTACTGTAGACTAAAATGACTCAAAAGTACTGATGTACATTATTTATTGAAAAACAACTGATGTAGTAAGATGGATTACAACTACTGATGTATGATTTTCAAATAAATAAGTACTGAAGAACAAATTTTGCTCATAAGTACTGATGTGTAATCTTACACAAATACTGAAGACAAAATTTGTTCACCAGCTCTGAAGAATATTTCATCAGCACTTGTGAACATCTGATCACAAGAGCTGAAGGCATAAATATTCACAAGAGCTGAAGGGTTGATGAAACATCTGCAAGTCAGCCAAAGAGCTGATGAGTAAGTGTGGAGGCTAGTATGAAACAACTGATTTGACGGAAACAGCTGATGTGTAATTTCTCATCAGCTGATAACAACAGCTGCTGTTTCATACATAAACAACTGAAGGACAAAACCATGTCTTCAGTAGTTCACAACTACTGACATCAGTAGTTCACAACTACTGAAGGCTAACACCAAGTCCTTAGTTGTTTACAACAACTGAAGCAATACCATGTCTTCAGTAGTTCACAACTACTGATCTCGGTAGTTTACAACTACTGAAGGCTAACACCAAGTCTTCAGTTGTTCCAACGTCTGAAGAAGAATACTAGGTCATCAGTAGTTCATAACTACTGACGACTGACAGTAACTCTTCAGACGTTTACAACATCTGAAGGACAAAACCAAGGTCTCAGTTGTTTCAACTACTGAAGACTAATACCAAGTCCTCAGATGTTACAACCACTGAAGGTTAAAACCACGTCATCAGTCGTTACAACAACTGATAACTGACACCAAAACCTTCAGTAGTTTCCTTTCAACCTTTGGCCTACCCTATAAATACCCCACCTTCAGAGCATTTACTCCACTTGCCCTAATCTTACAAAAACCTCTGAACTTCCCATACACCATTAATGGCGACCATGCAACTGAAACCTCGACACAACTGTGTCGCCCATCTTACAAAATCGCCATTATGGCCTAAGTTCCACCAAGCCGTAGATCTTATGAACGACTCACCCTACAAAACGGCTTTTCTCCTGAACCCCACTATATACACCGACTCCTTGGCGGAGTTTTGGACAAATGTAACCGTCCAAACCGGAGAGCACGATGGCGAGGTCTCTCTCCCGGTCCTCCGTCAACGGCCAACCCGTGGTTATCACTCCAGCTACCCTACGCCAAACCCTAGAGCTGGAGGATGCCTCTCACCCAACTTCCTACCCCAAAGGTACCTTGGATCTCTCATTCACATCCTATGACTACCAGGGTAACCTCTCCGCCTCCACCTTGTTGAAGAAACACTTCCCTGACCCTCAACGATTGATCTTCCACATGGTGAACGTGTGTCTGGCTCCTAAAACCTCTTTGTGGGACCAGATGTCCACAAGGTGGCAACAGGTATTGTATTCTATCCTTGAGAAACAACCTCTAAATTTTACTGATATTTTATTTTTGAAACTCAAGGACATGGCCACAAAACCTTTTTCTAATCGTTGGAACTTGTATCCACGGTTCATAATGGCCATGATCGAAAACCAGCTTCAGGCTGAGGGACTAGTTGGCACTGGGGTCCCTGCCATGGCTGTTCAAGCCGAGGTATACTCCAGGCACAACACTGACCACACACTCAAACAGGCTGGCCGGCTGCGAAAACCCACGCAGCAGGAACCCACAGCCTCCACCTCCAAATCCACAGTCCCCACCAAGCCAAAAGCCAAAAAGAAGCCCAAAAAGGCTACTCAGGGAGATGAGTCCCCTGAGGATGCCCCTGCCACACAAAGGCAGGATGTGCCTGCTGGTTCGATTCTCCCAGCAGGTACCACGACTCCACCCACCACAACCGCACAGGCTTCCTCTCAACAGGAGCTTGATGTAACCAATTTTGGGGCAACCACATTACTGGGGTCTTTCTCACTTGAGAAGACTGCCATTGAAGAGCACAGTCCTCCCCATGTGCACTCTGCTTCTAGCCCATCTACTGATGAGACCGCCCCACTAAGCCCAACATTGGCAATAGCCAAAGTGCTGACCGATCTGAGCACTCCACCCTCTCCCCAGAAACCTATTACACCTGGGGAAACTCCAAAGCGAAGAGGGGGTGGGTACAAGTGCCGATGGGAGCCCACAGCACAGAGAATCAGTTCAATCTCCCAGTGTGGCTAGGGAGATAGAACAATCTGGTGAGGCTGCCACTTCCCCTGCATCAACATCTGAGCAGGGTGCAGCTGGTAACATCACTAAGACCTCACCAGAGGCAATGGCCGATGATGGATCCAATCCGGAGGCCAGAAGTCCCCAGTACCATGAACAAGGGGCACATGTCATTACTGAGCCACACTCAGGACATGTACATCCTGACAATGTCAGGAGGTCAGGTGATTCAGCTCATGCTGATGATGACCTGAGCTTCTTCTATGATGTAGTTGCTCAAAACACTATCCTAGAGGATGAGATAAGCAGACTCAAAGAGCTGCTTGCTCAAATGACTCAGGATAGAAGTCCATCTGCCACCACTACCCCACAGATGGCACCTTCACCCGAAGGTCTCATAAACACTGAGCCACTCCCACAAACTCGGCCACCAACCCCTGCTTCTGGCACTAGCTCTCAGGGTCAGAACCCCCCTGAGCAGCTGGATGCTATTCTCCAAAAATCCCTACCTCTCATCACACCCATGCTTAAAGATTTAGTCATTCAAACCCTTGATGAGAGGTTTCCCACATACATACAACCCATGGTGGAGGTTGCCATTTCTAAGGCACTTGCTGATAGTCAAACCCCAACCAATGCACCCAAAAAGGGGGAGACATTAGTGCAAGTCAAGAGGAAGAGGGGTGAGGAGGAGAAAGAGGCAGAGAAAGAGGTGGTGGTAGAGAGGGAGTTGGTTGAGGAGACTAGGAAGGTGAGGGAGAAAGGGAAGAGGAAAGAGAGGGAGGTTGAGCAAATAGAAGTGGCTGATATCCAAAAGGATTTCAGTTTCACTGATAAGAAAAAGGGAGAGGGAAAGATGGTGGCTGACTCTGATCTAGTAGCCCTTGTCAAGAAGGCTGATGCTGAACACAGCAAATCAATGGATTCTGCCATTGCTCAGCTGTTCAAGCAAGGCTTTGACAAGGACACTGCCATGCTAGATCAGGAGATCAGGAAAATGGAAAC
Source organism: Flaveria linearis (assembly GCA_024085815.1). Classification (NCBI taxonomy): domain Eukaryota; kingdom Viridiplantae; phylum Streptophyta; class Magnoliopsida; order Asterales; family Asteraceae; genus Flaveria; species Flaveria linearis. The sequence continues at coordinate 61,468,830 of CM044004.1, read as the reverse complement.
TAGGGAGATAAACTACCGATGGTCTACTTATAGCCAAGAGGATCAAAAGAAACTCGAGGCTATGAGTAGATTCATTTCGAAGTATTTGGGCAGACCAGTCCTTGACATCAAAGCATGGACCAGGGACAGGATCTTGGCTATAACCACCAAGATCTGTTCGGCTGGTGATTTCACTAAGGGACTGGTCGCAGAGGCCCTTTCTGAAGCAGGTGCTGGGAACAGGACACTGCTAGTAAAACAGACCAAACCAGCCCTTATCTCTAGGTTACTAGCAGTGCCTGCCAACATTCCCACACCAACAACCCAACCACAACCCACAAAACCAACTCCTTTACCACCAAAACCCGCAGCCAATGATCCACCCTTGAAGAAGAAGAGAAGGGTGCTGAGGCTGCAAGATGAAGAAGAGGAGGATGAGGAGGATAGCCTGCCACTTTCAGCAGTTATACCTCTACCCAAAGCCAAACCACAAACCATCACTCCCACCTCACAGCAGGACACTGTGAGGGTAAAATTAGAAGAGGAGGAGCAGCAAAAGCGACATGATGAGGAAATGCTGAAAAGCATTGACAAATGCTATGCTGCTTCCACCTCTATAATGAATATGCAAAAGGAAGCTCTGAGATTATTCACCCTCAAGAAAACCTTTCAATATGAAAAGGAAAAGGTGAGAACTTGGCCTGACCCAAGGGTGTCTCACAGGATAGTCAAAAAGGACATGCCTGTGAGATACAAGAGCCAACTAAAGAGAATCGTAGATGAAGTGATCTCTGTGGCTTTTGTAATAACACCCTGGGAAATAGTAGAGGAATTCGAGAAAGCCTATAGAGCCGGCCAATCACCCTTTACAATGCTAGATGATAGGGTGGTTAGGAAGGGTCTGGTCTATAAGAGGCTTGAGAATTTCCAAAGGAATGAGCTCAACCTGTTGTTGGAGGGTAAACATCCTGATGAGTTTGCATACAGGCAAACCACAACACTTGAGCTCAAAAATGGAAGACAGGTCAAGTTCATCTCAGAGCTGTACGGTCGGGAGGGATTGTTTGATGGTGTGCCTGAAGATCTATCCAAAGAAGAGCAGATGATCTTTCTTCAGGCATACACCCGAGAATCCTACCGGCTTGTACATGGGAGGTAGATCTCATGGATGGGACAACAGCTCTGTGTCCAATTCCCCAAGACAGAGCTCCCATCCATACTTAGCCAAACAAACACTTGAGACTACCTCTCTGGCCAGTGCTTATCTGGGTCAACTTCTAATCTGATCTAGAAGGAAATAGACCAATCTTTATGCCATCAATAAGTGGGACATCCAATAATTAGAGGTTTTGGCTGCATTGGTTCAGGGGGAGTTTGTTGGACCAAAAGAACCAATGAGCCAAGATCAGGAAAACCTCTAAGTCCCACATGTCACTGCAACAACTGCTGAAGACTCCCATCAGTTACAGTGTTCTCTTGCTTGAATGTCAGACTCGAGAACATCTGAAGACTCCCATCAGCTATTGTGTTCTCTTGCTTGAATGTCAGACTCGAGATCATCTTAGCCCCAGTCTCAGCTGTTATGACAAAGTCTGAAGAACAAAGATTGAAGATCAAAGAACTGAAGAACAACAGCTAAAGACTCCAAAGTACTGAAGACCAAGTACTGAAGTCTGAAGTACTGATCATTCAAGTACTGAAGACTTCAAGTACTGAAGACCAAGTACTGAAGTATCAAAAGCTGAAGAACTAAAGAACTGAAGATCTTCTTCCGAAGCACAAAGTCTGAAGACAAAGACTGAAGACAACTGATGATATCTACTGAAGTCATCAGTTGTTACATCTTCCGAAGCTGTTCTATCTTCCGAAGCAAAGTCTGAAGAAAAAGACTGAGGACAACAACTGATGATATCTACTGAAGTCATCAGTTGTTATATCTTCCGAAGCTGTTACATCTTCCGAAGCCAAGTCTGAAGACCAAGTACTGAAGACTCAGAGTTTGTCACAACAACTGAAGAAGTCTTCTTCAGTTGTTGTGATGGTTTTTCTTTTTCAGTAGTTTATTTTGTTTCAGTAGTTATACAACAACTGAAGAGCATGTTCTTCAGTTGTTATAGTATCAGTAGTTTACTTTTGTCAGCACTTAGGAACTTTTGTAAGAAGATGTCAGTTGTTGACATCTTCAGTAGTTTTATGTTTTTGTCAGTTGTAATTTGAATATTCAGTGATGTCAGAAAAAGGACATCAACCCATCCTTTTGCCGCCTAAAAAGGATGGGTAACCATACTGTATTAATTGCGGAAACGTGCGACCAATAGAACATTTATTGTTTCACAGAACTCTTCTCTCTCTATGTTTATGCTTTTAATTAAAATATCTTTTATGTTCTTGCTTTAATTGCTAATTAATGTGCTAAATCCGCTGCAAACATAATCTAATTGATCAACCGAGAGGCTGAGATCCTGTCACATTTGCTTGCAAGCCTTTACTTATTCATTTACGTTCCATTTTCTTCATCATTAATATTTTACTTATTAATGATTATACTCTTCGTTAAATTTTAATCATCCTTCATCATGCCAATTTCATACTTAATAATATTAAAATAATAATAATAATAATATTGCTAATAATAATAAACTACTGATAATAATATCAGTAATAATAACAAGGGTCAATCATTAATCATCATTGCATGCATAAATCATCATCATTAAATAGCCCTTGGTCAACCTCGGTCAAACCCTAAAACCAGATTCCCAGAAAATTTCTAAGTATAAAAATTTTGGGCGCATGAGGATTATTTGGGCGCATGAGCCCTGTCTGGGCGCATGAGCACTGTTAGGACATATCACCTTACACTGAGAAAATAATTCCAGGCGTAAGAGCACTATTTAGGCTCATCACCCTACACTTAGTTTTCTAAGTCATTATTTCGGGCACAAGAGCACTGTTTAGGCTCATTACCCTACACTTAGTTTTTCTAAGTCAGAATTCAGGCATATGAGTACTATTCAGGCATATTACCCTATACTTGGTTTGTAAGTCATACTTTCAGGCATAAGAGCACTATTTTTGCATATTACCTTGTAATTTTCTAAGGCATAAAATTCAGGCGTATTAGCACTATTCAGACTCATTACCCTGTACTTAGTTTTCTAAGTTCTAAATTCCAGGCACATGAGCACTGTTGGGGAGCATAAGCCCCAACACTTAAATTTCTATCATAATTTTGGGAGTCTGAGGAATGTTCAGACTTATGAGCCTTGTATAGGCGTATTAGCAGCCTGTTCACATATTTTAAACTATTTTCAGTCTTGAACATTACATCACTTAGTTCTAGATTCACATACCATTCTAAGCATGAACTTAACATATTCATAACCATACATCTTCCCAAAACATACCCGACCCACATACACATGCATATGAACATACGGGTATAATACCCAACCTTATAAAAACATACATACATGTATTTCCAGCCCCAAAAATCGTATAAACCATGTAAAAAGGGGATCTAGAAACTCACCTTTGCTGCTTTCAAGCTTAACACTCTCAAAACCACGAATTCTTGATGTTTCTAGCACCTAAACACCAAGAACACATACCCGAAAGCATATAGGCACATAAGAACATATAACCGAGGCATTATCTAGCCAAGAACAACTTAAAAACACGAATTCTTACCTGAAATTCGAATCTTGCTTGACCTTCTTTCTCAACCCGAAGCTTTTTCTTCAATCTCTCTCTAAAGTCGAATGAAAGATGTTGTGCAGGAGGTAATGGGCGGCCATGCCACCTTTTTACCAACTTTTATTGCTTTTGTGCTTTTTAACACTTTTGGTCCCTCAAATTTGGGGTTGACTTTCATTTTTCCCTTTTTCTTTCTCTTTTATTCTTTTGTTTCTTTAAAAGAAAATACGAGTGTTACAAGTCCACCACCCTTATATAGGTTTCGTCCCCGAAACCTGTTAGTCGATCGACAATCACCCAAATAGTATCGCATCCCCTCGATGTGTGAGGTAGCTTAGTAATGAAGTCCATGGTGATATGCTCCCACTTCCATTAGGGTATATCCAACGGTTGGATCTTCCCGTACGGTTTCTGGTGTTCCGCCTTCACTTGAAGACAAGTAAGGCACTTACTCACGTACTCCACTACATCGCGTTTCATACCCGGCCACCAATAATCTTTCTTCATATCGTGATACATCTTGGTAGCACCGGGATGAATGGAGTATCGAGTCTTATGGGCTTCATCCATAATCTTTCCACGTAGATTCCCATATCGAGGAATCCACATTCGCCCGAATCGGGTCTTAACACCAAGAGTGTTCTCGCCCAATTCCGTGACTAGACCTCTCATCCTTTGGAGTTAAGACGATCTTCTTTCAAAGACTCGTCTTGAAACTCCTTAATCTGTGTCATCACATCGGAGGTCATAATCAGCTGATAAATCTTCACCCGGATCGGCTCGGGCCTTTCTTTTCGGCTAAGGGCATCTGCCACCATGTTGGCCTTGCTCGGATGGTAATGGATTTCGCAATCATAATCCTTGATGAGCTCCAATCATCGCCTCTGCCTCATGTTTAAATCTTTCTGCTCGAAAAAATACTTCAAGCTTTTGTGGTCTGTGAAGATGGTGCACTTTGTCCCGTATAGATAGTGCCGCCAAATTTTCAACGCAAAAACCACCGCAGCTAGTTCTAGATCGTGTGTGGGATAGTTGACTTCGTGGGTTTTTAGTTGTCGAGATGCATAAGCTATTACCCTTCCACGTTGCATCAACACGCAACCTAGCCCAGAATAAGATGCATCCGAATAGACCACTAAGTCGTCATTTCCCTCAGGCAGTGTCAAGACAGGAGCTTGTGTTAGTCTCGTCTTCAATCCTCAAGGGCACTCTCCTGCTCTCGACCCCACATGAACTTCACGTCCTTACGGGTCAATTTAGTCAAAGGTGAGGCTATCTTGGAGAAGTCTAGAATAAATCTCCTGTAGTAGGCCGCCAATCCCAAGAAGCTGTGAATCTCTGATGGCGTCTTTGGTGACTTCCACTTCATCACAGCTTCAACCTTTGCTGGGTCCACCATGATTCCTTCCGCATTTACCACCTGACCCAAAAATTGCACCTCGCGTAGCCAGAATGCACACTTGGAGAACTTAGCATACAGTTTCTCCCTTCTCAAAGTTTCTAACACCTCCCGAATGTGACCGGCATGCTCTTCTTCGCTCCTTGAATAAATCAGGATATCATCGATCAACACAATCACTGATTTATCCAACATTGGCCGACACACTCGATTCATCAAATCCATAAAAGCAGCTGGCGCATTGGTTAAACCAAAGGACATAACAAGAAACTCATAGTGTCCATAACGCGTACGAAAAGCTATTTTAGGAATGTCCTGCTCCCTCACTTTCAATTGGTGGTAGCCAGATCGAAGATCTATCCTCGAGAACCAACTGGCACCCTGGAGCTGATCGAACAAGTCGTCAATCCTCGGTAACGGATACCGATTCTTTATCGTCAATTTGTTCAACTCACAGTAGTCGATACACATTCTCATGCTACCGTCCTTCTTTTTCACGAATAAGACCGGAGCACCCCAAGGAGAGATACTCGGCCTGATGAAACCCTTATCGAGCAATTTTGTAGTTGCTCCATTAACTCCTTCATTTCAGTCGGAGCTAATCGATACAGTGACTTGGCAACAGGTTGGGCACCGGGTATCAAGTCGATTTGGAATTCGATTTCGCGATCCGGTGGCACACCTGATAGGTCCTCTGGAAACACATCGGGAAAGTCACACACAACTGGCATATCGGACAATTGTGGTGTTGACGTGTCCACATCTTTCACGTAGGCTAGATAAGCACTACATCCACGTCTCATGCACTTTCCCGCCACCGCCATCGAAATTACTTTTGGAATCGTCATAGCCCGATCGCCATATATTGTCACCGGACTTCCGTCAGGCGCCGTCAGCCTAATCATTTTCTTACGACATACGATATTAGCTTCATGGGTTGCTAACCAATCCATCCCTAGTACTACATCAAATCCACCTAGGGGCATCACATGTAACTTAGCAGCAAACCTATGACCTTCTAACTCTATGGCACAGTCCTCTATCACATTTGTAACCCTAGTGGACTTACCAATAGCAGTCTCTACGTCAAAGGGCTCATCAATGTATTTACTACTAAGAGGCAGTTTAGCACAAAATTGGCAGAAATAAAACTCCTACTAGCACCAGAATCGAATAACACAGAAGCAAGAGTTTGATCTACTAGAAACGTACCTGACATGACATCGGGGTCCGTCCTAGCCTCCTCCCTGGTCATGGTAAAAGCTCTGGCACTCGCCTTCTGCCCTTCAGTCCCGGTCGTCTTCTTTGCCCCGGAACTCTCAGCCCTCGGCCTCCTGCAATCCTTACTCATATGGCCACATTCCCCGCAGTTGAAACACCTCGCAGCCTTACAGTCTCTAGCCATATGACCGGATTTCCCACACTTGAAACAGACATTTAAACCCCATCTACATTCACCGCCATGCTCCTTCCCACACTTGTCACATCTTTGGGTCTTGAGCTTAATGACCCCACCCTACGGTTATCCCTCCTCATCTTCTTGTTATTCGGGGTAAAACCACCACGCCCGAATCGCTTCCCATTCCAATTCCGGTCGGCACCACCGGATTTCTTTGCCTCCACCACCATCACTTCCCTCTCATCATAAAGTCTTCCAGCCAAATCCACTGCCGACCTAAAGGTGCTCGGTCGAGCAGCGATCAAGTGCCTGCGAATGTCAGCTGGCAGTCCCTGAATGTACCGGTTGATCTTCTGAGACACGGCGTCACCTGATCCGGTACCAGCCTTGCCATCTCATTAAACTTGGTAGTGTACTGTTGGTGGGTCATGGTTCCCGCCTCGAGTTGTAGGAACTCCCTCTCGACCTTATCGAGTTCCCTATGAGGACATAATTCCTCAATTACCAGCTTCTTCAATTCCGTCCATCGCATTTTCCCGATGGCCCTGGAACCCTCAGCTTGTATGATGTTGTCCCACCAGCATAGTGCGGAGTCAGTAAAGGAGTGGGTGGCAAACTTCACCTTCTGATCCTCCCGGCACTCGCTGATCTTGAGTACTGCTTCCATCTCCCTTACCCAATGGTGGGTGGCGGCAGCATTGCCATTTCCATCAAAAGTCAGGGGCTTGCACCTCTGGAATGCCCTGTAACTGCATCCCTTGGTCGTCACCCCTAATACATCATCCTCTTCCTCATCAGATATTACTATCTCAGGATCCGGTCGTTCCTCTCCTCCCTTGCTTTCCTTCCCAGTCGACCTTCTCCTGTCCTCCTTCTCCTTTCTCTCCTCATTCCTCACAGTTCGAATAACATCGGTCACTACAGATGGCATAACTGCCTGCAGGACCTGGTGTACCTCATCAGCAATCGCCTCCCTAGCTGAGGCATTCAGGCTGGCATTCTCGTTTCCCTCATTCTGGTCGTGAGCCTCAGGTCCTCATGAGTCGTCTCAGCAGCTTTAGCACTGCTCCTAGTCACACGCGGTCTACCTCTACCTCTAGAAGCTTTGGTAGGTTTCTTCCCAGCCATTTCCTAAGCACTATAAGATTCAAACACCAAAACAGTCATTCAAGGTAATAGCTCAGTTTATGTCAAGTATAGTAAGTCCCTAATTACAGTGGCCAGTTGTGATTAGCCACTTAATTTACTTTTCACACCCCAAGCATTTCCTGTCCTGACTACATTAGTATCTAAATCTACTAAGAACATATAAGCCATATAGCACACGCACATAATTCTGGTTGACTTTAAGAAAAGGAATACCTGATGGCACGTAGCTACTCGGGCTGACATCCCTCCTTCTATCCCATTTTCAGTTTACGTTTAGGTTTATTTTGAAAATTTACCGTTTCACTTAAACTTTGGCTCTGATACCAACTTGTAAGGCCCGGTTCCCGGAGACCTCACAGTTGGTCATTCACAGCAATAATTACATAAGACATTGCATATTATAAACTTAAGCAGCGGAATTTGTTTAGCAAAAACCATTCATTTCATTAGTAGCACTGTTGTTAAGCAATACATTGTAGTTCATGAGTTACAAAAAAAGATTAGTTGAATGAATTACAAAACAACAGTATCGTCAAAACATGAATGGATGTCAGTCTTGTCCCGCCGAGTAGCCATCTCAGTGTGCCATCCTCAGCATCGTTTACCTGCCAACTGGAAAATACATAAAAGTCAGCGATGCTGAGTGAGTTCTAGTTTTATGATTAAACTACTTTAATTTTTCAAATCATACTATACTTTCATACATGCCCACACATTATACGTACATGTAGATGATATCATTATTATCTTTCATTGCGTTCGTTAGCTTTCGTTCATTCATCGTAACTCATTATCATTCATTTATCATCTAGATCCCATCAGATTTTACCCTCTTCATGGCACACAGCCATGATTACGGAGGTCGAATGACGGGGATCCCGTTTTGTACTTTATTATGATATTTCATTTGTGAGCATACATCCTTCATACATACAGATAATAATTATTATTATTATTATCCTCATCATTCGTTCAATTCATACTCTTTCCATTACTCTTTCAGTCTTTACATTCCTTCTTACGAGTCTGTTGCGACAACAAAGTCGCTCACCTCCATGTCGATCTCTCAAGATCGTATGTTAGCCTAGTCTGTTGCAACACATGGTTGCTCACCTCAGTGGTAATCTCAAGATTTCCTGCTAACCGAGTCTGTTGCAACACAAATTTGCTCACCTCCATATTGATCTCTCACGATCGTATGTTAGCCAAGTCTGTTGCAACACATAGTTGCTCACCTCAGTGGCAATCTCACGGATTGCCTGCTAACCGAGTCTGTTGCAACACAAAGTTGCTCACCTCATTGTCAATCTCAAAGATTGACCCTGTGTGCATCCTTCGGGGTAGCTAACCCGCATCACAGTTGAGCTAACACCTGCCAGGGGTGTGCACCTCCATACATTTGCTTGCAAGCCTTTACTTATTCATTTACGTTCCATTTTCTTCATCATTAATATTTTACTTATTAATGATTATACTCTTCGTTAAATTTTAATCATCCTTCATCATGCCAATTTCATACTTAATAATATTAAAATAATAATAATAATATTGCTAATAATAATAAACTACTGATAATAATATCAGTAATAATAACAAGGGTCAATCATTAGGCTCATCATGCCAAGTATAAAAATTCTGGGCGCATAAGGATTATTTGGGCGCATGAGCACTGTTGGGACATATCACCTTACACTTAGAAAATAATTCCAGGCGTAAGAGCACTATTTAGGCTCATCACCCTACACTTAGTTTTCTAAGTCATTATTTCGAGCACAAGAGCACTGTTTAGGCTCATTACCCTACACTTAGTTTTTCTAAGTCAGAATTCAGGCATATGAGTACTATTCAGGCATATTACCTTATGCTTGGTTTCTAAGTCATACTTTCAGGCATAAGAGCACTATTTGGGCATATTACCTTGTAATTTTCTAAGGCATAAAATTCAGGCGTATTAGCACTATTCAGACTCATTACCCTGTACTTAGTTTTCTAAGTTCTAAATTCCAGGCACATAAGCACTCTTGGGGAGCATAAGCCCCAACACTTAAATTTCTATCATAATTTTGGGAATATGAGGACTGTTCAGACTTATGAGCCTTGTATAGGTGTATTAGCAGCCTGTTCACATATTTTAAACTATTTTCAGTCCCGAACATTACATCACTTAGTTCTAGCATTCACTTACCATTCTAAGCATGAACTTAACATATTCATAACCATACATCTTCCCAAAACATACCCGACCCACATACACATGCATATGAACATACGGGTATAATACCCAACCTTATAAAAACATACATACATGTATTTCCAGCCCTAAAAATCGTATAAAACATGTAAAAAGGAGATCTAGAAACTCACCTTTGCTGCTTTCAAGCTTAACACTCTCAAAACCACGAATTCTTGATGTTTCTAGCACCTAAACACCAAGAACACATACCCGAAAGCATATAGGCACATAAGAACATATAACCGAGGCATTATCTAGCCAAGAACAACTTAAAAACACAAATTCTTACTTGGAAATTCGAATCTTGCTTGACCTTCTTTCTCAACCCGAAGCTTTTTCTTCAATCTCTCTCTAAAGTCGAATGAAAGATGTTGTGCAGGAGGTAATGGGCGGCCATGCCACCTTTTTACCAACTTTTATTGCTTTTGTGCTTTTTAACACTTTTGGTCCCTCAACTTTGGGGTTGACTTTCATTTCTCCCTTTTTCTTTCTCTTTTATTCTTTTGTTTCTTTAAAAGAAAATACGGGTGTTACAATATTATACTATATTATACTATATTATACTATATTATACTATATTATACTATATTATACTATATTATACTATATTATACTATATTATACTATATTATACTATATTATACTATATTATACTATATTATACTATATTATACTATTATACTATATTATACTATATTATACTATATTATACTATATTATACTATATTATACTATATTATACTATATTATACTATATTATACTATATTATACTATATTATACTATATTATACTATATTATACTATATTATACTATATTATACTATATTATACTATATTATACTATATTATACTATATTATACTATATTATACTATATTACTACTACTATATTATACTATATTATACTATATTATACTATATTATACTATATTATACTATATTATACTATATATACTATATTATACTATATTATACTATATTATATACTATATTATCTATATTATATATATATTATATTATATTATATTATATTATATTATATTATATTATATATTATATTATATTATATTATATTATATTATATTATATATATATATATATAATTTATAAAATCCCCCTATATAATTTGTTAAACACTTAAACTCATTAGGTTATTAACAAGTTTATTAACATTTTAGTTATATTAAGCCTATCAAACATTAGATCTCAATAATATATTAATTATTTTAGCCCACTACCATTTATCTATTACTATAAATTATACCTATTTCAGAAAACCAAACAATATAACTTACGATTTAAGATGTAGGTAGTAAAAGAACGATCAGCATACAAGAAGTCAGAGCGCTCAATTGATCGAACTAGGGTCTCGTTTTTTTACCTTAGCGCATAGCCCAAAATTTTATATATGAATTAAGAGGTTGTTTTTATCTTCTCAAGCGGAAAAATTTAAAACATTCAATAGTGATCATAAAGATAGTCAATTGTCTATTACATAAGTGTATTCATTGTATTAAAAATATAACAATAGGATGACATTTTCCATTCAAAACCCTAACTCAACCTATCTTTGATTTACCATGCATACTAAAAAGTCAATGTTGCTACGATTGTTATAGTTTTATTTTGAAAACATAACCATTTAAACATTGATATTCTTATATACATAAGTAGTGATAACAGTGAGACCATAAATTCAATGATATATAATAGTGAAATAGTAAGGGTCTGTTTGGTAGTCTTTTAATAAAACTATTAACAGGCTACCTCTAAATTAGTCAGAGGTTGGTGTGTTGGTTCACAAGACTAATACCTTTCTAAGATTTTATTCAGCTCTTAATGGTTAAGTAAAAATATGATGTTGAATGGAATGTTAGACAAGTTCACCCCTCTTCCAAAAAAACCCTAGCTCATTGATTATTACTCTCCATGTCATCTCGTGTCGATCTTTCACCTCTAAAGCCCCACCCAATCACTACACCCCATCACATGTGCACCCCATCGCCGGTGCACCCGATTAAAAGTTTACAGACCTTGATCGAACTATTCTACAGCTATACATACAGGTTGCAGCTCCACCACATCCTTGCGCACCCCTTCGCCTGTGCACCCCATCATTGGTTCGCAACCCTTGATCGAACTTTTCTTAAGCAATACAAACAAGTCGCAGCCCCACCCCATCGCCAGCGCACCCCTTAATGATTGTCGGTGGTCATCTTCTTCTTTTTTTAATGGTGGTCATCTTCTACATCATGATCCCGATTAGTTTATTTTCCTCCACTCATTTTGATCATATTGGCATATATTATTCATGCTTTTATGTTATTGTACAAACATATAATGCAATTTGATCATCTCATGTAAATTATTCATGCTTAAAGTTCAAATCTATGAATGCGTTATGTCTTTTGATGAACTCCCCTATTTCTACACCTTTCAAGAGGGTGTTTATGTTTGTTAAAACTTTAATCAACTATCCCCAAGAATTGAAATCATAGTGATTATTTTAGTGATAATAATAGTTAACGAAATTTAGAGAAATAATTATTAAAATAGTTCATAAGGGGTAAAATAATGATTGTACATAGTTATTCAGAAGTGCAACCAAACAGCATTTACTAGACTCAGAACTTACTCGTTTAGAGTTGCATACCCAATCAGGCCCCTTACTAGTTATCACTTACTCACTTAGATATCATCAAACAGCCCATAACACTCAATGACATATCATAACTATATGGTAATGTAAGAGATGAATAATCGTTCACATTACATGTTTATGTTGAAAATTGACATAAAAACTTTGTAAATATGATCCTTATGTCGGTTCTAAATGCAAATTTTGGAGGGAATAAAGTAGAGGAAAATAAAGCAACAAAAAGATATAATTAACATAAATAGTACAGTTTAAGGGTATTTATACCCCACCTAATCGATATATTAAAAACAGTTGTGTGAGTTGACATTGAGCATAACAATCATGTCAATTAGTGTGACTTTGATACCAGTATTACATACACCTATAAGACCTTCCCTAACATACAATTGTCACACATAAGTGTTGGGAGATGTGAAGATTCATCGACCACATATAGAGGCTTTAACTCATTTAAGGATTCTTTAATGATCTATGGAAAGATTAAATATAGTCTCATGTGAAGGGTCTAGTTACTTAGGTACAATGATGTCAAGTCTTTATGACAGTCTATGCATTGGCTAAGTATCAATGGATATGAAGGGTTCACTTGTGGAGGTTGTAATACTTATGGAGGACGACTATGTTTGTAAAATGGTTAAGTATAACCAGTTACAAGGTTTAATTACGGGGGTTATAAAGCTTAGTTGAGGAGTAATTATGTACTTACAGAGGTTGCCTTAATTCTGTTTTAGCAAACGTAGCCAGTTGCCAAGGTAGGAGTTTAGTTACAGAGATACTTTAACTTTACATTGGCTAAGGTTATTTCTACACTTTAGCTTTACATTGTATATCAAATTTTATTAATGAACATTGAACTCTTTAAATCATAAACAGGACCAACCCACAATAGAATCAAGTGAAGAACCATGCTTCAAGCCCCCAAATTGAGTAGACATAATGGGTTTGTGATTGAATATGAAGAACAACAAGCATTTAAGTGTGCTCACACCAGTACTCAAGGTGGGCATTATAAATATATATTAATCCCTTGGTCGGTAGCTACAGTAGCTACCCACTATTGGGCCACGTGTCAATCGTCTATTGGGCACGTATTTCACTTCTCTTTTCCTTTTTTAATTTTTAAAATTTTGACCTCTTCATCAAAGTCCACCAGCTGTCAGTTACTACCACCGTCAGCCACGTAATGCCGCCGTCTACTGTGCTGCTAACAAAAGCAAAGGCCTTCTTTTCTTGAACAATAGTAACTATATGTAACACCCCGGCCCGGATAGGGCTGACGTGTCACTAATACGGATATCAAATCAAAACGCATTCCCAATATAAAAAAAAACGATTACAAGTTCAAATTCCAAAACCTAATTAAGATGTTCAATACATTAATTAAAGTAACAGATAATCTTGGTCTTCAATTCACTCTTCACTGGTTTCCCGGATTACCCTGCTGACCTGACGTGCATGAAAACAAAAGCACGCCTGAGCATAACGCTCAGTGAACGGAATAGCGGATAAAATAAACAGACATGTTGATAAACAAAGAATCGACAGATATCAAAAATAAACAGACATGATAATAATCAAGGAACCGACAGATATAAAAATAAACAGACATGTGATAATCAAGGAATTAGCAGATATCAAAAATAAACATACGTCATAAGACATATATCAGATAGAACATACCCCGAGCTAATAATCATATCATATAATAACTGAACAGGGGGAACACAGGTAGCGAGCCCGTGAACCAATGTGAAATGGAGTATGGGCAGACATACAAACCATTCACCAGAGTCCTGAATGGAATGGTGTTTAACATCCATCAGGAAATAACAGAACTAGCCTAGGATCGATCCATACGCCTCTGAGGAAATAATAATATAACCAGACATAATTTTCAGAGTCCTCTTTAGAGACGCCGTGATCTCAGCTCACCGCCACGGTTGGTGCCACGTTATCGATGCCGCAATAACGCGTCTTGGTCACCCCCAAGATAGGGAGAGCTCGGGTAACAAATTCAGAAATATATAGTAGTCAAGCTACTTATAACAGAATCAAAAGCAAATTATCAGAAATCAAACTAGAAATGAACGGAAATCAAATACGAGACAGAAATCAGGAATCTGCACTGCAAAGTAACGGAATCAAAAGTAAATACTTATGATAACAAGGAAACAGGATCCGTACAATAAGTAACAGAACAAAAGTGAATATTATGGTAACAGAATCCGTACTTCAAAGTAACGGAAAATATTATTTATACTAAGATATAAAGAATCAGGAATCCGTACCTTATACACGAATGACAATAATCAGAAACAAGGTCTAGGCTCGGTTAACGCCGCGAGAACCTACGATAACGTAACGCAAATTATAGTTTGGATTTTCCTATTTTAAATTGGAAAAATTCCAGTTCTGCCCTTGTCTTTTCGTACTCGTTAAAAATACTAAACGACGTTTAAAAATTCTGAAAATCTTCAGTTTACTAGATTAGTGATTTCTAAACAACTTTCATTTAGAAATGTTTCTGATTTGGATTACCGAAATATGAGAAAAACGTGGATCTTTACAGCTGCGCAGAACTGCTAGCTGTACGAAACGACTATTTGGAGGTCTAAACGAATGAGTTTTTCTATGTTTTATATGTCAACAGATTCGTTTTTCGACGAACTTCGTCGTGGACATAAGGTTTAACTGATTTGGATCTGTTATGATAAAGTTATGGCCTCCGTAAGTTGGCTGTAAAATACGTATAAATCAAGGTATTTTGGTAAACCGTAAAATTATTCTAGTTAAAATACGTCCGTTACGGGTCTGGAAATATTTTTATAAATAAGTATAAATCATGATGGACTTCTGAAAAATTGGCTAATCATATTATTAATCCGTTTGTCATTTATAAAATCACATTCCAAAATATTTATAAAAACTAGTTAAACGTATAACTTGTTTAAAATGCTCGGTTAAGGTCTAAATCTTATTTGGTCAAAATACTTATATTTCCAATAGCTAAAACAATATCAAAATGGATTCCTATCAAGTTTACTAAGTTAAGCAAGGAAACTATGTTTAAAACGTAAACCGAATTAAACGAGTACTTATGCAAACGGCAACCTATGATCAAGGGCAATGAACTAAAATACTAATTATGATATCTAAGATTCAAGGATAACGTAACGACTAACAACATCTTAATGATTCCCACTAATTAACGTTTATTTTTATAAAAATAAACTAATTAATAATATGTGTTAATATCTACATATATGAATTGTTAAGGTTTTTAAATAAATAAATTTACAGAAAATAGTTAACTAACTTTTAAAATAACGAGGTTTGTAAAACTGATTTTTACAATTTTAGAAATTTTATTTAATTTTTTAAAGTCCAAAAAGGCTAAAAAAAAAATGGTTGTAGGTGCCCGGGTTCGAACCCGGGACCTCAAGTTTGAGCAGCATATGACTAACCAGTGAACCAGGGCCGAAGCCTTGGTATTAACTTGGTTTTTAAACCTTTTAACCACAAAACAAAATCATCCCCAAATTCACATAAACCCTAGATTCGTTTGGATCCAAATTGACCCACCAAACGATCATGTGAAGGCTGATAACCATGGGGCTTTTGTTCCCATGTCTAAACGAGTATGTAGATGTAAACAATTACCCGAATAGTGTCGATTTGAAAACTGAACTCAATCAAGAACAGTCGCGACCGTAGTGCTCGATGGTTCAATGAGTAATTGTTGATGATAATCGAATTAACTGCACAGGTATCTTCTAAAGATGATCTTGATGCAAAGCCTTCTATCAATTTTGGTTTAAATCGTTCGGAACAGGGGTTTTGGTATAGTTGTAGGTCCGCGACCGAGAGGGTGTTCGAGGTATAATTCTTGTGTGTTTCAGATGCAATGGAGTATATCAACAGCTTAGAAACGATTAAATGATTGTATGTGGACACTTAATTCAATTAATTTTTCTGTTCAGTGCGTGAATATGGTGAATGGTCGGCCGAAAGTGGAAGATTCGTGGGGCGGTTCCAAATCGCACTCAAATATTAAATTTTCAGTGGGTCACGGTTCGATTCAATCACGAGGATGTGTCGGGAACAATTGATTAACTAAAATCGAATAAAAATAGTGGTTTGGGGGTTCGCCGGAGACGACCGGCGGTTGGCCGGAGAATACCCGCCGGAAACGCGGGGCAGGGAGAGAGAAACAGATTTGATTTTTTTTAAATTTTACATAACTAGTCCCTGTGGTTTGGTGTTTGTTTCAGTTTGTTCCCAAAGTTATTATTATTATATATATATATATATTTTTTATATGGGTATTATACTATAGATATGGAAGGACTTTTTATCTTACAATCTGGTAGTGACGCTCCGAAGCATGGCATGATCTACGTAGGTTGCCAACTGATAAAGGGCGATGCCCTGGTGTTCGACAATCAAACCACTACCGTTTGTCCACCACCGTAGTCTACGGGTTGATTCTAGAGAGGGAGTATGAATATCTATGTATGTGTGATATATAGAGAGAGAGTATAAAAATATGCTTGCATTGTGAGCTTAATTAGGAAGAAGGAGAAACCCGATTTTATCAAGAATCAAATGCGTTGGTATGAAAGAAATGAAAACAAGCGGTCGTGATAGTGGGGAGGATAGCAGCGGAGGATGGTGGTTGTCGATTGAGATGTGGGGGAGAGGGGATAAAGGAGAGTTTGGTTTTTGTAAGATATAATATAATATTACAATGGTATTACAGAGAAGCACATGGTTTTGTAATCTATCTATGTGGTTTGTTTTGGTTTTATATTGATCTGTTCAAGTAAGGTCGTACCTCTGTATTCTTGATTTCTAAGAAGACAGAAACCCATGTCTGGTTGATGAACCAACACCGGTTAACCAGAGCGTGATTAACAGAGATCATGGTTCCGAACCATGGCTCAGTAGAGGATTGTTGCCGGTCCATCTTATGGGTCCTGGCATGGTTAAAAGGTTGCTTTGTCTGTCAGACAACCGAAATTACAAATATATTTAATATTAAATATATTTAATATATATATTTAATATTAAATATATATTTAATATTAAATATTTAATATATATTTAATATATTAAATATATTTAATATATATATATATTTAAATATTTAAATATTAAATATATTTAATATATATATATTAAATATATTTAAATATATTTAATATATATTTAATATATTAAATATATTTAGTAAATATATATTTAGTAGTTATTAGTTATAGCGAACTAAGATGTACAAGGTGTGAAATATTAAATGTTCCATTGCATTGATCTACTCCCGTAGTGGTCACTCACCTTAATTTGTATCGGTATGATACAAATTAGTTAAGCGTTATGCGGATAAGTTTGTCATTTTTCTTTAAAACCCCGAATGATAATCATCTAGTTTTCTATAAAGATTAATGAAGCTTATTGTACAAGTATTTATTGTCATGTGCTAATTGTTGATTAATCAATGTTCTTACCGTTTGTGGGTGATCATCATTTTTCTTCATTGAGCTCTGAATGGATATAAGTATACCAGGTGAGTTTACAGCCCCACTTTACCTTATTACTATTTTTGGGGGAGAGAAACATGTGGTTTTCATAAACGTTACATTACATTGGATTGTTGTGATTCTGCATATACATGATACTATGTTTGTATGCTTTGCCCTTCGGACCGTTAATACGAAGTAGCGAGGTGATTGTTAGTAGTACTACTGGGATTGACATACCCACTCGGGCTAGTCGCGCTAGCTGGTCAAACGGGTGAACGGTTATCCTATCTTACTGTGGTGTGTGATCCACGGCTTGGGCCTACTTTACTTACTGTGGTGTGTGATCCACGGCTTGGGCCTACTTTATTACTTTATTGCATGTCAGCTCGGTCGCGACTTCGTACACATAGTGATCATTATGGATTAGCTACCCATGATATGCTTTAATTACAAAATCCGGGATTTTTTTTTCATTACGCTTATCGGATTGATAAATCCGGGGATTTCATTATACTTATCGGATTGATAAATCCGGGGATTTCATTACTGATAATTACTGTTTTCTGATAAACCTGTGAACTCACCAGTCTTGTACTGAGATTTTTGCATGTTTTCTCTCAGGACATTGATGTGGCACGTCTAGGAGCACAGCATCCACTGCATGTCATTCTGCGTTCATCTCAAACTGTTTTTAAGATTTAATTTGCATTTACTTTACATAAATTGGATTGGACGCGTGTTTGCGTGTTCCAAAACTATTGTTAAATGTTTTCCTGTTTTCGCTTCCGCACAACTTAAATATATTTGGTTTGTTTCATTAAAATTAAACAACTTATATGATTTGTAATTATCGAGTAGTTTGGTGTAACTGATGCTTATCTTCGATAGTACTATTAAATTAACTTTCTCCGTTTATCGCGAATTAGTCTATTTTACTACTTTGTAAGAATAATAATAATAAAATAATAATAAAGTTAATAATAATAATAAAAGCGCTCATTCGGGGAAAACGCGAAAAACCGCTGAACATGTTAAATACGCAGTAATTTACAAACTCGTTTAATTATTCGGCATGTTTTAAAAAAAAAATGATAAAATCCATAATATCGGAATAATTATAACATTTTGTATCTAACGGGAAGTGAAACTTTAACGATACGTGAAAACCAATTCGAACGCGTTACGAAACGACCGGTTAACGAACCCATTACCTAACCCTACTATATAAGCACATTATTCTTTATTTTAGGGTTAAAAACAAAGAAAAAAAAAGATCTGAGGGAGAGAAAGAGAGGGCAGCCGCGACCACCCCCCCCCCCATTCGAGCTTCGGCCGGTTTTCCGGCCATCGGCGGCCGATTCCGGCGAGTGCCGGCAAGTGACACTCCTCCGATGACTCCCCACGACTCCCCAATCATGGTGGTGGCCTTGATTTCTCCTAAAACTCAACCAGGCGATGGGAATCGAAGGCAAAGATGGCGGTTGCAGGTTGGATTCGGAGCGGTGGTGCCGATGGTACATGGTTGGGAGTCGATGACGTTCGATTGGTGATGATGGTGGTTGTTGATTGTGGCTGCGGTCTCAGTGTTGTGGTCGTGGAGCTCGACCGAGGGTGGGGTCGCGATACTGAGGTCAGTTCAGGTGGAGGTGCTGCGGTGATGAAACCGCGGTGATGATTGCTGGGGTGGCCACGACACTCGGCTGCACCGGAGGTGGCGTTGGTAGCTGTCGTGTGTTGGTGGCCGATGGTGGTGCAGGGCAGCGGCGATTGTTGGCTGTAACCGAGACTGTGCTCCTCGGGTGTCGATGATGGTCGCGACGGTGATGGTTGAGACTGCTGGGATCGCGTTGATGGCAGTGTACAGGCCACGGTTATGGTGTTGGCGGCTGTTGATGTAGATTGATGGTGGTCGATTAGGGCACCCGAAGGGTGCCCAAGGTAGGACGACAAGGTAATAGGCTGCATGTGGTTGGTGCTTAGGCGATGATTGTTGACTATAATTGGGGCTGTGGTTGTCAGTTGTGGTGATTGTTGACTGTCGTGTTTGTTGGTTGTGATGTGGTGATGGTTGTTGTTGGCTATAATCGGGGTTGTGTCGTGGTGGTGGTTGGCTTTGGCCATGTTAAGGCCCGATAATGGTGGTGATGTAGGCTATTGATGGTTATTGCCTATGATTATGGCTGCGGTTGTTATGAAGACAGCCATGGTATGACCGTGATGGCAGTGGTAGGGCGATGGTGGTGGAAATGGAAGAAATCAAAGATGAGGGTAGCTGCTCGAGGCTATGGTTGTTGGATTACCGGCGGTAGTAGGCTGCGGTTTGCAAATTGTGATTGTTGTTATGATTGGGCTGTAAATATGGCTGTTGTTGCTGTGATTGTGATTGTGTTGTGGCTGTTAGGAGTTTGGAATTGGAAGTGGTTAGACAAGGGACGACACTAGACTAATGGCGTGAGTAATCGGGAAGGTATACACGCGCGCTCGCTTATTTAACATATATACGAATCGATTGAGCTCGCCTTAAATTAGAATCATGAGAATATAAAACTTATCATAAATGTTGTATAATAATAATAATAATGATAATGTTAATAAAGATCTAGAATCGAATTAACAACATCAACACATATATATATGTAGATATATATATACTCTTATATGTTATACAAAACACTAGTTAAACATATAATCACGAGCTAAAGGTGACATAATAAGGTTACTAATACAAATAAGTGTCACTATCGTGAACACCAATATTGTTACATTGTGCTAATATTATTGTTAATACTCATATACGTATTCTATCAAATGTTTTATTTGTTATTGATCATCTCATCTAAAATAATGACGAAGACGCTTCAAGTTGTGAACTAAGACATACAATTAAAGAATTTCACTCGCGATTAGCATTACTAGTAATGGAAATAAATAATACATTGTCACCATCATAACTTTTAGAGATACTTATTGACACAAATATAGCTATTATATACTAGCGACTATTACTTATTTCATTACTATGGTTAAAAATTATTAGTACTAACGTTAAAGTCATTAATACTAATATCATCTATAAAGATTTAAATCTTCAAATCAACAAATTATTGTTACAATTATTGTACTAAGAATCATTACTCGGATAAGAACATTGATTAATCTAATATGCACAAATTAGCACATGACAACAAATACTTGTACAAAAAGCTAAGATACAACAAGGATACTAATTACCAACTTTAAGATAACTAAAGAGCTCAACCGCACGCATGTAATGACGTAGTGCTAATTCTAAACGTGCATCTTATATGTTCTAATTAGGATTGCTTTGTTGGTGATCATCACTTTTCTTCATTGAGCTCTGAATTGATATAAGCATACCAGGTGAGTTTACAGCCCCACTTTTACTTATATACTCTTTTGGGGGAGAGAAACATGCTGATTTCAAAAACGTTACATTATATTGGATTTTTGTAATATTGCATATCTTTGATACTATGGTGTATACTTGCCCAACGGACCGTTAATATGGACTTAACGAGGTAATTGTTAGTAGTACTACTGGGATTGACATACCCCACTCGGGCTAGTCGCGCTAGCTGGTCAAACGGGTGAACGGTTAGCCTAATTTCAAGTGTTGTGGTGTGTGATCCACAACCGGGCCTACATTATACTATTGCTTACATGTCAGTTCGGTCGCGCCTTCATATACATAGTGATCATTATGGACTAGCTACCCATTATATGCTTTAATACAAATCCGAGGATTTCACTATACTTATCGGATTACTTAATCCGGGAACTTCATTACTGATAATTACTGTTTTCTGATAAACCTGTGAACTCACCAGTCTTGTACTGAGATTTTTGCATGTTTTCTCTCAGGACATTGATGTGGCACGTCTAGGAGCACAGCATCCACTGCATGTCATTCCGCGTTCATCTCAAACTGTTTTCAAGATTTTATTCGCATTTACTTTACATAAATTGGATTGGACGCGTGTTTGCGTGTTCCAAAACTATTGTTAAATGTTTTCCTGTTTTCGCTTCCGCACTACTTAAATATATTTGGTTTGTTTCATTTAAAATTAAGCAACTTATATGATTTGTAATTATCGAGTCGATTGGTGTAACTGATGCTTATCTGAGATCCTGGTTATGTCACACGCCTGACGGTAAAACCCCGTACGTGGAAAATGAGGGTGTGACAGAGTGGTATCAAAGCATTAGTTATAGCGAACTAAAATGAACCTTGCATAACGTGTTTGATACAAAATTTAGTTACACCAAAATCCACATAATACATACAAAATCCACACCAACAATTTAGTTACACTAAAATGAACCTTGCATAACAGGCTATAGTAATTAAACATGTCTAAAATCCACATAATACATACAAAATTTAGTTACCAATCTGTAACACCCGGCCTCTCACACCAACAATATTGTCCGCTTCGCCTACGAGGAGCTCACGGATTTGCTTTTGGTTGCCCGGGTGAAAACTTCACAGGGAGGTCACCCATCCCTGGATTGCTCCCACCTGAGCACGCTTAACTGTGGAGTTCTCCTCTCATCCACAGCCAATACGCCCAAAACGCGTTGTTGATATTAGAGGCCAGACATTCCTTATGAACCAGGAAACTCTCCTGTCCACGGCCGATGTGGGATATGTGTAGGGTGTCACAAGCACCCCCTGTTTGGACTCATCGTCCTCGATGAGCCCAAGAAGTCACCATCCTTGG
The DNA here is from genome assembly GCA_024085815.1 of Flaveria linearis. NCBI lineage: Eukaryota > Viridiplantae > Streptophyta > Magnoliopsida > Asterales > Asteraceae > Flaveria > Flaveria linearis. Next base: position 61,446,055 of record CM044004.1, on the reverse strand, counting down.
TGGGGTATGTCCCACACCCCGAACGGCACAGGAGTGGCTCTGATACCATTCTGTAACACCCGGCCTCTCACACCAACAATATTGTCCGCTTCGCCTACGAGGAGCTCACGGATTTGCTTTTGGTTGCCCGGGTGAAAACTTCCCAGGGAGGTCACCCATCCCTGGATTGCTCCCACCTGAGCACGCTTAACTGTGGAGTTCTCCTCTCATCCACAGCCAATACGCCCAAAACGCGTTGTTGATATTAGAGGCCAGACATTCCTTATGAACCAGGAAACTCTCCTGTCCACGGCCGATGTGGGATATGTGTAGGGTGTCACAACAATAGTTTAAAAATATTTTTATTCATTGAAATTTAATATCCAAAATCTTTATTTATTTAATCCTCTTTACTTCTTTGGAATCCAACACCCGAATTCCTTATGGGTTTATTTTAACCCTTGAGGATTATTAACTCATCTCTTTATATATGTGGAGTTCAACACCCGAACTCCTTGGGATTTCAACACCCGAAATCCTTACATATATTTAACTTCCCTTTTATATATATGTGGAGTTCAACACCCGAACCCCTTGGGATTTCAACACCCGAAATCCTTACATATATTAACTTCTCTTTAAACTATCAATACTCATAATTGGACCCGTAAACATATAAATATTTTCTTCATAATCATGTTTATCAAAATAAATAAACATATATCACATGTATTTAGACATGTTTCATCTCCACATAATACATACAAACTCATAATAAATAACATATATATCCTGTAATTAAACGTATAACAAAATTTAGTTACGGGTCAGTGTACTTACAACACTAGTATCGCACAGACACTTTTACACCAATTAAACGTATGCAATGCAATCCTAGTCAACTTTAAGATAACTTTAGTATATTTATATACTAAATATACTAAATATATTTATATATTTATATATTGGGGAGTCGAGGCGGTGTGGTGATGGTCGGATTGCGCTTGCTGGTTGTTCCGGTGGGTTTTATCGGTGATAACAGCCCACCATTGCGGTGGTTGTCAGTGGGGTTAGGAGGTGGTGAAAGGGGATGTGTTGTAATGGTGGCTGAAATTGATGGTTGTTGCTACGAGGGTGGTATAAGGTGAAGATGAATTCTGTAAGTCAGTGACTGAGTTCGATGGTGAGGTAATCTGTGATTGTGGTTGTGTTGGTCGGTTGTGGTGAAGGTTAGCTGTCAGTTATGTTGGCTGTGGTGGACAAACGTGGTGTTGCGGTTGTTGTTGGTCATGGTAATCATGTTGGTTGGTAGTGGTCGAAATGGTGTTTTAGTGGTGTTTTAGTGTTGTCCGTAGTGATGGTGTTGTTGAAAATGATTAATGGTGGGTGTTTGACGATGAACCGATGGTGGTAACTTTGGTAAAGGGCTAGTATTAGCAATCTAGGACTGTGATTCTTGGTTGTGAGTTATCGACTTTGGTGGTGAGTTTGGCTGCTATAATGATGGCTTAAACCTCCATTAGTTTGGTTGCAAAAATGGTTGTTGCAATGGTGTTTAGGTGGTGGTATAGTGGTGATGATCAGCGGTGTTGACGGTGGTTGTTGTAGTTGATACTAGTCATTGTTGTGTTAGAATGATAAGGTAACATGTCTGGTGTCGGTCAAGCGCGGTCAACCGAGGTCAACGGGCAGTCAACGACAAGATCATGATGAGGCCGAGAGCCATGCGAGTGGGTTAACGAACGTGAATCGAGTGGAAGGTATAATCGCACGCGTAACGCATTTGAATTTTAAGTATAATCTATATGCGTGTTATTTGAGCTCTAATAATAAAAATACATAAATTATGAAGATGAAAATGAACGCCAATGGATATAATTGTTTGCTTTAAAATGGTTAGTTCATACACGAGACATAAGTAGTTATAACAGGCTAACAATTAAGCAACTTATATTTAAGAAAGTATTATTATTAAAGCTTGAAAAACTTAAATATATATATATATATACATTGTGGTATAACCTTTTCTCATATGGATAATGTCATCAATGATAATCATCTATAAAGATCTAAATCTCCAAATCAACAAATCATTGTTACAATTATGGTACTAAAAATCATTACTCGGATAAGAACATTGATTAATCTAATTTGCATAAATTAGCACATGACAACTGATACTTGTACAAAAAGCTAAGATACAATAATCATACTAATCGTTAACTTTAGGTTAACTAAAGAGCTCAACCGCACGCATGTAATGACGTCGTGTTAATTCTAAACGTGAATCTCATATGTTCTAATTAGGATTGCTTTGTAGGTGATCATCACTTTTCTTCATTGACCTCTGAATTGATATAAGCATACCAGGTGAGTTTACAGCCCCACTTTTACTTATATACTCTTTTGGGGGAGAGAAACATGCTGTTTTCATAAAAGTTACATTACATTGGATTTTTGTAATACTGCATATACTTGATACTATGGTGTATACTTGCCCAACGGACCGTTAATATGGACTTAACGAGGTAATTGTTAGTAGTACTACTGGGATTGACATACCCCACTCGGGCTAGTCGCGCTAGCTGGTCAAACGGGTGAACGGTTAGCCTAATTACAAGTGTTGTGGTGGGACCACATCCGGGCCTGGTTTATTATTTGATTACATGTCAGTTCGGCCGCGCCTTCATACACATAGTGATCATTATGGACTAGCTACCCATTATATGCTTTAATTACTAATCCGGGATTTTCATTATACTTATCGGATTGATAAATCCGGGGATTTTCATTATACTTATCGGATTGATAAATCCGGGGATTTTCATTATACTTATCGGATTGATAAATCCGGGGATTTCATTATACTTATCGGATTGATAAATCCGGGGATTTCATTATACTTATCGGATTGATAAATCCGGGAATTACATACTTGACGGGTTACATAATCCGGGATTTTCATACTTAACGGATTTTATAATCCGGGAATTACATACTTGACGGATTACACAATCGGGGATTTCATTACTGATAATTACTGTTTTCTGATAAACCTGTGAACTCACCAGTCTTGTACTGAGATTTTTGCATGTTTTCTCTCAGGACATTGATATGGCACGTCTAGGAGCACAGCATCCACTGCATGTCATTCCGCGTTCATCTCAAACTGTTTTCAAGATTTTATTCGCATTTACTTTGCATAAATTGGATTGGACGCGTGTTTGCGTGTTCCAAAACAATTGTTAAATGTTTTCCTGCACACCAACAATATTGTCCGCTTCACCCATGAGGAGCTCACGGATTTGCTTTTGGTTGCCCGGGTGAAAACTTCCCAGGGAGGTCACCCATCCCTGGATTGCTCCCACCTGAGCACGCTTAACTGTGGAGTTCTCCTCTCATCCACAGCCAATACGCCCAAAACGCGTTGTTGATATTAGAGGTCAGACATTGCTTATGAACCAGGAATCTCTCCTGTCCACGGCCGATGTGGGATATGTGTAGGGTGTCACAAGCACCCCCTGTTTGGACTCATCGTCCTCGATGAGCCCGAGAAGTCACCATCCTTGGTGAGGTATGTCCCACACCCCGAACGGCACAGGAGTGGCTCTGATACCATTCTGTCACACCCGGCCTCTCACACCAACAATATTGTCCGCTTCACCCATGAGGAGCTCACGGATTTGCTTTTGGTTGCCCGGGTGAAAACTTCCCAGGGAGGTCACCCATCCCTGGATTGCTCCCACCTGAGCACGCTTAACTGTGGAGTTCTCCTCTCATCCACAGCCCATACGCCCAAAACGCGTTGTTGATATTAGAGGTCAGACATTGCTTATGAACCAGGAATCTCTCCTGTCCACGGCCGATGTGGGATATGTGTAGGGTGTCACAAGCTCTGAAAAGCATACATAACACAGTCATAATCATTGAGTAATTCTAACCATCGTCGTTGCCGCATATTTAGTTCCTTCTGGTTAAATATGTGCTGGAGGCCGCATATTTAGGGTGTCACAATATTTATATTATTATTTTATTATTATATAAATATTATTTATATAATATTTAGTATAGTATATTTATATTTCTTCGTTTATCGTGAATTAGTCTATTTTACTACTTTGTAAGAATAATAATAATAAAATAATAATAAAGTTAATAATAATAATAAAAGCGCTCATTCGGGGAAAACGCGAAAAAACCGCTGAACATGTTAAATACGCAGTAATTTACAAACTCGTTTAATTATGCGGCATGTTTTAAAATGATAAAATCAATAATATCGGAATAATTATAACATTTTGTATCTAACGGAAATGAAATCTACAACGTTACGTGAGAACTAATTCGAACACGTTACGAACCGAACCGTTAACGAACCTGTCATTTAACCTTACTATATAAACCCCTTTATACCCATTTTAGGGTTAAAACAAAAATCAGAAAGAGAGAGAAGGGGGCAGCCGCGACACCCCCCCCCCCATTCGAGCGACTTCCGACCACCGGCCACCGGCGGTGTTCTCCGGCGAGTGCCGGCGAGTGACACTCCTCCGATGACTCCCCTCGACTCCCCAATCACGGTGGTGGCCTTGATTTCTCCTAAAACTCAACCAGGCGATGGGAATCGAAGGCAAAGATGGCGGTTGCAGATCGGATTCGGAGCGGTGGTGCCGATGGTTCATGGTTGGGAGTCGATGACGTTCGATTGGTGATGATGGTTGTTGTTGATTGTGGCTGCGGTCTCAGTGTTGTGGTCGTGGAGCTCGACCGAGGGTGGGGTCGCGATGCTGAGGCCAGTTCAGGTGGAGGTGCTGCGGTGATGAAACCGCGGTGATGATTGCTGGGGTGGCCGCGACACTCGGCTGCGCCGGAGGTGGCGTTGGTAGCTGTCGTGTGTTGGTGGCCGGTGGTGGTGCAGGGCCGTAGCAGGGATGGTGATAGTGGCGGTGTTGCTGGATCTGGATGGTGGTTGGGCGTTGGTGGTCGAGTGGTGGTCACGACCACCCATTGGTGGTCGCGCAGTCTATGGGGTGGCAGTGGTATAGCGGTCATGGATGTGGATCTAGGTAATGACAGTGGTGATGGTGGTTATGGATAATAGCAGCGATGGTCATGGCTGTGATTGTGGTGGTTGTTTGTGAGTTCTCCGAAAGCCGTAAACGAGGCGGTGTGGTGATGGTCGGATTGCGCTTGGTGGTTGTTCCGGTGGGTTTTATCGGTGATAACAGCCCACCATTGCGGTGGTTGTCAGTGAGGTTAGGTGGTGGTGAAAGGGGATGTGTTGTAATGGTGGCTGAAATTGATGGTTGTTGGCTACGAGGGTGGTATAAGGTGAAGATGAATTCTGTAAGTCAGTGACTGAGTTCGATGGTGAGGTAATCTGTGATTGTGGTTATGTTGGTCGGTTGTGGTGAAGGTTAGCTGTCGGTTATGTTGGCTGTGGTGGACAAACGTGGTGTTGCGGTTGTTGTTGGTCATGGTAATCATGTTGGTTGGTAGTGGTCGAAATGGTGTTTTAGTGGTGTTTTAGTGTTGTTGTAGTGGTGTGATCGTGATTGTCGCTGTTGAGTATGGTTGTGGTTGGGTTAGAACAACAAGGTAAGGTTTTGGCAAATCACTGGTTAAACTTGGTCAACTGAGGTCAACGGGTCGTCAACAACAAGAACATGAAGAGATCAAGAGCAATACGAGTGGGTTAGTGAACGTGAATCGAGTGGAAGGTATAATCGCACGCGCAATGCATTTGAATTTTAAGTATAATCTATATGCGTGTTATTTGAGCTCTAATAATAAAAATACATAAATTATAAAGATGAAGATGAACGCCAATGGATATAATTGTTGGCTTTAAAAATGACACGAGACATAAGTATAAAATAATAGTTATTAAAACCGATCGAGATGTTACTATTAGCTGGTGTATAGTTTATTAATACAAAGTATTCAAACAAACGCGTGTGACTTGTTAGAGTTTTCAAAATACAAATAGGTACATATAATGGAATAACATTATTTTTCTTAAACTGTTGTTAGCATGTTTAATAATACCAGGATATAATTCGTAACAATAATTATAGATTTGTCATCAAAGTAAATATCATCCTTGGGAAGATAATATTACTACTGAAGTTGATGAAAATAAGACTCCATGTATAACCTAGGTAAAGATGTGCATCTGTTAATGAGAAGTAGTTATAACAGGCTAACAATTAAGCAACTTATATTTAAGAAAGTATGATTATTAAAGCTTGAAAACTTTAATATATATATATATATATACACTGTGGTATAACCTTCTCTCGTATGGATAATGTCATCAATGATAATCATCCATAAAGATCTAAATCTCCAAATCAACAAATCATTGTTTCAATTATGGTACTAAGAATCATTACTCGGATAAGAACATTGATTAATCTAATTTGCATAAATTAGCACATGACAACTGATACTTGTACAAAAAGCTAAGATATAACAATCATACTAATCGTTAACTTTAGGTTAACTAAAGAGCTCAACCGCACGCATGTAATAACATCATACTAATTCTAAACGTGACTCTTATATGTTCTAGTTAGGATTACTTTGTGGGTGATCATCATTTTTCTTCATTGAGCTCTGAATGGATATAAGTATACCAGGTGAGTTTACAGCCCCACTTTACCTTATTACTATTTTTGGGGGAGAGAAACATGTGGTTTTCATAAACGTTACATTACATTGGATTGTTGTGATTCTGCATATACATGATACTATGTTTGTATGCTTTGCCCTTCGGACCGTTAATACGAAGTAGCGAGGTGATTGTTAGTAGTACTACTGGGATTGACATACCCCACTCGGGCTAGTCGCGCTAGCTGGTCAAACGGGTGAACGGTTATCCTATCTTACTGTGGTGTGTGATCCACGGCTTGGGCCTACTTTACTTACTGTGGTGTGTGATCCACGGCTTGGGCCTACTTTATTACTTTATTGCATGTCAGCTCGGTCGCGACTTCGTACACATAGTGATCATTATGGATTAGCTACCCATGATATGCTTTAATTACAAAATCCGGGATTTTTTTTTCATTATGCTTATCGGATTGATAAATCCGAGGATTTCATTATACTTATCGGATTGATAAATCCGGGGATTTCATTACTGATAATTACTGTTTTCTGATAAACCTGTGAACTCACCAGTCTTGTACTGAGATTTTTGCATGTTTTCTCTCAGGACATTGATGTGGCACGTCTAGGAGCACAGCATCCACTGCATGTCATTCTGCGTTCATCTCAAACTGTTTTTAAGATTTAATTTGCATTTACTTTACATAAATTGGATTGGACGCGTGTTTGCGTGTTCCAAAACTATTGTTAAATGTTTTCCTGTTTTCGCTTCCGCACAACTTAAATATATTTGGTTTGTTTCATTAAAATTAAACAACTTATATGATTTGTAATTATCGAGTAGTTTGGTGTAACTGATGCTTATCTGAGATCCTGGTTGTGTCACACGCCTGACGGTAAAACCCCGTACGTGGAAAATGAGGGTGTGACAGAAAGTGTGCCATACCGAGAGACTATTTCCCTTAAATAGATACGCGTCAGCTTCTCCATTCGACCAGTCTCTCGGATTGCCAGAAAGTGTGCGGATCTCGTTAAGCGATCTACTATAACCCAAATGGTATCGCATCCGCTGGGAGTCCTAGGTAACTTCGTGACGAAGTCCATTGAGATCTGCTCCCATTTCCACACTGGAATTTCCGGTTGTTGGAGTAAACCAGATGGTCTCTGGTATTCTACCTTAACCTTGGAACAAGTTAGGCATCTGCTTACGTATGTGGCTATCTCAGCCTTCATTTTTGGCCACCAGTAAAATTCTTTCAGGTCCTGGTACATCTTGTCTGAACCTGGATGGATCGAGTAACGTGACTTATGAGCTTCATCCATTATCAGCTCTCGCAAGTCCCCGTACTGTGGTACCCATAAGATGGACCGGCAACGATCCTCTACTGAGCCATGGTTCGGGACCTTGAGCTCCGTTAATCACGCTCTGGTTAACCGGTGTTAAATCATCAACCAGACATGGGTTTCTGTCTCCTTAGGAATCAAGAATACAGAGGTACGAGCCTATAGAACAGATCCTGTTCAAGTAAGGTCGTACCTCTGTATTCTTGATTCCTAAGGAGACAGAAACCCATGTCTGGTTGATGATTTAACACCGGTTAACCAGAGCGTGATTAACGGAGCTCAAGGTCCCGAACCATGGCTCAGTAGAGGATCGTTGCCGGTCCATCTTATGGGTACCACAGTACGGGGACTTGCGAGAGCTGATAATGGATGAAGCTCATAAGTCACGTTACTCGATCCATCCAGGTTCAGACAAGATGTACCAGGACCTGAAAGAATTTTACTGGTGGCCAAAAATGAAGGCTGAGATAGCCACATACGTAAGCAGATGCCTAACTTGTTCCAAGGTTAAGGTAGAATACCAGAGACCATCCGGTTTACTCCAACAACCGGAAATTCCAGTGTGGAAATGGGAGCAGATCTCAATGGACTTCGTCACGAAGTTACCTAGGACTCCCAGCGGATGCGATACCATTTGGGTTATAGTAGATCGCTTAACGAGATCCGCACACTTTCTGGCAATCCGAGAGACTGGTCGAATGGAGAAGCTGACGCGTATCTATTTAAGGGAAATAGTCTCTCGGTATGGCGTGCCGATATCTATCATTTCTGATCGTGATGCTCAGTTCACTTCTCATTTCTGGCAATCATTACAACGATCATTGGGAACGCGGCTGGATATGAGTACCGCGTATCACCCGCAGACCGATGGTCAAAGTGAGCTCCTCGTGGGCGAAGCGGACAATATTGTTGGTGTGAGAGGCCGGGTGTTACAGAATGGTATCAGAGCCAGGTTTCGATCCTGGGACCTGTGGGTTATGGGCCCACCACGCTTCCGCTGCGCCACTCTGATGAGGCTTTAGGGTTTCCTTACGACTAAGGGCATCATTCGAACTAATGGTTGTACCACAAATGACAGTAAGTTAACTCAAGTAAAAATAATACATCAACCACAATTTGTATGCTTTTTCCCCCCAAAACGTTTACTGAATACCAAAACGGTTGGAAAATGGGGCTATGAACTCACCATGCACAAACCACTAGGCTTTGGTAATTAATGAGAAATGAGATGTATCATGAGTTATTATTATAATGCATATTAAACATATCTGTTGGTAATTATACGTGTTTTGTAAACTTTTATGAATTAATCACCAAAATATTTATATTTATAAATTTCCTTTAAAATGCATGAAACCGTATAACGTATGTGGTTATTGCCGGATCTTATTTATTCTATAGTATTTTGGATTTCTTTAAAATAGATCAGGTAACTAATGTGGTAAAAAGAGAAACTCATAAAACCCTATTGGTCATAACGACCAAAGAGATTTAATATATATCTACATATAGTTTTTATTTTATAAACGATATAAAAGATTTTATTTCTTTTAAGGAGATTAAATTTAACTACATAAAATTATGTAAAGATTAATTATAATACATATAACTAATTTTCAGTCAAAATTGTCCGAAATGATCTTAAAAAATCGTTCCAAAAGATTTTCAAAAAGCGCCCTGAAAAATTTTCTCCCAAATATACCGTAAACAAAAGTGAAACCACGTGTCGACTTAAACAAAATCGTAAACATAGGTGAAGTTGCGGCAATGTGCGGGCATTAATCCCTAGTTTTTCTATTATACATATAATATTAATGAGCTTGTAGTGCTTTTGTTATAGGCTAAACCATTGATGTGTGATGAAGGAGATTGATAAGATGGGATTCGATCAATGTAAGTTGATGTATTTGTTAAAATAATATGTATTATATTATTCGGTTTTTAAAATTAATGGTTTGACTAGCTTATTAGGAGGTGTTTGGATGTTTATATGAAAAGAGATTATTGCATATTAGACTAGTAAGATAATAGGTCATAATAAAAAATTATTACAATCTTTACACATAAATTTTGTAGGGTCAATGACAAGAAACTCACAAAAGGCCTCATTCTTTGAGTTTGCTTGAGACCCCGACAAGATTGAGCCGCCCCTGATCATAAACACATATTTCCAAGGGTTTCATGCGTGAATAGTGACATTCATACATAAGAAATGTCCTAAAGAAGAACCCTGATTATATTGTAAAGTAAGTACGTAACTTTGTCATGAAACATGTCAGAACGTAAACATGTCAGGTATGTCCATCACCAAAGACTATAACACCCTAAGAGAATATCACATCAATCATGGATAGGAGAGATGTTGGGTTCATAAGTAATGTCTTGCCTCTGATATCACCATCGTGTTTTAGGCACATTGGTTGTGAGTGAGAGGAGAACTTGAGAATTAAGCATGCTCAGGTGGTAGCAATCTAGGGATTCCCCCCAAGGAAGTTTTTACCCGAGCAACCAAATGCAAACCCATGAGCTTCTCATGAGTAAAGCGACCAATATTGGTGGTTTGAGGGGCCGGATGTTACAAATGGTATCAGAGTCACTCGTTTTCATTTGAGAGGGTGGGGAAAACCTCATCGTGGATGGTGAGTCCTCAAAAATGTTTAGAGTAACACCTTATGCAAATCCCACGTCCATGAATGGGATAGTGGTGCAAACCTCATCAAGGATGATAAGTCCAAATGGGGGTGATTGTAACACCCTAGGCAAATTCCACATCGGTCGTGAATAGAAGATATGCTAAGTTCGAAAGTAATGTCTTGCCACTGATATACCAATGCGTTTTAAATGCATTAGCTGTGGATGAAAGGAGAACTACATAGTTGAGCATGCCCGGGTAGAAGAAATCCAAGGATGTTGCAAAGACAATGAAAAAAACATAGAAAACATGGAGATCTAAAACCCACCTTTGAAGATCTATGAAGAACCCCTAGTAGTTGAGTCTTTTCTCATGAGATCTAGCAAGAGCACAAAGATATAAATTTATCACTTGAGTTACTTGTGAATGATCTTGTAAACATGAATCCTGCTTAGATCTATTATATTTTAAGTTAAACAAGGTATAGAAAACTTTACCTTTGCTTAATTTTGAATATCTATCTCTCTCTCTCTCTCCCTCTCTATCTCCTTTGTTAAAATGTGAGTATCAAGTAAGAAAGAGGACGGCTAAAGCTCCTTAAGTAGGAAAAAAGAATGTAGGGTTGTCACAAACACCCCCATTTAGTTCTTTAACTTTGATACTTTAATACTTTGAACTCATACCTCTAATTTAGTTTGTCCTATAATTGGAGCGGTACAGTAAGAATAGTGCCGGTGACATCTTCTAGTGTAATTAGATAAATGATAATATTAAATAAATTAATTAGACAATTATGATTGATAAGTATATGATATTATTCCAAGAAGGAGATGGGAAACGGAATTACAGAGATTGGATGAGGAGGAGACTACCACAATGGTGAAATAAGTTTATTGCCCCTTTGCTAGACAATCTTAGACTCTTTAAATAGACCAAAATTACCAATCTAATTAAGGACATAATCTCCTAATTTAATTGGTATCTTTGACTCTCTCTTATTCTTTTTTGGACCATCTACGCCATTCCTTTTTTCTGGATCGGTCGAGTTGTCAAACATGTTTTTATTCGGCTCCTGTGACATCCTTTTATTTGGGTCAACTTACTTCACAACATTACCTCCCCCTTTAAAACCCAACTTGTTCTCAAGGTGGAGAGTTGGAAAGGATTTCAAGATGGTAGCCTTATCTTCCCATGTAGCATCTGCAGCAGCTAGCCCTTCCCATTGCACTAGCCATTGAATAACTTGTTGTCCTAATCGCCAGATAGTACGCTCCTCCAGAACATTTGTGGGTTGAACAATTAAATTAACCGATGAGTCAACTAAATCAAGTGGAGTGATTTGTTGCAATGGCTTGCCCACACATTTCTTGAGCAACGATACATGAAACACATTATGAATTTTAGCCTCCTCGGGTAAGTCCAACTTATAAGCAACCGAGCCAACGCGAGCAAGAACTTGGTAAGGCCCAAAGTAACGACGAACCAACTTATGGTGGTCTTATAAACGTAGCGAACTATGACGAAATGGTTGAATCTTGACATATACCCAATCACTAATTTGAAAGACGACTTCGCGTCGGTGTTTATCGGCATACTCTTTCATACGTTGTTGGGCTTTTTGTAGATTGGTTTTTAAAACCTCCAAAACAGCATCCCATTCAATTAATTGTGCAGCGATTAGATTATTATCGGTGGCATCTCGAACATAGCGAGTCAATGTCGGGGGTGGTCGCCCATAAACAATCTCAAACGGAGTCATTTTGGCTGCCGTTTGATATGATGTATTATACCAATATTCGGCCCATGGTAACAACCGGACCCAATCCTTAGGCGAATCGGCCACAAAACAACGTAACTACATTTCAAGGCACTTGTTTAACGATTCCGTTTGTCCATCCGACTGAGGATGATAAGCGATGCTAAAGGAAAGATTGGTGCCTTATAGTCGATGAAGTTCTTTCCAAAAATCCGCAAGAAAACAAGGATCACGATCCGAGACAATATCGAGGGGAACCCCATGGAGTTTCACAAAATCAGCTACGAAAGCTGATGCAACTGTGGAGCTAGTAAATGAGGCTGCTAATGCGGAAAAATGCCCATATTTTGAGAGTCGGTCAACGATGACCAGAATCACCGTTTTGCCTTGCGAACCGGTAGCCCAGTAATAAAGTCCATGGCAATGTTTTCGAAAATCAAATTAGGAATTGCCAATGGTTGCAGCAAACCGCTAGGAGGTAAACAGGAGGACTTCATTTGCTGGCACACGTGACACTATGCAATGAAATCGTGTACATCCTTCCTCATATTTTTCCATTAAAAATTGGAAGCCAAACGATGAAAAGTGCGAGTAACCCCTGAATGTCCGCCAAACAAAGAAGCATGAAATTCTTGCAATAATTGTTGATGAAGAGGTGAGGAAGCAGGTACCATGAGTCTTCCTTTAAACAAAGCAACCCATTGTGAATCTTATAGTTAGCAAAGGACGTCGGGTTTTGTTGGACGGACTACATTAACTGGATAAGATCTGGATCGGATAATGCGGCTTGTTGAAGTTATGGAAGTAGAGATAAGGTTTGGCTGGAGAGAGCCAAAAATTCTCCCGACTGGATCCGTGAAAGTGCATCGGCCGCCTCATTTTGTTTCCCCGGTCGATATATAATATCGAAATCATATCCCAAGAATTTTCCTAACCACTTTTGCTGGTCAGGGGTTTGAATGACTTGATCTTGAAGATTACAAAGGGATTGTTGATCGGTTATTATCCAAAAGCGTTGACCCAGCAAGTATTGACGCCATTTAGCCAATGCTTGAGTGATGGCAAACATTTCGCGTTGATAAGCGGATGCGTGCTACATGCGAGGAGAAAGTTTTTGACTGTAAAAGGCAATCGGATGACCCTCTTGAGATAAAATTGCGCCAATACCTGTCCCCGAAGCATCGGTTTCTACTGTGAACGGTTTGGTAAAATCTGGCAATTGCAGTACGGGGGTGGTACTCAAACGTTGTTTCAATTGGGAGAAGGCTTCAGTAGCAGCGTCTGACCATTGAAACGAATCTTTTTTTAGAAGGTCCGTTAATGGTCCAGCAATTGTAGCAAAATTCTTGATAAACCGGCGATAATACTAGCGAGACCCAAAAAACCGTGTACGTCTCTAACTATAGTGGGAGTAGGCCATTTTTTAATGCACTCAATTTTGACCGGATCCACTGCCACCCCTTTCGATGAAATTTGATGACCCAAATAACCCACCATGGTTTGTCCAAAGAGACATTTGGATAATTTAGCCACTAATTTGTGCGCCAACAATATCAGAAAAACTGTACGTAGATGTTGCAAATGTGCTTCCCAAGTCAAGTTGTATATCAATATATCGTCAAAAAGAACTAAGACATACTTACGGAGATACGGCCGAAATACTTCGTTCATCAATCGTTGAAATGTGGACGGAGCATTGGTTAGCCCGAATGGCATTACCAAAAACTCAAAGTGGCCATCATGAGTTCAAAACGCGATTTTAGCAATGGCATCTTCCCGTAAGCGGATTTGGTGGTATCCGGCAAGCAAATCTAGCTTTGAAAAGAACCGGGCTCCGTGTAACTCGTCGAATAATTCGTCAATTGTCGGAATGGGGAATCGATCTCGAACTGTGATAGCATTAAGTGCCCTATAATCCACACAAAACCTCCAAGTGCCGTCTTTCTTTCAGACAAGCAAGACCGGTGAGGAAAAGGGGCTGGTACTCGGTATAATGATTCCTTGTTGCAAAATCTCTTGATGTAAGGCCCCGATCCCGAGCACCTCACAGTTGGTCATTCATTGCATCATAGTTACCTATTAATATTCATTTCATAATTTACACAGCGGAATTTCATGTAATAGAACCATTCATTTACTTTTAACTACTGTTGTTAAGCAATACAATGTTGTTCATGAGTTACAAAAAAGTTGTTCAATTGCATTACAAAACAACAATAGAATCAAAATATGGATGGATGTCAGCCTTGTCTTGCCGAGTAGCTTCGTCCTCGTGCCATCCTCAGCAATATTTACCTGCCAACTGAAAATGTATAAAAGTCAGCGTTGCTGAGTGAGTTCTAGTTTTATACATAATAAAATACTTTATATGTGTAGTATATGAAAATACTCTTTTCTGTAAAATACAACTCCGTACTGTGTATGCGAGCATGCATTAACTGTATGAACAAATATTGTTCGTTATCTGTACTGTATGCCTTGTCTGTAAACTTTTTAACTTTATGTTCCACTGTCTATGTGGACCAGTGCGCAATGCCCCAACTATGTGCGCGATGGAAAACGGGTGATGGGCCATCTATGTTCCCCGAAGGGTCAACTGTATCCCTCGAAAGGGTCAACTATGTTCCCCGAAGGGTCAACTGTATCCCTCGAAAGGGTCAACTATGTTCCCCGAAGGGTCAACTGTATCCCTCAAAAAAGCTATGTGTACTGTGTACAAGGCCGACCCAATCACCCAGGGCACGCTACAAAGGTCCTACCAATCTCAATCGATTGACCCTGTGTGCATAAAAGGGTAGCTAACCCGCAACACAGTTGAGCTAACGACAACACGGTCGTGTCCCTCCTATGTGCTTGCAAGACTTATTAACATTTTATTTATGTTCCACTTCTTCTCTTTGTTGCTCTTTTACTTTATTATTACAGTTTACTTTACGTTACGATAATAACATACCACGTAAAGTCACATATTATAAGTAATAATAATAATAGCAATAACTATAATATGGAACAATCATAGTAGTCATATCATGCATGAAACATTATCATTAATAGGCCCTTAGTCAACCTCGGTCAAACCCTAAAGCACAGACTCCCAGAAAATTTTCTAAAAATTTCTAAGTGTCTGGACGTAAGAGCCCTGTTTGGCGTATAAGCCCTGTTCAGGCTTTTCACCACTATGTAGGCTCACCAGCCTATACTTAGAAACTTTTTCACCTTAGGCGTATGAGCTATTCAGGCGTATGAGCACTGTTTAGGCTCATTACCATGTACTTAGAAAAATCTCAGGCGTATGAGTACTATTCAGGCATATTACCCTATACTTAGTTTTCTAAGTCATTATTTTAGGCACAAGAGTACTGTTTAGACTCATTACCCTACACTTAGGCTTTTAAGCCTATTTTTCAGGCGTAAGAGCCCTGTTTGGGCATATCACCTTACACTTAACTTTTTCTAAGTCATTTTCAAGCACATGAGCACTGTTGAGGCTTATGAGCCTTAGGGGTATTAGGTACTGTTTAGACATATGAGAACTATTTGGACTCATGACCCTACTTAGAACATTTCTAAGGCAATCCTGGGTGTAAGAGGCTACTGTGTAGGCTCATCAACCTTCTGTCCAGCTTATTACTATGATATTTCCAAACCCAAACATCAGGCCTAAATGTTCTAAGCTTTCTAAGCATGAACTACACATAACCATCTAATAAACATCATCAAACATGCCAAAACACATACGGGTATCAATAGATAAACATGGTAAAAATCGTTTAATACATTTTAAGCCCCAAAAGAGTTTAAAACAAGTAAAAACCAGTGTCTAGAACTCACCTTAGCAGTCTCTCGGGTATGACTTCTTCAAAAACCCGTTTGCTACAAATTCAACACATATAAAACCCAGTAAACACACCCGAACACACAAACACACACATAAGAACACATAACCAAGGCTAATTTAGCCAAGAACAACTTAAAAACACTAATCTTTACCTTAAATCCAAATTTTTCTTGTTGTTCTTCAATGTCCGAGAGCTTCTGCTTCTCTCTCTCTAAAATCCGAATGAGAGTGTTTTGACAGGCCAAAATGGGCGGCCATACCCCTTTATTCACCAACTTTTATTTTCTTTGTCCTTTTGACACTTTTTACCCCTCAACTTTGGGGTTGACTTTCATTTCTCCCTTTTTCTTTCTCTTTTATTCTTTTGTTTCTTTAAAAGAAAATACGGGTGTTACAAGTCCACCCCCTTATATAGGTTTCATCCCCGAAACCTGTTATTCTTCAAACAGATGAGGATAATGCTGCCTCATCTCTTCCTCAGTCTCCCATGTGGATTCGGATCCCTTTCTGTGCTTCCACTGTACACGCACAAGAGGAACCACTTTATTCCTTAACTTCTTTTCTTTACGATCGATGATTGCCACTGGTTGCTCAACGTAATTGAGCCGTTCGTCTACTTTAATATCCTCCAGTGGAACAATCATATTTTCATCAGCTAAGCACTTTCTCAGATGAGATACATGGAATGTGAGATGAATTCCACTTAACTCATCTGGCAATTCAAGTCGATAGGCTACCTCTCCTACTCGTGCGATGATTAGGAAAGGGCCTATGTATCTTGGGCTTAACTTACCTCGTTTCCTGAATCGGATAATTCCTTTCCAAGGTGAGACCTTCAACATCACTCGGTCTCCAACCTTGAACTCTATTGGTCTTCGCCTCTTGTCAGCATACGACTTTTGTCTATCTTTCGCCGCCTTTATGAAGGCTTTGATCTTTTCCAACTTCTCAGTCGTAGCTTTGATCACCTCAACACCTCCTAACTCTTTCTGCCCAATGTCTCCCCAACACACGGGCGTCCTACATCTCCTACCATATATCATCTCGTAGGGTGGCATGCCAATACTGGCATGATAACTGTTGTTGTACGAGAATTCTGCTAATGGTAAGTGATCATCTCAACTTCCTCCGAAATCGATCACGCATGCTCGAAGCATATCCTCGAGCGTCTGTATCGTCCTCTCAGACTGACCGTCCGTCTGAGGATGATAGGCTGTACTAATGTGTAGCCTCGTCCCCATGGCATCATGGAATCTTCTCCAAAATTACGATGTAAACCGGGTGTCACGATCTGACACGATAGACACCGGAACGCCATGACGAGCTACGATCTCCTTGATGAACAGATCCGCCAATCTTTCGGATGAATACGTCTCGCGGATCGGTAGGAAGTGGGCACTCTTTGTTAGTCGGTCGACAATCACCCAAATAGTATCGCATCCCCTCGATGTGCGAGGTAGCTTAGTAATGAAGTCCATGGTGATATGCTCCCACTTTCATTTGGGTATATCCAACGGTTGGATCTTCCCGTACGGTTTCTGGTGTTCCGCCTTCACGTGGAGACAAGTGAGGCACTTACTCACGTACTCCACTACATCGCGTTTCATACCCGGCCACCAGTAATCTTTCTTCATATCGTGATACATCTTGGTAGCACCGGGATGAATGGAGTATCGAGTCTTATGGGCTTCGTCCATTATCTTCCCACGTAGATCCCCGTATCGAGGAATCCACATCCGCCTGAATCGGGTCTTAACACCAAGAGTGTTCTCGCCCAATTCCGTGACTAGACCTCTCATCCTTTCGGAGTTAAGACGTTCTTCATACAAAGCCTCGTTTTGGAACTCCTTAATCTGTGTCATCACATCGAAGGTCATAATCAGTTGATAAGCCTTCACCCGGATCGGCTCGGGCCTTTCTTTTCGGCTAAGGGCATCTGCCACCACGTTGGCCTTGCCCGGATGGTAATGGATTTCGCAGTCATAGTCCTTTATGAGTTCCAACCATCGCCTCTGCCTCATGTTCAGGTCCTTTTGCTGGAAGAAGTACTTCAAGCTTTTGTGGTCTGTGAAGATGGTGCACTTCGTCCAGTATAGATAGTGCCGCCAAATCTTCAACGCAAAAACCACCGCGGCTAGTTCTAGATCGTGCGTGGGATAGTTGACTTCGTGGGTCTTCAGTTGTCGAGATGCGTAGGCTATTACCCTTCCACGTTGCATCAATACACAACCTAGCCCAGAGTAGGATGCATCCGAATATACCACTAAGTCTTCATTTCCCTCGGGCAATATCAAGACAGGATCTTGTGTTAGTCTCGTCTTCAACTCCTCAAAGGCAGTCTCCTGTTCTCGACCCCACACGAATTTCACGTCCTTGCGGGTCAATTTTGTCAAAGGTGAGGCTATCTTGGAGAAGTCTTGAATAAATCTCCTGTAGTAGCCCGCCAATCCCAAGAAGCTATGAATCTCGGATGGCGTCTTTGGCGACTTCCATTGCATCACAGCCTCAACTTTTGTCGGGTCCACCATGATTCCTTCCGCATTTACTACGTGACCCAGAAATTGCACCTCGCGTAGCCAGAAGGCACACTTGGAGAACTTAGCATACAGTTTCTCCCTTCTCAAAGTTTCTAACACCTCCCGAATGTGACCGGCATGCTCTTCTTCGCTCCTTGAATAAATCAGGATATCATCGATGAACACAATCACTGATTTATCTAACATTGGCCGACACACTCGGTTCATCAAATCCATAAAAGCATTGGTGCGTTAGTTAGACCAAATGACATAACGAGAAACTCATAGTGTCCATAACGCGTACGAAAAGCTGTTTTAGGAATGTCCTGCTCCCTCACTTTCAATTGACGGTAGCCAGATCGAAGATCTATCCTCGAGAACCAACTAGCACCCTGGAGCTGATCGAACAAGTCATCAATCCTCGGTAACGGATACCGATACTTTATCGTCAATTTGTTCAACTCACGGTAGTCGATACACATTCTCATGCTACCTTCCTTCTTTTTCACGAATAAGACCGGAGCACCCCAAGGAGAGATACTCGGTCTGATGAAACCCTTATCGAGTAATTCTTGTAGTTGCTCCATTAACTCCTTCATCTCAGTCGGAGCTAATCGATACGGTGCCTTGGCGACAGGTTAGGCACCGAGTATCAAGTCAATTTGAAATTCGATTTCGCGATCTGGTGGCACACCTGATAGGTCCTCTGGAAATACATCGGGAAAGTCACGCACCACCGGCACATCGGACAATTGGTGTGTCGGCGTGTCCACATCTTTCACGTAGGCCAAATAAGCGCTACATCCACGCCTCATGCACTTTCCTGCCACCGCCATCGAAATCACTTTCGGAATCGTCGTAACCCGATCGCCATATATTGTCACCGGACTTCCGTCAGGCGCTGTTAGTCTAATCATCTTCTTACGACACATAATATTCGCTTCATAGGTTGCTAACCAATCCATCCCTAGTACTACATCAAATCCACCTAGGGGCATCACATGTAATTTAGAAACAAACCTATGACCTTCTAATTCTATGGCACAATCTTCTATTACATCAGTAACTCTGGTGGACTTACCGATAGCAGTTTCTACATCAAAAGGCTCGCTAATACCCCTACTGCTAACTGACAACTTAACACAAAAGGTAGTAGAAATAAAACTCCTACTAGCACCGGAATCAAATAATACAGATGCACAAGTTTGATTAACTAGAAACATACCTGACACGACATCGGGATCCACCCTGGCTTCTTCCCGGGTCATGGTGTAAGCTCTAGCACTTGCCCTCGGCCCTCCTTCTTACGGCTTCTTATTCCCCGCTCCAGAGCTCTCCGCCCTAGGCTTCTTACAGTCTCTAGCGATATGGCCAGGCTGGCCACACCTGAAGCATACGTTCAGTCCCATCCTACACTCACCAGGATGCTCCCTTCCACATTTGCCACACTTCTTTGATCCCGAGCTGGAAGACACCCTACGATCATCCATCCTCATCCTCTTGTTGTTTGGGGTGAAACCACCACGCCCAAACCTCTTTCCCTTTCAATTCCGGTCATCACCATCGGCTTTCTTCACTTCCACCACCGTCACTTCCCTTTCATTATAGAGCCTCCCAGCCAAATTCACTGCCGGCCTAAAGGTGCTCGGTCTAGCAGCGATCATGTGCCTGTGAATGTCGGCTGGCAGTCCCTGAATATAACGGTTGATCTTTCGAGACACCGGCGTCACCTGATCCGGTACCAGTCTCGCCATCTCATTAAATTTTGTGGTGTACTGTTGATGGGTCATGGTCCCTGCCTCAAGTTGTAGGAACTCCCTCTTAATCCTGTCAAGTTCCCTATGAGGACAGAACTCCTCCATTACTAGTTGCTTCAGTTCCTTCCATCGTATCTTCCCGATGGCTCTAGTACCCTCAGCTTGGACAATATTGTCCCACCAACACAATGTCGAGTCGGCAAAAGAGTGAGTCGCAAATTTCACCTTTTGATCTTCGCGACACTCACTGATCTCTAGCACTACCTCTATTTCCCTCACCCAGCGGTGAGCAGCAGCAGCATCGCCATTACCATCAAAAGTCGGGGGCTTGCACCTTTGGAATGCCCCATAACTGCATCCCTTGGTTGTCACCCCTACTACAACATCCTCCTCCTCATCAGACACTATCGTCTCCGGCTCTGGCCGTCCCTCCTCTCTATTGCTTTCCTTCCCCGTCGACTCCTTCCTGTCCTCTTTCTCTTTTCTTTCCTCGTTCCGCACAGCTCGAATAACATCGGTCACTACAGACGGCATAACTGCCTGCAGGACCTGATGTACCTCATCAGCAATCGCCTCCCTGGCTGAGGCATTCAGGCTCACATTCTCAGTTTCTTCATTCCGGTCAGGAATCTCGGGGTTCACAGGGGTCGTCTTAGGAGCTTTTAGCGCTGCTCCTAGTCGCACGCGGTCGACCTCTGCCCCTAGTAGTCTTAGAAGGTCTCTTCCCAGCCATTTCCTAAGCACTATAAGATTCAAACACTAACACAGTCATTCAAGGTAATGGCTTAGTTTATGTCAAGTATAGTAAGTCCCTAATTACAGTGGCCAGTTGTGATTAGCCACTTACTTTACTTTTCACACCCAAAGCATTTCCTATCCTGACTTCATCAGTATCTAAATCTACTATGATCACATAAGTCAAATAGCACACGCACATAATACCGGTTAACTTTTAAGAAAAGAAATACCTGATGGCACGGAGCTACTAGGGCTGACATCCTTCTTTCTGTCCCATTTTCAGTTTAAGTTTAGGTTTATTTTGAAAATTTACCCGTTTCACTTAAACTATGGCTCTGATACCAACTTGTAAGGCCCCGATCCCGGGCACCTCACAGTTGGTCATTCATTGCATCATAGTTACCTATTAATATTCATTTCATAATTTACACAGCGGAATTTTATGTAATAGAACCATTCATTTACTTTTAACTACTGTTGTTAAGCAATACAATGTTGTTCATGAGTTACAAAAAAGTTGTTCAATTGCATTACAAAACAACAATAGAATCAAAATATGGATGGATGTTAGCCTTTTCTTGCCGAGTAGCTTCTTCCTCGTGTCATCCTCAGTAATATTTACCTGCCAACTGAAAATGTATAAAAGTTAGCGTTGCTGAGTGAGTTCTTGTTTTATACGTAATAAAATACTTTATATGTGTAGTATATGAAAATACTCTTTTCTGTAAAATACAACTCTGTACTGTGTATACGAGCACGCATTAACTGTATAAACAAATATTGTTCGTTCTCTGTACTGTATGCCTTGTCTGTAAACTTTTTAACTTTATGTTCCACTGTCTATGTGGACCAGTGCGCAATGCCCCAACTATGTGCGCGATGGAAAACGGGTGATGGGCAATCTATGTTCCCCGAAGGGTCAACTGTCGAAAGGGTCAACTATGTTCCCCGAAGGGTCAACTGTATCCCTCGAAAGGGTCAACTATGTTCCCCGAAGGGTCAACTGTATCCCTAAAAAAAGCTATGTGTACTGTGTACAAAGCCGACCCAATCACCCAGGGCACGCTACAAAGGTCCTGCCAATCTCAATCGATTGACCCTGTGTGCATAAAAGGGTAGCTAACCCGCAACACAGTTGAGCTAACGACAACACGGTCGTGTCCCTCCTATGTGCTTGCAAGACTTATTAATATTTTATTTATGTTCCACTTCTTCTCTTTGTTGCTCTTTAACTTTATTATTACATTTTACTTTACGTTACGATAATAACATACCACGTAAGGTCACATACTATAAGTAATAATAATAATAGCAATAACTATAATATGGAACAATCATAGTAGTCATATCATGCATGAAACATTATCATTAATAGGCCCTTAGTCAACCTCGGTCAAACCCTAAAGCACAGACTCCCAGAAAATTTTCTAAAAATTTCTAAGTGTCTAGACGTAAGAGCCCTGTTTGGCGTATAAGCCCTGTTCAGGCTTTTCACCACTATGTAGGCTCACCAGCCACACTTAGAAACTTTTTCACCTTAGGCGTATGAGCTATTCAGGCGTATGAGCACTGTTTAGGCTCATTACCCTGTACTTAGAAAAATCTCAGGCGTATGAGTACTATTCAGGCATATTACCCTATACTTAGTTTTCTAAGTCATTATTTTAGGCACAAGAGTACTGTTTAGACTCATTACCCTACACTTAGGCTTTTAAGCCTATTTTTCAGGCGTAAGAGCCCTGTTTGGGCATATCACCTTACACTTAACTTTTTCTAAGTCATTTTCAAGCACATGAGCACTTTTGAGGCTTATGAGCCTTAGGCGTATTAGGTACTGTTTGGGCATATGAGAACTATTTGGACTCATGACCCTACTTAGAACATTTCTAAGGCAATCCTGGGCGTAAGAGGCTACTGTGTAGGCTCATCAACCTTCTGTCCAACTTATTACTATGATATTTCCAAACCCAAACATCAGGCCTAAATGTTGTAAGCTTTCTAAGCATGAACTACACATAACCATCTAATAAACATCATCAAACATGCCAAAACACATACGGGTATCAATAGATAAACATGGTAAAAATCGTTTAGTACATTTTCAGCCCCAAAAGAGTTTAAAACAAGTAAAAACCGGGGTCTAGAACTCACCTTAGCAATCTCTCGGGTATGACTTCTTCAAAAACCCGTTTGCTACAAATTCAACACCTATAAAACCCAGTAAACACACCCGAACACACAAACACACACATAAGAACACATAACCGAGGCTAATTTAGCCAAGAACAACTTAAAAACACTAATCTTTACCTTAAATCCGAATTTTTCTTCTTGTTCTTCAAATGTCCGAGAGCTTCTGCTCTCTCTCTAAAATCCGAATGAGAGTGTTTTGACAGGCCAAAATGGGCGGCCATACCCCTTTATTCACCAACTTTTATTTTCTTTATCCTTTTGGCACTTTTTACCCCTCAACTTTGGGGTTGACTTTCATTTCTCCCTTTTTCTTTCTCTTTTATTCTTTTGTTTCTTTAAAAGAAAATACGGGTGTTACACTTGAACAAGACGATCGATTTCTTGTTTCTGAAAATATGGATATCGGTAGGGCCGTACTACTACCGGGGATTTGTTTGGCAGGAGTTCGATGGCATGATCCTGAGCACGGACAGGTGGCAGGGATTGCGGTGGTTGGAAAACATTGGCAAACTCGGTCAACAAGTGTTAGATATCGGACGGGTAAGGTGTTGCAATCATTGTGTTTGGGCTTTACACTTTTAAGTGATATAATTCGGCAATGGCATCCGCTTGAGCCAACCGACGAAGGCCATTGAATTGGATTTGTTGGTTCGTGATGTTGGAATCCTCTTGCCATATGATATGTTTATCATGTAACTGAAATTCAAAAGTTGAGGCTGCATAGTTTGTAACCACCGGGCCCAGAGTTGCTAGACATGAAATTCCCAAAACCATGTCCCAACCTTGTAATGGAAGGACGTAAAAGTCGACGTAAATGGTAAACCTTTGAATTACAAGTGCTACCTGTTTAGCCATGCCCGAGCACGGTAGTCGCTCACCGCTGCCTACCAACACCGAAAAAGGTGTAATTGAGTCAATTGGTAAATTGAGGAATGTGGCCATCTTAGTTCGAATGAAACAGTGAGTACTACCACCATCCAGCAATACTTGAACCGGTTTTCCTTTTACGGTTCCAGTGAATCGTAATGTGGAAGCGGATGTACCACCAGCCAATGCATTATAAGAGATGCTAGATTGTGTTTGGACTTCCTCCATTTGAATGTTCTCAGTCAAAACCGCATCAGAAATGGGCTCGACCTCGTCATCCGGCCCTGGTCCATCATCAAACAATAATAATTGTGGAGCTGATTTGCACTGATGGGTTGGAGAATATTTTTCACCACACCTGTAACACAGCCCAAGAGCTTTCTTTTGAGCCAATTCCATCGGAGTTACGCGTTTAAAGCTAATGGGTTGATTGGTTCCTTTTTGAGATGGTGTAACGGTGGTGTTGTTACTTGCAATTGAAGCAGACTGATTTTTGGGGGTTGAAAGGATGGGTTTAGAGTTTTGATTAAGTGAGACCCGCCCCAAGCCTTTTTCTAACTGGATCCGGGTTTCGTGTAATTAGGCATAATGCATTGCTTCGTCGAGCGTAGTGGGTTTGTGAATCACCACAGATTGTTTAATGTCTTGGCGAAGGCCTGAGATAAAGCAAGTAACCAAAAACTCTGGTGGGAGGGGCATGGATCTGGTTGAGATTTCCTCAAAACGGTGCCGGTATTCAGCCACTATCGACGTTTGCTGTAACTTGGCTAACACCCCTTCTGGTTCTTCGAGTTCCCGGAGTCGGAAACGCTGTACAATTGCATCGGTAAACAGAGTCCATCCCATAAAGCGGGAGTGGCGGCAAAACCAATCATACCAATCTGCTGTTGCATGATCAAGAGAAAACGTTGTTATTACTTTTCTGGTCACGAGCATCGCGGTCAAGACGCAGCAGTACCCGATTCATTGTCTTTTTCATGTCTTCAATGGATGAATAAATGGAGGTAACATCATCACGTATTGAGGCTTGTTCTTGAACGGATTTTTGATGTGCCTCCTGCAGGATCTTGAGGTTGTCATCTATAACTTTGAAGCTTGTGCCATCAGCCATGATGCTAATGGAGAATGAAAGCACCAATAGTGTGATTAGATAAATGATAATATTAAATAAATTAATTAGACAATTATGATTGATAAGTATATGATATTATTCCAAAAAGAAGATGGGAAACGGAATTACAGAGATTGGATGTGGAGGAGACTACCACATTGGTGAAATAAGTTTATTGCCCCTTTGCTAGACAATCTTAGACTCTTTAAATGGACCAAAATTACCAATATAATTAAGGACATAATCTCCTAATTTAATTGGTATCTTTGACTCTCTCTTATTCTTTTTTGGACCATCCACGCCATTCCTTTTTTCTGGATCGGTCGAGTTGTCAAACACGTTTTCATTCGGCTCCTGTGACATCCTTTTATTTGGGTCAACTTGCTTCACAACATCTTCTGGATTCATTTTCTTTCCAAGAACTGATGGTTCATCAACAATGGTGTTAATGGCTTGCATGTAGTCTGGTAGATTGATTTGGAGCCTTGAGCGCTACTTTAATCAATGTTGAAGTTGTATTATATGTCCTCCGTAGGAGAGGCATAGGAGAGACATAGGTGTTGGAAAGAATCTTTCAATCTTCAAATGGTGATGAAGCATTTGCGAAGAGGGGAAATGATTGGTGAAAAGCTTCCGGCAACCCGCTTGAAAAACTTTTAGGGTTTGGAAACAACAGAACCAGAACTAGAACGCTCTAATACTATATAAAGAAATGTTAGAACGTAATTATTGATTGATCAAGATGTACTTTGTAAGACACAAACGACGATTACTAATATGTTGCTAACCAACAAAACCTATAATAAAACAAAGAATGGTATAGCAATAAATAGACGAGGTTAGTAGTTTGAATTTGTATTTGAAAATTTCATGTATTATTCTTAGTTAATATATGAAACCCAACAAGTGGAACATGTTTAAGCAGGAGGTTACTTGGGATAGAGATTTTGCAACAATTTGATTAAGAGAAGCTCATGAATGCGAAAGCGACAGAGGAGCTCATGAATGTGATGTGATGTCGTCAGTCCCTTAGGTGGGTTGTCGGTATACCGAGTAATACACCATGGTTTTATTATTTTTTAGAGTAAATTGTCATTTTCGTCCCTGTGTTTTGGTGAAAATTGCTACTTTCATCCAATAGTTTATTTTTTCGTATCTGGGTCCCTGTGGTTTACAAATCTTGTCATATTCATCCAGTTCGTTAACTCCATCCAACATTCTCCGTTAAATGAAGGGTATATTGGTCATTTTACATATATGTTTTATTTTTTCTATTTTTTTAAACCCCATTTAATATATCCCCTTTAAACAAATTGCTATTTTAGTCCTTGTGGTTTGGACATGTTTGTCAATTCAGTCCAAAAATCTCACCACCTTGGCATAAAACACCATATCACCACCACCCGTGATGGAACCACCATGTAGACGTATGGTACAAATAACCCATACAAGACCGAGTACCAGAACCCGAAAGCCCGGCCCATGCGGGTGGAACGGGTAAGCCAGCAGGACACGTGCCCCGCATTTAATTACATCGGAATCACCCCAATCATAACCGATAATTCAGTAACGGTCGGAGAACATAAAAGGTAATGGATTTGCCGGGGAATAATCCCTGTAAATCAGCACATGATTACAGCAGGCAAACACTATAAATACCAGGTAAAGAGGATCGAGATCCTCACAAAAGAATACACACAAAAGCTCCTTCTTAATTCTCCCTATCACATATTTCCATTCAACCAATACTTACTCACGCCGGAGGGTCGTTCCAGGGATATTTCCCCCTGGAACGCCTTAACTGGTGTTGTTTTCATGGTGCGTAGGTGTGAAGCTTCAGAGAGCATCGGTGGATCGAAGTTCAACAAGACCGGAACCATCCAGAGTTGGACCTCGTATTTACACACCACACCACCACCACGCCGCAAAACCACCACCACTCCATCAGAACCACAAAATCATCACCACCACCCTATCATAAAACCACCAACACCACACCAGACGGGCACCACCACCACACATTAGATCTCCACCACCACACATTAGATCTTCACCATCACACACTAGATCACCACCATCATGTGGACCCTAGAAACCAACCGTTAATCTCAAACTTATAACAAACCCCTTCGAAAACGTATATGAAACCCTTGAAAACGAGTATTGTAGAGGTATTAGTAAGGTTTGATATGCATTTCGAAGTGGTATGTTACAAGTCCAATATTGATTGTCGATTTTTAGGATTTACATGGTAGCGGCGATCCGATGTGCGTGGTGGTGGTGGGCGCTCTGGTGTGGTGTTGGTGGCTTTGTGATGGGGTGGTGGCGGTAGTTCGGTGGTTCTTGTGACGGGTAGTGGTGTGGTGGTTATTTTTGGACTAAATTAGCAAATACGCTCAAACCACAGGGACTAAAATAGCAATGTATTTAAAGAGTATATATTAAATCAGGTTTAAAAAATAAAAATAAAAACATATATGTAAAATGACCAATATACCCCTACATTTAACGGAAATTTTGGATGGAGTTAACGAACTGGATGAATATGACAAGATTTGTAAACCACAGGGACCCAGATGCGAAAAAACAAACTATTGGATTAAAGTGACAATTTTCACCAATCCGTAGGGACGAAAATGGCAATTTACTCTATTTTTATTGTTATTTAACTAGAAACAATATAATAGTTATTTTACACAAAGCTTATAACACAAATCAGTTTTACATCCTAAATATTTTAGAGAATACAAACAAACAAACCCAGTATATCACACTCAAGAGCAGAGTCTGTGGGGTAGATAGTGGCAAGTCTTTCCTCTATCTAGGTAGGTAGAGAGACCGCTTCCAAAGAGACCCCCGAATCCCACTCAAGAGCAGGGTCTGGGGGGGTAGATAATGACAAGTCTTTCCTCTATTTTAGAGAATAAAAACCATAAAAAAATTCAACTTTTATCAAAAAAAACCCAATGTGCAACCTGTACCGATTAACTTTAGAAAATATAAACATCAAATACTTCATCTTACCTAGCGTGTGGAATCACTCATGTGCAACATAAATTTGCCTTCTAAAAAACTCATTCCATATCTTTATCTATATAATTACGTTAAAAATTGCTAATTTTTCTTTCTTTTTCAATTAAATAATATTTTTATATCTGTATCATTACTTCTTTTTACTCATCCACTTACAACCATTTAAAATATATTAAAATTAAGAAAAGTTTAAATACAAAGGGAACATTATGTAAAAAGTGTGAGAAGCAATCAGTTAGTGACACGTGTCATATTTTTAAAAATGGAAGGAGGGGTATTTTAGGAAGTCTAATTTATTAAGATGAAGGTATGGGATATATCGACTTCTTATGTACGATTGAGGTTTTCAACAGAATTTTCAATTTATCGTTGAAGGTTCAAACGTACGAAGTTTCAGCTTACATCAATTTCAATCGTTGAAGATTCAAACAATCGAATTATCTGTTGAAGATTGCTTTACATCAATTACTTCACCGATGTCGACGACTGATCATCAGTTTGGTACGTATGCGGACGATTATATACTGTAATTGAAATAGTATGTTAATTTTCGCACCGTAATTTTGTTGTTTTGATCATCGTTGTGTCTATACTGTATGATTTCTGTTAATTTTGTTAGTGATTGACATCATAATTGTGCCATAGGTATCATCATTGTGTCTTTCTGTTCGTCATTGTGTCTTTTGTATCATCATTGTGTCTGAATAAAATAGTTATTGTGTCTATACTGTTAGATATCTCTAGACATTATCAATTTGTTGTTGAACATATTTTATAAATATTAGGTGAGTTATATGATACTATTTATTCCGATTGTGTCATTTATATTGTGTTTTTATATGATATCAACTGATCTAAAAATAGTTATTATGTCTATACTGTTAGATATTGTGTCATTTATATTGTGTCATGTATATCATTGTGTCATATATATCATTGTGTCATAAAATTCATTGTGTCATAAGATTCATTGTGTCATATATATCATTGTTTGTTATTGTGTCTTTTATATCGTCATTGTGTCTGAATAAAACAGTTATTGTGTCTATGCTGATCTCATTGTGTCTTTTTATTGTGTCTTTTTTCCATTGTGTTATTACTTACATTATTCATTGTGTCATGTATATCATTGTGTCATATATATCATTGTGTCATAAGACTCATTGTGTCATATATATCATTGTTCGTTATTGTGTCTTTTGTATCGTCATTGTGTCTGAATAAAACAGTTATTGTGTCTATACTGTTAGATTACTCTGGACATTATCAATTTGTTATTGAACATATTTTATAAATATTAGGTGAGTTATATGATACTATTTATACTGATTGTATCTGAATAAAACAGTTATTGTGTCTATACTGATCTTATTGTGTCTTTTATGCTGTTGTGTCTTTTTTATGACATGCTGTTTTTATTCATATAGATGCTGAAAATTACAAAGATGTTGGGCCGAAAAGAATGAAGTCAGCTCGTGAGTTAGCCATCGAACAAGCAGGAAAGAAGTTGAGAAATTGTGGGTTTTGCAAACAACCTGGTCACATTATACGCAATTGCAGTTTATATCTTCAAAGCATTAAGGATAAACAAGTTTCAAACAGCTCAACAGTTGATTCTATGTGTGAATCCAAGGATCGCAATTCAGGAATTATCAGTATTAAAATAAATCAATTTAATAATCGCGGAATTATCATTAATTGACGTTTAATTGTTTGAATGATTAATTATGAACACAACCACAGAAACACAGTAAACACGAAATCAATAATAATTCAAATGTATTTCATTAACTATAATGTAATGATTACAAAAGAATAATAATGAATACTATAAACAATCGAATACAGTGTATCAAATAATGTTGATGTTGATGCGACGGCGATTAGGGTTGCACAATGGTGTAACTTGACAGCCGTAATATTGATTGATTGTGTTCTCCGAGATGTGAAACCTAGGACTCATATTTATAGATGATTTGAGTCGGCTAAGGAAACACCGGATCTCTCGGGATTTGTTGTTGATCTTGTTGACTTGTTTGACTTCTTGGAATTGATAATCACACAAGTATAATGGTCTTCCGCAGGAGTCTTGCCTTCCGCAGATCTTCTGTTCTTCCGTAGATGATTTGCTTTTCCGTAGGAATGTTGTTCTTCCGTAGATAATCCTCCTTCCGTAGGAGTCTTCACTTCATGGAACTTGATCATCCGTAGGAACTTACACTTGGTCATTTGGTCTTGTATGAAACATATCTACGGATTAACAAAATTGTTCATCCGTAGATGTTTCCTACACTTGGTCAGTTTTATCAAATCCATCCCTAGAATATTGTTTCTCCTGTCAAAGCACAAATCAACACACATACATATATGGGGTTAACCTATAGATTCAAATCACATATATATATATTTTGACTGTTACAAATGTTAATTACAAGACTTGATTTTCAAGTACTAAGCCTATACAAAATTGATCTAGTCCTATACAATCTAGACCTAACAATACTCCCCCTTAGGCTTAGCTCCTTGTAATCAGTCCATCAAAACTGCTAGCTCCTTGACTCTAGCTATCATCTTATTGTAGAAGTAAGATACAGCAGTTTTCTGATCATCATATTTGTACTTTATCTGCATCCTGCTGATCTTCTTCAGTGTGTCATAACTCAGTCCTAAGACATCTTCTTCCGTAGTGAGTGTTTTCACTACACTATCATTATGAACAATCTCTAACTCATCTTCTTCAGATATCCTGAGCTCAGACACATCATCTATGTTTGTTCCTTTCAGTAACCCAGCCTCATGTTTTCTTCTCTTGTGTGCCTTTGCATGCAATTTATCTATCACTTGAATTATATGCACATACAAGCAGAGGTCATTCTGGGCTTTTTCATCTGTTAGCTTTGGGAAGAATTTATCATGTAGGTATGATGTGTAGCTTGGATGCAGCATTTTTAGTTCCATTGGATCAAAAATTCTTATCCTGTCACCCTTCTTCCCATCTACATTTCTCAGCAGCACCATCTCTTTGTTCTTTTCAATGTATCCCCATTCCGAGATAGGACAAGTGAATTGGTTTCCTGAGATGCTTTTGATGGTGTGTGAGCTTCTGGTACATCCCACTCTTCTTAGCAGTTCATCATCTACAAGGGATGAGACTTCAGCTGTCTTTCTTTTCTGATTTTGCTTCATTCTGTTGTGCTCCTTATCATTTCTCTTTGCTTGCATGAGCACATCATCAGAAAAGCTTGTCTTCATGCCATTCACAGCTGCAAAGAAGTCTCTCCCCCTGAGATGGATTGGAAAGTTGAACATTGGGATGCTCTGAAGATCCCTGATGTCTTGCTCTGGGAGGCTGAGCAGGGCTTCTACATCATGGAAATATTCAATCCTTCCAGATGTTCTCTTGATTATTGCACAATCCCAGTCTGGATCAAATTTCCAGGCCATAATCCTGTTTTCTTCCACAGAACTAGGAGTTGTGATATGATCATACAGCTGTACAAGAGTTGATTTCTTCTCTGTAATCTCTCGTACAGTTGTACCCAGAGGCCATACCTTTCCGGGTATCAATGCCCTTGGCTCTCTGATAAGTGTTTCTTTTTCCTTGTGCTGATCCTTTGGGTCAACTGTTATTGGATCAGCAACAAGTTTACTTGATTGTTCTTTTGGATGTGGAGCAGTGGTTCTGAATTTTACACCAGTTTCCAGCTCCACCTTCATCACGTGCTCCATCATCCTCCGCAGTTCTCCAGTTGTTCTGCCTTTGAGCTCATGCGGTTTGTAATTGTGCCCCTGTAACCAGCAGGTCATATTGTACTTTGAAAGTTTTGCTGTGTCACAGTGGCCCAAATCTTTCCTTATCTTCTCCACAGACTGGAATGTTGTAAATGCTTCATAATCACAGTCTGGGATTATGAATCTTGCAATCTCAAATTCTTTCAGCGCTTTGGTCATCTCTGAAGTGTTCATCCTCTCAACCATGTCATACGGAAAACCATGGTTGATGAGGGTCATAAACATGCTGGAGTCAGGCCTCTCTTCCAAGATATCAGCAGTTGTTAGAAGGTCATCGGCCTTTCCACCCTTATCAGCAGTGGGAGACTCCATCCTCGTTAATTCCTCCCACTCTTTGTCACTTTCTTCTTCTTCTTCGGAAGATACCTTCACAGCAGACACTTCTACTGAAGGTGTAGGATCAGGAGATGGAATTTTTGATTTCTTTGGGGAGCTTTCTTCTTCTGGTTTCTTTTGTGTGGCTCCAAAATATTTTCTTTTTCGGGTGTAGGATATCAGCGGCTTAGTAGCTCTACCCGATTGTTTTTCTGGTTCAGCACTTGAATCCACTTTTGTTTTCAAATCAGAGAGCTTTCTTTTCAGGCTCTCTATTTCCAGATCCTTTTGTTTTATTAGCTCGGCCTTTTCATTTTGCTCTAGTTTCAAAGTTGCCTCCAGCTCCCGCTTTGTTTTGAACAATGCATCAATAATTTCATTGTTGCATTGGGCATCTTCTCTCATCCTTTTCAAACTGGCATCCTTCTTTGTTAGTTCTTCATCCTTTTCTTGGATGACTCCGTACAGCTCCACAATTCTTTGTTTTCTCTTGTTGGATTTAAGCACCAACTTGTTGTATTTTGCAACCAGAAAGCTCTTGCTCACAGGGATGTCGCTGTCACTTAAGTCATCTTCATTGTAAGCAGTGACATCCTGAGCAGAAGCTTGAGTCTCCCCGGGTTCATCAGCAGGTATTGGCTCGGTATGAGCTGATGAAGGTTGTTCATCTGTGTGAGTTGGAGAGAAAGGAACAGTGCTGGCTTCAGATAGTAATTCGGTGTCTCCTGAGTGTACAGAGTGTACAGACTCAGTCACCTCAAGTGGTTCAGTCTCAGCACTTTCCGGTGATTGGGGTTTTGGGGATTCTGGTGGTGGTTGTATGGGTGATTGGATTTGGAGTGGAGAGAATGGTTGAGTGTGATGAGATGAAGATGATGATATCAGAACAGGTGATTGGTGTGGTTGAATTGGGGAGATTGGTTGGGTGTTTAGGCTTGATGGTGATTGTGGTTGTTGAGGTGATTGGCTTGATGATGCATGTTGTAGTGGTGGTGTTTGGATTGGTGATTGTTGTTGGTGTTGTGGTGTTTGGTGTGGTGAGTGAGAAGATTGAGCAGAATCAGCAGATGATTCAGCTTCATCTTCCCACGCCAACTCTTGTGGCAGATCAGCATGTGGATCAATAACATGAGCAAACATAGGCATGTCAGGACCCTCATACTTTCCACTAAGTTTATTCAGCACCGATTTGTTCAGGTGAGCTTGAACAAACACTTCTCCAACCCTGTTCAAGCTTGGGAGCTCTGAGTTAATCACCAATTGCAGGAATCTGGGGAACATGTACATCTTCTCATTCTTTTGTAATTTGACTTGCTCGCACAAACAATTGAAGATGTATCTTGCATAATTGTAGATTCTTCCCTCGAACACCCCAATAATTCCTGATGAGATGTGTCGAGAAAATCTGTCTAATCCCGACTTTCGGTTCGACATGCACTTCAGGTAGGTGTGACATAAGAACCTGTACGGTTTGCACAGCCTACCCTTCTTGATTTCTCCTTTCTCATAATCACCATCGTACCCCATGAGATTGAATACCTTTTCTATGTATTCATTCTCGAAAACGTCCGGGTGTCCTATCTCTCTATCTCCGAGTTCCAAACATCTTCGTAAGGTGCTTTCATTCACTCGAAGACGCTGACCCAGAACTTCAGCCACTATGACCTCCTCATCGTTTTGTTCTTCCACTCGAGCTGAATTCCAAAATCCGATTATGTGCGACTGATGGATCACAGGCTCAGCCGTCAAGGCGTAGAAGAGCCTGGATCGTCGGAGATATCTGATGATATCTCGACATCCTTCCGCTGCTGGATCATCAGCGTTCAAGTATGCGCACACATTATGCTCCTTAGCAAATCTATTTGCCATCTGCAAAGAAAATCAAGTTAGAAACCACGCAGTTGAATCGTTGAATGACAATAATCGATTAACCAGTTCCGTATCGATGTTTAAGAAATGATTTACCTTTGCAGTAACTGTAATCGGTTACTGGATAATGTTGATATTTTGAAATTTTGAAAAGGGGGAAAAAGTGCGATTTTCTAGGTTAATCTGAAAAAGTGCTCTGTAAAAGTGAAATGAATTTTAAGAGTCAGACACCTTATTTGTAGTCCAACAAATTAACTTCTTTTATTAATTATGTTGGGCTCACATTATGTTGAGCCCACTTTCATTTATTCCTATGTTGGACCCACTTCCATTTATTCCTTTTCATATCCCAAGTTTTTAGAATGCATTATCTCTTCCGCAGAACATCTGCGGAACCTTGCCATCTGCGGATGTCAACATCTGCGGAACCTTAACTTCTGCGGAACTTTACATTGTAAGTTCAAATAATGCATTTGTTTTGTTTTGCTTGTTTTGCTGCTGAATCAGAGATCACATAATACTTCTACGGATGAGCGGTATTACTGTGACTTCTGCGGATGCAGAAATTTCACTGTTACTTCTACGGATGAGAAGTATTACTGAAACTTCTGCGGATGCAGAAATTTCACTATTACTTCTACGGATGAGAAGTATTACTGAAACTTCTGCGGAGCTTAAAGTTTAGAAAACTTTAAATGTATGATATCTACTTAGTAGACTCAATTGTTGATGTTGGACATTGTTGACTTCATTTGCATGGCAATGTAGTACAAGAAAGCAAGTGTCCTGTATCCTGCATTCAAGTTAGTGCTCAAGATCCAATTCCTTCAAGATAATTCAGATCAATTATCAGCTTTTATTGTTTGTTTTTCATGCATGAACTACTCCCCCTAAATTTGTGATTAATGTGAAACTATTGCATTCATCATAAATTTAAGTTGTGAACAGGCATGACAGGCTTATGACATTCTAAATGAGAGGAATTCTGTTGAAATAACAAGTAAGCATCTGTGAAACAGGTACATGCATGCATATATATATAGAGGGATCATACTATAAATTGGCTTCTGCTGATGTTGTTAGTTGATTCAACACATATCTGATTGCAAGTATATAAATCCACTTAAATTCAAACATGAGTGTTGTATCAACTAGGCATGCAATTTATCATGTTGTGAAGTTTGTTAATCAGTAGCAATCATGAGTCCCACATTCAATTATCGTTAGAGAATGTCTTCCGTAGATGTGGCAAATCACTACATTCCACACTCAATGACTATGTACATTAAGTTATAAGTTCTATCTTGAGACAATGTTCAGTCTCATGAATGCTTTGATGCGATAGCTCTTGAGCTTGATGTTCAATGGATCACAAGTGATTCCTTTTTAGAGCTGAAATATGATCTTCATAGTCACCAGGTCTTTACTTTCGTAAAACAGAGGTGAACTTTAACCCAGGTCTTTGTTAACACAAAACAGAGGGAGAATGAAGATCACACTTGTTAATCACATTCCCAGGTCTTTGTTCACACAAAACAGAGGGAATATGACTTTGCAAAGATAGAATATTATAAAGTATTTTACATAGTGTGCTTGTGTAAGTGATTTGAGCACAGCAGGAGAGAACATACCTTCATGATTCTCAAATGGAATCCTCACAGACAGTTACCTCATGTTTTTAGTTTGGCATGCTCTTAGCTTTGTTTCCACTCAAGTTGAACCTACTCACATATCAGTATGATATAAGTCAGATTGAGTGTTTGTTTAATAGCCAAGTATAGTCTACTATCATTTCCCATATATAATGCATGTATAGATGTTCTAACAGACACTTAAGTTATCCTCAACGATTACTCTTCACAAAGTCAATCATATGCTTTTGTTGATTTATTCTAAGTTAATCATTCCTAAAGATTCTATCAGAAAATTGAATCTAACAGAATCAAACGCTTTAGTAAACAAATCAGCAAGCTGATTGGTTGTGTCTACTTTGACTAACTTGATTAGACCCTTTTCAGAGCAATCTCTCAGAAAATGGTATCTGATTTCTATATGTTTTGTTTTGCTATGTTGGACTGGGTTAGCAGTTATAAACATAGCAGCTGAATTATCAATATGAATTGGTGTATGAAGGAAATTGTAACCATAATCAAGTAATTGGTTTTGCAACCAAAGTACTTGAGAGCAACCTGCTGAAGCAGCTATGTACTCTGCTTCAGCCGTGGATACAGATACATTTGTTTGCTTCTTGCACTGCCATGAAACAAGTCTTGGTCCTAAGAATTGACATCCACCAGTTGTGGATTTTCTGTTGTTGTTGCACCCTCCATAGTCACTATCTGAGTATGAGTAGAGGCTAAAGTCTCCATCTTTGGGATACCAAAGTCCCAAAGCAGGTTTGCCTTTCAGATATCTGAAAATTCTCTTTACAGCATTCAAATGTGACTCCTTTGGGTCTGATTGATACCTGGCACAAACACAAACAGCAAACATTATGTCAGGTCTACTGGCAGTTAGATACATTAAAGAACCGATCATAGATCTGTACAATCTTTGATCTACGGATTTGCCAGCAGGGTCAGGCACAATCTTGTCTATTGTTGATGCTGGTGTCTTGCAGGAAGTGGAATCAGCAAGATTGTACTTCTTCAAAATTTGATGAATGTACTTCTCTTGATTAATGAAAATGCCATCTGGTTTCTGATGAACTTGTAAGCCAAGGAAGAAAGTCAATTCTCCCATGGAGCTCATCTGAAATTCAGATTTCATTAAGTCTTCAAAGCTTTGACACAGCTTCTTATTGGTGGATCCAAATATGATGTCATCAACATATATTTGAACAACCAAAAGATCTTGATGTTCTTGTTTGAGGAAGAGTGTCTGATCAATAGTTCCTCTCTTGTACCCATTCTTCAGCAGGAAGGATGATAGTGTATCATACCACTTTCTGGGTGCTTGATGAAGACCATACAAGGCTTTGTCAAGCTTGTATACTCTATGTGGATAATCAGGGTCTTCAAAACCAGGGGGTTGTGCCACATAGACTTCTTCATCAATTTTCCCATAAAGGAAAGCACACTTGACATCCATCTGATAGACTGTGAACTTCTTGAATGCTGCATAAGCTAGGAAGACTCGTATAGCTTCAATCCTTGCAACTGGGGCAAAGACTTCATCATAGTCTATTCCTTCTTCCTGAGTGTATCCCTGTGCAATGAGTCTGGCCTTGTTTCTTACTATGATACCTCTGTCATCCAGCTTGTTCTTGAAAAGCCATCTTGTGCCAATTGGATGTTGACCTGAAGGCAGATCTACAAGAGTCCACACTTTCTGCTTTCTGAATTGTTGTAACTCTTCTTGCATAGCCTCAATCCAGCTGTTGTCTTTCAGTGCAGCTGTGATGTTTGCAGGGACTGTTTGAGATAAAAAGCAGGTGAACAAACAAATGTTTGCCACACCTCCTTTGCTCCTTGTGGTTCTGGCATGCAGGTCCCCAATGATGTTGTCTGTTGGATGAGATTTGTGTACTCTGCTTGTTGAAACAGCATCAACTTGAACTGTGGAGTCTAAGTTTGAGAAGCCCATTGAAGCAGATGGTGTTAGCTGAGAAGTTGAGTCGATGAAATAATCAAAAGACTCATGGTCATTAGGATCAGCTGGTGTTTGATTGGCTGCTTTGTCTTCTTCCGCAGGAAGTTCTACGGAAGCAGTATTTTGTTCTTCCGCAGGAAGTTCTACGGAAGCAGTATTTTGTTCTTCCGCAGGAAGTTCTACGGAAGCAGTATTTTGTTCTTCCGCAGGAAGTTCTACGGAAGCAGTATTTGGTACTTCCGTAGGAGTTACATCATCCACGGATGAACAATGTTGGTCAGCTGGTAATGGTGGTTGGATGACTGCCTCCTCTTCATTTCTAGCATCAGTAGTAACATCTACGGATGAGGGAACATCTGCTGATGAATTTACATGTGCTGGGGATGAAGAGTTAGCTTCTCCAGAAATAGCTTCATGCTGCTGACTTGATCTTTGCTGTGGTTCAGGTGGCACACGTGCTCTTGGTGGATCAGCTGTTAAAGGCACTTCATTCACACTTGGTGGCACAAAAGGATAACATGTATCCGCAGCACCTGCATTGATCAAATAACCAGTGTTAAATGATTCTGTTAATGCATCTATATCAAATAACCAAGATGATCCTTTTACATTGGTAGTAAACATGGATTCATCAAAAGAAACATTGGGAGTTTCTTCAACTATGTTATGTTCTGGAATGTACACCCTGTATGATTTAGAAGTGGATGAATATCCAACAAAGAAACCATCATAGGCTTTTTCAGAAAATTTTCCCAATTGCTCTTTAGTATTTAAAACAGACACATGACACCCAAAAGCTCTAAGATATCCTATAAAAGGTTTTCTTTTAAATAAGAGTTCGTAAGGTGTTTTATTATGTTCTTTGACTATCAAAGTTCTGTTTTGAACGTTGCAAGCTGTATTCACAGCTTCTGCCCAGAATGTAATGGGCAGCTGAGAATCAGCTAGCATTGTTCTGGCTGCTTCTATCAGTGTTCTATTTCGCCTTTCAGCCACTCCATTTTGTTGTGGAGTTCTTGGGGCACTGAATTGTCTAGCTATTCCTTTAGTCCTGCAAAAAGAATCCAAATCAGCATTAACAAATTCAGTTCCATTGTCACTCCTAAAAATTTTAACTTTTAAATCAAGTTGATTCTCAATCTTGATTACAAAGTCCATTAATGTTTCAGATGTTTCACTTTTATGTTTTAAGAAAAAGACCCATGTAAATCTAGTGAAATCATCAACTATCACCAAACAATATTGTCTTTTTCCAATGCTCAGCACATTGGTTGGACCAAAGAGATCCATGTGAAGCAATTTGAGTGGTGTAGTGTTTGTGTTGATTGTTTTGGATTTGTGAGACACTCTGTGTTGTTTTCCTTTATAACATGAAGAGCAGTGATTAGAACAATGAAATTCTTTCTTTGGTAATCCAATGACTAAGTCATTTTTCACCAATTTATTCATGTTCTTCATGTTGGAATGGACAAGCCTTCTATGCCACAATTGAGATTCATCTTTGGAAGATTTGGACAGCAGGCATGTCTCATGATTTGTGAGTGTTGTGTTGTTCATATTCAATATATATGTGTTGCCTTTTCTTGATGCTTTAAGAAGTATCCAGTCTTCTGGAACTGTAAAACCGGGCTTAAGAATGTAACAGTTAGTGTTATCAAATAGTGTTAAATAATTTTGATCACAAATTTGGGAAACACTAAGTAAATTATACTGCAAATTTTCACAGTAATTTACTTTTTCAAATGTTAAAACACCATTAGTTACCATTCCT
This sequence comes from Flaveria linearis, assembly GCA_024085815.1. Lineage (NCBI taxonomy): Eukaryota > Viridiplantae > Streptophyta > Magnoliopsida > Asterales > Asteraceae > Flaveria > Flaveria linearis. The sequence continues at coordinate 61,406,344 of CM044004.1, read as the reverse complement.
TCACCAACAATTTTACCTCCCTTCTTATCCCCACCAAATGCCACATAAGAGGCATGTTTATGTTTGAAGTCATGGAGAAGTGCACAGTTGCCTGTCATATGTCTGGAACAACCACTGTCAACATACCACTTGTTGTCAGCTCTCCATAATTGTTCCTGCACACAAAAAGAAAAACTAATTAGAATTGACAACCCAAGGCTTAATTGTCTTGGATTTGCCAGTTGTGTCAACAATAGTTACTCCTTCATGAATTAATCGTGAAGTTTCAGTATTAGTTGTTTCTTTTTGATTGATGTTTGTGAGGATGATTCTGTTGAAGATGATTCGGGTTTCTGAGTGTCTTCATGCTTATCCGAGTCTTTCTTCAACTTAGCTTGTTTTGGTTGGTATCTTAACTTTGAAGAAGATCCTGTAGTCTTGAAGGTTTCTTTATCTTTCTGTTTTGATTGGGACACAGGAGTTCCTTTATCAAAGTTGTCAAAGAAAGCATCAACAGCTTCCGGTTGTTTATCAGACAAATCCACCTTTTTATGAGGTGTCTTAGCCTGTGTTGGCATTTTCTTCTTCACAGTCTTGTCAGCAACAGATGATCTTTTCTTTGAATTTTGTTTTTCCTTCTCAGGCTTTGTCTCTTTGTCACTATCTGAGTCTGATGATGCACCTTGTGATTTCTTGTTGCTCTTTTTCTTGTTCTTCTTATTAAAATAACATTCCTGAGTGGAATGGTTATTTTTGTCACATATGGCACAATGTTTGTTGAAGAAGCAGTCATCAGTCATGTGATTGTTCATGTTGCAAATGGAACAGTAACTACTGAAGTAGCATTCATCAGTGCTGTGATTCTTCATATCACACCATTTGCAATATTTCTCAGAATTTTCTTCTTCAGCCTTCTTTTTGGTCTTTTTCTGACTAGCTGAGCCATCAGTTGATTTCTTCTTGGGTTCATCAGCTGTTAATTCTTCGTGTTTATTTGTGGATGGCTTCTGTTGTTTGACATTTAGCTTTTTGTGAGCATGTTTGATGTTTTCCCTTTTTATCTCATCCACAGTATCAGTATCTTTCTTCCGTTGTTTTTCTGCGGAATCATTAGTCTTTGTCTTCCGCAGATGATCTACGGACTTGGCAGTTTTTGCTTTCCGCAGATGTTCTACGGATTCCTCAGTCTGTTCTTTCCGAGGATTCTTGTTTGAATATTTCTTACCTTTATCAGATGACAAAGGTGATTTTGTGCTTGATCCGCAGCTGTCGATCTTGGGAAGATGCAGTTCTTGTAATCCTTCATTAAGTTCAGCAATCCTCTTACAAATGGTCTTCAGCATGTTCCGTTGCTTTGGCGGATATTGCAGCTTTGATTCTTCAAGGACTCGTGGAAGACCAGGTTCAACTTGAACATTCTTACCAATGTTCAGTTGAACATTGTCATGTTCATCAGAATCATCCAGGTCATCATAGTTATCAAAATCTGATTCATTATGTTTAATTGACTCTGATTCAGTTGATTCAGTTTCACTCATCTCAGCTTTATTATTGTTTATTTGACTATTTTTTATGTCAATGTTGGTGCTTTGCACAAAATGATTTGACAAGTTGTTAGTCATTGTTTCAGGTAAAGGTGTGTAGTTATTATTAATAGGTGGTGCCACTGCATTATAACCCAACCCTGACCTGTTCTTTGATTCAATATGAGAATTGAGTAACTTCTCATATTGCTGAGATGATAATTGAAACTTCTGAAGTTTCACTTCAGTAGATGCATGATCAGCCATGGATTTTGTTAAGGAAGTGGTCAGATGCTCAACTTGGGCTTTTAGGCTGTAGTTTTCAGAAACATATTTTTCTAAATCTTTTTGTAAAGAGTTTATTTTGATTTGATATAGTTTCTGTTCTCTTAAGTGTGATTCATTTAAAACCATAGTTTTTTTTACTTTATCAGCCAGTTGTTGAGCATGGACTCTGTATCTTTCAACTTCCTCAACACAAGCTGATGAACATAACCTCTCTTTTACCTCTTTGGCCATTGGAGGAACTTTGTTTTCCATATGTGCCATCAGTGCTTGATTCTCCTCTGTCACTTCCTTCTCATACAAACTCCAGTCACAAGTTCCATCCTGAAGTATGATCAGCCCTGTCTCTTTAGAGTTACTTGGTCCTGCTGATGTATTTGTGGCTGGTGGGGATGTGAGCTGAGGTTGTCTATGCAGAGATCTTTGAGAGGTTGGCTGCTGATTTTGTTGCTGCTGCTGCTGATACTGTGGAGTTGATTGTTGGTTGCATTCTCTAGAAAAGTGACCATAGAGATTGCACTTATAACATCTGACTTTAGACTTATCCACTCCAATCTTCGATGTTTTGCTAGCTGCTGCCAGATTTTTGTTTCTTCGAAGATATTGCTTGGCTCTGTAGGCAATCATAGCCATCTGCCATTGCAGATCCATCTCTTCTACAACATCAGGAGGGAGTTCCTCCAAATCTTGTTGGCAGATGTTTGCTGCTGAAAGGGAACTTCCAAGATATGCTTGAAAGCTAGAACTAAAAGCTGCAAAGGCTGCTTTTTGTTCTTCAGAATCCAATATCACAGTTATTGGTTCTGAATTTGCTGTTGATGATGGCTCTCTTTTCTCTGTAGATTTAGCCTTTTCCTTTTGATTTTTACTCTGAGATGACTTTTTAGTGGGTTTGGAGGCATAAAAACTTACTTCCTCCTCGTCATCACTCAAAGCACAAGAGTTATCATCTTCATTATTAGAAATAAATGCACTTCCAGCATTCTTTGTTTCCTTGAAGTGATAAGGTGAGACATGAGTTCTCACACTCTTGTTTCTTGATTGTTCATCCAGTTCAAGTGCTTCTACTTTAGCAACCAATGTATCTAGACCAGTTGTCTTGAGATCAATGGTGTTCTTGAACATGGAGACAGTTTGCTTCCAACTTTCAGGCAAAGTATGGAGCATCTTCTTGTTAAGTTCCTCAGTTGTATATTTCAACTCCAAGATGTTCATCTCCGTAACAAGTTGCATAAATCTATGGAGTTGCTGAGGAATTGACTCACCCTCAATATGATGAAAAGTTTCATATTGTGATCTAAGGGTGTCTTTCCTTATGCTTCTGATCTCATCGCTCCCTTCACAGAGAGTGTGAAGTATCTTCCATAGGGAATTTGCTGTTTTATAGTTCTCGCACCTGATCAAGATTTCTTCAGGTAAAGCCATACTAAGCAAGCTGTATGCTTTAATATCGACTTTAACCTTCTTGACATCATCAGGTGGCAAGTCCTTAGTGCTGATTGGCTGGTTTTTGTCATTATAATCCGGCCCAAGAGTGGGTGGAATATAAGGACCTTGTGTGATGGACTCCCACAAGTCAGAATCAGTGTAGTTCACATGATTTCTGAACTTGATCTTCCAGGATTTAAAATCAGCTTTTGTTTCTAACTTTGGTGGTTGATAAGATCCTCCTCCAAAAGTACTCATGTTTAAAGTGCAAAACAAGATTTAAAATTTAAGTGCTTGAATTGACAAATCTATCAAAGACGCAGATCTAGTATTCAATGGATTTGAATATAGATCTAAATCAAACAAGCAATAAGAGAATGCTTGCTGAAAGACAAGTCGTTGATTTAATTGTTTGAAAATCAATTAAACAATTTTAATACTGATAGATCAATTGATCTAGATCAATGAGCACCAATCGCTCTGATACCACCTGTGAATCCAAGGATCGCAATTCAGGAATTATCAGTATTAAAATAAATCAATTTAATGATCGCGGAATTATCATTAATTGACGTTTAATTGTTTGAATGATTAATTATGAACACAACCACAGAAACACAGTAAACACGAAATCTATAATAATTCAAATGTATTTCATTAACTATAATGTAATGATTACAAAAGAATAATAATGAATACTATAAACAATCGAATACAGTGTATCAAATAATGTTGATGTTGATGCGACGGCGATTAGGGTTGCACAATGGTGTAACTTGACAGCCGTAATATTGATTGATTGTGTTCTCCGAGATGTGAAACCTAGGACTCATATTTATAGATGATTTGAGTCGGCTAAGGAAACACCGGATCTCTCGGGATTTGTTGTTGATCTTGTTGACTTGTTTGACTTCTTGGAATTGATAATCACACAAGTATAATGGTCTTCCGCAGGAGTCTTGCCTTCCGCAGATCTTCTGTTCTTCCGTAGATGATTTGCTTTTCCGTAGGAATGTTGTTCTTCCGTAGATAATCCTCCTTCCGTAGGAGTCTTCACTTCATGGAACTTGATCATCCGTAGGAACTTACACTTGGTCATTTGGTCTTGTATGAAACATATCTACGGATTAACAAAATTGTTCATCCGTAGATGTTTCCTACACTTGGTCAGTTTTATCAAATCCATCCCTAGAATATTGTTTCTCCTGTCAAAGCACAAATCAACACACATACATATATGGGGTTAACCTATAGATTCAAATCACATATATATATATTTTGACTGTTACAAATGTTAATTACAAGACTTGATTTTCAAATACTAAGCCTATACAAAATTGATCTAGTCCTATACAATCTAGACCTAACACTATGCCTATTCAAGAATAGGATTCATTGTGTCATAAGATTTATTGTGTCATATACTCATTGTGTCATTATATTCATTGTGTCATAAGACTCATTGTGTTATGTTTGAAAAGTTTTGTTTACGTTTGATTTTGACGATAAAAAAAAAGTTACCAAAATACTATTGTGTAATGTAAAGCAACATATAGCAACAATTATTAACATGCCAACACATAGCAAAATATAATAACATGCCAACATACCAAATTACTATTGTTTCAAATTACCATTGTGTCAAACTACCATTATGTTAAACTACGATTGTGTTAAATTACCATTATTTCAAACAATCATTGTGTCAAACAACTATTGTGTCAAACAACCATTGTGTCAAACAACCATTGTGTCAAACAACCATTGTGTCAAACAACCATTGTGTCAAACAACCATTGTGTCAAATAATCATTGTGTCAAACAACCATTGTGTCAAACAACCATTGTGTCAAACAACCATTGTGTCAAATTACTTTTTTGTCCTTCCGCCTGTTAGCAGTTTTCCACTTATTTACATTTTTGCCACCACGTTTTTTTGAACCATTGATCTATTTTAATGAGTTGATCCAATGGCCAGCATTACTTCTTGCCCTTTTTAGGAAATATAACCTTTGTAGCATATCCTCTCCCTTAAAATTTTATAGGGTTTTAAACAATGTTTCTCAAAAATACATATTGAAAAATAAATTTCTTATATACTTCACTCACAAACACTTATAACCATACCTTATAATACAAAAAATACACTCATATAAATTTGAGAACGGGTTGCGAATTCTGTAAGTAGTTTTTCTCCCCCACTCCTTGTCACATGGTGGATGTGGGGTTGCCTTTTACCAGACCGCTTCAAAGGTTATCATGTTGTACTATATGCATTGCAACTTGTACGAAGGAAGCAAACCCATCAACCTTTCAAAAGGTAGGGCTCACATCACAGTGGATATTTCCCCCATCTGAAGTTGATGTCATATGACAAAAGAACAGGTGGATATGCAAATATAATGTTTTGAATGATTAGCAACAAAGTCGCAGTTTAGAGGCACCGTCGATACTTAATAAAAACACAGTGTTTTTAGCACGACAAAAGATCAACTACCATTTCATCAATTAGTACAGTTAAGATACCCGTTTCAATCACCACGCCTTCTTCTAAAGCCTCCGCTTTAAAATCCAGCCATTTACCATTTTGGCTACTCATGTCCTTGTCCACCACCTCATCCACCATCAGTTCTTCCATGCTCGTCCAACCACGGATCTCTTTTTGTACTTCACCTGCCAACAACGCCTTCTTCTGGAATAACGTTGACCATTTTGCCCATTCTTCATAGCTTCCACTCAAGGCACGTACACAGGCGCCTTCCAAAAAGATAGACACGCAGTCAAACAATGCCTTCCTTTGTGGTTTCAAGGACGGGTCCATGTTTCTCTTCTGATTCTCCAGCTGGTTAAATAGATTGTCGGATATGACCTTTTGGGTCGGACCTAATGCAAAATCCTCTAGTGCCAACTCTGCATGGTTAAGCACTTCTCTGATGTATTGCAGCTCACGCTGTGATGACCATTTTGCTTGGGATGTGAATTCAAAAATGGTGGTGTGAAAAGAGGTGGCGGAATCTTGCAATTCTATCTCCTCCGCCAATTGTTCCATGTTTATCGCAGATATAAACTGCTTGTTCCCTGAAAAAAGGCACTCAGAACGTTAAGAAATTGTCGATTGCTATAAAATCATAGAGATGCCTCGAACTTTATTCCAAGTCTGGATTTAGTATATATATAAAATAAATATTAAGGTTCAGCATCTCCTAACATGACAGAGTTTGACTGTCATTACAGGTGGCAATCCATCCATTTTACCTATAAGTGGGTCAAATTGGAATTTTGGATAATGTTTGATCTTTAACAAGTCAAATGATTATGATAAAGGAGTTAACTAAAAACAAAACATGTCAACAAGTCAAAGTGCTAATAAAAGTGTATTCACTAGAACGAAAACCTCATAATCACTTGATTAAAAAGATTTCACTGTATTGTGATAATATAGTTTCTATAGATATAATTTTTTAATTCAAAAAAGTTGGATTAAGAGGGTGTTTGGCAGATCCATAAAAAACGCTTCTGCATTAAGCAATAGCCATCTCCAAGGTGCTGTTACATATTACATTCTTTTGGCCCACACTAAAGAGCAACTAGTTCTGACCAAACCGTCTGACCAATACCACTACAAGCTTTCCTGTACACATAAAACAAGTCCTGAAGAAAAGGCGGGTTAATATGGTTACCGTTGCTGGTTAAGGTGGTTGTGCTGTTGGATGTGATGCAACTATCATCCGTTAAAGAAGGTTCACAACTTGGACTTGTGCAAGGATGTTTAATCCCACTTTCATCATTTTCACTGTTACTATCACATTCTGTCTCTTCAACCCCCTGAAAATAGAATAAGATCTAACTATAGATTTAAGTGTTTACATAAAGGGTTTTCAGAATTTCAGCCAGTTGAAATCATCAATAACTCGAGTAAAAGCTTCAACTATGAAGACGTACGTATGTAAAAAAACTAAAGCAGTAACTTATATCTGAAAACCAACAGTATACATGTCGTGATCATAGTAATACAACTACCTTTATAAAAACCAGTGAATTGAGAAAGTATTATATATTAGTGTGCAAGAAATTCACTCACCCGCGAAACATGACAATCATTATTTATTATTGTTACTGCAGTAGGAACCTTGTATGTTCAATTGTGAGCAAGAGAACCATCAACAAGAAATGTGTAGTGTGTATACTATGATGTTGAGAATTAATACCTGCCAATCTGGTTTAGCATTTCCCGGTATCTGATCAACAGAGATATCTGAATCATGTGTAATGACACTCTTGTCCTTATGCATATTGGAACTTCCTTTGGCACTATCACACTGGATGTCTCAACTAAAGAAGATAACTCTTTCAGTTTCTGTTCTAATAAAACACTTAAAGCATCACTATCAATCACAGGTATCCCAAAAGATGGCAACTCTGAAGTTCCTGTATTAAGTTGATCATCAAACTTAAGACACAAACCTCGACCTTTCACTCCTGATTGACCAGTCAACTCGGACTCGGACACTGGCTTCTTAATAGGTGAAGTAAATGTAAACGATACAACATCCATACCATTTTTTCTATCAACAGATTCCCAATTTGATGATCCATCTATAGTTATATTACATTTCACAGACCTTTCTTTCTCCTTGATCAGTACATTGCTAGTAGTTGTTCCATCAGATATAATATCCCTGTCAGTTGGTCTTTTCTTACCAGAACAATTCTTCGTAGTTGACAACAATTCCTTTCTTCTGGAGCCAACTGCTGAGTTTTCAACCGTCTTCTTTGAGGTCTTAATTTCCTTAGAAGGACCATTCGTGGAAGTTGTTTTTCTGTAATGTTGGTAGGGAACTCTAGGTTTTAAATTTGTGCGATCTTTATGAGAAGCACAGTTCTGTTTTTGATTGTTCTGTGTGAGCACATCATGGATTTTACCATTTGTAGATCTACTCTGCACCCCTTTTTGTGTTGTTCTTTGTTTTTTATCTAACTGGACAGACTTAACACAGTCTTCTTTTTGCTTCATACTACTCCTATTTCTTGAAATGGGTCCCTCTGATTTCTGAATATTTGTTTTCACTGGAGTAGAAGGAGAAACAGATTTATTCTTGTTCTTTAAAAGCACAACTTCAGGCAGACATTGGCGTTTGTCACGAGACTGTGATTTGGAGGAACTGACAGGTGTATTTGCTTTAGATCTTTGTGAAGTTTCATGGATTCTGGATGCTTTTTGTTCAGCTTCCATTTTTTCTTTTAGGTCACGAATTCGGAGGGGGATTGAAGAAGACCTAAAAGATGGTAATCTTCCATTGACACTTGACTGTGGACTCTGGTCAATTATCTTAGAAGCTGCTTCCATAATATAAGTGGCATTTCTTGAAAGGATGAACCCTGGACTCTTAATAGGAGATAACATTTTGTTGTGAGTAATAGGTACAGATTTAGCGGATCTCGGAGGTAATACCTCGGATTGAAATCTCTCAATTGGCCGGTTTTGCAACTTCTGTAATCTATCTTCAACTGGGTTCCTTGAAAACCCATCAAGCTTATTTCGCATACCATAGTCCATATAATGATGCTCAGTTTCAAACTCAGTAGCGATTCTTGGGTGAAAAGAATGTCGAAATGAGTGGGAGTCAATAAATGGAGTAATAGCAGGATCAGAACCATCTAAAGTCGGTAACGAATCTAATCCCATAAGCCTAGCCACCACCCCAGGGGCTTTGCTTCCACTTCCTTCATCGTTAATCATGGATGAAGCCCAATCATTTCCACTTGGACGATGCATACCATCATCTAAATTAATCTACATATACCCAAATAATAGACGTTTTAATTATAATTACACTTTTTTCAGAATATCAGACTTCAATCCACAGTAGAAGATACTGTACCTGATGAAGCTTTGATATAGTCAAATTGTCTACATTCTCTTTTCCTTGTTTAGAACTTTCTGCATTGCACCAACCATTATAAAAATAGTACTTAGCATGGAAAAACCAAACGAGCCACGAGAAAGCAACATATTTAGCAGTTTTATCATCAAGAAGTGAGAAAAAGTAGGGTACCAGGTATATCTGGTTTATTTGGGAAGAGTTTCTTTCGAGATTTGGCATTCCAGTCAAACAACTGCAGAAACCCTCCCTTTGAACTTCGCTTCTCGACTTCCATTGTCTCATATATGATTAAAAACCTTGCTCCTCCAACAACAAACAAATATCAACAACAACCACCCCTACCTGTAATGTAACCATGGCAGTCAAGAAACAATCTGACAATTGAAGTGCAAATCAAGAAGAAAATAATCAAAAAACTATCCAGCTTCGATTTAAACACCCCCTATCAAAACCCTAATTAGTCTTACAAAGAAAATACTCTCACTTAAGCTAAATTACTAATTGCAAGCTAGGAAACCTGAAGTTTCAGATATTTGCAAGCTATGAACTACCCAAATGAGCAACCTCCTCCCATAGTGAAGTACAGATCCAAATCAAAACAGCAGCATTTCCCTTGTTTCAGATTACAAAATTAGTATGATTTATAACGTCTCAACACTGAACTTGATAACAGCTACAGCCAGTAAACAATGTAGCTAGCTACGGTATCTGCTACAAACCACACTACAGATTTAGCATTTCCAAAGAAAAAAAACTAGGGTTTGTAACGACAAATCAAAAAGGAACGAGCATCATCATGAGCTACAGATTCACAGCTCCATATAAAGATCAAACTTAACCTAGACAACAAAGAGAGAGAAAAGAGAACTTGAAATCATAATTGCTTGAACTTACGAAATCAGCAAGCGAATTGAAGAGAGAGTGGTCCGTGAATGCAGATCACATCTTGTTTGTTGATGCTTTTGAGATGAATCGAAGGCATTGAGGAAGAAGCGTGAGATCAGGGGTCTAGGGTTTTGATTTTGAAAGATTTAAAGGAAAACCTTGAATCACGAGAAGGAGAGAGTGGGTGTGTTTTGAAAAAATGAATGTGAGGAAGTTGGGAATGGTGTGAAGACGACATCCCTTCGTCTTTTTGCCGTTGAGAATTTAATCTTACCACTTGTTAAAGTCCCTAATTATTTTTTAAACACAATTGGAAAAACATTTAAATTACAATTTACATTTCAAAAAAATTGGATTTTAATCATCAGTTGAGATATTAGTATAGATTAAAAGGATGTGTAAATTAGTTTTTTTAAGACCATGTTTGGGATTCCATTTAAAAAGGAGCTTATGACTTTTGGAGGGGTAAAAAGACAGAAAAACTTCTCCAAAAGTCAGTAGAAGTTACTTCATCTTGACTTCTAGTGACTTCTGGAGTGGTATTTCTGTCTTTTTACCACTTCAAAAGTCATAAGCTCCTTTTCAAATGGAATCCTAAACATCCCCTAAATAGAAATGTGAATAAGCTCATAATAATTGTCATAGTAGACGTAAACTCACACATCATAATAGAGATGTTGATAAGATATAGAACTTTATATAGAAAATGAAACAATGAAAAATTTGATAATGAAGCATTGTAAAAATAAGCATATCGCAATGCAATTTAGGTTTCATAAAACAATTTATTTCAAAAGTTATATGACGAAACAAAAAGATTGTAAAAAATCAAAAGTTCGTAGTAGCTTCGACAAATTTTAGGTTGGTGCTTCGTTAACTTGTATATCGGTACACACGACACTATTTTGGATGAAATTTATACCAAAACCTGTTTTCAAGGACGCATTTTATATTATAGTTTTGTGCATCACTTGCTTGTAAATCACTCTTCATAAAGATTGCAAATTCGGTAGTTTATTTATTTATTTTTTGAATAGCAACAAGCATTAAACAAAAAGGAGGAATTCCACGGGCTAAAAACATTAACACCTAAAAACAAAGAAAATATTATGAATCATTATCATAGCAAGTGGGTGAATTCTTTGTCAAACTTGTAGATAAGTTTACTATGCTACTTATCTAGCGAAATAGTTTACCTTGTCTACCAAAATGATTGATCTTTGTAGTATAAATACCACCTCAATGTAGAGGAGAAAATGCACCTCTTGTATACACTTTCATAAGATATACATTTCTCTTCTTCTTGCTCTTACAATTCTCTTTAAGTTCTTAAAGTTATAAAACTAATCTTGTGTTAAATATCATGGTATTATAACACGTTATCAGCACGAAAGCTCCTAAACTCAAATCAAGAAAGTCAATAAAGCACAAAGTCATCCACTAATCAAGGCAAGGGCTTCATTAAGTAATAATATATATATTGAGAAGATGATTAAGATAAATAAAGTAAGCATAAAAGAAGATCTTATTGTGAACATCTTGATAAATATGGGACTACTAACAAACTAACTTTTATTTATGCATCTAACTTTAATTATACAACTAATATTTTATTTTATGTCAACTAACTTTTACTTATGCATATAACCTATTATTTATGCATCTAACTTTTACTTATGCAACTAACATTTTTTTATTATGTTTACTAACATTTATTTGTACTAACGTCTTATTCTTATCCTAACTTGCCGTTCTTATTCTTTTTTTTGTTTTTATAAACTAAATTTATGTTTTTATAACATAATTATACTTATTTATTTTATTTAAAATTACTGTCGATATATACACACACGACGATTATATAGCCGTTATAAACGGTTATATAGCCGTTGTACATAGCCGTTACAAACGGTTATAATTTAACTATAAATTGACCACCATCGATCTATTTTCAATAAACAGATTATCTCTTTTCTCAAGTTTATCCAAGACAATATTTCAAAGATGATACACCTGGCTTTAGTACTTGCCAACCATAATGCTTATTTTAATTCTTATCCCCATTGCTAAACTTTCACCTGAAGAATTTAAACTTTTCTTATTTCTGTATTTGTTTATAGTTCTACCACTTGATATATATGGATTCTAATAATTATCTTACTATTTGCTTAATTCTTGTTTAGAAAACAAAATGTCGAACATTGTAAAAATCAAATTTCAAGCTCTTAATATCAATGGAGAAAACTATATGCCGTGGACGGCCCATGTAAAAAGATATCTAAAATCTATGGGTGTCTTAGAAACCATACAAGAAGGGAATGCTTGCTCTAAATAAGACAAAGCGAAAGCTGACATCTTTTTACATAAACATATTGATGAAATGCTACAATTTGAATATTCAAATTGTGAAGATCCGTATGTTTTACGGAAAAATTTACAAAACAGATATGATCACCAAAGGGAAGTTCTACTTCCCACTGCTAGAAATGAATGGAACAATCTCAGGTTTCAAGATTTTAAAAAGGTAAACGAGTACACATCTGCTTTGTTCAGAATTTGCTCGACCCTCAGATTCTGTGGACAAAAAGTAACCGAGGAAGAGATCTCTGGAGAAAAATTTCTCCACATTTCATGCATCAAATATAAACTTTCAACAATAATACAGGTTGCAAAAATTTAAAAGATATTCTGATTTGAATTCATTTCTCCTTATAGCAGAAAAGAATAATGAGCTTTTGATGAAAAATCATCAAGCTCGTCCTACGGGATTATTAGCAATTCCAAAAATAAATATTGCTACTAAAAACTCGGGGAGAAAGTAGGGACGAGTTCGTGGTTCTTTTGATAAAAGTTACCTTAATAATCGCAATCATTCTTTTAAGGGTAACAATAACTACCGAGGTAATTTTTATAGCCGTGGACGAGGTCATGGCCGTGGATATGGCCGTGGTAGAAATCAAAGAATAGTCAATTACCACGCCCCACAAAATAACAATTTCAACCGATATAAAGAGAATGAAGCCGGTAGGTCCAAAAACAATGGCACTTCCTGTTTTAGATGTGGTAGCACAAACCACTGGTCAAAGGCTTGTCGCACAGCTTCACATTTGTGTGAACTATACCAAGCATCTCTTAAACGAAAAGAGAAGGAAGTGAACCATGTTGATAATTTCAATGATCTCAACATTGAGTTGAACACTGCAGACTTTGACATAAACCTCTGAAACACATGTTGCTTGACCACAATAGTTATATGCAACAATTAAGTGTTTTTCTATCTTTAATTATGTACTTTTCTTCATGTAATGTTTTGCTATGGTTCAATAAAGTCTTTGTTAAAATATAACAATATCGTCGTTATTCACTTATTATTTTTCTTTATACTTTCAAGATTAAAACGAACATCACTGGAGCGCAAGATCAAACAAATGAAGCAGATATATGTATAGCGGATAGTGGAGCCACACACACTATACTTAGATCTAAGAAATATTTTTATGAACTTAAACCAACAAAAGGAATCGTTAATACAATATCAGTCCCTACAGACCTGATAGAAGGAGTGGGAAAGGCTAATTTGTCATTACCAAATGGTACAAAGCTTATAATAGAAAATGCTTTATTTTCCCCAAAATCAACAAGAAATCTGTTGAGTTTTAAAAACATATATCATAACAGATACGATACTCAGTCAAGGACTGTTAACAATGAAAAATATTTGCATATCATAAGCAAAGATCATATATTAGAAAAACCACCAATGCTTCAGTCTGGTTTACATTATACACACATTAATGTGCCTTATGCATATATGGCAGTTAAAGAAAAATGTTGTGATCCTGAAACACTTAACTTATGGCATGGCAGATTAAGCCATCCAGGATCCACAATGATGAAAAGAATAATTAAGAACACACATGGGCATCCATTAAAATATCAAAAGATTCCACAATCGAATAAAATTGCTTTGTGTTCATCTTGTTCTCTTGGGAAGTTAATCACAAGGCCTTCGCCTGTGAAAATTGAAAAGGAATCACCCCTGTTTCTTGAAAGAATTCAAGGAGATATATGTGGGCCAATTCATCCACCATGTGAACTATTTAGATACTATATGGTTTTAATAGACGCATCAAGTAGATGGTCTTATATCTCTTTGTTATCAACTCATAATGTAGCATTTGCGAAATTTCTTGCACAAATTATTAAATTACGAGCACATTTTCCTGATTATACTATTAAAAGGGTGAGACTTGATAATGCTGGTGAATTCACATCACATGCTTTTAATGATTATTGCATGTCTGTGGGAATAATTGTTGAACACCCTGTTGCTCATGTACACACACAAAATGGCTTAGCTAAGTCATTAATCAAACGTCTACAACTAATAGCTAGACCATTAATAATGAGGACAAAACTCCCTGTGTCTATTTGGGGTCATGCAATTCTTCATGCTGGATCATTAATTCGTATAAGACCAAGTGCAAATCTTAGATACTCACGGTTACAACTTGTTTCTGGTAATGAGCTAAACATTTCCCACCTTAGAATTTTTAGGTGTGCAGTGTATGTCCCTATTGCACCACCACAACGCACAAAAATAGGTCCTCAAAGAAGGTTGGTAATTTATGTTGGATATGAATCAGCTTCCATCATAAGATATCTTGAACCTTTAACGGGTGATGCATTTACAACATGTTTTGCTGATTGTCATTTTAACGAGTCAATTTTCTCGGCAATAGGAGAAAAGAAAAGACAAGAAAATGATGTCTTATGGTATATTCCTTCATTATTGCATCTTGATCCAGTAACTAAACAACATGAGACAGAGGTTCAAAAGATAATACACCTGCAAGAAATTGCAAATCAATTACCTGATGCATTTACTGATACAAACAGAGTTACTAAATCTCATATACCAGCTGCTAATGCTCTAGCTCGAGTTGAGATTCCAAATAAGCAAATAGAGAACACAATGGCTTATGAATCTCAGAGACGTTTGAAACGAGGAAGACCAATCGGTTCCAAGGATAAAAATCCTTGAAAGAGAAAAACTCATGAAAAGAAAGTTGACCATAAAGTGAACGACTTTGATGCAACGTTAAATACCCAAAACTCTCATGAGGAGGATTTGGATGAAAATAATAAAGAAATGTCAATTAATGTAACACCTCTGAAAAATGACCCAACTGAAAACCTATAAATGTTATAAAACTCAATAAGAGTCTGAATTGAGTTGGGCTTATCAAAGAAAACTCAGAAAATGAAACTAGGCTTTTTGGGCCCAATAAGCCCAATAAGGGCCCGAACTTATAAAAAGGCCCATTTAAGGCCCAAATACACGTTTAGGGACTAAGTAAACAAGAAACCATGAAACAATGAATTATTAGGTGATTTGAAATAAATATGGAAAGATCCAAACTAAAAACAGATTCAGAACACATACCGGGTAAAATCCGGCAATTTAACGCGTACTAACGTCTGAATTCTATCAGAAATTCATAAAATAGCTTGTCATCCAATCTAAATCATTGTTAACCTTGACTAATATCATAAATAATGCTTGCTAAAGGATTTTCATCAATCATGCGTAAACAACGGAATTTCGTAACTGAAACGTGAATACCGGTTTTCACCAGCATTTACTGATATCTGATACATCAACCGAACCTCGTAACTCCGTAATTATTCATCTAATCATTGTTTATTATCATATCATATTAAGTTTGATGAATGGTACGTTGTCCGGAATAACTGCGTTCCGAAAAGCGATCGTGACGCGAACCGGGTTACGATCAGGTAAAACCCGAAAATTCATCAGAAAAGGTTTTAACGTGACCAACATGGGAAGTTAATGCTCAAAATATCATCCTAATGCTTATTGCATGCATTTAGATATCAAAATAATAATAAAAGCGCTCATTCGAGGAAAAACGCGTAAAACCGTTAACGTGTAGATTTCGCGGTATCGTTTAACTGTTTGGTATGTTCTAAACATGATAAAATCATTAATCTCAGAATAACTAGAATACTTGGTAAAAATCGAAGGTAACGGGAAATGAAATTTATTTCGCTACGCAAAAATTAAATCGAACGTGTAAGAACCGAACTCTTTTAACGAACCCATTCATTTAACCCTGCTATATAAACAAACCATTCTCCATTTTAGGGTTTTTAAAATAAAAATCAGAGAAGAGAGGAAGAGAGAGAGCAGGTCGCGACTTCTCCCCCCCTCGAATCCGGCCGGTTTTCCGGCCACCGGCGGCCGATTCCGGCGAGTGCCGGCGAGTGGCACGTGGATCCTCGCCCTTCTCGACGCCCTGATCTCGACGGTAGCTTCAATTTCTCCTAAAACTCAACGAGGTGACTATAATCGAAGGAGAAGGAGGCGGTTGCAGGTCGAGTTCGGAGTGGTGGTGACTAATCGAGGGTTCCCGGAGACGGGCCACGGTGATAGGCGCCCTGTGACCTCGTGGCTCTCGACCAAAGAGGCCCAATGATGGTTGCATGTCAGTTGTGTCGGCTGTGGGGGATGAAAGGGGTCGCGAACAGGGGGCCGGCGTAACTGTTGGGGGTTATTGGCCGTGGTGGTCGCGTTGGTGGTAGGGTTGTGATGGTGGTTCGTGGTCATTGTTACTATTCGAGGAGAAGGTGATCGGAGACCACCACAACTCTCAACTATAGTGGTGCTGATGGTGGTTTACGGGGGATGTTAGGTCGCAGGTGGTGCAAGGAAGTGATGGTTACGGTTGAGGTCGCACGACTCCTTATGATTTCTTGGGGTTCTGTTTCCCATCTCCGGTGGATCTCTCGGGTGTTGACGATGGCTGTGGTAGTAGTTGCTATGATGGCAGTGGTTGTCGTTGTGTGATGGTTGTCGGCTGTAAATCATGGCTGCATGTGGTCGATATTGGTGAAGGTGATAGCAGCAGGGGCTGTTGGTTGTGGTGATGGCAGCCATGGTTGGTGTTTGGCGATGGTTGTTGTAGGTTAGGATTGATGGTGGTTTGTAGTGGGTGTTGCTTGAATTACAGCCATTTGATGTTGTTCTTGTGGTTGCATGTTGGGTTCTAGACTAGATCCATAGGATTTGGTTAGGTTGAGGCCCGATAACGGTAGTGTTGTTGTCTGTTGTGATTCATATTGGCTGTGTTTCTGTCTGTCGATTGGTTGCTGCTGTTATTCGAGGTGTATTGGGGCTGTTGATGGTAGTGTACTAGTGTGCATGTCGACTGTGGTCGTGTTATTGTTGGTTGTGGATAATGACTGTGGCTCCGATGGTTAGTGGTGGTCGATGTCGACAGTCATGGTATGGATGTGATGGTGGTTGTGGTTACGTAGGCTGTCAAAGTAGTTGTTTTGATAATGGTTGTGGTGTTGGTTGATAGATGGTGATAAGTGGATTTTGGGTGTGGTTGTCAGTGAGGATTCTAGCCAACTAGGAGGTTCTAGCACTGACAAAGCGGTTTATGGTGGACAGTGGCTGCATGTGGTGAATGGTGATGGTTAAACCTTAGTCAAAGCTGGTCAAACATGGTCAACGGGCAGTCAACGGAACGAGAACGCAATTAAATCCCGTCGTAAACGAGTGGGTTAGAATACATAACCGAGTGGAAGGTAATATCGCACGCGCAACGCATTGAAATTGAATTATAAATTGCATACGTGTTATTTGAGCTCTAATTAATTAAAGGATTAAATTATAAAATACGCGAATTATAAACGAAAATGAACGTCACTTGTTATAAATGTTTGATTTAAATGGATGGTTTGGATCCGAGATTTAAACAACAACGCTAGCTATTAGAAACCAACCTAGATAAGATATATGAAACATTATATTTTTGAGAAATGGTCATAACATGTCATGGACGATACAAATAAGTTTATATCGTGTAACATATAATCATACAAGACTTAGAGATGTAATTCATACAAATAACGATTGTACATTTGTATATTTATGCAATGAATATTTAGGTTAACCGACATCTATACGTTATATTTAAGATAAAAGACCTAAAACGCTATAATGATCTATCATCTTGTTGTTATTAATTGTTGGTCATCTCATTGTATTTTTGAAATAAATATTAATTGTAACACCCTTTTTATAAAATATCGTTAACTATCATCAATAAGTGGATTAGTTAGCGTTAATCAAGTTAACTAATATGATGGGAACGTGAACATTATAAACATTGTTTGAAACAGTATATATTACTTACATCGTTAATGCGAGTTATTCTTAAAGACTTGGAACCCATAACATAAATTGATTTTTCTACATTATTTAAGCTAAGACTCAATTCTTGATTAAATGCATTAGTTAACCTAATGTACCCGAGTTAATTCATGACACTTAACAAATACACAAGAAGCTAAGGATACTAATCACCAACATTAATTTAACTAAAGAGCTCAACTGCACGCATGTAATAACATCGTGCTAAATCTAAATGTGAATCTTATATGTTTTAGTTAGGATCGCTTTGTTGACGGTCATCACTTTTCTTTATCGAGCTCTGAATTTATATAAGGATACAAGGTGAGTTCTCGTGTTCCCCCTTTTTACTTTTGTTTTGGGGATGAAGCATGCTCCTTTTAAAACTGAAACTCTTATGTGTGATACTGTTTACTGTTTTGCATGATCTTCTGTTTTATGAACTTTGATTGTGCTTACTTGATGCTTGTATGTGGGACTTTTTGGATACCTGCTGATACTTTAGTCATAATCATTAATTCTTTTGTGAACCGCTTGTTCTTACGTGAATAGATCTATTTGGGGAATCCCCCACGCACAGTGGCTCCCGCCACAGGGAGGTACGCCACTGAGATCCTGAGGGGTCGTTTGTGGCATGTAACAGGTTTTGAGTAAGATACTATGGTGAACCATTCTAGCAGGAATGGTTCACTAATCTGAGGCTTGGTCCTTTCCCACGGGAATATCCGGTACAACATAACTTTAGAAGAGGCCAGCCGGGGACCAAGTGCAGGGTTGATTGTGATACCCCACAATGACTGATACTAAAAATGATGTTTTAAACATCAAATGAGATTTTCAGAAACTTTCACACTTGATTCTAAAACCTTCACTTGTGGACTCTAAGAGTCCCTTTTATTTTTGAAACTTTAACCACTTGAACTCACCAACTTTATGTTGACATAAAATTTCTTTTGAGCATGTCTTCAGGTACAGCTAGGGAGAATAGTTGAGCTATAGAAGTTACCAAATCCGAAGCAAGATATGAGGGTAGAGGTTAAAGACACAAGTCGAGCCTAGAAGCCTTAGTTATCGAAGCTCCAAGAAATATTTACCGAGAGATTGATCACGACACCTATAGATCATAGATTGAAGCACATTGTGAATTGGAAATAAAGCCAATATTTTAATGTAAATATCATGTGACACTGTTTAATAAACCATTTAGTTTCCGCTGCATTTTGGTTGTTGTTTACTAATTGTGACATCCCGCCTCTCTGGGCCCGGGGTGTGACAGATTGGTATCAGAGCCAAAGATTGTAGCGAAGTAGGTCTGCTTCGCGAGACCTAAACTACAACCATATGAGCCTCATAGGACCACCTTAGTGAGATTACTCTTCTGAGCTTTGCTGAACCAAGGATGTAGAAATGTGGGTTTGCTTTGCAATACCTAAGCTGTAACCATAAATAGGACCAGCCTAGTAGGTTGTTTCCATGATCCAGTGATCCAAAGTTTGCAGCAAGAATAGGTTCTCTTAAGAACTCCCGTCTTAACTTTTATACCTTAAGGATTACATATATCCCATTAAGAATTCCCTACTCTATAAGAAACCTTGATACATTAGGGTGTTATCTATGATAGGTGCACCCGAGTAAACCATGAAAGTATGGAATCTTTTGGGAGTTGACTCTTAGGACTACTGATTGTCAAACTCTTAGGACTACTGATTGTCAAGTACTAAGAATATTAGAAACCAAAGGTGTGCATATAAATTAGGACTTAAATCCTGGAGAGATACTTATCTGATTGCACTGTTGACTTTTGTCACTATACGAAACAACTGCTGTTAGCTATACACTTGATACGACTTGTGTCGTTACCTGAGACAACTGTTATACTGACACTTGTTTGAAATGATGATACTTGCTATTATGCCTCATTTGTAAGATGATACATGTTGGAATTTAGTGATAAGATATTAACCATGATGCCTTTTGTTTGTTCTGCTCCCTAGGATAGCGTGTACCTGAATGCTCATTTATTGCTTGATTTGCTTAAACTTACTTTGAAACAATTTCTGGGTTAACTTGAATGATTCACATAATTGGAATCTAAGTGTGCTTAATTGCAAATGATGACTAAATGAAAATTTTTAACTCCAGGACCTAAATACACAAAACTTGGAACTTATGATGGGAATGACTAGAATGATAGTGTAAGGTAAATTGACGATTACGGGTGCACACGTAATGGTGAATTTACAGGTACACTTGAATTCTGGTGGGCCCCATCATGAAAACTAATATCAAGGTATAACACTTAAAGAACCAATAAATGCAAGAATAAACACAAATATTTGGAATATATTCAATAATTTCAGGTTCAAAACTTTCATGCTGGGCGAAAACCGTTTGACACTTGAAGAGCTACCAAGGACGATGTTGCAGTAACTATTCCTTTTCTTCTTCTCCTCTTTTCTTTTATTCTACTCTCCTATTGGAATTATGATGATAAGACCATCAGACTCTGAAGATCACTAAATGATGTTCTCAAACTTAACTGGTCTCGTGCTGAGTATGGCACTCCACCTCGTTGTGCGTGTACTTTAGCCATACTATTTTGAGCGATGCCAAAAAATTCCTTCCTACCTAACATTGAATTCGTCAAAACTTCTTTAACATAGTGGAAGACTCTCTAACAAGGCTCGTGCAACGGAGAACATACCGGAGTAATAAATTTCCGAGAAACACCTCTTGCGGTCAATGACATAGAAGACTTGCCACTTCTTTCTTTCTTAGTAGTTCACACTTCATAGGACCTTCCGGATTCTAGAATTCCTTTGATCATTTTCTCAAAGCCTTTGAGGAATATGACTTCTCTCTACCTATTTATTGTAATGGAACCACCTAACTCAACGGAATATTCTTAATATCAGCTCCGATTGTGATTGATAATCACCTTTCTCAAAACTATGATCGTGAAATCTTTCATCATCTTCAACCGTTAGTCACTTAACGACAATCTTCACACGACCCTTAGGTTGAACTATTTTGACCCTGCTTTTAACTAACCGTGCTGTTGATAAATTTCTGAGTGCCAGAATAAATAGAAGATGAAACATCGTTCTAAAATCCTGATTCCATAGAAATAAAGGCTCAAGTGCTAGAGATATTTTCCGAGAAAAGCTAACCTTCGAGACTCAAGACAAAAACCTGAACTTACAACTTCTTGGGATCCCTGATTTTTCCCACTCACCCTCTGTTCTCGATTTATTCTCTTAACGAGTAGTGCTACTCACCTTAAGCCCTATAGCACAACCCTCATCCTTGGAAATGCGTGATAGCCGATGCGGAAAACTTCAAAACCTTGTAAGATATCTTTACTTGGAGACCTCTACCACCTTAGTGACAAGTTCGTGATTCGAGCGCGAAGATATGAAGTAGAATACGATCTCGAACTATACGATAAGTTAGTAAAGTGGTAGTTAACCTTCTTGTACTAGCGTGATAAAGTCCTAAACTTGTTCAAATCGATGTGGTTGATAATAATGAAAAATTCATGGAGAAGAGTCATGGTTGAACTTAAAGGAGGGCATTGCTCCAAAAAAATGTACTAAGAAGCATAGAAGATCAGCTACAAGAAATCTCATGTGTTAAACCACTTGAGATCCAACTACAACGAAGTGATAGACATGCAGCAGATTGTAGACAAAGAAAGTCTGCATAATCATCCTTGATCGTAAGCGTTGGTACTATTTCTCTCTAATATTTTCACACCTCTCCTAAAGTGATTCTCTAATACCTTACCCTAGAACGCTCCGTACCGTCGGGAATTCGAGCAAAAGTCTTACTCCCATATCTCGCTGGAACAATCGATATGATTATAAAGGATTGGAATCTACACAGAGTTACTTGCTTCACGAATAGACCCTCTACAGGGCACAGTAACCTTGCAGAATATGGACCAAGGAAGAGGTCATCTAGAAGGTTGACCTTAATTGTGAAGCACTATGAAGAAATTAGTAGAAACGTTTGCAGCAACTCTGTAGCTTAAGACAACAGTTGAGGTTGCTCTTAAGGAAATTGAGTTGGAGAATAGAAGTAAAATATATATGGAGGTACTGGACTTGAAGATTATATTAAGGAGCTGGTGGAAGGAAAGCAGATTTGATAATTGTTAGATAAACAGTTCATAAGACCTAGTATGTCGTCTTGAGGAAACTTAATGCTCTTTGCGGAAGGAAAATAGAATGCTCCAGTTATGGATGGACTATTAAGAGTTGAATAAAGTCACCAAGGATAAGTGATATCGTCTTCCTAGAGATGATAACCTACTTAATCAATTTCAAGATGCTACCTACATCTTAACTGTTATCAGTCATGTTCATAAGGAAAACGACATTACACAAATAACAGTTGAAACCAGATGTGGCAAGTACGAAGGTTGTGGTCAAGCCCGTGTGGGAGGACCTACATATCTCATGTAATCAGGAGTCTTATGGATAGGATCTGTAAGACATAATTAGACATGTCTGTCATTTTGCCACTACTACTAAGCACGAAATTCGAGACAAATCACTATAGTTGAAGCTATAAAATTCCAGGAAGAAGTAAAAACCACATTGAGATGCATCAATGCACAGGGATAGGAGAAAGTTGTAAAAGGATCAACAAAAACTTGGTTGTGTAGCTATACGACTGGCATCGTTATCCTTGGAGAAAAGCGGAATTTGTTTGGGCGCGAATAAGAAAGTTTCAGATGCGTGTTGATGCAACAGTACGAGACGATTTTCTAGTCGCCCGATTGAAGCTGAGAAAATATATGGGGAGCTACATTAAGCATGAACTGGAAACTTCTGTAAAATAAAAGGATGCACCTGCACACATTATCGATGCGACACTACCAACTACACATCAGAATAATAGATCAAGCACAATAGAGTGATCGACAATCGGTAATGACAACCGTATTGACAAGTGCGGATAAGTAGCTTTCGTCCGCATTGCCCTAGGACACCCATATTTCCAAATGAGAGAGAACAAGTCCTGCCCGCATTTGTATCTGCTTACCCTCGTCGACGAATGCAGATAGCCTATAGTTAAGCTTTCCTTTTCTTACCTACACCGTATCATTTCTTGAACTTGTGATTCTACCAGCGTCAGTTCACGTGAATATATATAGATAGCACATCCCATTACGGGGAAACTCTTGTCATGCGTCAGATAAGATGAACGGATCTACTCAAAGACTGAGGTTCTGATATACAGAACCGTTCCGGAAAAGGATGCATACTAGAAGAAGCATGTAGTGGAAGAAAGGACTTAACCCCTTAAGATGAAATCATAGAAGGAAGAGATCGAAGAAATTTTTTTCGGAAGGAAATTGAGAACTAAAAAGTAGGCTTTGAAAGCTGAAGACCTTTGTGTATGACCTAATCTCTCTATTCTTAGAAATCGTGAAAACTTCTCAGTCTAGCTTCATAGAAATGATCTTGCGATGCCTAGATATTCATATGTACTCGTTTGGAGAACCCAAATGCTTCTTGATTGAAACCTTCAACCTATATTTTCACGACTATCCTGTCTAATTAATGGCATTCACGCTGATATCCTCTTCTTTCAATCGTTCTTAAGATTCTCAATGAGGACGGTAACACCGTCGGGATTTTGGGAATCGTCTCCTTACTAGATCTATTTTCTATGTCGGTGTATTGAACCACAGTGGAGAGTCTCATCTTGTTAATTCTGTGCGATCGTTAAATGATCTGATTGTGAAGCCAAAAACCTGCTCATAGTTTGACTCAGTGATTCTGTCAAGCATGATTCTAACATTCGGGTAGTTACTCCAATTCAAATCGAACCTGATTATTTGACACCTAATCAGCAACATTTGTCCTGGAATGCTCAACTAAATAACTCTAAATGCTCAAGATTCATACCATGAGTGTATCACACTTGGAAACAAATATTAACGATACTAAAATTTCGAGGGCGAAATTTCTAAAATGAGGGGAGAATGTAACACCTCTGAAAAATGACCCAATTGAAAACCTATAAATGTTATAAAACTCAATAAGAGTCTGAATTAAGTTGGGCTTATCAAAGAAAACTCAGAAAATGAAACTAGCCTTTTTGGGCCCAATAAGCCCAATAAGGGCCCGAACTTATAAAAAGGCTCATTTAAGGCCCAAATACACGTTTAGGGACTAAGTAAACAAGAAACCATGAAACAATGAATTATTAGGTGATTTGAAATAACTATGGAAAGATCCAAACTAAAAACAGATTCAGAACACATACCGGGTAAAATCCGGCAATTTAACGCGTACTAACGTCTGAATTCTATCAGAAATTCATAAAATAGCTTGTCATCCAATCTAAATCATTGTTAACCTTGACTAATATCATAAATAATGCTTGCTAAAGTTTCGTAACTGAAATGTGAATACCGGTTTTCACCGGCATCTACTGATATCTGATACGTCAACCGAACCTCGTAACTCCGTAATTATTCATCTAATCATTGTTTATTATCATATCATATTAAGTTTGATGAATGGTACGTTGTCCGGAATAACTGCGTTCCGAAACGCGATCGTGACGCGAACCAGGTTACGATCAGGTAAAACCCGAAAATTCATCAGAAAAGGTTTTAACGTGACCAACATGGGAAGTTAACGCTCAAAATATCATCCTAATGCTTATTGCATGCATTTAGATATCAAAATCATAATAAAAGCGCTCATTCGAGGAAAAACGCGTAAAACCGTTAACGTCTAGATTTCGCGGTATCGTTTAACTGTTCGGTATGTTCTAAACACGATAAAATCATTAATCTCAAAATAACTAGAATACTTGGTAAAAATCGAAGCTAACGGGAAATGAAATTTATTTCGTTACGCAAAAATTAAATCGAACGTGTACGAACCGAACTCTTTTAACGAACCCATTCATTTAACCCTGCTATATAAACAAACCATTCTCCATTTTAGGGTTTTTAAAATAAAAATCAGAGAAGAGAGGAAGAGAGAGAGCAGGTCGCGACTTCTCCCCCCCCCCTTCGAATCCGGCCGGTTTTCCGGCCACCGGCGGCCGATTCCGGCGAGTGCCGGCGAGTGGCACGTGGATCCTCGCCCTTCTCGACGCCCTGATCTCGACGGTAGCTTCAATTTCTCCTAAAACTCAACGAGGTGACTATAATCGAAGGAGAAGGAGGCGGTTGCAGGTCGAGTTCGGAGTGGTGGTGACTAATCGAGGGTTCCCGGAGACGGGCCACGGTGATAGGCGCCCTGTGACCTCGTGGCTCTCGACCAAAGAGGCCCAATGATGGTTGCATGTCAGTTGTGTCGGCTGTGGGGGATGAAAGGGGTCGCGAACAGGGGGCCGGCGTAACTGTTGGGGGTTATTGGCCGTGGTGGTCGCGTTGGTGGTAGGGTTGTGATGGTGGTTCGTGGTGATTGTTACTATTCGAGGAGAAGGTGATCGGAGACCACCACAACTCTCAACTATAGTGGTGCTGATGGTGGTTTACGGGGGATGTTAGGTCGCAGGTGGTGCAAGGAAGTGATGGTTACGGTTGAGGTCGCACGACTCCTTATGATTTCTTGGGGTTCTGTTTCCCATCTCTGGTGGATCTCTCGGGTGTTGACGATGGCTGTGGTAGTAGTTGCTATGATGGCAGTGGTTGTCGGTTGTGTGATGGTTGTCGGCTGTAAATCATGGCTGCATGTGGTCGATATTGGTGAAGGTGATAGCAGCAGGGGCTGTTGGTTGTGGTGATGGCAGCCATGGTTGGTGTTTGGCGATGGTTGTTGTAGGTTAGGATTGATGGTGGTTTGTAGTGGGTGTTGCTTGAATTACAGCCATTTGATGTTGTTCTTGTGGTTGCATGTTGGGTTCTAGACTAGATCCATAGGATTTGGTTAGGTTGAGGCCCGATAACGGTAGTGTTGTTGTCTGTTGTGATTCATATTGGCTGTGTTTCTGTCTGTCGATTGGTTGCTGCTGTTATTCGAGGTGTATTGGGGCTGTTGATGGTAGTGTACTAGTGTGCATGTCGACTGTGGTCGTGTTATTGTTGGTTGTGGATAATGACTGTGGCTCCGATGGTTAGAGGTGGTCGATGTCGACAGTCATGGTATGGCTGTGATGGTGGTTGTGGTTACGTAGGCTGTCAAAGTAGTTGTTTTGATAATGGTTGTGGTGTTGGTTGATAGATGGTGATAAGTGGATTTTGGGTGTGGTTGTCAGTGAGGATTCTAGCCAACTAGGAGGTTCTAGCACTGACAAAGCGGTTCATGGTGGACAGTGGCTGCATGTGGTGAATGGTGATGGTTAAACCTTAGTCAAAGCTGGTCAAACATGGTCAACGGGCAGTCAACGGAACGAGAACGCAATTAAATCCCGTCGTAAACGAGTGTGTTAGAATACATAACCGAGTGGAAGGTAATATCGCACGCGCAACGCATTGAAATTGAATTATAAATTGCATACGTGTTATTTGAGCTCTAATTAATTAAAGGATTAAATTATAAAATACGCGAATTATAAACGAAAATGAACGTCACTTGTTATAAATGTTTGATTTAAATGGATGGTTTGGATCCGAGATTTAAACAACAACGCTAGCTATTAGAAACCAACCTAGATAAGATATATGAAACATTATATTTTTGAGAAATGGTCATAACATGTCATGGACGATACAAATAAGTTTATATCGTGTAACATATAATCATACAAGACTTAGAGATGTAATTCATACAAATAACGATTGTACATTTGTATATTTATGCAATGAATATTTAGGTTGACCGACATCTACACGTTTTATTTAAGATAAAAGACCTAAAACGCTATAATGATCTATCATCTTGTTGTTATTAATTGTTGGTCATCTCATTGTATTTTTGAAATAAATATTAATTGTAACACCCTTTTTATAAAATATCGTTAACTATCTTCAATAATTGGATTAGTTAGCGTTAATCAAGTTAACTAATATGATGGGAACGTGAACATTATAAACATTGTTTGAAACAGTATATATTACTTACATCGTTAATGCGAGTTATTCTTAAAGACTTGGAACCCATAACATAAATTGATTTTTCTACATTATTTAAGCTAAGACTCAATTCTTGATTAAATGCATTAGTTACCTAATGTACCCGAGTTAATTCATGACACTTAACAAATACACAAGAAGCTAAGGATACTAATCACCAACATTAATTTAACTAAAGAGCTCAACTGCACGCATGTAATAACATCGTGCTAAATCTAAATGTGAATCTTATATATTTTAGTTAGGATCGCTTTGTTGACGGTCATCACTTTTCTTTATCGAGCTCTGAATTTATATAAGGATACAAGGTGAGTTCTCGTGTTCCCCCTTTTTACTTTTGTTTTGGGGATGAAGCATGCTCCTTTTAAACTGAAACTCTTATGTGTGATACTGTTTACTGTTTTGCATGATCTTCTGTTTTATGAACTTTGATTGTGCTTACTTGATGCTTGTATGTGGGACTTTTTGGATACCTGCTGATACTTTAGTCATAATCATTAATTCTTTTGTGAACCGCTTGTTCTTACGTGAATAGATCTATTTGGGGAATCCCCCACGCACAGTGGCTCCCGCCACAGGGAGGTACCCCACTGAGATCCTGAGGAGTCGTTTGTGGCATGTAACAGGTTTTGAGTAAGATACTATGGTGAACCATTCTAGCAGGAATGGTTCACTAATCTGAGGCTTGGTCCTTTCCCACGGGAATATCCGGTACAACATAACTTTAGAAGAGGCCAGCCGGGGACCAAGTGCAGGGTTGATTGTGATACCCCACAATGACTGATACTAAAAATGATGTTTTAAACATCAAATGAGATTTTCAGAAACTTTCACACTTGATTCTAAAACCTTCACTTGTGGACTCTAAGAGTCCCTTTTATTTTTGAAACTTTAATCACTTGAACTCACCAACTTTATGTTGACACAAAATTTCTTTTGAGCATGTCTTCAGGTACAGCTAGGGAGAATAGTTGAGCTATAGAAGTTACCAAATCCGAAGCAAGATATGAGGGTAGAGGTTAAAAACACAAGTCGAGCCTAGAAGCCTTAGTTATCGAAGCTCCAAGAAATATTTACCGAGAGATTGATCACGACACCTATAGATCATAGATTGAAGCACATTGTGAATTGGAAATAAAGCCAATATTTTAATGTAAATATCATGTGACACTGTTTAATAAACCATTTAGTTTCCGCTGCATTTTGGTTGTTGTTTACTAATCGTGACGTCCCGCCTCTCTGGGCCCGGGGTGTGACAATTAACTATGGTCACACACATATTTTATGGAATCGAGATGAAATGGAAAGTATTGATGAAATATTTTCTTATTCCGTAGCAAGTGACATCATAAGTGAAGATGATGATCCAGAACCAAAATCAGTTAGTGACTGTCAAAATAGATATGATTGGGATAAATGGAAAGGAGCTATGCAAGCTGAATTAGATTCACTTTAACAAACGAAAGGTTTTTGGACCTACTGTTATTACTCCGATGGATGTAAAGTCTGTAGGGTATAAATGGGTTTTTGTACGAAAACGAAATGAGAAAAATGAAGTTACAAGATATAAAGCTAGACTTGTGGCTCAAGGTTTTTCACAAAGGCCATGAATTGATTATGAGGAAACATACTCTCCTGTTATGGATGCAATAACCTTTAGATACTTAATCAGCTTAGCAGTCTCTAGAAATTTTGAGATGCGTCTTATGGATGTTGTCACAGCTTACTTGTATGGATCACTAGATAGTGACATCTATATGAAAATTCCTGGAGGCTTTAAATTCCCCGAAGCATTAAGCTCAAAGCCTATGGAAATGTATTTCATCAAATTACAAAGATCCTTGTATGACTCAAACAATCTGGAAGTATGTGGTACAATTGTTTGAGTGATTATTTAACAAGTAAAGGATTCACAAGTAACCTTATTTATCCATGTGTCTTCATTAAGAAGACAACATCAGGATATGTGATCATAGCTGTGTATATTAATGATCTGAATATAATTAGAACGCAAAAGGAAATTAATAAAGCAGTTGCTCTTTTAAAGAAAGAATTTGAAATGAAAGATCTTGGTAAAACCAAATATTGTCTTGGTTTGCAGATTGACCATATGCATAATGGAATACTTGTACATCAGTCAACTTATACTGAGAAACTCTTAAAGCGTTTCAATATGGATAAAGCAAATTGTTTAAGCACACCGATGGTTGTTAGATCACTCAATGTTGATAATGATCCATTCCGTCCTTGTGAAGATAATGAAGAGGTTCTTGGTCCAAAGATACCATATCTCAGTACAATTGGAGCTCTTATGTATCTTACTAACTGTACGAGACCTGACATTTCTTTTGTAGTTAATTTGTTAGCAAGATTTAGTTCAGCTCCTACTAAAAGGCACTGGAATGGAATTAAACATATTTTTCGATATCATCGAGGCACTATTGATTTAGGCTTGTTTTATCCTAATAATTTAAAAAATGGTTGGTTGGTTATACAGATGCAGGTTATTTATCTGATCCTTATAAAGCAAAATCTCAATCTGGATATGTATTTAAGAATGGAGGAACTAGGATTTCATGGTGTTCTCAGAAACAAACACTCATTGTGATATCCTCAAATTATGCTGAAGTTATTGCACTACATGAAGCTTTAAGAAAATGTGTATGGTTAAGATCTATGACACAACTCATATCAACTTCTTATGGATTGGAGAAAGATAAAAATGCAACACCAATCTATGAAGATAATGCAACTTATGTCTCACAAATGAAAGAAGGGTATATTAAAAGTGACTAAACAAAACATATACCTTCAAGATTCTTTTCACACACTCAAGATCTTATTAAAGATAAACAAGTTGAAATGAGATACGTTCAATCTAGCAACAATTCAGCTGATATTTTCACAAAGGCACTTCCTAAAACAACTTTCATAAAACATGTTTATGATATCGGCATGCGGCACGTGCACGCAATATGATGATCTACAGAAGACAATTTGAGGGGGAGTTATAAGCTGCACTCTTTTTTCCTTAGCTAAGGTTTTTTCCCACTGGGTTTTTCTTTAGCAAGGTTTTTAATGATGCAGTACTTAAACTCTTGAAGTTTGAAAAGTGTCATCTAATGGGGAGTATTATGAATTATTACTATAGCAAGTGGATGAACTCTTTGTCAAACTTATAGATAAGTTTACTATGCTACTTATCTACCAAAATAGTTTACTTTCTCTACCAAAATGATTGATCTTTGTAGTATAAATACCACCTCAATATAGAGGAGAAAATGCACATCTTGTATACACTTTCATAAGACATACATTTCTCTTCTTCTTACTCTTACAATTCTCTTTAAGTTCTTAAGGTTATAAAACTAATCTTGTGTTAAATATCGTGGTATTATAACAGAAAACTATTAAAAACATTAACACCTAAAAAAACTATCTAACTGTGAAAACTAAAACTAAACTATTGAATCCAATCCATACATCTTAAAGTAGATCCCTTTTTAACCTATAAAATCTCGATGATCTTGATCTCGTCTAGCAATCTTTATTTTGTATCTTTCAGATTGCCCAACTCCAACAAGATCACCGATTGAACCATTCTCCTAAAATAATTTGATTGAATATGCTTATGTATCTCTAGTAGATCTCGAGTTGTGAAAGCATATATTGATGGAATTTGCACCAGGTGAAAATCTACTGCCAAATAACTGTTGCAGTGAAGCATGCAATAAGAAGATGATCCACCGAATAGTGAGCACAACAAAGAGGGATTTGTAATCCTCCCTTCTGTAGTCTCTCCTATTGGTAATTGACCCATTTCTATCATTCATCCAAATATGTTTACTTTTAATGAAAGCCACATGTTCCCATTAAGAATGGTATCCTAGAACGAGGCATGTTTGAAGTTGTAGACTCACCGATTTAACCGTGAGTTCTCCTATTGGGTTCACGGTCCATCTTCATTGGTCACTCTAATTAGAGTACAAATGTGGTTAATAAGAACACTACACTCATGAAGTTCCTATACTTCATTTGGTAGTAGTGCTTGCTTTTTTCATTTCCAGGTCTACACCCGGTTCAATCCCTTCATCATATACCTTTGAAAAACATTGTAATTTTTTTAGGTTTCTAACTTAAAAATATCATGAATGAATATCATTAAAGGCCCCAACCACTTAATTATCAGTCTAGAAACATATTTATAAACCATTTCTGATTTCCCCCTTATAAGATGAATAATACTAATATTCATACGTGATAGAACCTCTTCCAATCAACAAATTGTATTCCACACCTAGTTAAGACCAAATCTAACAAGAATATGAGATACCCTCCATGAATTTGAATGACAATCAAGGACCACTTTTCACCATAATTGTTGGTCCTTTGTTTTGAAGTGCCACCATCACTTTGATAATAAGCTAAACTTCGGGGCTGTTTGGTAAGATCTGAATCATTAAGTCTTGAACCAGTAAAAGATCTGAATGGTTAAGAGGATCTAAACCATTAAGTGTCGAACCAAAAATTGTTGTTTGGTTGAATCTCTGAATAACTGTATAGGATGACTATTTTACCCCTATGAATTATTTTATGCTGAATAAAATGTATATGTTTGGTTAAATGTCTGAATAACAGTATGTATTGAATGATCAATAAGTAAAAAAATACAAAACATTATAGAAATTATTCCAAATGCAAATAATCCAAATACAACATACTAAAATTCAATTTCAAAATATTCCAAATCCAACATACTAAAATCCAAATACAAAGTAATCCAAATACAACATACTAAAATCCAATTACAAATTAATCTAACTATTAATCAATTGAAACTAATTGACTAGCTATCTCATCACGTAAATTACTCATATAATTAATACCTTATGAACCCCATTCTATATCATGAATGAACTGGTCATCATTGTTACCACTTTATGAACAATTACCCTCTCCCAACTAACCTAGTGAAATTTTCCTTTGTCTTCATTCCCATCCCAAATATACTTTCCCCTCAGGTTTTCTAATATATCAATCACCTTCTTTAGAACTTCATACATGGAAATAATAGATCAAAAATCAATCAAAGAATGAATATAGAAGAGTAACTCTCCCCCATAATGGATAAAGCCAACACCTTCTAAAGCAATAAGCTTGACTCAAATGTTTCAATGACTGGTCTTTAGTTCTTAGATAAGTTCATATTTGCTCTCACCGTCAAACCCAGAAGACTACCTCTTTTACATCTGACTTTGGCATCTATTTTTTCAGTCACGCCCTCCTCCACTTTGAATCCAAATAAAGTAGATTTTTTAATGTTTTAAGCCCGAACGTAAGATGGAAACATCTCATCAATCTAGAAAAGTTCTTAATATTCTACTTTAGCCATTTACCCAGAAAATTTATGTTATCTACATATGTTAGATTACACGATAAAGGCTATCAATATAGGTATGGAGGTCGTGAAAGATACCTATGGAGCAAACACTATGAATGAAGCTAGATAAAGTCTACATGGCAACAATGAAAATAAAAGGATAGAACGGATCTCCTTGTGCGTTGACATTGGTACTCCATTATTTGAAATCCATTAACCAACTCTAACATCTTCGAAGATTCAAGAATACCCTGAATGAATGTCTCCATTTTAGGGGGAAGTTCATCTAAGAGAGGACCAAATTGATAAAACTCCAATTCAGGGTGTCAAAAGCCTTCTCAAAGTCTATTTTTAAATAGAAGAGCATTAGTCTTAGACCTTTTAACCCAAGAAATCATTTCCTTTAGACTCATGATGATTTAATAATGCTTTTATCTTTTCACTATGTCCAAATGTGAACCTTTATGATCCATTCAGAATATATCACATCTACAAGAGAGTATATCGTCTTGTGTGTACTATTCATCATAAAGTTGTAAGGAGACTTATTATCATTATGATTTTGTACTAATTCTTTATTAATCATGTTTTTGTCATTGTTAGGGTACATTACTCCAAAAATGCATACTAGATCCACATGTCATTTGATGTAACCACCTTGAATATAATGGTGGGATATCCGTAGTTACTTCGTGTATATATATACCTATCCATGCAACTTGACATCTTTATAAGCCCAATGCATACAATTAATGCTACATGTCATTCAAAGAAATCCATGACCGGTTGAATATGCTTTTATTAATCGTTCGAGGTCTTTTGCGTTCCACCTTCTTAGATTTTCTCTGATTTAACGCCGATGACACCTATACGAAACCTTTACAAGCAATTAATAGCAATGATTTGATCACCAATGTGTATTTATTCATCACATTGGACAACACTTATGTCATATGCCAACTGATGTATGTCAAATTTGCATTTTTAAAATCAGATAGACCCAAACTACCTAGTATCATTTCCTTATCTAAAGTAAGAATAATAGGTACAAATATCTTCAAGAGTTTAGCAGAAAATTTGGCAATTCATTTAGAAGCAAGGTCTAAAGTAAGTCTCATAGTACACTAGATCTAAAAAAGGTAGTCATTCCACAATTGGTCGATTCCTTCATCATAACCCGTTTTGACATGTTTATGCTTCCACCCTGATCGTCTAGACCTAAAATCTTCTTCAATATCAATCTCCATCCATTTCATGTACATGTTATCAAGCTCATAAAACATCAGTTTCTCATACTAGTTAGTGGCTAATTGCATCAACATCGTGTTAGTATTATGATATAAAGTGGGACTGGATTCATGTTGTTACAAGAATTAATAATGAAAGTTAGAAAGTTTGATGGTGTTAGGTGATGTGCTCCAAATTATACATAAAAACACTATCAAAAGCACATCAATTATTCTTTGATATCTTCCGAAA
The DNA here is from genome assembly GCA_024085815.1 of Flaveria linearis. Taxonomy (NCBI): domain Eukaryota; kingdom Viridiplantae; phylum Streptophyta; class Magnoliopsida; order Asterales; family Asteraceae; genus Flaveria; species Flaveria linearis. Next base: position 61,372,230 of record CM044004.1, on the reverse strand, counting down.
TATGATGATTATGTACTCAAAATCATTTAATTGTGTTTTCAGGTGTTGTGAAGGGCAAGATGGACAAAAGGAGCATACTGGACAAGAAATTGAAGAAATTCAAGCCTAAAATTCCAAGCATGGGGTCGTGCCTCATTTAGCACACCCCAATGCCTTGCCGTAAACACACCCCCGTGCTAATTTGACACACCCCCGTGATTGGACATCTGACAGGACAAAAAGTACTATTCCCCAAAAGCAGTCACGGGGTCGTGCCCCAATAGTCACGGGGCCGTGCTTGGCCCTTTCACGGGGCCATGCCCTATTTGTCACGGGGCCGTGCCCGAAAACTCCTGTGCGTACGATCCGACCAACTTTCGTAAGCATTGCACTAACATGGGTCCGTGTCTTTTTGTCACGGGGTCGTGCTCAAACACTCCGGGAAGCCTATAAATAGAAGGCTAAGTTTACCATTTTGGAGAGCTTTTGGTGGGGTGATACTCTGCAGAACTCTCTCGGGAATCAAGTCTTGAAGACCATTTGGAGGCTCGGGAGGTGCATACAACACTTGGAAGAAGCTTGGGATTGTCTAAACATCATCCATTGTGGAATCACCGGTATGATTGTTCCATTTCACCGATGAATTCATACTTATCTTCTATTTTGTGTGTTGTTATGTTCAAGCTCATTATGAGTTAAACTCTTATTATCATCGTAATTGGATGAAACTTATGTAATTTGTGATGAACTAATGGTGTGACAAATATTGTGTTAATGTTATGGTGGTCTTGGGAAAACTTTCGATGGGTAGCACCTACATTTGAATGGGGGGTTATAAGTTTATGGTTTGTAATTGTGATTGTCATACACGGTTGAAAAACGTATGATCAACTTTTATTCATAACAAACTATGGCTAATTAACTAGAGATGGTTATTAGAAATCATAAGACCTTAACTTTCTGATCATTTACGGGTTTTCTTTTATTAGTCTGAGAAATCTACAGTAATTGTTATGGTTTTCTAAAATTAACGGTATGTTAGAAAGGAACTTGATCAACTCTCTTCTAACATTAAGTTATGTTTTCAGAAATCGTATAAAAGGACACAAAAGATTTACCTACATTAGTAGGGCCTTGACCTAAGAAGTAAATCTCAACCTGACGTGGTCCTGGTCACTATGGAGCGGATAGACGAGAAATCGCGCCAGCTCATCTTTATAAACGTTAACACAATTACTTTATTCAATATCTTTAATCACACCACCACCTCATCACAGTTACATAAGTGTAATCCAAATTAGGATGATAGCCTTTATCCCCTGATTTTAAATCCAAAAGTTTCAACTTGTTTTACTTTATTTGTTATTTCTATTTTTATCATTAGTTTTTAAACCCTAAAGAACCCCTAATTTACATCAATGCAACTTATCATCCTCCTAAACAAAACTGATAGTCAATCATAAGGGTTGTTGAGTAGTCTGAGTGTGTCCACGGATTGATACTCGGTTCTTACCATCACTATATTACCTCACGATAGGTGCACTTGCCTTTTGTGTGTGTAGTTAGTAGTAGTAATAACCATTTAAAACTGAATCTGTGCGAAAAACATTTATCAAAATACATATACTTTCACACCGCATCAAGTTTTTGGCGTCGTTGCCGGGGACACATGGCAAGTTTGAAAGACAATCAAAATTTTTGACTGTCCTGTTTATATCTTGTTAATATTTTTGTTCAAATTCATTTTAATTTTGTAGTTAGTTTGCCTTAGTTAGTTTAGTTGCATTAGCCTAATTCATTTTCTTTAGCCTTAGTTAGTTTATGCTTCTTTACGTTAGTGTATGTCCGACTCGTCTAGTCCTGAACTTGTTTCACCTCTTCGGAACCTGCACGACTTTTCCGACAAAGATTACGTGAAAGACCATAACAAGCAGCAACAATCATTGAAGAAGACATCTCGGAAGATACACCATCTGAATGAGACATGGCTAATCAAGACGAGGAAATGAAGATGACGCACTATGCCACACCATCAATCGACGGTTATGAGTCTAGTGTTGTCCAACCAGCAATAGCTACCAACAATTTCGAGATTAAGTCTAGTATTATCCAACTCGTAGAGAACTCTGTTCAGTTTCAGGGATTGCAAGACGAAGACCCTAACGCTCACATCTCACGATTCCTTCATATCTGTGCAACATTCAAAATCAATAACTATTTAGACGATGCTATTAGACTAAGACTTTTTCCATTTTCACTTCGCGGTCAAGCCATTGACTGGTTTGATTCACTTCCGCCTGGTTCCATCACCACATGGGCGGAAAAGGCTGAACAATTCCTGTTGAAATACTTTCCACCCGATCGCACTTCCAAATTAAGAAGCAGCATTACAAGCTTTCGCCAAGACGATGATGAATCATTCCACACAGCGTGGGAGAGATATAAAGGTCTCCTTCGGAGATGCCCACATCACGGACTTGATCTGTGGCTGCAGTGTCAAACTTTTTATGATGCAATCAGCAGAGCACACAAACAAGTTGTAGACCAAAGTGCAGGAGGAGATTTCGGAAGTGTCACGCCAACAGAAGCATACCAAGCCCTAGAAAAAGCAGCTAAGAAGAGCTTTGCTTACAATCCCTTGAGAAACAAAATCAACTCTAGAGGAATTCATCAAGTAGACTCTGAAACGCTGATCACAGCCCAGTTAGAAGCCTTAACCAAACGATTCGAACAATTGCAAGCTGAACTTAAAAAGACTCCAACACGATGCAACATATGCGGAAATTCACACAAGACCAATGAATGCCCACAAGGCATTATGATGGTTGAAGATGTTGACTACGCAGGAGGCCCAAACAACTCATATAACAACAACTCAAATTGGAGGAGCAACCCGAATTACAGAGAAGCTGGTAACAACCAATCATCATCTGGATTCAACCGTAGGCCACCTTACCAACAACAGAAACCACCATATCAATGTCCAAGCAGTAGTAATCAAGACTATGGAACATCATCGGTGGAAGACTTATTGCAGCAATTGTTGTTAACCACACAAGCCACAGATGAATACGTCCGGAAATCTGATCGAAGAAACGAGGAGAGGTTCCAAAGAAACGAAGCTGACATCAAAAGCAACAAAGCATCATTGCAAACCATTAAAAACCAAGTAGGTCAGATAGCACAACAACTATCTGCAAGACCCCAAGGTGCTTTGCCTAGCAATACTGTAACAAACCCTAATGCTCAAGTCAAAGCCATCACCACAAGGAGTGGCAAAACCACTCAAGGTGATGCACCTGCATTACAGCCCATCCTTGAAGAAATAGAATTCGAGACACCAAGTAATACAAGTGACAAGCAAAAGCAACCTGTCATTGTTGAAGAACCAGCCAAGAAATACGTACCACCGCCACCTTATGTTCTACCACCTCCATATCCCGATCGTTCGAGACAACAACGAATGGAGGCATAATATGGCAAATTTCTAGGATTGTTCAAGCAACTCCACATTAATCTGCCATTGGTGGAAGCCTTAGCCCAAATGCCAAATTATTTTAAGTTTTTAAAGGGGGTATTGTTAAACAAGAAGAAACTAGAAGAGTTATCACATGTAGTTTTGAATGAGGAATGCTCAGCAGTTCTTCAAAACAAACTACCTCAAAAGATGACTGATCTAGGGAGTTTCACCATACCTTGCCTAATAGAAAATCTTTCTGTCAGCAACGCGTTAGCCGATTTAGGTGCTAGCATTAACCTTATGCCTTATGCGGTTTTCGAAAAGTTAAACTTAGGTGAACCTAGACCTACTCGAATGAGCATCCAATTAGCTGACCGTTCTGTCAAATATCCGAGGGGCATTGTTGAGAATCTCTTAGTTAAAATCGACAAGTTCGTATTTCCTGCTGATTTTGTGATCCTCGACATGGATGAGGATAACAATGTTCCTCTCATCCTAGGTCGACCTTTTTCAGCAACCGCCAGAGCCCTCATTGATGTTTGCACTGGCAAACTCACACTCCGAGTGGAAGAGGAGGAGGTGACATTCGACATAGGACAATCCATGAAACATCCTCAACATCATGATGATTCACTCTATTATATTGATGTGTGCGATTCAATCATAAGCTGTCATCTGAAGAACACTCGTCAAATTGAAGCTTGCAGTACTCAATTAATAGAAATCCAAACCACCGAGCCCATCTGTGAGCACCAAATCGTTCCAGAACTTGAAGTTGATGAAACATCATCTTATCAAAAAGCATTTGAGATCATCGATCAAGAATTAGAACCTAAAGCCAAACCTTCTATCGAAGACCCTCCGGCTTTAGAACTCAAAGAACTTCCATCTCATCTCGAATACGCTTTTCTTGAAAACACCTCTCAGCTTCCTATCATAATCTCATCCGCCTTATCAAAAGATGAGAAGAACAAGTTGCTCAATGTGCTGAAGGCACATAAACGAGCAATTGCATGGAAAATCATGGACATCAAGGGAATCAATCCATCCTTTTGCAGTCACAAAATATTAATGGAGGAGAACTTCAAATCCGTCATTCAACCTCAAAGATGTTTAAATCCGAGCATGCAAGAGGTGGTGAAGAAAGAAGTAATCAAACTGCTAGATGCCGGTTTGATTTACCCTATTTCTGATTCGCCTTGGGTCAGTCCCGTCCAAGTTGTTCCAAAGAAAGGGGGAATGACTGTGGTAACTAACGAAAAGAATGAGCTTATTCCAACTCGTACAGTTACAGGATGGAGAGTTTGCATCGATTATCGCAAACTCAATGACTCAACTTCTTGAGAAAGATGCAAAATTCGTGTTTTCCAACGAATGCATCAGTGCACTTGATCTGTTAAAAGAGAGGTTGGTCACCGCTACAATTATGGTTTCCCCAGATTAGACGTTACCATTTGAACTCATGTGCGATGCAAGCGATTTTGCGGTAGGAGCCGCGTTAGGACAAAGGAAAGACAAGCAATTCCACCCAATTCACTATGCGAGCAAAACCCTAAACGACGCATAAGAAAACTACACAACCACCAAGAAAGAACTTCTTGCGGTAGTTTTTGCATTCGACAAATTCCGCTCGTATCTGATCCTTTCAAAAACAATCGTCTATACCGATCATGCAACCTTACGTTATCTATTCAACAAACAAGATGCAAAGCCAAGATTGATATGATGGATACTTCTGCTTCAAGAATTTGACATTGAAATTCATGACAAGAAAGGAGCAGAAAATCTAGTAGCCGATCATCTCTCTCGTCTTGAAGATTCAAGCCCTTCACGAACCGAGGAATTCAAAATAAACGATAATTTCCCTCACGAATTCCTTTTGAACATCCAATCTTCAATCGATGAGCATCCTTGGTTTGCCGATTTCGCGAACTATTTGGCAAGTGGAATCCTTCTCAAAGGAATGACTTATCAGCAAAAGAAGAAATTTTTTACTGACATTAAGCATTACTATTGGGAAGACCCGTACCTATTTAGAATCGGTACGGACCAACTCATTCGAAGATGCGTATACGGAAGTGACGCGGAACAGATCCTAAGGCACTGTCATGAAGGACCCATAGGAGGCCACCATGGAGCAACCCTAACAGCCAAAAAGGTCTTCGATTCTGGATTCTATTGGCCCACAATCTTCAAGGATGCTCATAACATGGTACGCACATGTGATGCATGTCAAAGAGCAACCAACATCTCGACACGGGATGAGTGCCTCAGAAACCCGTTCAAGTATGCGAGGTATTTGATGTATGGGGTATTGATTTCATGGGGTCATTCCCGGTGTCATTTGGGAATCGTTACATCTTGGTAGCAGTTGATTATGTCTCAAAATGGGCCGAAGCTCAAGCCCTGCCTACCAATGATGCAAGAAACGTTTTCAGATTCCTTAAGAAATTATTCTCTTGTTTTGATACCCCCAAGGCTTTGATTAGTTATCGAGGTACCCATTTCTGTAACAACCAGCTCGAAAGAGCAATGGCTCGTTATGGAGTGAATCATCGCTTTACAACTGCCTATCATCCGCAAGCGAATGGGCAAGCTAAAGTCACTAATCGAGGTATCAAACGAATCCTTGAGAAAACCGTAGGACAAAATCATAAGGATTGGTCCACCAAGCTAGACGACGCATTATGGGCTTTTCGAACAGCCTTTAAGACTCCCATTGGCACAACACCGTTCAAACTCGTTTATGGGAAGTCGTGTCATCTACCTGTGGAACTGGAACATAAAGCCTATTGGGCACTCAAAGCAGCAAACCTAGACCAAGGCCTTACAGGAAAGAATCGATTTCTACAAATCCATGAACTAGAGGAACTGAGAGAATAAGCATACGAAAACGCTAGGGTTTACAAGGAAAAGACAAGGAAATTCCATGACTCTTGTTTAAGGAGCACTAAACGATTTCATGTGGGGGAACATGTCTTACTGTATAACTCTCATTTACGTTTGTTTCCCAGAAAGTTAAAATCACGTTGGTCTGGACCTTACACGATTAAAAATGTGTTTCCAAATGGTGCCATCGAAATTGACAACCATGACGGTTTAAGTTTCAAAGTGAATGGACATCGTTTAAAACCATATAATGATGGTCCAACCAAGATTTTCTCGGAGAAATTACACCTCCACCCCGACGAAGATTAAGTGTGGGGAAGGGTCACGCCAAAGACCCAAAACGAAAACACGGCACTTGTACATAGATTTTATTTGAAATTTTTAACTTTTTGTAGGACTCACAAGCACAAGCACGGGGCCGTGCCCCCTGAACACGCCCCCATGACTCTGACAAAAATTTTTCCATGATCTCCGCTGATGACTCTGGAACGTTGCAGGTCGAATTTAAGGTGACTTCTGACAAGCACGGGGCCGTGCCTACCCAAGCACGCCCCCGTGATCAACTTTTCCGACCTGTGTATAAGTACCACACTTGTTCCAAGCTTTCATCACACCCATATCTGCTCAAAATCTCATAAAAAAGATGAAAGAATCAAGTCAAGGAAGTTCCAATTGGAATCCTGTGATGAAACCACGATCTGAAACTCGGGAACCAACAACTCAAGAATATTTCTTCAAGCTTCATGAGCTAATCAAGAAATTAACTGAGATGAATCTCACCGCAACTCAACGCTTAGCTGAACTTATCCAGAAAGTTCAGGAAATAAGCGAGGAACTTATTTCCATCCATCGTCGGCTTGCGGAACTTAGCAACCGCACTTCGCACTACCCTATCCCGACCCTTCCACACGAAATGTATGGAGGCTTCTTCTAGAGGCATTTCGTGATTGGTCATGTGCGCTAGTGCGCATTAAGGAGTCTGGTTTTGCAGTTTCAGATTCCCGGTTTTTAACGTATTATGTAATCGTAGGAGCTAGGAAAATGTACTTGTCGCTTGGCTTGTTTATTTAAATTCTAGAACTAATTTCGTAGCTTTTTTGATGATTTGGATGTGACAAAACTTAACCGGGTAAATTACACAACGAGTGAAATTGAGAAACGGAACAACAAAAGGCTGAACCGAAACTACATAAGGGGAACAGGCCCCCTTGCCTATATAGGCACGCCCCCGTGACGACAAAAAATTGACAAAACCTAACTTGTTTCAGCCTTTTGTCTTGTTCCCCATCAATGTTGCATGATAAATCCCGACTTCTTTGCCTGCAAAGTCGTATCCTCTTCACCTTGTGCAATTTTCTCAATTTTTCTTTCATATTTTCAAGTCATCTTTCAAGAGCTTTAATCAAGAGGTTAGTATACTAATTCCTATGATTATGATAGCCATTTGCATGTAATTAGGTGATTAGGCTCTAAACAACCGAAATCCTAATGATTATATGTAAGAGCTTGTGCTTAAACATGTTATGGAATTATGAATGCTTTATCCCTTCTTGTTTATGTTTCTCTTAAAGTTGATTAGTGCTAATTAGTATGATTAGTTAGTTATTAGTATTAGTATGTTTCGTTTTAGTGTTAACAAGACTATCTTCATAATGCGTGGTGATTTCATTGTTAATCATGTTCAAGTGACAAGAATTGGCAAGTAGTGTTGAAACATTATATATTTTGTATTGAATTATTAACAAATGCTCAAAATGTTTAACGTATAATCTTTGGTTTTTCAAGCAAGAAAATGACAAATTTATGCTTAATCAAAGATTTACAAACAAAACCACACGTGCTCGAGTTGAAATTTCATACCTCAAAATGTTAACCGCACCCCCACGTTTCAAGAGACACACCCCCATGTTTAACAAACTTTTCTTAAAAAGCAAACGTGTCAACTGTTTTTCAACACAAGTTTCACAAAAAGGGTGACATGGCTCTTGAAAATCAATTGTTGTCCCTAAAATAGATAGACTATTCCAAAAACCGGTTTTGTATATTTTAACTGATTTGTCAAAATTTCAGGATCATGAACCATCCATACTTACAATTTGGAGGAAACCGTGAAAGATGGTGTCGTGACCGGTTGCAAAGGCTCTTGCAAAGGGCTGAAAAGTCACATTTGCAAGCCGATGAGGAAACCTTGGCGGCTGTCGGACAGCTCGAAAGATATAACAATTTATTGAGTATTCAGTGGAAGTGGTTGTTTTTACAAAACAGACCTTCTATTTATGAACTAACTCTTGAATTTTTAACATCTTTCAGATTTAGCATGAAAGACTCCGACCATTGGGATGATAAAGCAGTTACATTCAGACTAGGTGGACATTGGTAAAAAACATCCATCTCTTTGTTTGGCATCTATCTGGGAATATATACAGAACAGGAAATGGAGGAGGAAGCAATATCAGAGATGCCAGCTTACCATACATTTCCAGATGAGGAAAGTAGGGACGCAGAAAGCGGTGCCATGAGAAAGACATTTTGGGAAAAGATTGGAACAGGGGCGTTCAACTCAAGTAAAGCCAAGAGCAGTCAGATTCGGGACCTGTTGCTACGATACATACATCGGTTGCTTAGCCATTCAATAACAGCTCGTGGCCAAAGCGAGGGAGTTGTTAGTTTGAGAGACCTGTTTATTTTATACTGTATGACTAATCATTTGCCATGCTGTAAGGCCTCGTTCCCGGGCACCTCACAGTTGGTCATCATTACCCATACAACATACATTTAATACAATTTAGTAAAAACCATGCAGCGGAAACTTTAAATTTACTATAAATGCTTTTGCAAAGTAATACAACACCCGTTACAAAATATCATTTGTTTGCATTACAATACAAAAACATTAACAAAAGAATGCCATCCCAAAAGAGCTGAGCAGCCGCCTCGTGCCATCCTCAGCAACACTACCTGCCAACTGGAAAATACATAAAAGTCAGCGTTGCTGAGTGAGTTCTAGTTTTGTAATAAAACATACTTTTACTTATTTAAAAGTATCCTTTCGTGCATGCGTTCATACATCATACGTACACAGAGATAATATTCGTTATTATCTTCATCATTCGTTATTCATCGTTATCTTTATCTTCTCGTATGGATTCTGTCAGGCTTTACCCACTTCATAGCACTTGGCCATGATTACTGTGGTCGAATGACAAGAATCCCGTTCATACTTACTTGCACACATTGAAAGGTGAATTGTACCAATACCATAGGCTACACCTCGAACGTTATTAGCTACCGGGCCGAAGTCAACATATGAACAACAAAACGTATGCCACGGTACTAGAGGTAAGCGGTAGAGGTACCATGACCATGGTCAATCACATAGAAGGACCAATCGCGTTATTCAATGCTTGCAAGACATAATTCGTTCGTTCATTAATGCATGTATTCATCATCATTCTTCTTTCATTATCTTTCATTTTACGTTCATAATACTCATACATCATACGTACATAGAGATAATATTCATTATTATCTTCATGTTTCGTTACTACTTGCACATTGAAAGGTGAATTGTACCAATACCATATGCTACACCCCGATCGTTATTAGCTACCGGGCCGAAGTCAACATATGAACAACAAAACGTATGCCACGGTACTAGAGGTAAGCGGTAGAGGTACCATGACCATGGTCAATCACATAGAAGGACCAATCGCGTTATTCAATGTTTGCAAGACATACTTCATTCGTTCATTAATGCATGTATTCATCATCATTCTTCTTTTCGTTCATTCGTTAATACATGCATTCATCATCATGTTCCTCTTCCATTATCTTTCACTTTACGTTACATAATACTTTATTAGTTCATTTCCCGTTATTCGTAAAGTCTCAGAAAGATAAACATACACAATCACAAGGAACATACACACTCATCATGCATACTCATCATACATTCATCATCATACGTACATCATCATACATTCATCATCATACGTAGCATCATACCCTACTTAACAATATTTTAATAATATTGTTAACAATAATATACTAATAATAATATTAGTAACAATTAGGGTTAATCATACTCATCATTATATGCATGAGACATCATCATTTATTAACCCTAGTCAACCCTGGTCAAACCTCGAACTTCGGACTTACTGGAAATTCCTGAAAATTTCTAAGTGTTTAGGCGTTTTAGCCCTATTGGGCGTATAAGCCCTCTGGGCGTATGAGCCCTATTAGCCGTATGAGCACTGCTGGACTTTTCACTTAACACTTAGATTTATCAACTGGTCATACGACCACACTGTTGGTCGTATGACCACTGGTGGTCGTACCATCCCTGGACTTGGGAACATATTTGGATCATACGACCACTGTTGGTCGTATGAGTCCATACTTAGAAAATTTCATCATAGTCATACGACCACTGTTGGTCGTATGGGTCCTGTGGGTCTCATACTTAGAAAATATCACTTATTCATACGACCACTGTTGGTCGTATGAGTCCTGTTAGACTCATCAACACTTAGAAAAATCTTCTGGTCATACGACCACACTGTTGGTCGTATGAGCACTAGTGGACTCATCAACCTGTAAATAATTATTCTAAGTCCCATTTTCAGACATATTTGCAACCTGTTCATGAGTCTAATCCATAACCCAAGTCCCAAACATCATAATGCCTAATTCTAACATATACACAAGATTCTAGGCATAAATCTAGCATAAACATAAACATGCATACATTCAGTTCATACGGGTAACAGCATAAATTTTATAAAAAACATATATATGCATTTCCAGCCCCAAAACGTTTAAAAATCAGTAAAAAGGGGTCTAGAACTCACCTTAGCTGTTCTTCAAGTTCAAACTCTCCTGCTCGAGCTTTTCCAAAGGATTCGAAAGCCTAGATGTGTTTAAAACACACAAACCCGAACACATATACACATAAGAACATGCATTTCTCGGTTTCTTAGCTCAAATACAACTTAAAAACATCAATTCTTACCTTGAATCTGATTTCTTCTTCTTTCCCTCTCTAGAATCGAAGCTCCTGCTGTTCTCTCTCTCTAAAAGTCGAATAAAAGTGTTATGCAGAAGGTAATGGGCGGCCATGCCACCTTTTTACCAACTTTATAAGATTTTTATTCCTTTTACACCTTTGGTCCCCCAACTTGGGGTTGACTTCCCTTTTCTTCTTTTTCTTTCTTTCTCTTTATTCCTTTATTTCTTGCTAATAAAAATACGGGTGTTACAAGTCCACCCCCTTATATAGGTTTCGTCCCCGAAACCTGTTATTCCTTAAACAGATGTGGGTAGTGCTGTCTCATTTCTTCTTCAGTCTCCCACGTAGACTCGGATCCCTTCCTGTGCTTCCACTGTACACGCACAAGGGGAACCACTTTATTCCTTAACCTCTTCTCCTTACGATCAATGATTGCCACTGGTTGCTCCACGTAGTTGAGCCGTTCGTCTACTTCAATGTCCTCCAGTGGTACAACCATGTCTTCATCAGCTAAGCATTTCCTCAGATGAGATACATGGAATGTGGGATGAATTCCACTTAACTCATCTGGCAATTCAAGTCGATAGGCCACCTCTCCTACTCGTGCAATAATTCGGAAAGGTCCTATGTACCTCGGGCTTAGCTTACCTCGTTTCCTGAATCTAATGATTCCCTTCCAGGGCAAGACCTTCAACATGACTCGGTCACCAACCTTGAACTCTATCGGTCTTCGCCTCTTGTCAGCATACGACTTTTGTCTATCTTTCGCCGCCTTCATGAAGGCTTTGATCTTTTCTAACTTCTCAGTCGTTGCTTCAATTACCTCAACACCTCCCAACTCTTTCTGCCCAATGTCTCCCCAGCACACGGGCGTCCTACATCTCCTACCGTATAGCATCTCGTAAGGTGGCATGCCAATGCTGGCATGATAACTGTTGTTGTACGAGAATTCTGCTAACGTCAAGTGATCATCCCAACTTCCTCCAAAATCGATCACGCACGCCCGAAGCATGTCTTCGAGTGTTTGGATCGTCCTCTCAGACTGACCGTCCGTCTGAGGGTGATATGCTGTGCTAATGTGTAGTCTCGTCCCCATCGCATCATGAAATCTTTTCCAAAACTTGGAGGTAAACCGGGTGTCACGATCAGACACAATAGACACCGGTACACCATGACGAGCTACAATTTCCTTGATGAACAGATCCACCAATCTTTCAGATGAGTACGTCTCGCGGATCGGTAGGAAGTGGGCACTCTTCGTCAGGCGGTCAACTATCACCCATATTGCGTCATGCCCTTTAGGGGTACGTGGTAGCTTCGTGATGAAATCCATGGTGATATGCTCCCACTTCCACTCGGGTATATCCAACGGTTGGATCTTCCCGTAGGGCTTCTGGTGTTCCGCCTTCACTTGTAACCAAGTCAAGCACTTACTTACGTACTCCACTACGTCGCGTTTCATGCCCGGCCACCAATAGTCTTTCTTCATATCGTGGTACATTTTGGTAGCACCGGGGTGAATGGAGTATCGGGTCTTATGGGCCTCGTCCATAATTCTACCACGTAGATCCCGTATCGAGGAATCCACATTCGCCCAAATCGGGTCTTAACACCAAAAGTGTTCTCACCCAGTTCTGTAACTAGACCTCTCATTCTTTCGGAGTTAAGACGATCTTCTTTCAAAGCCCCGACTTGAAACTCCTTAACCTGAGTCATTACATCTGAGGTCATAATTAGCTGATATGCCTTTACCCGGATCGGCTCAGGCCTTTCTTTTCGGCTAAGGGCATCGGCCACCACGTTGGCCTTGCCCGGATGGTAATGGATTTCGCAGTCATAATCCTTTATGAGCTCCAACCATCGCCTTTGCCTCATATTTAAATCTTTCTGCTCGAAGAAATACTTCAAGCTTTTGTGGTCTGTGAAGATAGTGCACTTCGTCCCGTATAGATAGTGCCGCCATATCTTCAATGCAAAAACCACCGCAGCTAGTTCTAGATCGTGTGTGGGATAGTTGACTTCGTGGGTTTTCAGTTGTCGAGATGCATAGGCTATGACCTTTCCGCGTTGCATCAATACGCAACCTAGCCCAGAATAGGATGCATCCGAATAGACCACTAAGTCTTCACTTCCCTCAGGCATAGTCAAGACAGGAGCTTGTGTTAGTCTTGCCTTCAACTCCTCAAAAGCCATCTCCTGCTCTCGACCCCACACGAATTTTACGTCCTTACGAGTCAATTTTGTCAAAGGTGAGGCTATCTTTGAAAAGTCTTGAATAAATCTTCTATAATAACCCGCCAATCCCAAGAAGCTACGAATCTCGGATGGCGTCTTTGGTGATTTCCATTGCATCACAGCCTCAACCTTTGCTGGGTCCACCATTATTCCTTCTGCATTCACTACGTGACCCAGAAATTGCACCTCGCGTAACCAAAAGGCGCACTTGGAGAACTTGGCGTACAATTTCTCCCTTCTCAACGTTTCCAATACTTCCCGAATGTGACCGGCATGCTCTTCTTCGCTTCTCGAATAAATCAGGATATCATCGATGAACACAATTACTGATTTATCTAACATTGGCCGACACACTCGGTTCATCAAATCCATAAAAGCAGCCGGCGCATTAGTCAACCCAAAAGACATGACAAGAAACTCGTAGTGACCATAGCGCGTACGAAAGGCTGTTTTAGGGATATCTTGTTCCTTCACCTTTAGTTGATGGTAACCCGATCGAAGATCTATCCTTGAAAACCAACTGGCACCCTGAAGTTGATCAAACAAGTCATCGATCCTTGGTAAGGGGTATCTGTTCTTCACCGTCAGCTTATTCAGCTCGCGGTAGTCGATGCACATCCTCATACTACCATCCTTCTTCTTTACGAACAGAACCGGAGCACCCCAAGGTGAGATACTCGGTCGGATAAACCCCTTATCCAGCAGCTCCTGCAACTGCTCCATCAACTCTTTCATCTCCGTCGGAGCCAAGCGATACGGTGCTTTTGCGACAGGTTGGGCACCCGGTATCAGGTCGATCTGGAATTCGATCTCTCGGTCAGGTGGCAATCCCGATAAGTCTTCGGGAAACACGTCTGGAAAGTCACACACCACTGGCACATCGCATAGCTGTGGTGTTGGCGTCTCTACATTCTTTACATAACATAAGTAGGCGCTACATCCGCGCCTCATACACTTTCCCGCCACCGCCATCGAGATCACCTTTGGAATCGTCGTAACTCGATCGCCATAAATTGTCACCGGACTTCCGTTGGTCGCCGTTAGTCTAATCATCTTCTTTCGGCACACGATATTCGCTTCGTAGGTTGCTAACCAGTCCATCCCTAACACTACATCAAATCCTCCTAGAGGCATCACATGTAACTTGGCAGCAAACCTATGACCTTCTAATTCTATGGTACAGTCCTCTATCACATCAGTAACTCTAGTGGACTTACCAATAGCAGTTTCTACATAAAAAGGCTCACTAATGCTTTTGCTACTAACAGGCAATTTAGCACAGAAAGTAGCAGAAACGAAACTCCTACTAGCACCAGAGTCAAATAACACAGAAGCAAGAGTTTGGTTTACTAGAAACGTACCTGACACCACATCGGGGTCCGTCCTAGCCTCTTCCTGCGTCATGGTGAAAGCCCTAGCCTTTGCCTTTGGTGCTTCTCCTCCCGTCTTCTTCTCCCCCGAGCCCTCAGCCCTCGGCTTCTTGCAATCTCTGCTCATATGACCACTTTCCCCACAGTTAAAGCACTTGCCCATCCGACAATCCTTGGCCATATGCCCAGTCCTCCCACACTTGAAGCAGATGTTGTATCCCCACTTGCACTCCCTGAGTGCTCCTTTCCACACTTGCCACACTTCCTCACCCCAGCTCCAGACACGACCACTCGGCGGTCATCCACCCTTGTCTTCTTGTTGTTTGTCGAAGTATCACCCCGACCAAATCTCTTCCCCTGCCAGTTCTTCTCTCCACTCCCTTTCTTGCTTCCCTCAGCCTTCACCAAAGCAGCACGTTCATCGAATAACCTTCCCGCCAAATCCACTGCCGACCTGAAAGTGCTTGGTCGAGCAGAAATCAAGTGCCAACGAATTTCAGCCGGCAGTCCTTGAATATACCGGTTAATTATTCGTGACACTGGCGTCACCTGCTCCGGCACCAACAACGCCAATTCGTTAAACTTGGTGGTATATTGTTGGTGGGTCATCGTCCCCGCCTCTAGCTGCAGGAACTCCCTTTCTATTCTATCCATTTCCCGACGAGGACTGAATTCCTCGATCACCAGCCTTTTCAACTCAGCCCACTTCATCTTCCCTATAGCTCTGCTACCCTCGGCTTGGACTATATTTTTCCACCAGCATAAAGCCGATCCTGTGAAAGAGTGGGTAGCAAACTTCACCTTCTTGTCCTCCTGGCAATCACTAATATCGAGGACAGCTTCCATTTCCATCACCCATTGGTGAGCATCAGTAGCAGTACCAGACCCATCAAAAGTTGGGGGTTTGCACCTCATGAATGCCCCGTAGTTACAACCCGGGCGGTCTCCCGTAACTGTTCTTCTTCCTCTTCCTCTTCATCATCAGATAATACTGTCTCTGCTTCTGTCTGTTGCTGTCTTCCTGAGGATCGATTCCTCCCTCGTCTATCGTCTTCACGTACGGCCTTTATCACTTCAGTCACTACAGACGGTAAGATCGTCTGCATGACTTGGTGCACTTCCTCGATCACAGTCTCTTTCACCGAGGCTCTCACATTATCACTCTCATCCATTCCCCCCGAGGGAGTAGTATTAGGTTCTTCGGGAACCTTCTTCTCTTGCCTAGGCCTACCTCTTGTGGCTCGTGGTTCCACACCACTTCCGCCACTGCCTCCACCAATTGGGGCTTTAGATGATCTACCACCGACCATCTTCTATCACACTGAAAGATTTAAACACCAACACGGTCATTCAAGGAAATAGCTCAGTTTATGTCAAGTATAGTAAGTCCCTAATTACAGTGGCCAGTTGTGATTAGCCACTTACTCTACTCTTCACACCCCGAGCATTACCTGTCCTGACTTCATTAGTATCTAAGTCTAACAGTACACATAAACACATAACATGCGCACGTAACACTGGTTAACTTTCAAGAAAATACCTGATGGCACGCAGCTACTCAGATGGCATTCTCATTCTCCCTGTCCCATTCTCAGTTTAAGTTTTAGGTTTGTTTAAAAAAAATTTACCCATTTCACTTAAACTTTGGCTCTGATACCAACTTGTAAGGCCCCGTTCCCGGGCACCTCACAGTTGGTCATCATTACCCATACAACATACATTTAATACAATTTAGTAAAAACCATGCAGCGGAAACTTTAAATTTACTATAAATGCTTTTGCAAAGTAATACAACACCCGTTACAAAATATCATTTGTTTGCATTACAATACAAAAACATTAACAAAAGAATGCCATCCCAAAAGAGCTGAGCAGCCGCCTCGTGCCATCCTCAGCAACACTACCTGCCAACTGGAAAATACATAAAAGTCAGCGTTGCTGAGTGAGTTCTAGTTTTGTAATAAAACATACTTTTACTTATTTAAAAGTATCCTTTCATGCATGCGTTCATACATCATACGTACACAGAGATAATATTCGTTATTATCTTCATCATTCGTTATTCATCGTTATCTTTATCTTCTCGTATGGATTCTGTCAGGCTTTACCCACTTCATAGCACTTGGCCATGATTACTGTGGTCGAATGACAAGAATCCCGTTCATACTTACTTGCACACATTGAAAGGTGAATTGTACCAATACCATAGGCTACACCCCGAACGTTATTAGCTACCGGGCCGAAGTCAACATATGAACAACAAAACGTATGCCACGGTACTAGAGGTAAGCGGTAGAGGTACCATGACCATGGTCAATCACATAGAAGGACCAATCGCGTTATTCAATGCTTGCAAGACATAATTCGTTCGTTCATTAATGCATGTATTCATCATCATTCTTCTTTCATTATCTTTCATTTTACGTTCATAATACTCATACATCATACGTACATAGAGATAATATTCATTATTATCTTCATGTTTCGTTACTACTTGCACATTGAAAGGTGAATTGTACCAATACCATATGCTACACCCCGATCGTTATTAGCTACCGGGCCGAAGTCAACATATGAACAACAAAACGTATGCCACGGTACTAGAGGTAAGCGGTAGAGGTACCATGACCATGGTCAATCATATAGAAGGACCAATCGCGTTATTCAATGTTTGCAAGACATACTTCATTCGTTCATTAATGCATGTATTCATCATCATTCTTCTTTTCGTTCTTTCGTTAATACATGCATTCATCATCATGTTCCTCTTCCATTATCTTTCACTTTACGTTACATAATACTTTATTAGTTCATTTCCTGTTATTCGTAAAGTCTCAGAAAGATAAGCATACACAATCACAAGGAACATACACACTCATCATGCATACTCATCATACATTCATCATCATACGTACATCATTATACATTCATCATCATACGTAGCATCATACCCTACTTAACAATATTTTAATAATATTGTTAACAATAATATACTAATAATAATATTAGTAACAATTAGGGTTAATCATACTCATCATTATATGCATGAGACATCATCATTTATTAACCCTAGTCAACCCTGGTCAAACCTCGAACTTCGGACTTACTGGAAATTCCTGAAAATTTCTAAGTGTTTAGGCGTTTTAGCCCTATTGGGCGTATAAGCCCTCTGGGCGTATGAGCCCTATTAGCCGTATGAGCACTGCTGGACTTTTCACTTAACACTTAGATTTATCAACTGGTCATACGACCACACTGTTGGTCGTATGACCACTGGTGGTCGTACCATCCCTGGACTTGGGAACATATTTGGATCATACGACCACTGTTGGTCGTATGAGTCCATACTTAGAAAATTTCATCATAGTCATACGACCACTGTTGGTCGTATGGGTCCTGTGGGTCTCATACTTAGAAAATATCACTTATTCATACGACCACTGTTGGTCGTATGAGTCCTGTTAGACTCATCAACACTTAGAAAAATCTTCTGGTCATACGACCACACTGTTGGTCGTATGAGCACTAGTGGACTCATCAACCTGTAAATAATTATTCTAAGTCCCATTTTCAGACATATTTGCAACCTGTTCATGAGTCTAATCCATAACCCAAGTCCCAAACATCATAATGCCTAATTCTAACATATACACAAGATTCTAGGCATAAATCTAGCATAAACATAAACATGCATACATTCAGTTCATACGGGTAACAGCATAAATTTTATAAAAAACATATATATGCATTTCCAGCCCCAAAACGTTTAAAAATCAGTAAAAAGGGGTCTAGAACTCACCTTAGCTGTTCTTCAAGTTCAAACTCTCCTGCTCGAGCTTTTCCAAAGGATTCGAAAGCCTAGATGTGTTTAAAACACACAAACCCGAACACATATACACATAAGAACATGCATTTCTCGGTTTCTTAGCTCAAATACAACTTAAAAACATCAATTCTTACCTTGAATCTGATTTCTTCTTCTTTCCCTCTCTAGAATCGAAGCTCCTGCTGTTCTCTCTCTCTAAAAGTCGAATAAAAGTGTTATGCAGAAGGTAATGGGCGGCCATGCCACCTTTTTACCAACTTTATAAGATTTTTATTCCTTTTACACCTTTGGTCCCCCAACTTGGGGTTGACTTCCCTTTTTCTTCTTTTTCTTTCTTTCTCTTTATTCCTTTATTTCTTGCTAATAAAAATACGGGTGTTACACATGCCACATTAGGTATTTGTTTGTAACTTGTTTGCCAGGAATGCAACTGCAGGTGCTCAAACACCCATGTTGGTGGAAGCTGGATCCTGAACTTGTACGAGAGTTATGGGTATAACACGAAGGGAACCGAAGGAGTAATGATAGGATTATTGGACTTAAGCATTTGCACAAGCATGTACATGATCACAACCCTACCAAATGGACAACCGAGATTTATGGATAGGAAGGGACAAATCTGGGATCCGGCAGATCCCGAGGAGATTATCATGGACCTTGATATGCCAACACATCATGAAGAAGCCGGGGCCTCCAGCTCACACATCGGAGAATTCCCAACCATGTTAGACCTTTATGAAGCAATCCAGACCACCAGTGACCATGCAAGGAGATCATTCGAATACGCGCAACAAGCTTTCAACGGCGTCGAAAATCTGAACTCTCGAAAAACCATATCACTTTCAGGGCCCGGGCACAGTCGTTTTGTGCCAATCCATCCTTTACTTTATGTCATTTTATTTTATCTTGTGTGTTTAGGATTTTAATATTTTCAATAAATGGATGATATTTCAGGTGATCCCGATGATTCTCACAAGCAAAGGCACAAGTCGACTTTATCATCTTTTGGGGAGGATCTCGTTACCATTCCTTGTTTTATATTATTTATCACATTGGGGACAATGTGAATTTTAAGTGTGGGGATGAGATTAATCGAGATACATATTCCATACTTTGCTAAAAACAGGTCCATATTGAAAAATTTTTAACAAAATCACTTAACCATTATTTTTTGTGACACGAAACCAAAAATTTAAACAATTTTTGATAAACCAAATTATAAATATACGTTTTCGGGAAATAAATAAGTAAATAAGAGAAATCCAAATAAAAGTTGAAAATATTTTTTGTGATATCCTTAAAAGCAATAATCTAGTAAACATATGTAATCATGAGAAATGAAACACTTTTACCTAATTCCATCCATTTGTGAGTTTATTTTTGAGCCTTAAACAGATTTTGCAAACCTTTGCAATTTTACTTTCATTCTGGATTCAATTGACAGTGCCTTATGATACGTGTGATTAGAACTTGCTTTGGGTATACATTTCAAGACCTTAATTAGTATTTTCTGCATAAAAATGAGTTGGGCATTAGGAAACCTTAACCATTCAAGCCCCAACCATTTTCTTTTAATCTTCTTTACCCGAACGTCAACCCTAGTTAGCCCCGTTGAGCTTAAACATTTTATTTTTCGTCAACCCTATTTTGATCACCCGAACCACCAAGTCACTTAACCAAAAGCCTTCAATAAAACCTTTTTTCTTCTTTTTCGTTAAAGACAGGTTTTTGGCTTATAAAAAAAAGAGAAAAAGAAAAAAAAATTTGGTCTTTTACCGGCAGACCTAAAAGAACTGGAATGCATTCTTTTGATTTTAATTTTCTTTGTTGCATTCATCACGCAAAACCGGGAATTCCCCCGGAAATTCGCGAACAAATATTCAATCTCACATACGACGCAAGAAAGAAATGGCGAAAAAAGGAACAAGTTCCGCCATTTTGTGGAATCTCAAAAAGGGCTATAAGGAGACGGGCAAAAAGATACGAAAGGTGCCCGAATTGTGGAAATTGGTCTCACGATGGAAAATGCAAAAAGAACCAAGCTGAATCCCAATACGAATACACAGAACTGATCCGATTGGGTGCTATTAGGCTTCAAGCCGAACGATCCTTACGAAAGGATAGTTTTGTGTATCTTCGGGTAAAGGATAAAGTAAGGTTTCTGAAAGCAAAATACGGTCTTGACAATCTGACCTTAAACGAGTCCTCAAGTTAGCATATCCCTTCTAGCTTGAAGTATTGTATAGAGAACTTTTTACTGCTTTCCTTATAGTTTATGTTAGAAAAATAAGCCAAGACCGTCGTCTTTAGCATTTAGCCACTTTTTCCAAACATTTCATACCCGAGCCCGAGCCAAGTTACAACCCATCAAAGACCTAATAATTTATGCAATTAAATATCTAAGTAGGTGGAGAATTGATCCCTTAACAAGCATATGATTTCACACGTATTCATACTAGGCAATTGAGCGTATTAGTCATACTTCATCTTATGTATGATTCCATATATTTAGCCGAGTGTGAGTGCATCTTGTGAGAAGTGTGGATTTTTATATGATTATAATCTTTACTAACAATCCCATTGCTTGCTAAGATATCATTCTATACATGCCTAAAATGTTTACATTTGGATGAAATAATTTTTACTTGCGTATTTCCCAAAAGACATATTTATCTTTTGCTTTATTTGGTTTTTGGCGGAGTTGTCATTTTAAGTGATTTTGCTTGAGGACAAGCAAAGTTTAAGTGTGGGGATATTTGATGTGCTCCAAATTATACATAAAAAAACTATCAAAAGCACATCAATTATTCTTTGATATCTTTGGAAATATGATGATTATGTACTCAAAATCATTTAATTGTGTTTTCAGGTGTTGTGAAGGGCAAGATGGACAAAAGGAGCATATTGGACAAGAAATTGAAGAAATTCAAGTTTAAAATTCCAAGCATGGGGCCGTGCCTCATTTAGCACGCCCCCATGCCTTGCCTAAAACACACCCCCGTGCTAATTTGACACACCCCCGTGATTTGACATCTGACAGGACAAAAAGTACTGTTCCCCAAAAGAAGTCACGGGGTCGTGCCCCAATAGTCACGGGGTCGTGCCCCATTTGTCACGGGACTGTGCCCGACAACTCCTGTGCGTACGATCTGACCAACTTTCGTAAGCATTGTACTAACATGGGGCCGTGTCTTTTTGTCACGGGGTCGTGCTCAAACACTTCGGGAAGTCTATAAATAGAGGGCTAAGTTCACCATTTTGGAGAGCTTTTGGTGGGGTGATACTCTGCAGAACTCTCTCGGGAATCAAGTCTTGAAGACCATTTGGAGGCTCGGGAGGTGCATACAATATTTGGAAGAAGCTCGGGATTGTCTAAACATCATCCATTGTGGAATCACCGGTTTGATTGTTCCATTTCACCGATGAATTCATGCTTATCTTCTATTTTGTGTGTTGTTATGTTCAAGCTCATTATGAGTTAAACTCTTATTATCATCCTAATTGGATGAAACTTATGTAATTTGTGATGAACTAATGGTGTGACAAATATTGTGTTAATGTTATGGTGGTCTTGGAAAAACTTTCGATGGGTAGCACCTACATTTGAACGGGGGGTTATAAGTTTATGGTTTGTAATTGTGATTGTCATACACGGTTGAAAAACGTATGATGAACTTTTATTCATAACAAACTATGGCTAATTAACTAGAGATGGTTATTAGAAATCATAAGACCTTAACTTTATGATAATTTACGGGTTTTCTTTTATTAGTCTGAGAAATCTACAGTAATTGTTATGGTTTTCTAAAATTAATGGTATGTTAGAAAGGAACTTGATCAACTCTCTTCTAACATTAAGTTATGTTTTCAGAAATCATATAAAAGGACACAAAAGATTTACCTACATTAGTAGGGCCTTGACCTAAGAAGTAAATCTCAACCTGACGTGGTCCTGGTCACTATGGAGCGGATAGACGAGAAATCGCGCCAGCTCATCTTTATAAACGTTAACACAATTACTTTATTCAATATCTTTAATCACACCACCACCTCATCACAGTTACATAAGTGTAATCCAAATTAGGATGATAGCCTTTATCCCTGATTTTAAATCCAAAAGTTTCAACTTGTTTTACTTTATTTGTTATTTCTATTTTTATTATTAGTTTTTAAACCCTAAAGAACCCCTAATTTACATCAATGCAACTTATCATCCTCCTAAACAAAACTGATAGTCAATCATAAGGGTTGTTGAGTAGTCTGAGTGTGTCCACGGATTGATACTCGGTTCTTACCATCACTATATTACCTCACGATAGGTGCACTTGCCTTTTGTGTGTGTAGTTAGTAGTAGTAATAACCATTTAAAACTGAATCTGTGCGAAAATCATTTATCAAAATACATATACTTTCACACTGCATCATTAGGAAAAAAGGAAATGGTATTAAGGAAAAGGGAATTTGGAACCAGTGATGCAAAACATTAGAAACGTCACTATTCGGCCATCGATGGGACTACCACTAAAGAAAGAGGGTGTATCATTGTATCGATAGACACTAAGATAACGGGTGTCACTACTACTTAAGAGAGACTATGTTATTGCCACTACTTATGTTGCAAGTTGTTTACTCTATTTATTATGTAGGATATTTGTTTAGATAGGATTTTGTTTTTAGAATTCAAATATTATGTAACCTATTTTAATGATAGGTTAGGGTTTAGTGCATAGTCATCACGATAGTAGTTAAACATACTTCTTTAAATAAAACAATCTTAAGTCATTTAACGATACTCAAGTTCTTTTTTATTATGTAAATAGACATCCTTTTTAAATATTATTTTCTTATTTATCATTTAAATAACATTTATGTAAAACTATCATGCTTTATTTTGGTAGTTATATTTTCAATCAAATCATTAATTTTAATTTTTACCAATCCCTTGTCTTCATCATAGATTTTGAGTCTTAAGAATGTCCTCTTTGATCCTTATTTTGTAGAGATTCAAAACTATGTGCATCGAGAGAGTAAATAATGATATTGGGTAATAGTGAGAAACTGTTTATTGTATTCGAGGAATCTTTCAAGGTTTCTTGGTAAGTTTATGGCAAACAACAAGGACTTTGAGGGCTAGAGTTTTCATCATGGATTCATTCCACAAAGGATACTACATTCCGTCATCAAAGAAGCATATAAAAGGTTTTCCATCATGTGTTC
The DNA here is from genome assembly GCA_024085815.1 of Flaveria linearis. NCBI lineage: Eukaryota > Viridiplantae > Streptophyta > Magnoliopsida > Asterales > Asteraceae > Flaveria > Flaveria linearis. The sequence goes on along the minus strand of CM044004.1, from coordinate 61,348,243 downwards.
AATCAAGATAACAAACAAAATAGGATGTGTCAGATGACTTTTTTGTTCAACCATGATGTGCGTGAAAGTGAGTGTATAAGATTTATATACATAAATTTAGTTTTAAAAATTAGTTCTCACCAAAAATATTAAATCACACATGTAATAGGCACATGTACATATCGAATAGCAATGTAGTTGAATTTAAGAACCATATGTCAATTCACAGACACGATGCCTCTCGATACTACAATTTTATTAATGTGTATCCAATCAGTTAAGGAGTTTTAGTCGTTTTTAAACTGTGACCCAACGGCCTAATGTGTTGGTCGATGCATGACTACGTGTGTCAATATGCATGGAACGATTAAAATAAAAATTTCCAAAGGAATTGAGATTATGACACCATAGTAGACCACTAAGGGTCCTATGGACTAGTCACAATGGTCTGCCATGAGATGAGGTTCGAAACTAGGGAAATGGGTTTCATAGCGGGCCATCAAGGTTAAGGGGTAACGGTCCACCATGATGGTCACGGATAGCCATGGTCTGGCTTAATGATTGAGGAATATTCCGTTCCAATATGTGAATATTCCATTTGAAAGATGCGAATATTCTATTTTAAGTTAGTAGCGAATAGCCAAGGTTGGCTTAGCGGTCCACAATGGAGGCCAGTTAAGTAGATTTCATATAAAAGTCGAGAAACGGAATTTGTCATGTTTTCACTCTCAAACTAGGTGCACTCTCTCTTTCTCTCTAAATGATCTACTTTTTCTCCAATATTTATGGGCATTTGAAGACTCGTGGGGATGATCCAAGCTAATGATTGTGTTCCTTGACATTGATTTAGCTAGGAACTGATGTTTGGAGTAAGCCTAACCAAAAACCGAACCATTAACTAAAATCGAACAATTAACCGACGAAACAAAACCGAAATTAACTGAAAACAGACAAAACCAGAAACCGACAAAATCGAAAACAGAATTAACTAAAAATCGGTTTAGTTTCAGTTTTGTGTCCTTGGTTTACTGAATTAACCAAAACTGAACCAAACCATTCATACTTTCAAGTTTTTCCTACGTATTTTTATGTATTTAGAGTTTTATACCTTGAATACCTTGAAATGTTATATGTTTAAATGATAAAAAATTTTTTTTGGGTAATATTTAAAATTAAACCTATCTCTTTTACATAAATAGTTATTTAGTTTGAAATCTACTATTATATTAAGGTTGAATAAATTAAGTTTAGATTTTACATTTATAACATTTGTAATGGTTATTACACTTTAATATAGTTAGCATTTCTAATGATCAAAAAAATAATACAATAATTCATTTTCTTTCTGAACTTACTCATTTATTTGTTATTTAATAAGATTTTTTGATATAGACATCTAGAAAGATGATAATTGGATCTTTAAAATGAATGGGCGCTTGATAAAATAACGAACTGAAACCGAACCAAAGCAAAAAGTAAAAAAAAAAATATGTTGGATAATTAACTGAAACCGAACAAAAATCAAAAAATAAAAACTGAATCGATACTGAATCTCGGTTACGGTTTTGGTTATTGGTTTTGCAATAACCGACGATCGGTTATCGGTTCGATGGGAGCGAAAAACCGAACCGAACCGAACCATGCACACCCCTAGTTTGGAGGCTCGTTTTTCTTTTGTAAGCCTGAACTCTTGTAAATACAAGTACGTTTGTATATGTGAGGGGATATAACGTGTGAAAACCCATTTCATTGATAAGATCACGCGGTAGTGGAGTTGAGGTCGTCAGAAGTTGAGTAAGAACCTAGATATATTGTTGTAAGATTCTAAAACCCTCACATTATGCATTATCATAGATTATATGGGTAATTTTCGATAGATGATGATTAGGATGCATATGATTGCTATGGTCTAGATGTGACCATGTTTTAATAAATGGATTTGTCACAGGACAAAGGCTGGATATAGTAAGAAATGGGTTATACATGATAGTGTCTTAACCTTATGGTTGATAGAAATAAAACACATAAAGGATTTTAGGAAAATGATAAGATAAGTCCATTTAGGCACTATGTTAGGTTTATGCATGAACCCTAGCTCATTGACATGTGTTCGTCATAAGATGTGATGAGAAATGATAACTATGGTTATGGAAAACCCTAGCCTGAGGTCATTAACATGACTTGGTCCAATCGAATAGATTAACTTGAGTGGAGAATCCCTATGGTTTGCACGTGGATGTTATATCAACTTGATGTGTGTTTGTATAATACATGATTATAGAACACTAGCCAGCAAGTGTGAGGGGACACGCTCAAGAAGCTAATAACTGTTAGTCTAACCACTCCCCTTTTTCCTTACATGTTTTGGGGTTGCATCCGAGTTTATAAATGATTTGATATAAATGTTTTAAAAGTATGCGGGGAAGTTTAACGTCACAGAGGAAAATGTGTATAGGACTCAATCTGTGGCCACATCGGAGACTGTGGATAGGATTGGACTTGTTTAACGTCACAGAGGAAAATGTGGATAGGACTAGTGGATAATGATAGTCTAAGGCTATAACAGAGACCTATGGATAGGGCTAAGTCTAGCTTGAGGCTGTAATAGAGACCAGGGCTAGGATTGATGGTGAGGGATCCGGTTGGCCAACGTGCCTATAACCTACTCTCCTATTGTTATATATAATAAGCCTAGAGTGGCACATATATGATCAAAACTTATGCTCGCTACTAAGACTTCAGTATAGATTTAGATTGTTGATATTTACTTGCACACTTTGTCATATTTCTTAATTGAGTTAGAGTTATTGGTTATGACTTACCAATAACATTGTTGTTGGCATGTTTTACCTTGTGATGCAGAAGCAGGGACTGCTGGAGGCAATAATCTAGGCCGAGGAGACTTAGTGGAATAAGTTGAATAAAATTTTCATGTAGAGCATAATGATTGGATTTAACCTGCCTTCGGCGGTATATATACATTTATGTTTGTGATTGTAAACACGATGGACATGTGTATTTATGTAAACACTGTTAAGGTTTAAATTCAATCTATTTTTGTGGTCTTGAATGATTAGAATCATTTATCAGTTCAGACTGAGATTGTTCAGATTAGAAATAATGGTAAAAAAATTTAAGCTAGTGCAACTGATGTGGTCATTGAAGTGGAAACTAAAAAGAACTTCAACCTAAAATATTAGAGAAATAAGTAAAAATAAAAAAGGAAAATCAATCAGCGCAACAATGGGTGCAAAAGTAGGGATTCAAAGAGGCAATGGGTTTTGTGCTACCATGCCAAACTAAAAATTTGTTATTTATTTTGTTTATAAATACTTTTACAGAAAATACAAAAAACGAAAAAGGAGAACACAAAAGGCTATCATATAGTAGCCCCCCTGGGCATGAATCAATAGAAACAACTGTTGTTCACATCACTTGCTAAATGTTATATATACGACAAGAAAACTTTATATAATCATATTAGGTCCTTGACAATTAGAATTAGTATTTTAAATTAATAAATCAACATAACTACAGTGCATCATCAAAAGGAATTAAACCTTACTAAAACACATTTTCTTTTACTAGATAAATAACACTAATATGTAAACAATGGTGTTATTATAGTGGGGAGTCTTTTAATGCGTAATCAGTTTTAAGTAGCAAACTACTCGAATAAACATGAGGTCTTGTTATTTTTTTGAAATAATTAAAAGCGCCCCTAGTAGAATCTTTAACAAACCAATGACTAGTTGATGCTTGACTTGTCCCAAAGGCTACAAAAATGCCCACATCTCCCCTCCCTCTATTATCCCCTCTCATGCTCCACCCATAAGCATTTATCTCCACAAATGCCTTTCCTCCATTTCTTCACATCGCCCACATAAAAACAACTCCAAAAATCAAAGCGTTGTGATTCTCTAACAGATTACTCTCTTTGTTGTAAATATTAAATAAGATGAGCGTTGAAGTAATTGGTATTTGGTAAGGTGGTTGTTTTATGACTTTCATAAGCCGTTAAGAAACAACCTATTACATAAAGTGTAGCCGTGTATGTAAGGATGCGTAAAAATCGTGAGACAATCTGGCCTTTCTCCATCTATAATCTAATGTGAGAATTAAAGAGGTGTTTGTTTTTGCAGAAAAGCTATTCCTGACCTCTTTTGTCTGCGCCGCGCAGAGCACACGCAGACATTGAGGCCTGCAGAGTATTTGTTTTTTAGAAGACTTTTTATTAAAAAAAGGTTTGACACAACCACTTCTAAAGTTTTCTAAAGTCTGCATAGGATTAAACACTCACCACCATCACCCATGTCCACCACCACCACCGTCCATCTCCCACCACCACCACCACCGTCCATCTCCCGCCACCACCACCGTCCACCACCACCACCATCCACATCCCGCCACCACCACCGTCCGCCATCACCACCACCCCCTATCCGCCACCACCCCCTATCCGCCACCACCCACCATCTACCATCACCACCACTATCAAGCACTGTCGTATACCACCACCACCACCACTGTCAAGCACTGTCGTATACCACCACCAATTGATTTTAGCAGTCTGCAGACGTTAAAAAATAGGCACTTTTTTGTTGCAGACTGCAGAGGTTTAGTCTATCTCTTCTCCTGCAAATGTCTGCAGATATGATCCACAGACTATAACCATTTTTATAGAAAAAACAAACAACACCTAAGTAATGCATATATGGTACGCACTAGAGGTGGCAAAATGGGTGGGTTGGATTGGGTTGGTTGTTAGGTTAGGATGGATTTGGGTCAGGATGGATTTGGGTCAGGATGGGTTTGGGTTAGGATGGGTCATTTAGAAAAAAAGGTCAGGATGGGTTTGGGTCAATATGGGTTTGGATCAGGATGGGTTCGGATCAGGATGGATTATTTTTAAAAAAATCAACACTATTTTACAAGTTTTTTACAATCCAACAACACATATAGATAGATGCATATACGAGCTCAAAGAGATAAATATAAGACTTCATCTATAATAGATAGATGCATCTACAATCCAACAACACATAGATGGATGCATATACGGACCCGTGGCGGCGCGGCGGACCCGGGCGGCGCGGCGGACCCGGGGCGGCGCGGCGGACCCGGGGCGGCGCGGCGGACCCGGGGCGGCGCGGCGGACCCGGGGCGGCGCGGCGGACCCGTCGCGGCGCGGCGGACCCGTCGCGGCGCGGCGGACCGGTGGTGATGCGCGATGAAACTCGACAGATGTGGGAGGTTGTATGTGTGTTGGTGGTGTGGTGGACCGGTGGTGATGCGGTGGTGGTATGGTGGACCGGTGGTGGTGTGGTGGACCGGTGGTGATGCGGTGGTGTGGTGGTGGTGGTGCGGTGGTGTCTTGTGCGACGAAGGCGATCAATTTGAGTGAAAGAAACATTGACTTAGACTTGTAGATTTAATTTTGAAAACCCATCTTGACCTATGTTTATTTTTTTCTAAAAAGGCTTTTAACCCATCTTGACCCCCTTGTGTTTTTTATTTAATCCATTCTAACCCATCTCTATTTTTAAAACACCCATTATGATCCAAAATCACATTTTTGGATTCCTTTTGTCTCCTCTAGTACGCACCTCCTTTTATTGTGAGGGGGTTGCGCCTGACAATTCATAACTGAAGGGGGTCGCGTGTAATTAAGGTGCACAACGAAAAGAAGAAGAAAAAGCACAAAGGGGAAATCGGGTTTCGATTCGGTTTTAACAATTCATCACTATTCACTCCAATCGATCCCCAGATTCATTCAACAATCACTTCACAATACACAATCCTTCAATTCAATCGCGGCACAAAAGCAACATAAGTAGATTAAACAGATCATCGCCACTGTTCATCCTCTTAGATCCCCGATCAACACGATTCAGACATCGATTGTCACAGATTCCGATCTTTAACTCCTATTGATTTCTGAACATACCTACTTTCTCCGATCATTTATCACTGCTGTAGTGAGAGTTTATTCTTCAATGGCGACACGAAACCGAACGGTTCTGTTTAGGAAGTACAGAGATGCATTGAAGAGCGTTAGGGCTCCGTCGACGTTAGGTTCTTCGAGCTCCGGTGGTGGTCCGGTGATTGAGTTGGCAACCGCCGGTCATTTTAAGCAGAATCATAACTATGCTCCGCTTAGTACTGACGATCCAGGGACTTCATCGTATGTTCTTTTTACTCTACGTGTGTTTTTTCTGCATTACGATTTGTTGAACTTTTCGTTTTGTAGGTAGTCTATCGAGTAATGTAGAAGATATGAGGTTTATTGCATGAGATTAATGTGTAGTATTCTCAATCCAATCTTTGTTCAACTAAAATGAGTAATTCTGGGGTCGGGTTTTAGCATAATATTCTGATCTGATCCTTAGAAGTTTGAGTTCATTATAGCTTACTCTGGTTGGTGATTCTCCATACGCATCTTATGGGAGAAATGAGAAAAATCATTGTTCATCATGTTGGAAGAATGGTGGAATTTTTCAAGAAGTTCATTAGTTGAACGATTAAGATCGGTGATGTATTGCATCAAAATAAGATTTTTAAGATGCGGGATCTGGAATGCGGTGAAAAACATAAATTAAGCTACATTATAAAACATTTAGAAGACTTGAAAATCTGAGTCATATGAATCAGCTATTAATTAACATTATGGATTTGGTTTAAAATAAGTGTGAATATAAGATGCATACAAGGCTTTAAGATGCAAGGCAATGAAATATTGAACAGTTTCAAGGCGATGATATATTGAACAGTTTCAAGGCAATGAAATATTGAACAATTTCAAGGCAATGAAATATTGAACAGTTTATGGCAATGAAATGTTGAACAGTTTCAAGGCAATGATTGTAACATGACTGTGTCTATGTTTGAAGTTAATCCTAATTGTGGTTTACGTGTGAAGTTTGTTAGATGTGAAACACTTGGGGCACGCTATTGTCTGCATTATTGAGTCTTAGGATTGGTTTAGTTCAAGTTTTTATTTGGTATTGTATTATTTCTGGTATGGAGTCTTTACTTGAGTGTGTATATGTTTAGATGGTGAGGTTTGAATAAGGATAGAAGTTCCTTTGATAGGACTAGAATAGCTTGGGGATTAAGTCTTCTTTTAGTATAAATAGGGAGAGTTCCATAGATGGTTTTTGGTTTATTATATTGGAAGAGACGTGGGAGAGTTTAACAACAAAAAGACTTGTGTTCTTTGTTTTTCTGTCCCATTTGTCCAGCAGTGTAGACTATTGACATTTCAAATATGCACTCTTAGTTGCTTATCAAGTACAAAGCAGTATCGTATAGAGCCACTGTTTAATTGTATTTTTGTTAAATCTAACAAAAATTTTGACCACGTGGTGATTACTGTTATTGTGTGTTGCAGCAGACACACAAATTAATGTATCCGAATATAAAACTATAGTCTCTAAGAACTTGGTAGTTGATAGGAACTACTAAGCACATTCACACTATCCAATCTCAATTTGAAGATTCAAATAAGAACTAGAGTGTTGCATGCTGAGTCGCTGAGAGTGGAAGGGAGTTGTTAGTGTAATAAGTCTAGTCTAGTAGAAATCAGGCATGTGCATAATTAGTAGCATAGTTGTCAATAGCTAATAGCGGTAAAAAGCGACAAGCCACATATATGCTACGTAGCGAATAGTGGTAAATAGCGCCCGCTATTTTGTGTTTAGCGATAAGGTAGTAGAAAATTTAAAAAATGTTTTACATTCAACAAACTAACATTTATAGCGATAAAGTAGTAAAAAATATAAGCAAACACCACCAAAATAGCTAAAATACTCTATATGGGTCGATTTTATACTCATAAAAAGTAAAAATAAATAAAAAATAATAAAGGCTACAGGTCGATGTTTGGTCGCAATACACAAATAGCAGGAACATAGCTATACGCTATGTAGCGCGCTATAGCCGCTATTGACAACAGGGGTCAGTAGTGTATCTTCTTTTACCAAGCAAGCTGAATATAGATCTCATGCAATTAAAGCTAAAGAAATATCGAGCATACTTGTAATAGGTGGCCTATAAACCATGAATATAAACAAGCTAAGTTTGCTTAACATACTGCTGGTTGATTTCTTCAAACTGATGCATTCATCTATGCAGTACTTATTTCTATATTAGCTTCCGTGGAGTGTCCCTGTTTGTATGGGGAGTTGATTTTGGAATTAAATGTTGCTGTCTAATGCTTAAATATAAGTTTTTTTTCTCTTTACAAGATACTAGGTCGATGAACCATACTTTTGTTGGTATTATTTAATTTCTTGGGTTATAAGTGTGGTAGAGATTTTTCTCAGACCACAATATTTGCTATGCCTATTTTAAATGTCCAAAAATAAACTCAACCTCTACGATCTACATTTTGTTGATACTAATGTTGGGAAATTCAAGTGCCTCTAATAATATGCCCTTTATATAAAACGTAGTCTTCTTCTATGTTTATTTCTTAATGTTTTCTCATTCAATTTTTTTTCTTAGCCTCTTGCATTGTTTTTTTAACTTTTGTTCTTCTTTCTTTTGATTGGGACACAAATATTTTAACAGTAATATGGGCGCACTAACAGTGGGTCTTCCTCCTGCTTGGGTTGATGTGTCGGATGAAATATCAGGAAACGTGCAACGCGCGAGGGCTAAAATGGCTGAGCTAGCAAAGGCTCATGCGAAGGCTTTGATGCCCTCCTTTGGTGATGGTAGAGAAGATCAACACAGGATTGAGGCTCTAACCCATGAGATAACTGATCTCCTTAGAAAATCAGAAAAAAAATTAAAGAAATTATCGGCTGGTGGGACTTCTGAGGATTCAAATATTAGGAAAAATGTGCAGGTATAAAATAATAATGCCATCTGCATAATTTTTTAATAAATAATACCTGCTTATGTCTTTCTTTGACTTCCTATGACAGCGTTCTCTTGCCACTGATCTTCAAAGCCTTTCAGTGGAACTCAGGAAGAAGCAATCAACTTATTTGAAGCGCCTTCAGCAGCAGAAAGAGGTCTCTTCAGTCTATCTTAACTTAAATTTTATTTTAGTACAAGTTCATAAACAACACAATGCCGTGATCTCATATGCATCCAAATAAGTGATTAAAACCAGTGCTCTTTAATTATATGTTCGATTTTTGGGGAATTCACCATACTTGAGAAACTATTCATTTATAGGTTTATTTTGCCTTTTTTCCAGGGTTCAGACGGGGTTGATCTAGAAATGAATCTAAATGGAAAGCAATCTAGAATGGATGAGGATGAATTTGATGATTTGGTATGTTGAATTCTCCTTGTATTCTTTATTTCTCCATCTCCCTCATCCACCTCCAGACTCCAGTAGTTGTTAATTTAAATTATTAGTTATCTTGTTGATTGGCTTTAAATTAGCATTGTTATTCTAGAATATTTAGACTATACGTAGTGGAGAAAGTGACTCAAGTGGGGCTCCAAACACCACTACATGATAGCTAAAGGGGACTTCAAACCTATAAAATGTTAAGCCCTTAATGGGCTCCAAACTAGGCTGTAAATGAACCGAACAAACACGAACATTAGCATGTTCGTGTTTGTTCCTTTAACTTTTAACGAACACGAACACGAACACATAATCGAGCATGATTTTTTTTTCGTGTTCATTTATTAAGAAAATAAAAATGTTCGTGTTCGTTCATGTTTGTTTGTTAAAAAGCTAAATGAACACTTCACGAACATAAACGAACACAAATGAACAATAATAAACGAACATAAATGAACAATAATAAAAGAACATAAATGAGCAATAATAAACGTACATATTGAACACACAAAAAAACAACGTTAAATGACTATTTTGGAAATACTAGTGAAGATTGAAATCTCACTAGACTTATAGGTTTCTAGTATAATATAATACACTGAAGTTTCAAATATTAACACATAATATCCTTTTATTAATATATTAATATATATAAATAAGCGAACATAAACGAACGTGAATTAACAAACATAAACGAACGAACAAAACATGTGTTCATGTTTGTTCGTTTAACTAAACGAACACAAAATTTTTGTTAATGTTCGTTCATTTACTAAATAAACGAACATAAACGAAATTCCCGCCGAATAGTTCATGAACAGTTCATGAACGTTCAGTTCATTTACAGGCCTACTCCAAACACAACCTTGCCCTACATTATTGCATCAATAGGGCTTCAAATATTAGTTAACCACTACACTTAATTTAAAGGGGCTTTAGTGAAATGGTTTTTATCTAAATGATACTTAGGTGGCATTTTAACTAAACAACCACTACACATGGTCCCAGTGATTGACATCATTTATGTAGGGTTTCAATGAGCATCAAATGGCAAAATTGAAGAAAAGTGAGGCTTTCACAGTGGAAAGGGAGAAAGAAATTCAACAAGTTGTGGAATCGGTTAATGAGCTGGCACAAATCATGAAGGATCTTTCGGTCCTTGTTATTGACCAGGTCAGCAAGCCCTCTCTGGTCTTGTTGTCTCTATACTATACACTTGATGATTTTTAGTAACAGGATTGGATTCTTTTTTCTCTGTTGAAACCAGGGCACTATCGTTGATAGAATCGACCATAATATTCAGAATGTTGCAGCTTCTGTGGATGAAGGGCTTAAACAGCTACAAAAGGTTAGTCCTCAACCCTATATTTACGGGTGTCGATGCTGTCAGGTTGGCCGCTGACCTGTTCAATTAAATGGGTTAAACAACTCAACCCAAACACGACCCATTTATTAAAAGGGTTAGACATGACAACTCAAAACCTGATTATTTTCATGTGTCCAAAATTGCAAGCCCTAATATTCTTCACGTGTAATCTTCAAATCACTGATTATGTTTTGATGAAATGAAATTTGCAGGCGGAGCGAAGTCAAAAACGAGGGGGAATGGTAATGTGTGCTACAGTACTTGTTATCATGTGCTTTGTAATGTTGGTTCTCTTAATCCTGAAGGAAATTCTCTTTTGATCTCATATGCCTGGTATTTGAGTTACAAAATTACTGTTCTGACCCTCACCTGTAATGGTAAGGGTATAATTCGAGGTCATGTATAGATGATTTTATGCTGTAGATCTACTTGTTTTTGTATCGATTTATATTCTTCAAATAGAGTCTATTATTTAACAAATTCTATGTTACTTCACATTAATGTGTGCAAAATGAACCCGTTTAGGTTTTAACCATACTGGCAAATTTGTGTTAGTTTTGTATCATGATAAATAGTCACGCCCTTTAATTGGCTACAAAACATGACAAAATTGAGTCGCTTTAATTTGGTAGGTTGTTGGTTCCTTTTATCCTTTGATACTATTCTGTGAAATTTTTCCTAATAATTATATATTTTCCTGCTTTTGGGAATTTTTTCGGTAGCATGTTACGTTGAGCCGGTTAAAATAATGTGTAATTAGACATTTGATTTGTTTTGGTATAATTTTGATTTAAACAATGGGTAAATATGGTTTTTACAATTGAAATAAAGGGTTAAATTCTATTTCGCACATGCTTTTATTGTTAATGGTGTTGTTTTCTTTTAGTAATATTTGTAGTTTTTTTTTTCACTTTTATTATATCTTAAAAAGTTTTTTTGTTACACTCTGTAAAGGTATAAAATATAGTTTTATAAATTTATAATCTGGTTTTAAGGGCATGTTTGATTCATGAAATTTGATGGATTTGGAATTGAAAGAAACTTTCCTTTTAAAGTTTTGTTTATTTAGAATGGAATTAGATTTTTTTTTATCAAATTCCATCAACAAAGGATTGTTACATTCCATCTCACATGTAATGGAATTTTAGATTTCTAATGGAATGTACAAGAATTACTGGACTATCCCATCTTTCATCTTCTCAAGAAAAACCACATATGAAGATCAAAATCTGAAAAAAACTAGTTAAAACCCAACAAAATTATCGATTTGTTTCATCAAAATCAAGGACCAACTTTCGATTCATTCAATCAGAACCCAACAAATCATCATCTACAACCTTGGACCTTTAACTTTCGATTTGTTCTGCCATAACCTAACAAATCATCGGTGCCAACCTAGGCCTTACATTCGCGCTATTAGAGCTCAACAAAATCGCCTGCAACTGTTGATTTTGCAACCATCGGCTACAAATCATCTCCTATAATCGTTGATTTTGCAACCTCCGACCTTCAACCTTCGACATCAGAAAATAATTGATTTGGGTTCTGTTACGATGAAAAGAAAGAGAGAACAGAAGAGATGACCCAAAACTTTTCCATCGATAAGCTCCAAACGATTACATCTTCGATTATATAACAGAATTAACTACCAACTAATTCTATTAACAGAATTTACAATTGAGCACTTAACACCCTAAACTATGTAAAAGACACACAAATGGTCCTTCTACTTATTAATTCGTAACAATACTCCCCCCATATAAGATTATTGTCCTCAAGAATCTATAGACAAATCGGGGTAGTGCTTCATAAACTCATCAGCAAACTCCCATGTAGCATCATGCAATGGTAGATCCTTTTATTGAATCAAAAACTTAACCATTGGCTTGTTTCCCACACGAGCTAACTTCCTGTCCAATATACAAAGAGGAAACAATGCTGAAACTTGACCCGCTGGCAATGGAATCATTTGAGAAACAGGTCTAACAGCTTTCTTAAGTAGTGAAACATGAAACGTATTGTGAATTTGTGCCTCCGTAGGAAGATTCAATTGATAAGCAACTTCACCCACTTTAGCTACTACTTGAAAAGGCCCATAGTATTTAGGAGACAACTTGGAATACTTATGCAATCTAATAGTAGATTGAACATAAGGACGAAGTTTGAGGTAGATCCAATCATCAACTTCAAATGATCTTTCAGTTCTGTGGGAGTCTACCATCTGTTTCATACGATTGCGAGTCCTTTCTAAAGAATGTTTCAATAATTGTAGCATAGCATCCCTTTTAGAAAATAGATCCTCCACAGCTGCCACTTTCAAAGTAATAAGGAAATGAGGAGAATGGATAGGAGAATCAATGCCAAACAAAGCTTTGAAGGGGGTCATTTTAATTGAAGAGTGCCAGAAAGTGTTATACCACCATTGGGCCAAAGGTAACCAACGAACCCAAACATTAGGATCAGCCATGGTCATACATCGCAAATACGTTTCCAGGCATCTGTTCACCACCTCTGTTTGGCTATCAGACCGAGGGCGATAAGCAGTGGATAATGACTGCTTAATACCTTGCAATTGAAGAAATTCCTTCCAAAAATGGCTAAGGAATAAGGGGTCTCTATCCGATGCAATGGTTTGAGGACAACCATGTAATTTAAAAACATTATCCAAAGTAAGTTGAGCCAACTTAGCTGTCGAGTAAGGATGCTTTAAGGCAATAAAATGATGTAAGACCCCGATCCCGAAGACCTCACAGTTGGTCAATCATAGCAATAAATATATATCATTACTTAATTCATAAATCAACGCAGCGGAATTAATTTCAAAAGTCAACCATTCATTAATAAAGACTGTTGCTAAGCAATACACCCATAGTTGTTGACAGTTACAAAAGAATTGTTTAATCGCATTACAAAGCAACAATATTATTAATCATGAACGGATGTCAGTCATGCTCTTGCCGAGTAGCTTCTCCCGCATGCCATTCTCAGCAATAACTACCTGCCAACCGAAAATGCATAAAAGTCAGCGTTGCTTAGTAAGTTCTAGTTTAAAAGCGATAAAATACCTCGATTAGTTTATATATGAAAATACTCTTTTCATAAAACACTTCCCTTTACTTTCGTACGTGAGCACACATCGTACATACAACAAGGTATAACCTTATTCATTATTGCACGTTTCGTACTTTATTATTATCTTTCACTATTTCTAGATACTGTCAAGCTTTACCCCATCATGGCACAAAGCCACCATTCTGGTCACAAAGCCTCCTCATTTGCTGGCACGAAGCCACAGACTATCCTGGCACAAAGCCACATCATCTTCGAGGTAAAGTGACAAGGATCCCGTTTCGTACTATGGATCAGTCACCAAGACTGATTCCCTGTGTGTAGACCCTATTGGGTTAGCCAAAATCGCACGTTATGTTACACACAGTTGAGCTGACAACTCCCAATAAGTTGTGAACCTCCTTTCATTTGCTTGCAAGACTTTCATTCGATCGTTCATTATATTCCACTTCTTATCTTAAATCTTTCGCTTCGTTAAGTTAATACTTTACGTTCATCATCATAATCACACCATATAAAGTCGCATCATAATACGTAATAAGGAACATAAGAAAACATATCATACATAAGCACAACATTGTCATTCATAATCATACATAACATACATCATCCATCATCATTCACAAACACCAGCACATGCACAACAAGTACAAGTCATCATAGAACATTACTGACCCTCTGCGGAACAACGGGGGTTCGGGGGCGGCAGCCCTTGACAGCGGGGTCCTAGGGGCAGCAGCCCCTAGTGGGGTCCAAGGTGCAACGCCCCTGGCTGGGGCCGTGCTGCCAGGTCAATGCTAAAATTTTTTATTTTAACACATTCGTATAGCATATTTTGCTATAGAAAAATCGATCTTCCTATTAAAACCTCTTAAAATCTTGGTCATTTAAATTGTATATATTTAGTATGCATTTCCAGCCCCAAAAATTCAGAAAATATTGCTAAGTCTTAGGCGCATGAGCACTATGCAGGCATATGGCATTCTGGGCGCATGGGAACACTTAGGCGTATGGGAAAGGTTCTGGGCGCATGGGCACTATGGGGCGCATAGCCCAACACTTGGTCATTCTGGCAAAATTCTAGGCGCATGGGCACTATGCAGGCGCATGAGTGCCTGGGCGCATGGGCAATCTAGGCATTTGGGACACTTGGCCAAATTCAGCCTATCCTAGACGGATGAGCACTATTTGGGCTCATGGGGTTTTGGGCGCATGGGACACTTAGGCAAATTGAAAGTTAGGCGCATGGGCAGCCAACTCAAACTACTAACATCATATTCAATCCCAATCATCAATCTAACATATTCTAAGCTTATTTCTAACATTCTAAGCATCATAACAAGAACATGTCATCATCATAACATCATAAACACCCATATCAGAAGCCCACCCGCATTCACACACACACACACACACATACGGGGAAAACCCATTTTTATAAAAAAAAACATTCGTACATGCATTTCCAGCCCCAAAATCGTATAAAACATTTAAAAAGGGGGTTCTAGAACTCACCTTATGCAACTTTAAGTATGACTTCTTTAAACCCGTTTGCTATGAGCTCAAGCACCTAAAAACCCACACACAAACGTACAAACACATACATAAGCATACACTCGAACTGAAATCAGTCAAGAACACTTAAAAACAATCGAATTCTTACCTCGAATTCGACTTCCTTTTGTTCTTCCTTCAAAAACCCGAATTCTGCTCTTTCTCTCTCTTAAATATCCGAATGAAAGGATGTACAGAGGTGGTGTGGGCGTCCATACCACCTTTTATACAAAATAAATATAAATTTTTTACTTTTGACACATTTAACCCCTCAACTTGGGTTAAATTACATTTTCTCACTTTTATTCTTCTTTTTACAACTTTTTAAAATATCTGGGTGTTACAAATGAGCATACTTGGTAAGTCTATCAACAATAACCAATATAGAATCACAGCCTTGAGAGCGAGGTAAACCACCAATAACATCCATTGAAACATCCGAAAAAATTGAAGTAGGAACTGGTAAAGGGCAAAGAAGACCAGGTGAAGCAATAGTTTCATACTTTGCTTATTGGCATGTAGGGCAGGATTTGATGAAAGTCTTAATATCTTTAGAAGCTCCCTTCCAATAGAATAAAGACTTGAATCTTTGTGTGGTAGCATGTATGCCTGAATGGACAGCTTGAGAAGAACTGTGGCTAACAGATCATGTCTCAATTGGTCATCTTTAGGGATCCAGAGCTTATTCTTTTGTTTGAGCAGTGCCCCATCCCAAGTGCAATGAGGAATGACCACGCTATTTGCAAGCTTAGAAATAAGATCCTGTGACATTGGATCAGTTAGCCAACATTGCTGTAATTTGTGTAATAAGATAGGATGAGTAAAAGATAAAGTCACTGAAAATAAAGCTACGCCATGCAATCTAGAAAGAGCATCGGCAGCTCCATTGTCTGCACCTTTCTTGTATACAATATCATAATCATAGCCCATGAGCTTACTCAACCATGTGTGTTGAATAAGGGTGGTAATCTTTTGTTCTAACAGGTTTTTAAGGCTCTTTTGATCCGTACGAATAGTGAAATGCTTCAAAATCAAATATTGATGCCAATGCTTCACAGCCATGAGTATTGCAAGTAGTTCCTTCCCATACACTGAGAGGGTAGTTTGCCTATTGGTGAGAGCCTTACCCACAAATGTAATAGGGTGGTTTTCTTGCATCAACATAGCTCCCAACCCTTTAGAAGATGCATCTGTTTCTACCACAAATTCTTTAGACCAATCCGGAAGGGCTAAAACAGGAGCTTGAACCAGGGCTTGTTTGAGTTGGTCAAAGGCCAACTGAGCATCACTGGACCATTTAAATGCATCTTTTTTAAGAAGAGATGTGAGAGGTTTGGCAATGATGCCATAAGAGGAAATACCTCTTGTAATATCCAGTAAGACCAAGTAATTCTCATAATTATTTAACAGTCAAAGGAATGGGCCAATCCTTAATGACTGCAATCTTAGATTGATCTGTTGCCACCCCTCCTTAGAAATGACATGACCAAGGTATTCCACCTTGGTACCAGCAAAAATACACTTAGAACGCTTTGTAAAAAGTTGATGAACTCGAAATAAGTGAAGAACTTCTCTTAAGTCAATCAAGTGCTGTTGTAAGTTCTTGCTATAGACTAAATGTAGGATCGAATATGGGTCACTCAACAGATGGTCTTTCTCTCAAACTCACCCTGAATCAACACTCGACAAGAGTCTAAGAAGAGTTGATCACAATATAACAAGTAACAAGAACTAAGTAAATAAACACAGAATGTAAATTTTCAAGGTTCTTTTATATATTGCTTCTCAACTCAAAGGATTACAAGACTCTTGGACTCAAATCGCTTATCTAATGAGTTACATGGAGAAGATATATATAATACTACCTACAGCTGGATATACTTAGATACCAGCTGGACACCTCTAACCTTACATCTATACTACAAGACTCTAGGTGAGGTCTTTCAGACATTTTGCCTGAGAGTTGGTTGTCAGGACATGTCCCTGACTTACCTTTTGTCACCAACTAAAATTGGTAACATGTACTATCATAAAAAGGTGAACAGTAGAATAAAGTATGATAAACAACATGGCTCTTTAGGAAGATGTCATGTTGTATTAGAGGTCTGCAGCGGACTGTCAGGGACCATACTTTTATCTGCTGGACATAGCAATGTCTTCCGAAGAATAAAGTACTTCGGAAGAATAACTTCTTCCGAAGCCACTTATACTTCGAAAGACTGCTTCTTCCGAGGCTTGGAGTCTTCTTTGTCTTCGGAAGCAGACTTTGTCTTCAGCTCTTTCATCAGACTTTGTCTTCGGAAGCTCAGACTTTGTCTTCAGCTCTTTCATCAGACTTTGTCTTCGGAAGCTCTTTCAGACTTTGTCTTCGGAAGCTGTTCTTCAGACTCTCGGAAGATCTCTTGCTTGGCTTCGGAAGCCCTTCAATGTAGCACCAAAATGACTATGAAGTGGTTTTGGTTGCACCAGCCTTATCATGATCCAACAAACTCCCCCTAGGCTGATGCTACCAAAACTTTACTTCCCTCTTCTTCTCAAAGTTCTCATCATCATGGAAAGTAAGTGTTTATCAGTGTCTTTATTCTTTCCTGATGTAGTGCTAAGAATCTTGTACAAATCCTTGGTAGACAGAACCTCTACTCTGTCACCTTGGATTATGTGTACCCTCCATTGTGGCCCTCTGAAAAGAGTTAGTTGATGGGAACTATAGTCATATTCCCATCTAACTATTGGTTCCAATTCAGGACCTTCCACCATCTGTAGAAAGGCTGTGCCTTTGGTGGTTGGTCTTTCCTTGTCTTCCACTCTTTTCAGCTTCAACTCTTCTTCAATCTTGGCTCTTCTACTTTGTTCAGCCAAGTGGAGACCGCTGATATGATTTCTGATGTGTGCAGCAGTCTCAGAGTTGGAAGGATTGGAGAATGGCTTCTCAGCAAGCTCGGCAAGATCAAATCTACTGAGATGCAGTAGAGAAGTGGCATTAAGCCTGTTGGTTTCACCATTCTCCCTTTCCACAACAAAGTTGTGAGAAGGTTCATCGAACCTCCACTGGATTATAGCATTCCTAGGTCCAGGAGATTGACTAGAAATCCTGTCCTCCTTCCTTGTATCCAGTAGAGTCACCAGCCTCCTTCTTAGCCTCTTCTCCTCAGCATTGAGGGTATCGGAGTTGAGACCAATAAGTCTTGCAGCTTGGCCCAAGGTATCTCTAGGCAACTCAAGAAATTTGCCTAGGGTGAGGGAGCTTGAAGAGTTATCAACATAGGTGATGTTGATAAGGTCTCCCTCACAGGAGATGTTGCTTAAAGTGGTGCAGTTGGTGAGCCTTATCTTGAACTCCTTTATTTCCTCAAAGGAGAGATGTTGAGGAGGCTGGGGGGATGGTCTTGGTTTTTGTTGGGTAGGCTTAGGTTTAGTGGTTTTGGGTTGTGTTTTGGGTTTTACGATGGGTAGTTTGGGTGGTTGAGGTGATGTGGTAGGTTTGGGTAGAGTTGTGGGTTCAGGGGTGAAGGTTTCATCAGTGGGTTCGGTGTTGATGGGGAATGGGGTTGGTTCTTCTGGTGTGGGTTGTGGTTTAGTGGTTGGCTGTGGTTGAGTGGCTGGGGTGAAGACCATTCCCTGTACCCTCCTGTACGTCTCCCTCCTTTTCCCCAAACGGATGTCAGCTTTGATTTCACTGACTATCCGCTGGAGTGTCCTTTCGGACATAGGTCCCACCTGCCTACCAGAGAAGCCATGAGCCCGGAGATAGTCTTTCATCCAGGCTTTGTCATTGGACTTCTTGGTGGCAGTGACCCCCTTCTCTTCTTCCTTCCTCTTCTTCTCCCTCAACTTTTCCCTAGCAGCTCTCTTCCTTTCCTTCTCCATTTGATCCTGCTCTTTGTTGTGGAGCAGCAGGATCATGTCATAATCACGAGGAGACAGTTCAGGAAGACTGAAGCCTCTTGAGATTAGGAATTTGATCCTATCCTCTCTCAGTTTCAGAGCAGCTTCTCTTCGCTCTTCTTCTTCCCTCTCCAAGGCCAACCTGGCTTCTTCTTCTTGCCTTAGCCGGGTTGACCTCTCCAAAGACACCAACTCCTCTAGTGGTAGCAGGAGTACTTCCTCATTGATAGCTCCTAGGCTGATGAGCTGGTCAATGAGTGTTGTTCTTCTCTTTTGGTTGATCTCTTCCTGATTGGCTGCAGCTGCCTTAGAACTAGCAGCTAGCAGCTTTTCAGTAGGAAACCTACCTTTCTTTTTGAGCTTTTCAATCCTCTCCTCCTCCTAAAGCTCTTCCGCAGTCAATTTTCTTTTTCCTTTGTCTTTGGCAATGCTTGACTGTGGTGGTTCTTGGATGGAGGGTTGTGATTGAGAGAGAAGTTCAGCTGGTGTTTGGGTTGGAGGAATGTCAGAAATCTCCTCCCTGCTCATCTCAGATGCTATTTCAGCAATAACATCTGTGATGGTCAGTTCCTCGGACATTTGGAATAAGCCTTCCGCAGCTTCTATTTCGGCCTCGGAAGACTTGTCTTGTTCTTTCGAGGCTTCAATGTTAGCTTCGGAAGCTTCAGCTTGAGCTTCGGAAGATGAGACTGCTGCAAGTTCTGTCCCAACTGTTTTAGTTGCTGGGCCATCAGTCCCCATTTCCCCTTCGAAGCTAATCTCAGGTTCCATGTGGACCTTAGGTTGACCAACTTCTTCCACAGTGGTAAAAGGTGCGGTCAGTCTTTGAAGCTCCTCAGCCCTAAAATATATAAGTGTGGTGTCGGGACTGGGCTGTTCTAGGGATGATCTTAATACAAACTTTGTGAAAATCTGTAGAGATCTTGAAGCATCTTTGAGTCAATCTCTAGAAAAGATTGAGATGACTCAGGTAGTGTGATGAGTTAGGAAGTAAGGGATTGGGTCTGTGGTTCCTCAAGTGTTTGTCTCTGAACTTTCTCCCCCTTTTTGGTAGCATCATCTTGAGAGCTAGATGAGCTAGAGGAAGAAGTCATTGAGACCTGAACAGGTACATGCCTAACAGACCTCTCCGTCTGTTTCTCAGCTAGTTTAGCCTTAAGCTTGTTAATCTCAAGTTGCTGAGTGGCAGTCCTTGATTCTAAGATCCTCACCTGTGATTCCAGGTTGGAGACCATAGAAAGCAGGTACTGAAGTGTTAGTTGCATACTTCCCTCATCTTCATGAGAAGAATCATGGGGAGATGAGATAATATACCTAGTATGCTCAGTCTCACCACCAGATGTGGCTTCTTGGCACCCTGGATACCTTTGCTCAAAGTCATCCCTTTCAGAGATGTCAATGGGCAAAGTTGCCGTAGACTCAGTCTTATTGATGTTACCACTGTCCTAAGAGCTCAATGAGAGACTCTGAGTAGTGGCAGCTGAGCCTACATGAGTCCCCTCCACATCAGTGGGACTCACATCAGTAATTGGCTTCTGATGGGGGCTAGAGACAAGGGATCCCTCTTGGCTCTGTTGATCTTTCAGAGAGTGTTGTAGATCAACTTCATGGCCATAGAGAGATGTAATCTCTTCATCAGTGCGGAGTAAAAGGTCAGTGAAAGATAGGGAAGTTAAACCTACTGACCCGGGACCTAGATCAATGTCTATAGGCATTGAGCCTATGGTGGGGTTGTCCCTAGAAGGCTGCACAGGGGAGTGTGGAGACTCACCCTGTGGGCTTAAGGCTTGGGGTTTGGGCTCTTGGGTATGAGACTGAGGAGGCTCAAAACCCACATTGAGGTCGAATGTGAAGGATGGTGTGACCTCGGACTGAGTGGGAGCCCATGATTCCACACTAGCCCTTTGGTTTGAACTGAAGGAGCTTGTTCAATCAGATTAGATTGAACAAGGGTTCGTTTGGGTCATCTCTGGTATGTAGCTTTGATGGGTAAAGAAGATTTTAGCATTGTGGTGGAGGGTGCTGGTGTGGGTTCATCACCTGTGGGGATAACAGGGATGTCACCAGGAGCTATGCGCTCAGTCATCTCTGGAGGTAATGGAGTGTACCTTCCAGTGAAGTTGATGGAAACCTTCTTCAGTATTTTGAAGATGGTAGGCCTCATTTGTGGAACGGTAAGAGCAGCTGCGCAGACAAGCTTGCTTGGTTCCAGCTCACAGTTGATTATGTGTTGAATAAATCTGGGATACATGAAGAATGTATCCCTGCTCAGATTGCTGATAAGGTTGGTCAACACAAATCGTGAGTAGTTGAATCGGAGACCCCTCACCAACCCATGAACTAGGCATCCTAGTTCGTATGGGATTTGATCCCAACCCCCTGATTTGTTGGAGAGGCAGTGCAGGATAATGTGCAGCAGGAACTTCCAATGGTAAGAGAAGTTAAACTTGTAGACGGTAGACCTGCTCACATCCCCTCCATATCCCATGAGGATATAGGTGCCTTCCAAGTCTTCCTTGGGGAACTCAGTAGGAGCCCCATCATCATGAAGCTCGAGATGCTCCCTGATGAGCTGTTCAGTGATGACCAACTCTTGGCCACAAATGCGGGTTCTCAGTACTCGAACCCCATTCAGAACTGCAGTTTGACCGTTACTCCAGAATTCGGACATATGGTTGGAGTATACGGTGGGGTTAACTGTAAGTGCAGTAAGGTATGTGGATTCGGTAAGAAAGGTGATGATTTAGGTGAAGTCGACATCCCTTGACGAATCAAGTAATGCGACTTGGTTGTGCTGAGGGTTTAGCGCCATTGAATAGAAGGTAAGCTTGAATTTGGGTGAAATTGCAGGTTTTACAGAGAAGGGAATAGTTAGGGCAGTAAATTGGTAAAAGAAGATGAAATTGATCAGTCAAGATTATTTAAAGGGGATGAAGTGTGGTAGTGGTGGTAATAGGGTAACTGTTTGGGGTTACTGTGGGTGGTATGGTGGTTTACGGCGGAGAAATGATAGTGGCGGCAAAGGATAATTTTAAATAATCTGACATCATGAACAAAATCTTTACCTTTTACAGAGTGGGGCCCAAAAGCTATCCGTCACATATAAAAACCTTTACTTCCGAATGTAAAACATTTCCGAAGGTAATTTTCTTCCGAAGGCAATTTCTCTTCTGAAGCAAGTTATTGCTTCCGAAGGTAAAATTGTCTTTTGAAGGCACTTTCTCTTCCGAAGCAAGGCATTGCTTCAAGGTAAAGTTGCCTTTCCGAATGGAGAGTTTTATAAGCTTCGGAAGTAGATCTGATGTGAAATCACTTGCTTCTTCTGATATCAAAAACTCTTCCGAGAAGAAAATTTCCATTGAGGAACTTTGGCTTCGGAAGATATTCAAGAATATCTTCCGAGAGTTAATTCCTCTTCGGAAGGAATTTACACTTAGAATAATTTAAAGATCTTTTGTAACAGGGCTTAAATTGTATTGACACAAGACATTACACATTAAAAACCTTTTTCAAAAGAGGTAGTTAATCAATATTTATCATCCCAATAGCTAATATGAGATACTTAAATCTTTGTTCATCAAATGCCTTTGTGAACAAATCAGCATATTGTTCATTTGAGTCAACTTTGATTAACTTAATCAAATTTTTCTCATGAATATCTCTAATGAAATGATACCTGATATCAATGTGCTTTGTCTTGGAGTGCTTCACCGGATTTTCAGTAATGGAGATAGCACTATTGTTGTCAATATGGATAGGAGTAGTCATGAAGTTGAATCCATAGTCTAACATCTGATTTTGAATCCATAGCAGTTGAGCACAGTAGCTAGCAGCAGCAATGTATTCAGCTTCAGCAGTTGATGTAGAGACACAGGATTGTTTCTTGCATTGCCATAGATAATCCTTCCACCAAGAAATTGACATCCTCCTGATGTTGATTTCTTGTCAATGTTGCAGCCACCATAATCACTGTCAGAGTATCCATAGAGATTGAAATCACTATGTCTAGGATACCAAAGACCTAGTTTAGGTGCTCCTTTGAGGTATCTGAGGATTCTCTTTGCAGCAGCTAGGTGAGACACCTTTGGAGCAGCCTGATATCTTGCACAAATGCATATGGCAAACATGATATCTGGTCTACTAGCAGTGAGATACATCAGAGAACCAATGATTGCTCTATACTGATGTTGATCAGTATCCTCCCCCTCAAGGTCAAGGCAAAGATTATGGTTTCTGGGTATGGGTGTCTTGGCTGGTTTACAGTCCTTCATTTAAATCTATCTAAGATGTCTGAGACATACTTAGATTGACTTATGAAGAACCCTTCCTTCATCTGTATCACCTGAATTCCAAGGAAAAAGTCCATTTTTCCCATGGAACTCATCTCAAACTTCTGCTTCATAATGCTTTCAAAGTCCTTGCACATTTGGTCGTTTGAAGAACCAGATATGATGTCATCAACATAGACTTGTACAAGCAAAATGTCTTCTCCACTCTTTCTGATAAAAAGTGTATTGTCAATGATACCTCTAGTGTATCCATTCTTCAGGAGAAACTGAGACAAGGTCTCATACCACAGCCTAGGTGCTTGGTGCAGCCCATATAGAGCTTTATCCAGTTTGCACACATAGTTGGGGTGCTGTGGGTCTTCAAATCCTGGAGGTTGACATACATAGATTTCCCTGTCCATATCCCCATATAGAAAAGCACACTT
Source organism: Flaveria linearis (assembly GCA_024085815.1). Classification (NCBI taxonomy): domain Eukaryota; kingdom Viridiplantae; phylum Streptophyta; class Magnoliopsida; order Asterales; family Asteraceae; genus Flaveria; species Flaveria linearis. The sequence goes on along the minus strand of CM044004.1, from coordinate 61,324,369 downwards.
GACATCAAGTTGGTAGACTGTGAAGTTCTTGGATGCAGCATAAGCAAGAAAGATCCTAACTGCCTCAAGTCTTGCAACAGGTGCAGAGACATTAGTATAATCAATTCCTTCCTCCTGGGTGTACCCTTGAACTACTAGTCTTGCCTTATTCTTAATAATCAAGCCTCTATCATCTTTCTTGTTCCTGAATACCCATTTAGTGCCTATGGGTACATGACCAGATGGTAGTGGGCATAGATTCCAGACCTTTTGTCTTTTGAATTGAAGCAGCTCCTCCTGCATCGATTCAACCCAACTACTATCCTTTAAGGCATCTTCTACCTTCTTTGGTTCCATCTGAGACAAGAAGCATGAATACAAACAGACATTCCCATGATGAGTTGGTCCTCTTGTTCTCACACCTTCAGAGACATTCCCTATGATGTTCTCAGTTGGATGAGTGTTAAGAATCCTAAGACGAGGAATCACTTCCAGTTACAGAGATAAGTCTAGGTTAGACATATTCTGATCAGGAACTGGATCACTCTGTCCAACTGCTGTTTCAAAGTCATTCAATGAGGACTGATTGAATGATTGAGAAACATCATCAATGGTTGGTTGTGAAGTAGGATTAACAGTTGCCTGTTCCTTCAGAATACTACTTCCCTCAACCTGGTGTTGTAATGGATCACCTGAAGAACTTTGACATTGATCAAGTGATTTACTTGTTGAAGCTTCACTATTTCTGGAGATAGTTACACTGTCAGATCTGTGAATGGTTGAAGCTTGTTGCCTTTCAGCTCTTGGAGAATTTGGAAGAGGTCTGGGAAGCTCAAATAGTTGACCCATCAGCATCAACATCATCTTGAGCACCTTTTCTAGCTGAAACATTCTCACAAGATGGTTTAGAATAGTTTGGAAACAATTCTAAATCAAAGATATACTCAGGTCCATTCCCCCTAACACAAGGAGTGTGCTCATTAACAACTATATTAGATGACTTCTCAAATTGTTAATTCTTGATATTGTATACTCTATAAGCTTTGGAGCTAGAAGAGTATCCAATAAAGATAGCATCATCCGACTTCTCAGCAAACTTGGCTAAGTTGTCCTTTGTGTTAAGTATGGTACACCTGCAGCCAAAGGACCTTAGAAAGCCAATGAACGGTGGCCTCTTGTTCCATAACTCATAAGGGGTTTTTCCATGGGGCTTAACTACAAGAACCCTGTTCTGTACATAGCATGCAGTGCTGACTGCCTCTGCCCAGAATGTTAGAGGCAGCTTTGAATCAGCTAACATGGTCCGAGCAGCCTCAATAACTGTCCTATTCCTCCTCTCAGCAACACCGTTTTGTTGAGGAGTTCTGGGAGCACTATATTGTCTGGCAATCCCTTTTGAGTCACAGAATGAGTCAAGAACAAAGTTCTTAAACTCAGTCCCTTGATCACTTCTAATGATTTTAACCTTGTGATCAATTTGATTTTCTATTTTAAGAATAAAAGATTTTAAAGTTTCAGCAGTTTCATCTTTACTTCTTAAAAAGAATACCCATGTAAATCTTGTAAAATCATCAACAATCACAAGGCAGTATGATTTCCTTCCAATGCTCATTATACTTGTGGGACCAAAGAGATCCATGTGCAATAAGTGTAATGGAGTAGTGATAGAGTTAACACATTTGGATTTATGAGATGATCTGTGTTGTTTCCCTTTCAGGCATGCAACACAGTTATCTTTGCAGAAAAATCCTTTTTAGGCAAACCATGTACCAATTTATTTTTAGCCAATTTATTCATTGTTTTAAAATTCACATGACACATGCGTTTATGCCATAGTGTTGACTCATCACTATCAGCTTTGGAAAGAAAGCATGATACTTCACCCATAGGAGAAGCATTGTTCATATCTAGCTTGTACATATCCCCTTTCCTGGGAGATCTAAGAAGCACCAATTCCGGAGGAATTGTCATCCATGGTTTGAGGATGATGCACTCATGTTCTGCAAAAAGCATCTGATGCTTCTGGTCACAGAATTGAGAAACACTTAACAGATTGTGTTCAAGCTGTTTGACAAAGTGAACTTTGTCAATGTTTATTCTGCCATTGGATATACTTCCTCTGCCAAAAATATATCCTCCGGCCTCACCTCCAAATTGGACAGGCCCTCCATCATAGTTCTGGAATTATTGAAGGAGAGATCTGTTCCCTGTCATGTGCCTGGAGCATCCACTATCTACAATCCAGACATTGTTGTTCTTGTCAAATGAACGTCCCTGCACATAAGATGAGATCGTTAGTTTTGTTTGGAAGCCCAAGCCTTGAAGGTCTTGGGCTCTTCCAAAGATAGTGACATAATTGAACCGAAAGATATGCATTGGGGTTCAATAGAGGTCATTGAAGAAGAGGTTTGGGCTGCAGCATCTTCTTTGATCTTCCAATCCATCCCTTGGTTGATCTTTGAGGATGAGCTTGTTGAAGCTTTTGCAGCATGGTCTTCTTCCGAAGCTTCTTTCTTTTGGAAGAAGCCTTCACCACCTTTTCTTCCGAAGTAGTCTTCTTCTGAGATGGTTTTGAAGGGAGCCTTCTTGTTCTTCCGAACCTTAGAAGGTTTGGCTTCCGAAGCCATTTTCCCTTCGGAAGGAGCAGTTCCTTCCGAAAGCAACTTGGCTTTCGAGACCAATTTTCCCTTTTTCATCATTTGGACCGTTTGAAGTGGTCCAACTGAGAAGCTTCTCTGACTCCTTCTCTTCTAGCATTATTTGCATAATGTGTGCTTGCTGGATTGTAGTAACAATCTTTAGCCATGTGGTTGTGCAGACCACACATTATGCATGCAATGCTAGTCTTCTGGGAACTTGTAGGTTGCTGTTTCTTTGATTTCTTCTCTTCATCAGCAACTTTCCCTTTCAACTTCTGATCCTTCAGTAGGACAGGAGTGCTGGTACTACACTCCTTTCCTGAATCAGGAGTACCTACCACTTGGAATCCGGCAGAAATGAAGACACCCTTTTGCTTTGGGTCGATCTTAAGCTTGGACTCTGCAACCTTCTTGGCAGTCCTTCTAGTAGCTTTAGCTCTGCTTCTTCTTGCCTTTGTGGTTAGGATTTGGTCTTCACAGGTGGAGATGAGTGTATCCTCCAGTTTCTCCCCTGTGGTGGCCACTATTGTTGCCTCATCCTCTAGTTCCAATGGAGAAGGGTCAGCAGTTGGAACCTCTTGCTCTTCAGTACCACATCTAGGTAGTCTAATAGACTCATAAGAGTGTGGTGGAGCTATTTCATTGGTTCCCAACCCTTCTTTGTTTTGATAAAACATTTTGGAATGAGAGGTTGATGCAAGAATAGTTTGGAAGCTTTGCTCAGCAATAGCTTGCTTCCTGGCCTGAGCCTCAGCAGTGACTAACTGGGCTTGAACTTCAGATAGTTTGGATATCAGATCTTTGATTTGAGTCTTATAGTTGGTCTTTTCATGTTTTAAAAGAGACACAGTTTTCTCTAACTCTTCAATTTTCTTTTGATAGTCAGATTCAGCTCTCTTAAAATCAGATTTTAGCACATTTAAAGACTCAACCTCAGATCTGATTTCCGAAATGTAATCCTTATAAAGTTTAACTTTAGCAATACAGGCAGCAGTACAAAGATGTTCATATACCCGATCATCATCTGTTCCGGCCATGAGTGCTTGAGCGGGAGTCACATCCTGAACCATGAAGCTCCAGTCAACTTCTTGAGCCACAGCAGCTGTTTCAGTTGACCTTTCTTCATGCTTTGAAGCAGTGGGATGTGTGGAGGCCTGTGGGGTTCCCGGGTTGTTCTTGGGAGCCTTGCATTCCCTAGCAAAGTGACCAAGTTGGTTGCAGTTGTAACACTTTGCTTTGCTCTTATCAAACCCAAACTTGCTGTTGACTGGGTTTTGAGGGAATTGCCTTCCAGTTCTCTTGAAGAACTTCTTCGCTCTGTAAGTTAAAAGAGCCATTGGTTGGACAATGTCCACATACTCCACATCATCTGGACTGAAGCACTCCAGATCATCAAAGCAGTATTGAAAATCACCAGAGTGTCCACTTCCAGAGACAAAGGCACAACTATCCTGAAAGGAGTTGTGTTGAACCTTTTGAGACTTTGGAGTCTCAGGTAGAGTAATGTAGGGTCCACTATGTGAGTTGTCAGGGTAACCCAACAACTGATGTTGTGGTTCTATGATTTCCCTTTCAACCACATGAAGGGCTGAACTCAGTTGGTTATTGGAGTGACCAGAGGAGTTCTGCATGTTCATCTCCATCTGGAATGCACTTAGGATACCATACACCTCTGTCAGAGTAAGAGTCTTAAGGTCCGAAGTTCTCTTGATTACAACATAGTAATGTATCCATAGTTTAGGAAGTGAAGACATGAACTTCCTAACTATGTCTCTATTCTCAAGAGCTACTCCAATATCCTCCAGAGTATCTACTAGCTCAACATACCTGAAGTATTGTTGAGTCAAGGTCTCACCAACCTTGAAAGTAAAGTTCTCAAACTGCTGCTTCAAGAGATCCTTCTTGTTCTCTTGGGTTTCCTTGGATCCTTCATACATCAGCTTCAAAGCTTCCCATGAATCTTTAGTAGTTTTACACTTCTTGAAGCGTCTGTAGACGGAGTTGGGGAAAACAGTTTGGAGAGAAGTCATAGCCCTTTGATCTAGCTCTATTCTCTTCCTATCTTCTTCTGAGTAATCATCAACATCTTTTGGAATGATGCGATTACCAGTGGCAGAAGTGGTGCTTGGTATGAAAGGACTATTGACAATGGAGTCCCACATCCTTGAATCTTGACACATGATGAAGCCTTCCATTCTGATACACCATGTGTCAAAGTCTTCAGGGGTGATCAGTGGGGACTTGGTCATGGTGCCGGTTTCCATATCAGCCTTGGAGAGAGCAGCCATTTGAGTGAGTGGTTTGTAGTGAGGAGTGAAAAACAGGTTGATTTGGATGGTAAGATCTCACAATCAAGAGGCTGGAGCTCTGATACCAATTGCAGGATCGAATATGGGTCACTCAACAGATGGTCTTTCTCTCAAACTCACCCTGAATCAACACTCAGCAAGAGTCTAAGAAGAGTTGATCACAATATAACAAGTAACAAGCACTAAGTAAATAAACACAGAATGTAAATTTTCAAGGTACTTTTATATATTGCTTCTCAACTCAAAGGATTACAAGACTCTTGGACTCAAATCACTTATCTAATGAGTTACATGGAGAAGATATATATAATACTACCTACAGCCGGATATACTTAGATACCAGCTGGACACCTCTAACCTTACATCTATACTACAAGACTCTAGGTGAGGTCTTTCAGACATTTTGCCTGAGAGTTGGTAGTCAGGACATGTCCCTGACTTACCTTTTATCACCAACTAAAGTTGGTAACATGTACTATCATAAAAAGGTGAACAGTAGAATAAAGTATGGTAAACAACATGGCTCTTTAGGAAGATGTTATGTTGTATCAGAGGTCTGCAGCAGACTGTCAGGGACCATACTTTTATCTGCTGGACATAGCAATGTCTTCCGAAGAATAAAGTACTTCGGAAGAATAACTTCTTCCGAAGCCACTTATACTTCGGAAGACTGCTTCTTCCGAGGATTGGAGTCTTCTTTGTCTTCGGAAGCAGACTTTGTCTTCAGCTCTTTCATCAGACTTTGTCTTCGGAAGCTCAGACTTTGTCTTCAGCTCTTTCATCAGACTTTGTCTTCGGAAGCTCAGACTTTGTCTTCAGAAGCTCTTTCAGACTTTGTCTTCGGAAGCTATTCTTCAGAATCTCGGAAGATCTCTTGCTTGGCTTCGGAAGCCCTTCAATGTAGCACCAAAAATGACTATGAAGTGGTTTTGGTTGCACCAGCCTTATCATGATCCAACACTAAAATATCATCAAAGAATATAAGGACCTTCTTTCTCAATAATGGTTGGAAAACCGTATTCATAAGACCTTGAAAAGTAGTTGGAGCATTAGTTAATCCAAAAGGAAGAACTAGAAATTCAAATAGGCCTTGATGGGTTCTGAAAGCTGTTTTGTAAATATCATCAGGGTGCATCCTAATTTAATGATAATTAGATCTTAAATCCAGCTTAGTAAAGACCTCATCTCCCCCTAATTCCTCTAGAAACTCTTCAAAAAGAGGAATTGGAAATCTGTTTTTGACAGTGTTATCATTGAGTCTTCTATAGTCTACACATAGCCTCCAAGTGCCATCCTTCTTTTTGATCAACACCACAGGTGAGGCAAAAGAACTCACATTGTCTCTAATAACTCCTAACTCTTTCATTTCCTGTACCATATTTTTAATAATATCTTTTTGACCTATAAGGTGTCGATAAGCCCTTTGATTAGTTGCAACATTCTTATCAATAAGTTGAATCTGATGATCGCAAGATCGAGAAGGAGGAAGGGCTGTTAGAGTTTGAAATACATCCTCAAACTCCTGTAATAGGGAAGCTATCTGATCATCAATCAAGACTTCAAAGATCTTGGATTGATGTTGAAATGCCCCATCTGTAGTGGTTTGAATACTAAAAAGTTAGGATTGCACAATTGAACTTTTATTGACCAACAGAGAAGTCATATTTTCTACTAAACATAAAGATACTTTTCTGCTATCAATGCCTTTGAGTTCAAAAACTCTATCATTGACTGAGAATTGCATAGTTAATGATTTGAAGTTCCTAATGATATCATTCAAGTTGTGTAACCATTGAATCCCTAGCACCATGTCATAGTTTCTAGGGTAATTAGTAGTACATCCGCCTTAAACCAAACCCCTTGCATTAACCATTGAAAATCCATATAAAGAGTGGTACAAGACAACTTGTTACCGTTAGCCACAGTCACACATATGGCTGATACAGGTTTAGTAGGACAATGAAGTTTGGCAGCCAGTTTATAATCCATAAAATTATGAGTAGATCCAGAATCAATTAAGATATGTAATTGTCTAGTTCCAATGGTACCAATAACCTTCATAGTTGAATAAGATGGAACCCCTATTATATCATGGATAGAAATATGAGGATATATTTGCATAGCTTGTAACTCCTTGAGTTAAGTATCAAGAGAATCGACCACCTCATCTTCAGATCTAATCTCCAAAACATACAACTGTTTGAATTTACAGTTGTGAGTTAGAGAATACTTTTCATTGCACCAAAAACATTCACCCCCTGGCTCTTTTCTCCTCAGCTTCCTTAGTAGATACTCTCCTGACCGGTTTGATCATTTTTGAAGTAGGAGGGGTAGGTAAGAGAGACAAGGTAGCGGTAGGGATGGAAGTGCTAGAACTAGCACTACTGGTATTAGATTTATAGGGTGTGTTTGTGAGTTTAGGGAGAGAATTAGCAGGAGAATAGCTAGACACAAGTTTCTTAGGATCTTTGGTACCAAATAGGGTAGAATAAATGACTTCTTGCTGTTTAGCCATAACAATAGCATCTCTCAATGTTTTTGGCTTAAAATTTTTGACTAAATAACGGATTTCTGGTTTCAACCCAGCAATGAACAAACCAGCAGCATAATCTTCGCATAACTTGACTCTATTCAACAAAGCATCAAAAGCATCACAATATTCCTGTAAAGTACCTGTTTGATGAAGATTCTTCAATTCCTCAATAGGTTCTTCCGAGAGTCTAATAGAAAATCTGTTCATAATTGAATGAACATAATCTTCCTATGGAATCTCATCCACCTCACGATTCTGGCTGGTTACATAACCTTGATGCCACTGCAATGCAACACCTTCAAGATTAACCACCGCATAATGAACTTCTGCAATGTAACACCTTCAAGATTAACCACCGCATAATGAACTCTCATGTTCGCTGGAGTTTTATCGATCGTAAAGAAGTGATTACACTTATAAATCCAGCTTTCAACATCTTCACCACCGAATTTTGGAAAATCCAAACGGCCTAAACGAACCAGCCGTTGTTCATGATGATCGCCACCTCTGGTATTCTTCTCCAGTAAATCCTTAATGCAACCGATCTGTAAGCATACCTCCGCAATCTGAATTTGCAAACTTTTGATATGATCAGTGTTTTCTTCAAGAATTGATTGCTGAGACTGAATTGATTGCGAATTCTCCTTCATAATCTTCTCCAGTTTCTCTATTTCCTGCTGTCGAGTTGCCGCCATGTACGCATAAAGTTGACTGGTGAATCACCAGAGCTCCGATGAGGATCGAGAGCTCTGATACCGATGTTACAATGAAAAGAACGAGAAAGAACATAAGAGAGGACTCAAAACTTTTCCATCGATAAACTCCAAACGATTACATCTTCGACTATATAACCGAATTAACTACCAACTAATTCTGTTAACAGAATTTACAGTTGAGCACTTAACACCCTAAACTATGTAAAAGACACACAAATGGTCCTTCTACTTATTAATTCGTAACAGGTTCGATGATGATGGTGAAGAGCGATGACGAGGGCATTGTGATTTTGATTTTAGGGTTGGGGTCTTGGGGATAAACAAAAGAAGAGGCAATATAGTAATTTTAACATTTAAAAATTTTAATTTCTTTTATAAAATTACCAACCAAATAAACCATATGATTTGTAAAGTATTTATTTACAATTCAATTTCACTCAAGATTCTAATTTCATTTAAAAATATTCTGAGAAGCAAATGCACCCTAAGTGTTCTACTAAGATCATACAAAGTCTTCTTTTTTTTTTTCGTAATAAAGTCACTTACCTTTAATAAAATGTTTTTATGTTGTAATTTTTTCAATAACTATTAAAGTTTCTTACATCTAAGTGTTTTAAATGTTAAATATATGAATCTTGTTTGTCAAATAATGATAATTGTTTTTCCAACTTGACTTAAAGTGGATAGTTATAGAATTTGATTATTATTTGAGTATATTTTTCTTCATTGTTATATCCTTTTCAAGTTAAATGTAAATAAAATAATTGCTATATATTAACCAAGATTTATATATATTTCATTTAAATTATTTAGGACTAAAAATATAAAAGATTAATTAAAAAGTTTTCATCACATTTGACTTTATTGAAATAAAAAACATTGTAGTGGAACTCTAAAGAAATCTAAATACTATTAAGAGAATGTAAAACCTACTTTAAAAGTGGACCAATAGATGTAAATCGATGAAGAGGAAATGAGTCTCCACATTTTTTTTCTTTTTAAATCAACCTTGCAACTATTTACACACTCGATCATAAACTACAAAAACATACACATGTTGTTTTTTATATATCTATAGCTACCACGTGTTAATTACCTTGAAACATTATAGAATGATTCTTTTACAGACGTTGCTTTTCAATTTAGAGCTCTTGTACGTATTACCTTATAATCTTTACTGAAGACTCGATCATCACGATCCAACCTGATTTCTTGATAGAAACCTGAAGACATATACAACGAAGCAATTAGTCATGCATTGGATAATTTGGGCGAAGGACAAAAGAGGTTGGATGTTGGCTCCTCTGTTTGGCGTAGGACAAAAGAGGTTGGATGTTGGCTCCTCTGTTTGGCGTAGGATTCGCTAGTACCTGTACAAATCAAACATATCTTGATTTGGGTGATTCTACTTCTTGCAAGCCTTCCAACTTGTTAAACACTTAACAAATGCATCAATGACATGTTTTAGCCATATATTAACAACTTCCTATTTTGAAAACATATCTAATTACTCACAATTCTAATTCTATTTGTCTTCTAATGATTGGTTATAAATCACTCACCTTCACCTTCATCCATAGAATTGACTAGTTCTTGAATTCCCTTTGCGGATCGATACTTTCTGAAGTCAAACTATTACATGTCGATTATCTTAGTTTAAAAAACATATCACACCCTTTTTACAACATTTGAATCAACTTGGTTAAGCGCAATTATATACATTCTTACACATTTCATTTGAGGCGAAAGCCTTATATTATAACTTAGTTTAACATCATTAGCAAACATCCCCTTTTCAATCATTCTTAGTTCCATGACCCCTTTAGAATTGTTTTACCGTTTGATATCCTTCAAGTTTTATAGTACTAATTATACTCAACATCTTTTATGTACAACACTAAGGGAACTCGCCATCGAATGTTCTTTTTAACCCAACTAAACACAAAAGCCTAAAATTTACTTATTTAGGTCAAAATTCTCTAATAATCCAATTTTACTATACCATTGGGTCCAACCATTTTTAATAATATAAACATGTGAAAGGAAGTGCATTAAGCTAGAAACATCATTGTGTAACCAATCAATTTAGATTATGACCTAAACTCACTTCATCACCCAAAACCCTCAAAATGCATCAATAATTTAACATCATTCGTGCAGGTCCTGTGTTTTATATTATCATATGCAACAAATACATAGACAATAAAAAATAAAACCCGACCCAAAAGTCATAGTATAGCAGCCATCTTTTGTCACCTATTCACAAAACACCTCAAAATCTTGAGTTCTGTGTTTAAGATTCATCTACCATCTTTCTTCCCCTAAATGGGTGTTCATTACCATGTAAATGTCAAAAATATATTTGTGGTTTGACTATTTGACATTTATCTAGGTTTAGAGGGATCAAAGAGAATTTTTTTAATAACTCTAGGAACCAATGTGATACATTAGTTTTTAATGGCAAAATGGTAAATAACAACAAATAACATAAAAGTAAAAAAAATAAATACACAAAAATATTTCTTTCATTTCCCTCTTTCGTAAAATAATAAAAAATTATAAAAAATAAAAAAAAACTCGTTTTTTATGAATTTCGTTTTACACATGTGTAATACCGGATTTATACATGTGTAAAACCGGATTTACATGTGTAAAACCGGATTTATACATGTGTATAACCGGATTTACACATATTTAAATAACCGACAAAAGATTTAAAAAAAAATATATCAATATGGTAGGCGTTGTAAAGATAAAAAAAATAGTGAAACTAATCTTGAATTTTTTTTTGAAACAATGACGTCGTAAAAAAAGTTATGGACGTTTAAAAAAAAATGAAAATGACATGTGACTTGTATGTGATAAAAAATATGTGACTTATATTGGTTACTAGAGTTCTTATAAAAAATAGTGGTTTTCAAGATAACCTTACCCTATCTAGGTTAAGTATTTTGTAATCCTTATCTAATTTGATAGTAGTTAATATTCTAAGGAACTAGCACATAAATATGAATGATTTTGTTTGCCAATTATCATTCATATTTTCTTCTTTCATGTTCTTAGAGGAAAAAACCTTAACACCATTAAGAAATTCAATGCATCATAATTGAAGGCTAACAAAACTCTTAATCATATTGATCATCATGACTTCGCGGATTCAGAAATCTATTTCAACTGAGTTACTATTTTTAAATGCTCCAAATATATAGAAGCGAAAATAAAGATTGTCAGGCCGATTTAAGTTGGGCCAGGTTGGTTATATAATAAAAACAAGATACAATAATATTAAAAGAACATCCTCATTAAAATGTAAAATACACATAATATAAAAATAAAAGTTTTACAAGTTGAAATAAAACATCCTATAATTGTTCTCTAAAACCTTTTATTTTTAAACACGTTGTATTATATACTCGACAGAAGCTTATTGAAAGAATTTTTTTAATATAACAAATACAAGAATCATTCATGTATCTATCACTCATTTGATCACGCAACTCTTTTCTCACATGTTTCATTGAAGAAAAACTTTTTTAAATAATTAACAGATTATTAACAATTCCTTGAATGATTAGTCTTGAGTCTTGTCTTCCGATCGACTAATTATTTCTTCTACCTCTTAAGTTTTGAATGCAGTTTGCAAGTCTATTTGTTTTAGGTTTCTTTTGGGTGGGCTAATTTAAGTTAATTAAGTCATGGGTTTATGAGTACTTAGTGGGAGTGAACTTATTTAGTTATGCAATTATTTAACTAATATGATTATAACTAATGGAGTCACTGTCCAAAAAGACAATGACGTCACTCGAAATACTCAAATATACATTACTATATACGCTCGAAAATCCACTGTATTCCTAAAATCCACTGTATTCCTAAAATCCACTGTATTCCTATGGCTCCGATCTAATCAAACTAAATCCACCGATAACACATTTAAAAGATTGAATCATCTTCTTAAGCTCTTTAAATTCTCTCCATAAATAAATTTAAGGATTGTTTGATATCTTTTTATAGAAACATTTCAGCAATAAATTGCTGATCGTTCACCATCTAAATGTTATCATCTATTTTGACCAAATGGAAGGCCCCACGTCCTCCACCCCCTTTCGTCTGACTCCATTTATTCAACTTTTAGTGAATGGCAAAACCAGTCCCTGAAGTTTTACTAGTCATATAATCAAGTTGTATTATTAACATTTCGTAGTCCGTAGACTTTATTCCAAACTAAACCACGTTCCAACATTATTAAGGAACTGTTTGTAGCCTCTTCATGGTGATTAAGAGGCTACCAGTTAATTGTTCATAGTCTCTTAATGGTTCAAAGATAACTCTAATGTTGAATGGTCAAAAGGTATCATTAAGATTTGACCTCTTAACCATTCAGCATTAAGGTTACCTCTTAGTCATTAAGAGTTATGAACCATTAAGAGGTAGACTCTTAATGACCATTAAGAGACTATCAAACAACCCTGTAAAGCGTCCCACGTTCCATCCAAAACTTTCAAGACATGACTAAACACTTATTAGTCATGCTTAAAAATATTAGCAACTAGTATAACTAAAACCGATCATCAAAGTATTATGCTTAAAAGTAAAGCCTTCGACATTCCATCCATACACAGATTAATTATTTATCAGGGTTTTATGGCGGACATGTCCTGTTTAATGCAAACCTTTATCTGGTTGTTAGTTATTAGTTCGATATTTGAATAACTAAATAAAGTTGTTATCGGTTTGTTTACAACCACAGTTATAGAGAGATCAAATGATACAATCAGTATGTTGATCAAGTTGTTGCTTGTAAAAAACATACCACAACCTTAAACATAAACGATCAAAATATTTACAAGAAGCATAATACATTGTGCATGATGCAGAAGAAGATCATCAACCAATGGCGATCGCAGATACGCAGATACAGCCACCTAAAAGTGTTATTACAACCAAATAACGAATCTAAACTAAGAAATCAAGATATGAAAGTGAATGAGCCTTCTTTTTAGCAGCCACATCACGCCTCACTGAACCCCATTTGAGTGCAGCCCGAATCTTACACCACCTTGCGCGTGGCGACCCGTTACTTGAGAAACATATTCCAAAATCAGAAGAAAATATATCTATTGTTTGGTTACTTGGATCTATCAACAGTTCATTCCCTTGCCATAGGGGTATCCCTGCAGGCTGCAAATCATCAATATTAACAACTGCACCTACATCTTGATCATAACCCCCATTCATGAAATCTTTGAGCATGAAATTGTTATCAACCATCCCATACATGTCAAGCATTCCAACTTCATGATCTGCACTTTTAACAGGCTCATGGTGTGGGTTAGCCATTGGGACCGAGGCTTCGAAAATGGTCGATGCATTGATTGGAACCATCCCATTTAAGTCTTTATAAAGCTGCTGCTTTATAGCTTCCACCACAGGCTGCAAGAACCATTCAAAGAAACATCAGTTTGCAGACTCATAAAAAACCAATTTAAATCCATCTGTACAGTCTGAACTACATACCGTCTGATGCAACGAGAGTTTATCGAGCGGCGTGAAGATTTGGCCGTCGAAGGTCGCACCCACAACCGTCATAACCGAGTTGAGCGAAAGCCCAATTCCGTCTGCACCATGTCTGTAAATGTACAACTTGTCATCCAGAACACAATCTTTGGCATGCTTAGTTATTGTCTCCCAAGTCTTGTTAGATGATCCACCAAGTAACTACAATTATACAAAAGAAAATCTTTATAAAAGATGCTACTTTTACATAAAAGGGTGATTAGTTTTACTATTTTCTTACCTTTCTTAGTGAGGACTGATTGGTGATATACATCTGCAGAAAGTCTTTGACAGTGCATATACGATTCGACGCTAATCGTTTATGAAAGACCCCGTCTTTCGCTATCTTTTCCAATCGCCAAACGTCATCTCCCAAGGATGGAGGATGGTGCTTCTTGTATGCTGAGTAAGGTAAAACACCAGACTGTCAGAATTTAAGGTTTAAGTTTTAATAAAAGCGTGTGAAAACAAGATTCTTACATTCTCCGCGATGATCTTTTACCATAAACGCCTGGCTTTTCGCTTCTCTGATTCTTGATCCAACACAAGAAGCATCCTTCCTGACCCGAGCCCCGATCATGAACTTTCGGCTCCTCCTCCAGCTAGAATTATCCGTAAAACACAACTCGCCTAAATCCGCGACACCATTTTGCAAATTGACTATCAAATCACCAGTTATCAATGGCCTTCTGCCATCTCTTGCAGATATAACTTTAGCATCAAAGTCTTTTTGAGGCCAATCTTCTTCATCATCAGCTGAAAAATCGCCATCAAGGGGAACAATCTCCACTTTCAGTGATGAAAAGGGTCCAGTTGATACAATTCTATTAGAATTGACATCAAACAACACTAGTTTCACAGCATCTTTGTCCTTAGATTCTATCCTACTGCCTGTGAAGAATGCATCAGGCAAATTCGCCTGAAACCGCAGCTGCAAAGAGGTCTTTTGACACGGTTCAAGCGTACTGATCGGTGATCTATGAAGATCTAACATCGGTAATGCGCGAAAGAAGCTTTCAAATGATTGTTGAACCTCCTCTCGCACCTATCAGACCAACAAACTATATGTTAGATTCGATACAACGAACCCGAAAACATATGATCATCGGCATCTGAAAGCGAGCTAGAGATCGATGAACATGAACTTACCCATCTTCGAATCAGTGGTTCTAACGCTGAGGCTAGTTCTTGTGATGGAAACCCACATGTAACATTCTGAGTAAACCTGCAAAAGAATCAAAATCCCAGAGTTTATTTAAAGATCGAGAACTTATAAAATTTGCATAAATTAAAAAGCTTTTTAATTTAACAGTTTAATCACTTACTTTGAAGATGTAATCCTTCGCTTGGGATCTTGATCAGCAAGTGTAAAGACTTCGTCTTCCTCAGCAGTCAATGGTCTCTTGTATACCATCGAATTGAACACTAAAGGAAATGAATCAGAATAATAATAATAATAATAATAATCTGGAATTATACAAAGAACCAAGATACTGAAGCTAGATAACTATCAACTGCCAGATCTATAAAGTTATATATAGAAGGTATATATGTATGTACCTATGGTTGAAAGGGAAGTTGTTTGAAGCTTCCAACTACATATTATTTATTATTAATTTGAAAAAAAGGACGAGTAGTACGCAAGGAACTATGTGTAGCTGACTGTGTGTGTGGTATGGTGTGGGCTTGTTTAAAGATTTAACAATTAATATATAATATTAAAAAATGAGATCCTAAAATAATATATGGACATAAAAATAAATAGAAGGGTACAAATTAAACGAGTAAACCGCGTAAATGTTGAGAGGTACATTCCAAACTACTTTCATGACCAACTATAGAATGAGCAACGGTTTATTTTATATTAAAAAATGATATATTATTATTGTATGATCTGCAGGTAAACCTTTTTTTCTAAAATGTTTATCGTAGTGGGGAATGGAGCCATTGGTTGTTATAAAAGGGAGAAATTAGTTGCGTTTTCTAAATTAATCGTTAGCTTGTTGAGAGTATTAAAAAATTAATAGTAGTATCTTCAACGGACTCTTCACGAGCGTCTATATCATCTTCAATCCTTCTTTCCCAGTAACAACACTACTAGAAAACTGTTAATAGATGACGCGTAAAAGATGACGCGCGAAAAAAGATGACGCGCATTTACGCGTATCATAAATTATTCGTCATTTTTTAAAATTTTTTTAAAAAGGATGACACGTATTTTTGCGTGTCATCTTAATGTGTCATTTTTTAAAATTTTTATAATAACTTATCATCGGCTAGCTAGCTCATTCACATATATTACTCACAAACCCTAGCACAAAATTATCTGAAATCGGCCGCCGGAAGAAGGATTAATCATGTCGCACTTCGGAAGATCAGGCCCTCCGGACATCAGAGACACCTATTCGCTTCTCGTTCTCAACATCACCTTCCGTAAGCTCACAATTTCATCCTTTCATTTTCTAAAACTAAAAAAAACCCAATTTGTGTGACCGATTTTGTCTGTTTCAGGCACAACTGCGGATGATTTGTTCCCCCTTTTCGATAAGTATGGAAAGGTCGTTGATGTCTTCATCCCTAGAGATCGGAGGTATACGTTTCATCCTTCTGAACTTTTTTATTTTATTCTACTTTAATGTTTTTTGTAAGGAATTTGAAGTCTTTCTTTTGGTAGAATGAATGTAATGGTTTGTGTGTAATTGTTCTTGGTGGTTTTAGGACTGGGGATTCTCGGGGGTTTGCCTTTGTTCGGTATAAGTATGCGGATAAGGCTCAGAAAGCAGTGGACAAGCTTGATGGTCAGTATTGAGTTTAGAATAATATTATGATTTATGACTTAAAGCCAAAGCGTCTGTGTTTATGTTTTATGCATTTGTCTCAGGAAGAGTTGTTGATGGCCGAGAGATTATGGTTCAGTTTGCCAAATACGGGCTTGATGCAGAAAGAATGTGAGTTGCTTCTATAGTTATGTTACTGCTATGATGTGTATTTGAATATATGTAGATGTATTACCTTATGATTGCCTGTCAGAAGTTTGATCTTTATCATGTAGGGAGCTGTTATATATAATCTCTTGATTTGATGATGACTTGTGTTTTTGAATATGTAATACTAGTATACTACTCTGTGTTGTTTTTTTTCTTTCAAGTTTTGTTGAAATAACTTGATTCTTTTTCTTTTTCTATTTTTGTCTAGTCATAAGGGAAGGATAGTAGAACCAGTAGACAGGGTGAAGGGGGGCTCAAGAAGCCGAAGTCCCAGGCCAAGGTATGCAATTCAAACATAGGCTTCTTTGATCACTATAGAATGATTTATAGTTTCTCTAAAGAATTACAGTGGTTCTCCATGTAAATCTGAAAGCTTTTTAAAAGAAAATTTATGGATTGTCTGATGAGAATGGATAGTGTGTTGAGTACTCGATGATGTATGAACTTTTATGCTTCATTTGTTGGGACGTAGGTTGGGTGTATATATTATGTGTAATCTTAACCATCACTTGTAGTATTACTCTATTTGTCATTAACTAAGTTTATCATATAGTAATTTTTTAGTTTAATAATCACTTTATTTTGTTTATTAAGTTCTAGGTATAGGGATGACTATAGAGACAAAGACTACAGGCGGAGAGACCGTAGCAGAAGCAGAGACTGGTCTGATTATGAGAGGCGTCGAGGAAGGGATCGGGATCGTTACAGAAGCAGGAGTCGTAGCAGAAGTCCTGATTATCGCAGAGAACGTCAGCCAGGAAGTACCGAATGTGGATATTATGTGTTGAAGTTCATGAAAGAAATAGTAGATAAAAGGCTTGAAATATTAGTCAATAACAATGTAAGCTGATCATTGACTACGTACCCCTTATATTTACCATTTGTTTCTTTGTAGTTTATATTATTGAATATAACTATCTATGTATGAGTTTTTTATAAGTAAATTACCATTGTTGTTGCCTTGTAGTTGATATAAACTAGTCAAGTAAATTACAAGTGTTTTACATAAAGGGGTTTTTGGGTCAAAACTGACAACTTTAATTTGATGAAATTGGTTGTCTTAGGTTGGAGAAGGTAAAGAAGAATACACTGATGGTGATTTGGATGAAGTTCGTGAAGATTGGGCGCGCTATGTATCGAATTTCATTTATATATAGGACTGAAATGATAGTATTGTTGGACTTGTGTTAGTATTGTTGGACTTGTAATTGTTACTAATTGAATTTGGACTTGTTTTATGCTTTGTAGTTGTTAATTAACAACTTTTGTAAACTTTGTTGGTATTTAATGGATTTCGTTTTTAATGTTATTCGAATTTTTGTTTTAGAAAACAACAGGTAAATTTATTAAAAATAAAAAAATTAAAAAATACAACTAATTTTATGACGTGCATTGCAAGTCATCTATTGCACGTCATAAAAATTTCATAGATGACACGCGGATGCGCGTCATCTAGTCATTTATGACTACCCCTTCCTTGACGCGCATTGCGCGTCATCTTTTGCACGTCATAAAATGCGCGTCATCTTTTGCGCGTCATAAACAGATGACGCGCGGATGCGCGTCATCTGTCATTTATGACTACCCCTTCCTTGACACGCATTTGCGCGTCATCTGACCCCAAAGATGACGCGCAATGCGTGTCATCTATTGCAGTTTTTCTAGTAGTGCAACACCGTCATTTACCCATCCATCCAATTCTCAAAATCTCTCTTTGGATGCCTGCCCCTAGAGAAAAACACCCATTTTCTTTTCATCTGTAGCCTTTCTATATCACCTCAACTGCGGTGTCGCCCATGTATGGTCAGATATCCAATTAGGGATGCTCTAGGAACTCCCACTCACAAATATGTTTTAAAATAAATTGAACCTTTTTAAAAGTTCAAATTTTACAAAATTAAATTTGAATTTGAATTTCTAAATATGGTAAATAAAAGTTGCGGCGGTGGTGATGGTAGGATATATAATGATAGTAGTATTGTTTGTAGCAATAATGATGATGGGTGTGATGATGAAATGTAAAGATCTAAATTCCTTAAAACCGTGACAACATGTAAACAACCACAAATACGGCATGTTAGTTGTCACATCAGATTTACACTCACTGTTCAAAAACGGTCATTTTTCCTCCAACGCTACATCATTTTTTATTTTATGACTGATAGGGGCTCCACCACTAGCAATTTGCCTCTCCTTCGGAGTTCCGGACATGACCATTCAAATGTCCCACTAAACGGGCTCCTCCAATGATAATCTGTTTCTTGTTTCCGACGATCACCCTTTCATCTCTATCCATTGATAATTCTGGTTCTTGTTACCCACAATCAACCTTTTATCTCCATCGGCTTCATAGTGGTAGAAATGCTTTTATGTTTAGTTTTTCACTATAAAGAATTTTTTTTACTTTTTTTGCTCGGATAGATTTAAGAATTTTATTTCAATTCACATTTCTTTCATTTTCTAATAAAACCTACTCATCTTTAAATTTTACGTTCTAAGTTACAATTTCAACAATTTTTTTTAATTTTACAAATAAAACAGAGCTAAGTGTTTGTATAGAGAAATGACTATGTCTATGTTTTATTTTGCTAACGTAATGTAACTACTTATAAAGGTGTTCGTGGTTGGTTTGTCATTTTTAACATCAATTTTATTTTCTTTCAAAAATTACTTATGGTAAAACCCCTTTTCGCTCACATCTACACATAGTCGTGACTTTTTACCCAACACCTCCATTTTGCCCTTGTCCGAACCAAGTTTCCGACACACCCTCCAAAATCATCACTACTATAGCAACTACATGAGGGAGATGTGTGTGTATATATATATATATATACACATACAAACGCATAGAGAGATTTGTTAGCATATATAGCTGCTTTTTCAGTCCTAGAGATTTTTATGAATTGTCAATACATGTTGGGGACTTGATTAAATTGTGGCAAATTGGCTATTTTTCAATTTGTAAAAGAAAAACATTGGAATCGAGACATATTATTAGAGACTAAAAGATAGTTATTAAAAAGTATACCAGGGACTAGTATAGGTGATTATATTTTCAGATCATAACATATTGGAGATTGAAAACAAATGTTATATTCGACTGATTTTTAAACTCTATATATAAGTACATATTTGTGACTAAAACAATATTTTATCTCAATAAGTTTTCAGTCCTTAAAAGAAGCACAATAACAAGTAAAATCTCATGGTACCCGGGACTAATTCTCGGTTTTTGATGCATTTTATTAGAGAATGATTTGATATGGAATCGCAAACCTAACCAAATAAATTAAGGACACTACTAGCATGTTTAGAGGACTGCTTTGTTTGTCTTGAAATTTACATATTAGGGATTGAAATGTTATAGTATTCAAGACTAATTTGCAGTCTAGAGAAATATATTAGGGATTGAAATGATGTGGACCGAAGAACAAATTAAGGACTGAATTTTTATATTTCGCAGATTGATCATTAGTTCCTACGGCTTCACACAAAGGGGACTAGTTTTTTAGTTTTTCTTTGAACGACAACTTTTTAAACACCTAAACACCACCTGCCTTGCACTTGCAAGGGTTTGAATCCGTACCACTTTTGTGAGGGGCTAACACCATACTGATTTTCAGTTGCAAGAACTACCACTTAGTATAAAGCAACTAGTGACGGAGCTTGAACATTTTCATAGGGGGCGGGGGCGAACTTGATATTTATATAAAAATTTACAATACCGCGCTAAAAATTTACACTATAGGATTAAAATTAACACTCACGACGAAAAAAAGAGGAGCCCCCCACTATGCTCCGCCAATGAAGGCAACAATCACTAGCTAGGAACTTGTGAAGTCAGCCCATGATAGCCATTAAGTACTGATAGCAAAATAGCGGAGATAAAGTTTTGGGTCCCAAATACCTTCCTTTTGGTAGTGAATACAGAACTAATCGTTAGGTCATTAAGAAAACACAAGTGCGAAAGTTGAAGCTAGCTAAGATGAGGATGCCGAGGTGGATGTTTAGGAACTCAAGGATAGACAAGATAAGGAATGAAGGCTTTGGGTTAACTTTGAGATCGATTAACCTTTCTTTGTCTCCTGAGATAGATGTAAAGTTTATTATCATCTCACCCTTCTAAAATCTTACTCTATGAATGAGATGTACACGGGTGCCTTCATTTATGGTCCGGTTTAGCCGGTTTGAACGAAAATTCCAGGTCGAACCACTAACAATGGTATCAAGAGACGACAAAATTAACCAATTGGTTTGTTGGATGGCTGACTGGATTGAGTCATTTCAACAATTTGATGGTTTGATTTTAATGATCCAATTCAACTTCTTTTTAATAATTTTGCAAATCATTAGTTTGTAAGGAATTTTTTGATATAATTCACATACATCAGAAAGGTTGCATGGAAACAACCTCTTGCACGGAAACAACCTCTTGCACAAAATTGTACAAGGAAAGATCGCGTACATCAGTTCGCTTCGCGATCCGGCCCCTTCCCGGACCCAGGGCCGGCCCATCTTTGTTACCCAATACGCGCTGGGCTTGGGGCCCCAAAAAAATAGGGGCCCATTTTAAAATTTTTTTTTTGTATACATAGCCCATTTCTGATTTCTCAAAACTTCTCAAACCCCAATCGATTCCAGTCCCCGCCCTATTCACCTTCTTCAGTTCTTCGAAGTTCGAAGAGTCAATCGATTCCAATCCCCTATACGGGCGGTGGGCTGTGGGCGACGATATGAGGCGTGCGTCCGAACTCCGACCAATCGATTCCAATCGAAGAGTCCGAACTCCGACCAATCGATTCCAACCGAAGTTCCAATCGAAAGTTCCTCTTTGTCGAAGGCGGAAGGTTCAATCGAAGTTCCAACGATTGCCTCTTTGTCGAGCAGCTGTTAATCGATTTGGGCCTCTCTTCTTGTTTCTCTCTTCTTGTTTCCCTGATTTGTCGACAGAGGGGGTGGCCACAGCAGAGGGTCGATTTGGGTCTCTCTTCTTCGATTTTGGTCGATTTCAAAGAATCAAAGGTTAGTCCTCTGATAAGCAGAAGCAGCTGCTTTGGGTCGATTTCAAAGAATCAAAGGTCTCTCTTCTTCGATTCGGGTGTGCTTTTGTTGTGTGTGTGTGCAGATTTGCAGGCAAGCAGAAGCAGCTGCTTTGATAATTTGTAATTTGTTTTCAAAGAATCAAAGGTTGGTCCTCTACAGCTCTACTCCTCTTAAATCTTCATTGATTAATTTTTTTAACTGCTTTGATAATATGTTTTAGTTTTGTTTCCCTGATTAGATAATTAGGTTAAGTTGATATATTGATTTGGTATTAAGTTGGCCTTTGATTAGTTATTAAGTTGATAAGTTGATATATTGATTTGGTATTTTGTTGGCCTTTGATATATTGATTAGGTAATTAGGTTAAGTTGATCTACTTTAAAATGTCAAATAGATTTCGAAAATACCCTTCCGGTGCATCAAAAAAGGCAAAGAAGGCAAAACAAGAAGCTTTAAACGAATCAATAAAAGGATCACTACTTAAGTTTGTTACAACCTCGAATTCAAATGCTACAATAAATCAAGATGAACAGATAAACCTAGATGAACCAACAAACTTTGATGAGCATATGAATTTAGATGGACAAAATGATGTGAATGAGCCTACAAATAGTGATGATCCTACAAATAGTAATGAAAATCAAAATCAATTTAATGAACCTCCAAATTTTGTTGATCCATATCAATGGAATAATATTAGTAATAATTTAAGAGATCTAATTATAGAAAAGGCCCGGTTAAAATTTATAATTATAATTTTCCAAAAGATAAAAATTCAAGAAACTTTAGTACTTCTCTTTATATGCAAACTTTACCGAATGGAGAAAAATACGAAAGAAAATGGTTGATTTATTCTATAGAGTTAGATAGAGTGTTTTGCTTTTGTTGTAAGTTATTTAATGTGAATCAATGTACGAGTAAATTAGCAAATGAAGGTACTAACAATTGGAATAATATTAGTAGAAATCTAAAAGAACATGAAACAAGCAATGCACACATTACGAATATGAGAACATGGATGGATTTAGAGATAAGATTGGCGAAAAATAAGACTATTGATAAACATGAATATTGATGAAGCTATAACTCAATTAGATGGACTTATATGTTTTTTTTAAAAGTATAGAGATGAGGGATTTGAAAAGGCTATGAATGAAGCTAAAGAAATTGCACTAGAGATGAATGTAGAACCTACTTTTCATGAAAAACGTATTATTCGTAGAAATAAAAAATTTGATGAAAATGTTAATAATGAAACTTTGAAAACACCCATGGAAAGTTTTAGAACCGATTACTTTTTATACATAGTAGACCAAGCTATCTCCTCACTTAAAAGTAGATTTGAGCAACTTAAAGAGTTTGAAAGTATTTTTGGTTTCTTATTTACTATTAAAAAGTTAAAATCTATGAATGAAGAAAGTTTAAAAGAAAAGTGTATTAACCTTGAAAATATATTAAAATATGATGATGCTGTAGATGTTAATGGTTTAGATTTATTTCAAGAACTAAAAATGTTAAGAGAAATTATTTCTTTAGAATCAGACACACTAATTGATATACTAAATTATATTAAAAGTTTTAATTCTTTTCCAAATGCATATATTGCCTATAGAATTTTGTTAACTGTTCCTGTAACTGTGGCATCCGCAGAACGAAGTTTTTCTAAATTAAAACTTATAAAAAATTACTTAAGATCTACAATGTCACAAGAAAGATTAAACGGCTTATCCACTTTGGCTATTGAAAAAGAATTTCTAGAAGGATTTGATTATGAAAATTTCATTAACGAATTTGCATCATATAAGGCTAGAAAAATAAATTTAATATAAACATATATACGTACACAATATATAATTAAAAGAAATTTTTAACTCCACCAACTATAAACGTATTAGTTTATTATTGCCGGTCCCAAGCCCGGATAAAGGAGGAGGGTTTTAATAATTTTTTTTAGAAAAGAGCCCCATTTTGTTAGC
Source organism: Flaveria linearis (assembly GCA_024085815.1). Taxonomy (NCBI): domain Eukaryota; kingdom Viridiplantae; phylum Streptophyta; class Magnoliopsida; order Asterales; family Asteraceae; genus Flaveria; species Flaveria linearis. Next base: position 61,300,628 of record CM044004.1, on the reverse strand, counting down.
TCGATTGGGGCCCCAAAAAACGTTGAGCCGGCCCTGCCCGGACCCTGCACAAAGCGGGAGCTTCATGCACCGGGTACGCCCTTTATAATTCACATACATGTCAACATGGTTTAAATCATTCAATTAATAAGGTTTCATCTAACATTTTACAAGGAACATCAAGGTGTATTATTTTTAAGCAACATGAAATAAGCATAAGTTATATTAATATTTTAGCCGCGTGAGAGAGAAGTGTAGACCCCCCTCCTAAATAGATTGATGGAGATGGGGTTGGTTTTCGAAGGTTCATGGAAACTATATGAGAAACGCGTAAAGAATTGAATACTATTCAATATTCTTAAGTCAACCAAAAGGTTTTTATTTTATTTTATTTATATATATATATTTTTTATTTTTTGAGGTGGTGTGAAACAATATAGGTTTAGGTTTTCTTGGGAGTAGCTTGGAGAGCAAGTAAAGCTTTTAGTTTTAAACTAATTAACTATTAGATTATTGTTGATGACTTTTAGTTAGGTTTAGTTTATTCTAATAAAGTAATAATGCTATATTGCGAATTATATGTTATGTTACATGCTCTTTTACATATGATTTATTATACTTTGTTATAAATCAACTCTTAAATATGTAAGACTTTATTTTTCATGCCTTTGATTCATTGTAAAAGGATAAAAAAATTTTCTAGAGAGAGTTTTATCAAACTTGATATGTTAGAGTGTAGGAGTAAAACTACGAATGAGTACGGACTTTAAATCTGATTCTCATTTCAATAATAAATTTTTGTGCATTAAGAGTGTCCAATTTATAATTTTATAAAATGTTAGGAAATTTTCGTTTTAAAATCCTAGAGGCAAAAATTACACATACATGACTTTTTATGTCTCATGCTTTTTTTCTCGTGTTTTTAAACAACATACCTATGTTAGTTCTAAACTAACCACAAATTACTCCATACTAGATTTATAAAAAACTTAATAGAAAAAATTAACTTCCGTCCTTTTAAAGGACAATTTTGTTACAATTTGATATACTTAGTGGACTAACTTGTAATAAACGAAATTTGGGGACTAAACTTGAATACGCCCTTACCACATGGACCATTTATGTTAATTTACTATTATTTTTAAATAGAAAGCTACATTTTTTTGAAGAAAGAAATGAAATTTTATTAATTAATGAAAACATAGACTCCTAATAAGTGATTAGAAGACTATACATAAACTTACAACATCACCATATTTCATTCAAGGCCATTCATTCTAGTGTAAATTTTGGATGTTAGATTGTAAGGGCCCGTTCTCAGGACGCTTACAGATTGGACCGTCATCACATAAATCATTTTAAAATATACATTGCTTTTGGAACGGAATTTAAAAACTTTTATTTATAATTAAAACATGTCAGTTCATTACATTACTTCATTCATTTACATATCAAAATACAATAACACGTCAAAATGTGGATGCCATCCTTAAAACGCTCCCAGTAGCTTATGCATCCATGCCTGTAACTCCTCAGCATCAACAAAATACCTGCCAACTATCATGCATACAAAACATCAGTGACGCTAAGTGAGTTCTAGTTTTATAATAAAAATACTTTACTTCCTTTGAAAACCTTTACTTTACATTACTTTACTTCCTTTGAAAACCTTTACTTTACATTCGTTCGTGAACATGCATCGTACATACACATTGATAGTAATTATTATTATCTTCATCATCGTTCGTTCATTATTTCATTCATTCGTTCGTTCATTATTATCGCACATTATCATATGGATCCCGTCACATGCAATACCCCCGCCTCCTACCAAAGACAGAACCAGGGTACGCGGCAAGGAATCCCCTTCGAGTCAATCTCAAAGATTGAACTCCCTTCGAGTCATTCTCAATGAATGAACTCCCTTCGAGTCATTCTCAATGAATGAACTCCCTTCGATTCATTCTCAATGAATGAACTCCCTTTGAGTCTCTTCGAGTCATCTCAATGAATGAACTCCCTTCGAGTCATTCTCAATGAATGAACTCCCTTCGAGTCTATAATAGACTCCCTTCTATATATCTCAAAGACAGACTCCCCATGTGCATCCTTGGGGTTAACTAAACCACACACAGTTGAGCTAACGACAATATGGTCGTGCACCTCCCTTCGTTTGCTTGCAAGCCTTTCATTCGTTCATTACGTTCCACTTTTCATTATTGTTATCTTTCACTTCATTACATAATACTTTACGTTCATTCATACATACTTCATACCACGTAAAGTCACAACATAATACACAACGTATTGCATAACATAATACATACGTTTTGAAAACCATTTAACGAAGAAAGATAACACATCACACACACACATATCATAAACCTCATCACATCATCATACATACATCAAGCTCAAACCATCACATCATAACAGAACCCATCTCAACCATCTACCTCTTAAAACCCTCAGAAAACCCTAAGTCCAAGATAAAGCACAATTGAACATTTCAGGCGCATGGGCATTAAATTTTCCAAGTATAAAACGTATGGGCGCATTACAACTCTACGGGTGCATTACCACTATGCAGGCGCATGAGGCCTGTTTAGGCGCATCAACACTTAGGCGCATGAGCAACTCTGGGCGCATGGGCACTATTTGGGCGCATGGGCACTATTTGGGCGCCTGGCCAACACTTAGGCGCATGGGCAATCTAGGCGCATGGGGTACTATTCGGGCGCATGGCTAAACTTAGGATGGCCGACATGCTGGGCCCATGGACCACTGTTCATGCGCATGGATACTATTCGAGCACATGACCTTGGACGTGTGAGGACAGTTAGGCGCAGGAGGTAAGTTGGACGCATTGGAACATTATGAAATATTATTTATGCTACAAACAACACCCGAAACATTTCTAAACTTACCTAAACATAGATCAAAGATACAAAGGCCCTTAAAACATACTAACAACAGTTCTAACCCATAAACAAACTTAAAACATACATATACAGAACATCCTTCAAACAACAAGCAGAAAACCCATGGTTACATTTAAAAATGTTTGCTTAGTATGCTTAATAGCCCCAAGAAGTTGAAAATCAGTGAAAGAGGGGTTCTAGAAACTCACCTTGTCTCCGAAAATAACTCCACCTAAAGTATGCTCACAGTACACGGTCTGCATATAAATTGACATGCACACAGATCATTTTCTACATAATTTCGCTGATAGTTTCACTGCTAGTTTCGCTGACAGTTTCTCTGCTAGTTTCGCTGCAGGTTTATCTGCTAGTTTCGATGCTAGTTTCTCTGCTACTTTCGCTGACAGTTTCGCTGCCAGTTTCTATGCCAGTTTCGCTGCTAGTTTCTCTGTCAGTTTCGCTGCCAGTTTCTCTGGCAGTTCGCATGGCACTTTCGCCCAACTTTCGTTGGAATTTCATGGCTGTGAAATTACCAACGAAACTATAGTTTCGCTGGAAGAATCCACAGTTTCGCTGGAAGAACTGACAGTTTCCTCGGACGAACTCACAGTTTCTCTAGACGAAGTCACAGTTTCTCTGGACGCATGAAATGACAATCCAACCTGTTTTTGACCCAAAACTTCAACTTTTTACATCCAAAACCTTGTATTTTCATCCATGAACTTATATCTAAGCTTTTTACATGATTTAATGCATAAAACATTACCTTTGTATGATTCTTTGCCACTTTTCAAAACCCCAAAATCCTAGAATCCGGGTATGATCTAAAGAGATGTTTGAATGATGATTCTTACATGGATTCTTGCTCTTTTCTTGTTGTTTGATGCCCAAAAATACAGATCTTCAATCCCTTGATCAACAAAGCCTCAAATCTTCACTTTTCTTCACTTTCTCTTTCTACACTCTCTCTTTAGAAAGTTGGGGATTTGGTTGCAAATGAGGAGGAATGTGGCTGATTTGTGTTTATATACCGGGTGTTCACGGGACCTTAAACTCGTCTAACACATAACCCGTAAGGTTAATTTGGTCCATAATCCATTTTCCTCTTTTTTATATTAAATAATCCCCAACTAAGCCCACTATTATTAATTGGCTCGTTTCGACTTTTTCCCGGGCGTTACATGTCCACCCCCTTATTTAGGTTTCGTCCTTAAAACCTGTTAGCGGTTGAATAATTAAGGATAATGCTGCCTCATCTCTTCCTCGGTTTCCCAAGTGGACTCTGACCCCTTCCTGTGCTTCCACTATACTCGCACAAGTGGAACCACTTTATTCCTTAGCATCTTCTTTTTTCTATCAATTATGGCCACTGGTTGCACCACACAATTAAGCCATTCATCCACCTCGATATCCTCGAGTGGCACCACCATGTCCTTCTCAGCTAAGCACTTCATCAGATGAGATACATGGAACGTCGGGTGAATTCCACTTATCTTATCGGGTAGCTCTAGTCGATGTGTCACTTCCCTACTTGAGAAACAATTTGGAATGACCATATATACCTCGATATCCACTTTCCTTGCTTTTTGAATCGGATCATCCCCTTTTTCCAAGGTGATGCCTTCATCATAATCTATTGCAGTAAGTCGGCACCGAACTCTTATCGGGCATGGTTGATCAAACCACCTTCTTGCAACACTCGGTGTTTGCCCCATAGGTTGTTAGCCAATTCATCTTAAGGTGTGTGCCTATCCACCCAAGTCTGTCCTGAACAGTCTAGCAGGAGCAATCGCTCTATTAATTTTATCGTGTAATCCTCTAGGCCATCACGTAACCTAGTGAGCTTACCACTAATAATTCCTACATCGAAGGGCTCTTCGATTATCCTACTCCTAACATGCAACTTATCACAGAAGGCAGCAGGAACAAAACTAATACTAGCCCCACAATCAAAGCATAGATGCACAAATTTAAATTACTAGAAATGTACCTGACGTCAAGTTAAAGTCCGCTCTGGCCTCCTCTCGGTCAGGGCAAATGCTCTACCCTTCATCCTCTGTTCTCCTCATTCTGAACCCCTTGCTTCGCCCTGGAGCTCTCAGCCCTTGGCTTCCTGCAGTCTCTGCTCCTGTTTCCACTCGTACCATACCTGTAACATCTCATCGCATGACAATCCCTCGCCAGGTGGCCTTCCTTCCCATAATGAAAGCAGATGTTCAATCCTCGCTTGCAATCCCCTGCATGCTGCTTCCCACATTTCTTGCATGCCCTCGCTTCCCCGGTCATCATCCTTCGATCATCTATCCTCAACTTCTTACCACCCGACTCAAATTTACCATCGTCATCCCGTCTTTCACTCCCATTCCTAACATAACCTCGCTCTTCGTCTTCGTCCGTTATTGCCACCGCCTCTCGCTCGTCATACAACCTCCCCTCCAAATCGACCATCGACCTAAACGTGCTTGGTCGGGTAGCGACCAGGTTTCTGTGGATATCTACCGGCAGACCTTGAATGTACCTCTTAATCTTTCGTGACACAGGCATCACCTGATCTGGCACCAGTCTTACCATCTTGTTGAACTTCGTGGTGTACTGCTGGTATGTCATGGTCCCTACCTCCAATTGTAGGAACTCCTTCTTAACTTTATCGAGCTCCCTATAAGGACAAAACTCCTTAATCACCAATCTCTTCAGCTCTTTACACCTTATTCTCCCTATTACCTTGGTACCATCGGCTTGGACAACGTTGTCCTACTAGCACATGGCCGAGTCCACAAACGAGAGCGTAACAAACTTCAACTTTTGATCCTCTCGACACTCGCTGGAGGCCCAACGGTGAGCAGCCGTAGCACTCCCGTTTCCATCAAACATAGGGGGCCTACACCTTTGGAATGCTCCATAGCTCTATCCCTTCGTAGGCTCCTGTATAACTTCCTCTTCATCATCATCACTGGAGGCAACCGTCTAACCTCGGGTTGCTCCCTTTCTTCCCTCTCAGCGGTCTTGTCCTTTTCTTTCTTCTCATCCTCCCTCACAGTTCTAATAACTTCGGTCACCAAAGACGGTATAATTGTTTGCATGACCTGATGGACCTCCTCAACTACCGCCTCTTTTACAGAGGCTATCAAGTTAGCACTCTCATCACCACCCTCGTGATGTTGAATCTTGGGCTCTCCAGGTGTCGTTTCGGCAGTCTTAGCCCTATTTCTCATAACATGCGGTCCAGCACCACGTCCGCCATGCACTCCACATCGTGAGGCCTTGGATGATCTACCTTCGGCCATCTCTAAACACTTTAATATTCAAACACTAACACGGTCAATTAAGGCAATAGCTCGGATTATGTTAAGTATAGTAAGTCTCTAATTACAGTGGCCAGTTGTGATTAGCCACTTACTTTACTCTTCATTCCCCAAGCATTCCCTATCTTGACTATATCAGTATCTAAATCTACACAAAAGCACATAAGCCACATAACACGCACACGTAATATCGGTTAACATTAACTTACATAAAACGTTTACATAAAACCTTTACTTGCAGGCACGTAGCTACTAGGACTGACATCCCTTTCGTTTCATTCCATTTTCAGCTTAAGATTAGGTTTTGAAAATATTTACCTAATTCTCTTTAACTTTGGCTCTGAAATCGACTTGTAAGGCACCGTTCCCAGGATGCTTACAGATTGGACCGTTATCGCATAAAACATTTTAAAATATACATTACTTTTGCAGTGAAATTTAAAAACTTTCATTTATAATTAAAACATGTCATTTCATTACATTACTTCATTCATTTACATATCAAAACACAATAACATGTCAAAATGTGGATGCCATCCTCAAAACGCTCCCAGTAGCTTATGCATCCATGCCTGTAACTCCTCAGCATCAACAAAATACCTGCCAACTATCATGCATACAAAAAGTCAGCGACATTGAGTGAATACTAGTTTTATAATAAAAATACTTTACTTCCTTTGAAAACCGTTACTTTACATTCGTTTGTGAACATACACAGACATACACATTGATAATAATTGTTATTATCTTCATCATCGTTCGTTCAATGTTTCATTCCTTCATTCATTCATATCGCACGTCATCATATGGATCCCGTCATATGCAATACCCCCGTCTCCTACCGAAGAAAGTACCAGGGTATGCGACAAGGAATCCCCTTCGAGTCAATCTCAAGGATTGAACTCCCTTCAATTCATTCTTAATGAATGAACTCCCTTCAAGTCATTCTCAATGAATGAATTCCCTTCGAGTCATTATCAATGAATGAACTCCCTTTGAGTCCTTCGAGTCATTCTTAATATATGAGCCCCCTTCGAGTCATTCTCAATGAATGAACTCCCTTCGAGTCTATAATAGACTCCCTTCGAGTCTATCTCAAAGACAGACTCCCCGTGTGCATCCTTCAGGTTAGCTAAACCGCACCTCCCTTCGTTTGCTTGCAAGCTGATGTGCTCCAAATTATACATAAAAACACTATCAAAAGCACATCAATTATTCTTCGATATCTCCCGAAATTTGATGATTATGTACTTAAAATCATTTAATTGTGTTTTCAGGTGTTGTGAAGGGCAAGATGGACAAAAGGAGCATTTTGGACAAGAAATTGAAGAAATCCAAGCTTAAAATTCCAAGCATGGGGTCGTGTCTCATTAAGCACGCCCCCATGCCTTGCCTAAAACACACCCCCGTGCTAATTTGGCACACCCCCATGGACATCTGACAGGACAAAAAGTACTGTTCCCCAAAAGCAGTCACGGGGCCGTGCCCCATTTGTCACAGGGCCGTGTTTGCCCCTTTCACGGAGCCGTGCCCAATTTGTCACGGGGCCGTGCCCCGACAACTCCTGTGCGTATGATCCGACCAACTTTCTTAAGCATTGTACTAACACGGGGCCGTGCCTTTTTGTCACGGGGCCGTACTTAAGCACTCCGGGAAGCCTATAAATAGAGGGCTAAGTTTATCATTTTGGCATGCTTTTGGTGGGGTGATACTCTGCAGAATTGTCTCGGGAATCAAGTCTTAAAGATCATTTGGAGGCTCGGGAGGTGCATACAACACTTGGAAGAGGCTCGGGATTGTCTAAACATCATCCATTGTGGATCATCGGTTTGATTGTTCTATTTTACCGATGAATTCATACTTATCTTCTATGTTGTTTGTTATATTACAGCTCATTATGAGCTAAAATCTTATTATCATCCTACTTGGATGAAACTTATGTAATTTGTGATGAACCAATGGTGTGATAAATATTGTGTTAATGTTATGGTGGTCTTGGGAAAACTTTTTATGGGCAGCACCTACATTTGAACGGGGGGTTATAAGTTTATGGTTTGTAATTGTGATTGTCATACACGGTTGAAAAACGTATGATCAACTTTTATTCATAACAAACTATGGCTAATTAACTAGAGATGGTTATTAGAAATCATAAGACCTTAACTTTCTGATCATTTACGGGTTCCCTTTTATTAGTCTGAGAAATCTACAGTAATTGTTATGGTTTTCTAAAATTAATAGTATGTTGGAAAGGAACTTGATCAACTCTTTTCTAACATTAAGTTATGTTTTTAGAAATCGTATGTCGAAAAGGACACAAAAGATTTACCTACATTACTAGGGCCTTGACCTAAGCAGTAAATCTCAACCTGACGTGGTCCTGGTCACTACGGAGCGGATAGACGAGAAATCGCGCCAGCTCATCTTTATAAACGTTAACACAATAACTCTATTCAATATCTTTAATCACACCACCACTTCATCATAGTTACATAAGTGTAATCCAAGTTAGGATGATGGCCTTTATCCCCTGATTTTAAATCCAAAAGTTTCAATTGTTTTACTTTATTTGTTATTTCTATTTTTACTATTAGTTTTAAATCCCTAAAGAAACCCTAATTTACATCAATACAACTTATCATTCTCTTAAACAAAACTGATAGTCAATCATAAGGGTTGTTGAGTAGTCTGAGTGTGTCCACTGATTGATACTCGGTTCTTACCATCACTATATTACCTCAGTATAGGTGCACTTGCCTTTTGTGTGTGTAGATAGTAGTAGTAATAACCAATTAAAACTGAATCTATGCGAAAATCATTTATTAAAATACATATACTTTCACACCGCATCAAGTTTTTGGTGTCGTTGCCAGGGACACACGACAAGTTTGAAAGACAATCTAAATTTTTGACTGTCCTGTTTATATCTTGTTAATATTTTTTGTTCAGATTCATTTTGACTTTGTAGTTAGTTTGCCTTAGATAGTTTAGTTACATTTGCCTGATTCATTTTAAGCCTTAGTTAGTTTATGCTTCCCTAAGTTAGTGTATGTTCGACTCGTCTAGTCCTGAACTTGTTTCACCTCTTTCGGAACCTGAAAGACTTTTTCGACAAAGAGTACGTGAAAGACCATAACAAGCAGCAACAATCATCAAAGAAGACATCTCGGAAGATACACCATCCGAAGGAGACATGGCTAATCAAGACGAGGAAATGAAGATGACGCACTATGCCACACCATCAATCAACGGTTATGAGTCTAGTGTTGTCCAACCAGCAATAGCGGCCAATAATTTCGAGATTAAGTCTAGTATTATCCAACTCGTAGAGAACTCTGTTCAGTTTCACGGATTGCAAGATGAAGACCCTAACGCTCACATCTCACGATTCCTTCGAAGTTGTGCAACCTTCAAAATCAATATCTGTTCAGACGATGCTATTAGACTAAGACTTTTTCCATTTTCACTTCGCGCTCGAGCCATTGACTGGCTTGATTCACTTCCGCCTGGTTCCATCACCATATGGGCGGAAATGGCTGAACAATTCCTGTTAAAATACTTTCCGCCCGATCGCACTGCCAAATTAAGAAGCAACATCACAAGCTTTCGCCAGGACGATGATGAATCATTACATGTAGCATGGGAGGGATATAAAGGTCTCCTCCAGAGATGCCCACATCACGGACTTGATCTGTGGCTGCAGTGTCAAACTTTTTATGATGCAATCAGCGGAGCACACAAACAAGCTGTAGACCAAAGTGCGGGAGGAGATTTCGGAAGTGTCACACCAACAGAAGCATACCAAGCCCTAGAGAAAGCAGCTAAGAAGAGCTTTGCTTACAATCCCTTGAGAAACAAAATCAACTCTAGAGGAATTCATCAAGTAGACTCTGAAACGCTGATCACAGCCCAGTTAGAAGCCTTAACCAAACGATTCGAACAATTGCAAGCTGAACTTAAAAAGACTCCAACACGATGCAACACATGTGGAAATTTACACAAGACCAATGAATGCCCACAAGGCATTATGATGGTTGAAGATGTTGACTACGTAGGAGGCCCAAACAACTCATATAACAACAACTCAAATTGGAGGAGCAATCCGAATTACAGAGAAGCTGGTAACAACCCATCATCATCTGGATTCAACCGTAGGCCACCTTACCAACAAAAGAAACCACCATATCAAGGTCTAAGCAGTAGTAATCAAGACCGTGGAGCATCATCAATGGAAGACTTATTGCAGCAATTGTTGTTAACCACACAAGCCACAGATGAGTACATCCGGAAATCTGATCGAAGAAACGAGGAAAGGTTCCAAAGAAACGAGGCTGACATCAAAAGCAACAAAGCATCATTGTAAACTATTGAAAACCAAGTAGGTCAGATAGCACAACAACTATCTGCAAGACCCCAAGGTGCTTTGCCTAGCAACACAGTAACAAACCCTAATGCTCAAGTCAAAGCCATCACCACAAGGAGTGGCAAAACCACTCAAGGTGATGTACCTGTATTACGCCCATCCTTGAAGAAATAGAACTCGAGACTCCAAGTAATGCAAGTGACAAGCAGAAGCAACCTGCTGTTGTTGAAGAACCAGCCAAGAAATACGTACCACCGCCACCTTATGTTCCACCACCTCCATATCCCGGTCGTCTGAGACAACAACGAATGGAGGCACAATATGGCAAATTTCTGGGATTGTTCAAACAACTCCACATTAATCTGCCATTGGTGGAAGCCTTAGCCCAAATGCCAAATTATGCCAAGTTTTTAAAGGGTGTATTGTCAAACAAGAAGAAACTGGAAGAGTTATCACATGTAGTTTTGAATGAGGAATGCTCAGCAGTTCTTCAAAACAAACTACCTTAAAAGATGACTGATCCAGGGAGTTTCACCATACCTTGCCTAATAGGAAATCTTTCTGTCAGCAACGCGTTAGCCGATTTAGGTGCTAGCATTAACCTTATGCCTTATGCGGTTTTCGAAAAGCTAAACTTAGGTGAGCCTAGACCTACTCGTATGAGCATCCAATTAGCTGACCGTTCTGTCAAATATCCGAGGGGCATTGTTGAAAATCTCTTAGTTAAAATCGACAAGTTCGTATTTCCTGTTGATTTTGTGATCCTCGACATGGATGAGGATAAGAATGTTCCTCTTATCCTAGGTCGACCTTTCTTAGCAACCGCTCGAGCCCTCATTGATGTTTGCACCGGTAAACTCACACTCCGAGTGGATGAGGAGGAAGTGACATTCGACATAGGTCAATCCATGAAACATTCTCAACATCATGATGATTCACTCTATTATATTGATGTTTGCGACTCAATCATAAGCTGTCATCTAAAGAACACTCGTCAAATTGAAGCTTGCAATACTCAATTAATAGAAATCCAAACCACCGAGCCCATCTGTGAGTACCAAATCATTCCAGAACTTGAAGTTGATGAAACATCATCTTATCAAGAAGCATTTGAGATCATCGATCAAGAATTAGAACCCAAAGCCAAACCTTCTATCGAAGACCCTCCGACTTTAGAACTCAAAGAACTACCGTCTCATCTCGAATACGCTTTTCTTGAAAATACATCTTAACTTCCTGTCATAATCTCATCCGCATTATCAAATGATGAGAAGAACAAGTTGCTCAATGTGTTGAAGGCATATAAACGAGCAATTGCATGGAAAATCATGGACATCAAGGGGATCAATCCATCCTTTTGCACTCATAAGATATTGATGGAGGAAAACTTTAAATCCGTTATTCAACCTCAAAGACGTTTAAATCCGAGCATGCAATTGGTGGTGAAGAAAGAAGTAATCAAACTGCTAGATGCCGGTTTGATTTACCCTATTTCTGATTCGCCTTGGGTCAGTCCCGTCCAAGTTGTTCTAAGGAAAGGAGGAATGACTGTAGTAACTAACGAGAAGAATAAGCTTATTCCAACTCGTACGGTTACAGGATGGAGAGTTTGCATCGACTATCGTAAACTCAATGACGCCACAAGGAAAGATCACTTCCCTCTACCTTTCATTGATCAAATGCTCGAGAGACTCTCTGGAAAAATGTTCTATTGTTTCCTCGATGGTTTCTCAGGGTATTTCCAAATTCCCATTGCTCCTGAAGATCAAGAAAAAACAACATTCACTTGTCCATATGGCACTTTTGCTTATCACCGAATGCCTTTTGGATTGTGTAATGCCCCTACTACATTTCAAAGATGCATGGTAGCAATTTTTCATGACATGATTAAACACTCAATGGAAGTTTTCATGGATGACTTCTCCATCTTTGGAAACTCATTTGAATAATGTCTTGAAAACCTGGAAAAGATGCTGGTTAGATGTGAAGATTCTAACCTTGTTTTGAATTGAGAAAAGTGCCACTTCATGGTTACTGAAGGAATAGTGTTGGGACATAAGATTTCTCGAGCAGGCCTCGAAGTTAATCAAGCCAAAGTTGACACTATTTCCAAACTTCCATATCCCACAACCGTGAAAGAAATTAGAAGCTTCCTAGGTCATGCAGGATTTTATCGTCGTTTCATTAAAGACTTCTCAAAAATCGCACGACCAATGACTCAACTTCTTGAGAAAGATGCAAAATTCATGTTTTCCAATGAATGCATTAATGCATTTGATCTATTAAAAGAGAGATTGGTCACCGCTCCAATTATGGTTTCCCCAGATTGGACGTTACCATTTGAACTCATGTGCGATGCAAGCGATTTTACGATAGGAGCCGTTTTAGGACAAAGGAAAGACAAGCAATTTCACCCAATTCACTATGCGAGCAAAACCCTAAATGACGCGCAAGAAAATTACACAACCACTGAGAAAGAACTTCTCGCAGTAGTTTTCGCATTTGACAAATTCCGCTCGTATCTAATCCTGTCAAAAACAACCGTCTATACCGATCATTCAGCCCTACGTTATCTGTTCAACAAACAAGATGCAAAGCCGAGACTGATACGATGGATACTTCTGCTTCAAGAATTCGACGTTGAGATTCGTGATAAGAAAGGAGCAGAAAATCTAGCGGCTGATCATCTTTCACGTCTTGAAGATTCAAACCCTTCACAAACCGAGGAATTCAAAATAAACGATAATTTTCCTCACGAATTCCTTTTGAACATCCAATCTTCAATCGATGAGCATCCGTGGTTTGCCGATTTCGCGAACTATTTGACAAGCGGAGTCCTTCTCACAGGAATGACTTATCAGCAAAAGAAAAATTTTTTTACTGACATTAAGCATTACTATTGGGAAGACCCGTACCTATTCAGAATCGGTGCGGACCAACTCATTCGAAGATGCATTTACGGAAGTGAAGCGGAACAGATCCTAAGGCACTGTCATGAAGGACCCACAGGAGGCCACCATGGAGCAACCCTAACAGCCAAAAAGGTCTTCGATTCTGGATTCTATTGGCTCACAATCTTCAAGGATGCTCATAACATGGTACGCACCTGTGATGCATGTCAAAGAGCAACCAACATCTCGACACGGGATGAGATGCCTAAGAAACCCGTTCAAGTATGCGAGGTATTTGACGTATGGGGTATAAATTTCATGGGGCCATTCCCGGTGTCATTTGGCAAACGTTATATCTTGGTAGCAGTTGATTATGTCTCAAAATGGGCCGAAGCTCAAGCCCTGCCTACCAAAGATGCAAGAAATGTTGTCAGATTCCTTAAGAAATTATTCTCTCATTTTGGTACCCCCAAGGATTTGATTAGTGATCGAGGAACCCATTTCTGTAACAACCAGCTCGAAAGAGCAATGGCTCGTTATGGAGTGAACCATCGCTTTACAACCGCTTATCATCCACAAGCAAATGGGCAAGCTGAAGTCACCAATCGAGGTATCAAACGAATCCTAGAAAAAACCGTAGGACAAAATCACAAGAATTGGTCTACCAAGCTAGATGATGCATTATGGGCTTTTCGAACAGCCTTTAAGACTCTCATTGGCACAACACCGTTCAAACTAGTTTATGGGAAGTCGTGTCATCTACCTGTGGAACTGGAACATAAAGCCTATTGGGCACTCAAAGCAGCAAACCTAGACCAAGGCCTTGCAGGAAAGAATCGATTTCTACAAATCCATGAACTGGAGGAACTAAGAGAACAAGCATACGAAAACGCTAGGGTTTACAAGGAAAAGACAAGGAAATTCCACGACTCTCGTTTAAGGAGCATTAAACGATTTCATGTGGGGGAACGTGTCTCACTGTATAACTCTCGTTTACGTCTGTTTCCCGGAAAGTTAAAATCACGTTGGTCTGGACCATACACGATTAAAAATGTGTTTCCAAATGGTGCCATCGAAATTGACAACCACGACGGTTTAAGTTTCAAAGTAAATGGACATCGTTTAAAGCCGTATAATGATGGGCCAACCAAGATTTTCTTGGAGGAATTACACTCCGCCCCAACGAAGATTAAGTGTGGGGAAGGGTCGTGCCGAAGACCCGAAACGAAAACACGGCACCTGTACATAGAGTTTATTTGAAATTTTTAACTTTTTGTAGGACTCACAAGCACAAGCACGGGGCCGTGCCTACCCAAGAACGCCCCCATGACTCTGAAAATTTTTTTCCATGATCTCTGGTGACGACTTTGGAACGTTACAGGTCGAATTTAAGGCGACTTCTGACAAGCACGGGGCCATGCCTACCCAAGCACGCCCCCGTGATCAACTTTGCAGACCTGTGTATAAATACCATACTTGTTCTAAGCTTTCATCACACCCATATCTGCTCAAAATCTCATAAAGAAAAGATGAAAGAATCAAGTCAAGAAAGTTCCAATTGGAATCCTACGACTAAACCAGGATCTAAAACTCGGGAACCAACAACTCAAGAATATTTATTCAAGCTTCATGAGCTAATCAAGAAATTGACTGAGATGAATCTCACCGCAACTCAACACTTAGCTGAACTTATCCAGAAAGTTCAGGAAATGAGCGAGGAACTTGTTTCCATCAATCGCCGGCTTGCGGAACTTAGCAACCTCACTTCGCATTACCCTATCCTGACCCTTCTACACGAAATATGTGGAGGCTTCTTCTAGAGACATTTCATGATGGGTCATGTGCGCTAGTGCGCGTTAAGGAGTCTGGTTTTGCAGTTTAAGATTCCCAGTTTTTAACGTATTATGTAATCGTAGGAGTTAGGAAAATGTACTTGTCGCTTGGCTTGTTTATTTGATTTCTAGGACTAATTTCGTAGCTTTTCTGATGAATTGGATGTGACAAAACTTAGCCGGGTAAATTACGCAACGCGCGAAATTGAAAAACGGAACAACAAAAGGCTGAACCAAAACTGCACAAGGGGAACACGCCCCCGTGCCCATATAGGCACGCCCCCGTGATGACAAAAAAATGACACAACCTGACTTGTTTCAGCCTTTTGTCTTGTTCCCCATCAATGTTGCATGATAAATCTCGAACTCTTTGCCTGTAAACTCGTATCCTCTTCACCTTGTGCAAATTTTTCAATTTTTCTTTCATATTTTCAAGTCATCTTTCAAGAGTTTTAATCAAGAGGTCAGTATACTAATTCCCATGATTATGATAGCCATTTGCATGTATTTAGGTGATTAGGTCTCTAAACTACCGAAATCCTAATGATTATATGTAAGAGCTTGTGTTTAAACATGTTATGGAATTATGAATGCTTTATCCCTTCTTGTTTATATTTCTCTTGAAGTTGATTAGTGTCAATTAGTATGATTAGTTAGTTATTAGTATTAGTATGCTTCCCTTTAGTGTTAATAAGACTGTCTTTATAATGTGTGGTGATTTCATTGTTAATCATGTTCAAGTTGCAAGAATTGGCAAGTAGTGTTGAAACATTATATATTTTTGTCTTGAATTATTAACAAGTGCTAAAAAGGTTTAACGTACAGTCTTTTGTTTTTCAAGCAAGAAAATGACAAATTTATGCTTAATCAAAGATTTACAAACAAAACCACGTGTGCTCGAATTGAAATTTCATGCCTCAAAATGTTAACCGCACCCCCACGTTTTAAGAGACACACCCCCATGTTTAACAAATTTTTCTTAAAAGCAAACGTGTCAACTGTTTTTCAAACAAAAGTTCACAAAAAGGGGTGACATGGCTCTTGAAAATCAATTTTTGTCCCTAAAATAGATAGCCTATTCCAAAAACCTGTTTTGTATATTTTAACTGATTTGTCAAAATTTCAGGATCATGAACCATCCATACTTACAATTTGGAAGAAACCGTGAAAGATGGTGTTGTGATCGGTTGCAAAGGCTCTTGCAAAGGGCTGAAAAGTCACATTTGCAAGCCGATGAGGAAACCTTGGCGGCTGTCGGACAGCTCAAAAGATATAACAATTTATTGAGTGTTCAGTGGAAGCGGTTGTTTTCACAAAATAGACCTTCTATTTATGAACTAACTCTTGAATTTTTAGCATCTTTCAGATTTAGCAAGAAAGACTCCGACCCTTGGGATGATGAAGCAGTTACATTCAGACTAGGTGGACAGTGGCGAAAAACATCCATCGCTTTATTTGGCGTCTATCTGGGAGACTGGGAATATATACAGAATAGGAAATGGAGGAGGAAGCAATATCAGGAATGCCAGCTTACCATACATTTCCAGATGAGGAAAGTAGGGACGTAGAAAGCGGTTCCATGAGAAAAGCATTTTGGGAAAAGATTGGAACAGGGGTTTTCAACTTAAGTAAAACCAAGAGCAGTCAGATTCGGGACCCGTTGCTACGATACATACATCGGTTGCTTAGCCATTCGATAACAGCTCGTGGCCAAAGCGAGGGAGTTGTTAGTTTGAGAGATTTGTTTATTTTATATTGTATGACTAATCATTTGCCATGCAATATTGGGTATTTGTTTTGTAACTTGTTTACCAGGAATGCAACTGCAGGTGCTCCGACACCCATGTTTGGAGGAAGCTGGATCCTGAACTTGTACGAGAGTTATGGGTGTAACACGGAGGGAACCGAAGGAGTAATGCCAGTACTGCTGGACTTAAGCATTTGCACAAGAATGTACATGATCACAACCTTACCAAATGGACAACCGAGATTTATGGATATGAAGGGACAAATCTGGGATCCGGCAGATCCCGAGGAGATTATCATGGACCTTGATATGCCAGCACATCATGAAGAAGCCGGGGCCTCCAGCTCACACGCCGGAGAATTCCCAACCATGTTAGACCTTTATGAAGCAATCCAAACCACCAGTGACCATGCAAGAAGATCATTTGAATACGCACAATAAGCTTTCAACCGTGTTGAAAACCTGAACTCCCGAGTGGATGACCTGAGCAATGATGTCACCTACATCAGAAACCGAATGTATCATGAGTGGGGGATATCCCGCCACAAAGCCCTTGAAAGGTCCGTATCACTTTCAGGGCCCGGGCACAGTTGTTTTGTGCCATTCTATCCTTTACTTTATGTCATTTTATTGTTTATTTTGTGTGTATAGGATTTTAATATTCTCAATAAATGGATGATATTTCAGGTGATTCCGATGATTCTCACAAACAAAGGCACAAGTCGACTTCATCATTTTTTGGGGAGTATCTCGTTACCATTCCTTGTTTTATATTTTTAATCACATTAGGGACAATGTGAATTTTAAGTGTGGGGATGAGATTAATTGGGATATACATTTGATACTTTGCTAAAAAAATGGTCCAAATTTTAAAATCACTTAACCGTTAATTTTTGTGACACGAAACAAAATTTTAAACAATTTTTGATAAACCAAATTATAAATATACGTTTTTGGGAAATAAATAAGTAAATAAGAAGAATCCAAATAAAAATTTGAAAATGTAATTTTTGTGATATCCTTAAAATCAATAATCCAGTAAAAATATTCAATCATGTAAAATGAAACACTTTTACCCAATTCCATCCGTTTGTGAGTTTATTTTTTAGCCTTAAAACAGCTTTTGCAAATCTTTGCAATTTTACTTTCATTCTGGATTCAATTGAGGATGCCTTATGATACGTGTGATTAGAACTTGCTTTGGGTATACATTTCGAGACCTTAATTAGTATTTTCTGCATAAAAATGAGTTAGGCGCTTGGAAACCTTAACCATTCAAGCCCCAACCAATTTCTTTTAATTTTCCTTACCCGAACGTCAACCCTAGTTAGCCCCGTTGAGCTTAAACGTTTTTATTTTGATCACCCGAATCACCAAGTCACTTAACCAAAAAGCCTTCAACAAAACCCGTTTTTCGTTAAAGACACAATTTTGGCTTATATAAAAAAAAAGAGAAAAAGAAAAATTTGGTCTTTTACCGGCAGACCAAAAAGAACTGGAATGCATTCTTTTGATTTTAATTTGCTTTGTTGCCTTCATCACGCAAAACCGGGACTTCCCCCGGAAATCCGGGAACAAATTTTCAACCTCACGTACGACGCAAGAAAGAAATGGCGAAAAAAGGAACAAGTTCCGCCATTTTGTGGAATTTCAAAAAGCGTTATAAAGAGACGGGCAAAAAGATACGAAAGGTACCCGAATTGTGAAAATTGGTCACATGATGGAAAATGCAAGAAGAACCAAACTAAATCTCAATACGAATACATAGAACTGATCCGATTGGGTGCTATTAGGCTTCAAGCCGAACGATCCTTACGAAAGGATAGTTTTGTGTATCTTCGGGTGAAGGATGAAGTAAGGTTTCTGAAAGCAAAATACGGTCTTGACAATCTGACCTTAAACGAGTCCTCAAGTTAGCATACCCCTTCTAGCTTGAAGTATTGTATGGGGAACTTTTTACTGCTTTCCTTATAGTTTATGTTAGAAAAATAAGCCAAGACCGTCGTCTTTAGCATTCAGCCACTTTTTCCAAACATTCCACACCCGAGCCCGAGCCAAGTTACAACCCATCAAATACCTAATGATTTATGCAAGTAAATATCTAGTAGGTGGAGAATAGATCCCTTAACAAGCTTATGATTTCACACGTATTCATACTAGGCAATTGAGCGTATTAGTCATACTTCATCTTATGTATGATTCCATATATTCAGCCGAGTGTGAGTGCATCTTGTGAGAAGTGTGGATTTTTACATGATTATATCTTTACTAACAATCCCATTGCTTGCTAGGATCTTATTCTATACATGCCTAAAATGTTTGCATTTGGATGAAATAATTTTTACTTGCGTATTTCCCGAAATACATATTTAACTTTTGCTTTATTTGGTTTTTGGTGGAGTTGTCATTTTAAGTGATTTTGCTTGAGGACAAGCAAAGTTTAAGTGTGGGGATATTTGATGTGCTCCAAATTATACATAAAAACACTATCAAAAGCACATCAATTATTCTTCGATATCTCCCGAAATTTGATGATTATGTACTTAAAATCATTTAATTGTGTTTTCAGGTGTTGTGAAGGGCAAGATGGACAAAATGAGCATATTGGACAAGAAATTGAAGAAATCCAAGCTTAAAATTCCAAGCATGGGGTCGTGCCTCATTAAGCACGCCCCCATGCTTTGCCTGAAACACACCCCCGTGCTAATTTAACACACCCCCGTGATTGGACATCGGACAGGACAAAAAGTACTGTTCCCCAAAAGCAGTCACGGGGCCGTGCCCCATTTGTCACTGGGCCGTGTTTGCCCCTTTCACGGGGCCGTGCCCAATTTGTCATGGGGCCGTGCCCCGACAACTCCTGTGCGTACGATCCGACCAACTTTCGTAAGCATTGTACTAACACGGGGCTGTGCCTTTTTGTCACGAGGCCGTGCTTAAGCACTCCGGGAAGCCTATAAATAAAGGGCTAAGTTCATCATTTTGGCAAGCTTTTGGTGGAGTGATACTCTACAGAATTGTCTCGGGAATCAAGTCTTAAAGATCATTTGGAGGCTCGGGAGGTGCATACAACACTTGGAAGAGGCTCGGGATTGTCTAAACATCATCCATTGTGGATCATTGGTTTGATTGTTCTATTTTATCGATGAATTCATACTTATCTTCTATGTTGTTTGTTATATTACAGCTCATTATGAGCTAAACTCTTATTATCATCCTACTTGGATGAAACTTATGTAATTTGTGATGAACCAATGGTGTGATAAATATTGTGTTAATGTTATGGTGGTCTTGGGAAAACTTTCGATGGGTAGCACCTACATTTGAACGGGGGGTTATAAGTTTATGGTTTGTAATTGTGATTGTCATACACGGTTGAAAAACGTATGATCAACTTTTATTCATAACAAACTATGGCTAATTAACTAGAGATGGTTATTAGAAATCATAAGACCTTAACTTTCTGATCATTTACGGGTTCCCTTTTATTAGTCTGAGAAATCTACAGTAATTGTTATGGTTTTCTAAAATTAATGGTATGTTGGAAAGGAACTTGATCAACTCTCTTCTAACATTAAGTTATGTTTTTAGAAATCGTATGTCGAAAAGGACACAAAAGATTTACCTACATTACTAGGGCCTTGACCTAAGCAGTAAATCTCAACCTGACATGGTCCTAGTCACTACGGAGCGGATAGACGAGAAATCGCGCCAGCTCATCTTTATAAACGTTAACACAATTACTCTATTCAATATCTTTAATCACACCACCACTTCATCATAGTTACATAAGTGTAATCCAAGTTAGGATGATAGCCTTTATCCCCTGATTTTAAATCCAAAAGTTTCAATTTGTTTTACTTTATTTGTTATTTCTATTTTTACTATTAGTTTTAAATCCCTAAAGAAACCCTAATTTACATCAATACAACTTATCATTCTCCTAAACAAAACTGATAGTCAATCATAAGGGTTGTTGAGTAGTCTGAGTTTGTCCACGGATTGATACTCGGTTCTTACCATCACTATATTAGCTCACGATAGGTGCACTTGCCTTTTGTGTGTGTAGATAGTAGTAGTAATAACCAATTAAAACTGAATCTGTGCGAAAATCATTTATCAAAATACATATACTTTCACACCGCATCACAAGCCTTTCATTCGTTCATTACGTTCTACTTCTCATTATTGTTATATTTCACTTTATTACATAATACTTTACGTTCATTCATACATACTTCATACCATGTAAAGTCACAACATAATACACAACGTATTACATAACATAATACATACGTTTTGAAAACAGTTTAACAAAAAAAGATAACACATCACACACACATACACATCATAAATCTCATCACATCATCATGCATACATCAAGCTCAAACCATCACATCATAACAAAACCTATCTCAACCATCTACCTCTTAAAACACTTAGAAAACCCTAAGTCTAAGATGAAGCACAATTGAACATTTCAGGCGCATGAACATTAATTTTTCAAAGTATAAAATGTCTGGGCGCATTACAACTATACGGATGCATTATCACTATGCAGGTGCATGAGGCCTGTTTAGGCGCATCAACACTTAGGCGCATGAGCAACTCTGGGCGCATGGGTACTATTTGGGCGCATGGCCAACACTTAGGCGCATGGGCAATCTGGGCGCATGGGGTACTATTCGGGCGCATGGCTACACTTAGGATGGCCGACATACTGGGCCCATGGGCCACTGTTCAGGCGCATGGATACTATTCGGGCACATGACCTTGGACGTGCGAGGACCAGTTAGGCACAGGAGATAAGTTGGATGCATTGGAACATTCTGAAATATTATTTATGCTACAAACAACACCCGGAACATTTCTAAACTTAACCAAACACAGATTTAAGATACTAAGGCCCTTAAAACATACTAACAACAGTATTAACCCATAAACAAACTTAAAACATACATATACAGAACATCCTTCGAACAACAAGCAGAAAACCCATGGTTACATTTAAAAATGTGTGCTTAGTATGCATAATAGCCCCAAAAAGTTGAAAATCAGTAAAAGAGGGGTTCTAGAAACTCACATGGTCTCCTCAAATAACTCCACCTAAAGAATACTCACAGTACACGGTCTGCATATAAGTTAGCATGCAGACAGATCATTTTCTACACACTTTCCCTGACAGTTTCTCTACCAGTTTCGCTGACAGTTTCTCTGCTAGTTTTCGCTGCTAGTTTCTCTGCTAGTTTCGCTGCTAGTTTCTCTACCACTTTCGCTGACAGTTTCGCCGCCAGTTTCTCTGCCAGTTTCGCTGCTAGTTTCTCTACCAGTTTCGCTGACTATTTCGTTGCCAGTTTCTTTGCTAGTTTCGCATGACACTTTCGTCCAACTTTTATTGGAATTTCATGGCTGCAAAATTATCAGGGAAACTATAGTTTCGCTTCAAGAATCTATTGTTTCGCTAGAAGATCTGACAGTTTCTCTAGACGAACTCAAAGTTTCTCTGGAAGAACTTACAGTTTCTCTGGACGCATAAAATGACGATCCAGCCCGTTTTTGACCTAAAACTTCAACTTTTTACATCCAAAACCTTAGATTTTCATCCATGAACTTATATCTAAGCTTTTTACATGTTTTAATGCATAAAAACATTACATTTTTATTATTCTTTGCCACTTTTCAAAACCTCAAAACCCTAGAATTCGGGTATGAGCTAAGGAAACGTTTAGATGATGATTCTTACCTGGATTCTTGCTTTTTTCTTGTTATTTGATGCCAAAAAATACAGATCTTCAATCCCTTGATCAACAAAGCCTCAAATCTTCACTTTTCTCTACTTTCTCTCTCTACACTCTCTTTCTAGAAAGTTGGGAATTTGGTTGCAACTGAGGATGAATGTGGCTGATTGGTGTTTATATACCGGGTGTTTATGGTACCTTAAACTCGTCTAACACATAACCCGTAAGGTTAATTTGGTCCATAATCCATTTTCCTCTTATTTATATTAAATAACCCCCAACTAAGCCCATTATTATTAATTGGCTCGTTTTGATTTTTCCTGGGCGTTACATAGATCTACAACACACTTATAAGAAAGACACCATCTTGATATCCTCTTATTAAGCTTGTTAACTGAAATTGATTTTTTCCTGAACTGTCGAAGTATAATTCAAAGCGGATGAAGGACTGACGAACTGTAGGAACAAGCCGGTTAATCGGTGTTGGATCGGGTTATGGACTAACAAGAGTTTTCTATTTAATCGGCAGCTGACAAATGCGACATCTAAGTCAACTGTATTACTTAACAAACATAGATACTTTATGTAATAATAAAGACATAAGATGTTCTTTTAAAGTATTCATTTGATTAATCTTTTCTGAGCATAATGAGTTACAATCAGCAGATAACAAATGGGCTAACAAACTAACCTTAAAACCATACGAGTAAGAGGTGTATATACTATGAAAGCTAAACACAAAGAATAAATCACTTTACATCTATTCCTAATTTTGGAAAACAAAGAATGAAGACAAATAGTTCGCTTATCATAACTCAGCAGCTTCAGTACTATGCTGTCTTCAAAAGATAGAACACAACAACCGCCAATTTACCTCGGTACAAACAGTCTTGTCTAGTATAACAATTGATCAAAGAGGTCATCAAGTTGAGTGCTGATTAGCAGTCAATCATCACTTCATCACTTTCATTGCTGATCGGCAGTGGTTCAGCACTTGGTAGAATTCGCCAGTTGACACCCAATGCTAAATCCTTGAGTTTTCGGTAGCTTTATCCTGTTCATAGATCAACAACTGGACATTGATCGAAACACACAACTAGACTATTAAAGTGGGTGGTTAGCGGTTGAATTGACAAATCAGGCGGCGTGACGCGGCCCTATCTGGTCCTTACGACATTGGTGACTAGGCATATTTATTAATTATGTAACTATCATGTTTCATAACAAACCTAATCACACATTAGGTAAGCTTAGGGTAAGAACTTCTAAGACACTCTTCAAGCAAATTGTTTACTATGATTTTTAGTGGTTTCAGTGCATAACAACGTTGTTGATGAGATGGGATGCAAAGGGGCGTCAGAATCGTCACACAACAAACCAAGTACGATGTGTACATAATTCCACAAAACCACCTTGCAAAAAGGACTAGACGTGTGCGATGACCTCATGTTGACATGAGAACTATGGTGGTATAGCTAGACCACCCCTATGTGTGGCAGCAGCAATGGCGGTATGGCACGACTATACACATTTTTATTTGTGCGACATAGCAAAAATGCTTTCTTTCATAAATACTCTCCTTTTTATCATTTACGATAAACACTTCTAATTATATAAAAAGGAAATTGTTGCTTCTTATTTTCCATCGGTGCCATCTAATTGGACCCTAAACTAAAAATATTTATCGATTTATAGTCGATTAAGGGTTCACAACGTTAATCAGGAAATAAGAGAGGTTGCATTTTTGTGTTTTGGGGGTAAATTGTAATATAAGTAAACAAATCTATTTGTCATATAATAATAGAGTGAAATAGCAAATTACGAGATTACCTATTTACCTATACCTTATAACATAATAATATTGTTTTTTTCGTCTTGGCTAGATTTTGTTAGTAATTTCAGTGAAAAATATGGGTTTCACTTGGTTTGGAAATTAATAATTATGAGAAATTAGAACCCGTGCGTTGCGCCGGGAGTTGTACGATTACATTAACGTGGTTGCGTTCACGTTTGTGAAATTCGTTACCTGAGTTATGATAGTGACACGAACGTGATTAAATACGTAAGAGAAAAATGCAAAGTTGTGGCGGATTTATTTTGAGGATTGAAGCATGGATAGAAGTTGCGTCTTAACAATTATAGAAAGAAATTTAAACATAACACAAACGTGATTAAATACGTAAGAGAAAAATGCAAAGTTGTGGCGGATTTATTTTGAGGATTGAAGCATGGATAGAAGTTGCGTCCTAACCATTCTCCCCACCTACATCCATTTATTGATTCTCGAAAAAAATATATTTAAAAAAGCTCAGGTTCTCAGAAAAGCCCAATTTTTTGCACCAATCAAAACTTGACATGTGGCAGGCAGTGGGCACCCAACCGACCTTTCTATTTAAGGTATAGTAATATATTAGTTAGTAAAGTAAATATAGTTTAGTGATTTTGTAAAGGATCATAATAAATCAAACTGTTCTGAATAAAAATAAAATAAATGAGATATTAATGCTTAAGTTGATGGAATAGGTAGAAATTGATAGTTTTGTCATGCATTGATGGAATGATAATACAAACCTTGATATGGTGGAGTATATAAGGATTTTTGGTCCCTCTTCAAAAGACTAATAAACCTTTGAAATGATTTTGTTAATGATCATTAAATACAAGATTAACTTAGTATTAATGACAAGATCTTTGGATGTTTTGTCTTAATGATCACTATGTACAAGATTAGCTCATTGTTAATGACGAGACATTTGGTATGACTTTCTTGAAATATTTACATGCTCATACATTACATATATGGATATGCTGTTATTATAGTTTTTTAAGAATTTAAAAAAAAAACTACACTACTCTTCCATCTTCTAATCATCATCTTCTTCTTAATTTTTCATCTTTTCAAGACACATCTTATCCAATACGACCTTGGGTGTGAGTACATCTTCGACAGTACAAAGATAGTATTTTGATTGTTGTATCCTGGGAGACAGACGCGTTCGTCTAAGAAGAGGCGCAAAATTTGTTTTAGTGGACCTCTATTGAACGGAAATCCTCAATCATCTTTCAAACTTTTGGTTAGTTCGTTGCGCAGACAAAAATAAAGTTTTGAAAAATCCCTGCGATTCTAAGATCAAGTAAAAAAATCTCTCTGAAGACTACGGTTTAATTGATTCCAATTCATATAAATCATGTTATTACTTTAGTTTGGATTGTATACGATATTGCTTTAGTATTTCCCATGAACAACGATAGTATTGCTATTGTTAAATTTTGTATTACTTAATAAAAGTGAGCCAATCTCTTACAGATATTTTTGATTGAGTTTATTCATATGTTCGGCCGTTAATAAAAGATGCTAAAATCTTGGTTTGAATTCACCAAATAAATTTAAATAAAAAGATAAACGACCAGAATATATCAAGAACAATTATTTGGAAAATGAATAACACGAAAGAAATTTGCATCGAATCAACTGCTCCTTAATTACTTGAAGTGACTACTAATTTAAATAAAAGATATATTAAGTTCATTGCCTAACGGTATATTTCTTAACAAAGCGACACGAAGGCCTTTGTCACCATCGATTTCCATTACAAATACTAAAATCTAATTAAGCTATCAATATCAAGAATAAGAACATCTAGACCAAATGATTTCTTGCTTATTTAGGCCGTAAAATAAATATGAATGTTATGTTATTTTCATTTCAATTCAACTAATAATTACTAACGGAACGACATCAAGCTTCACATAAGTAATCTATAATCAAAACGTTTTTGCGACTCTAATCGGTCGGACAAAATAACTCGATGACTTAACTCGGTAAAAAAGTTGTTCTTGATAAGCGTACAAACACCCAATATTTACTATTCGAATAAAAATACATCGGCCATCACCTAGAACATACATCTTCTAAAGCCGATTTATACAAAAATTAAACAGCCTTTTTCCCTTACTTGTGCCAGCATCCTTATCTCATATCTCAAGACTTTTCAGACGAAAGTATTTTAATGATCATTCCATCATGGTTAATCTCGTTATCCTTGTCCTCCTTTATGTTTTTAGAAATTTTGTTAAGCGTAGGACACTTGATTTCATTATTTCCTGTTATGTGAGAAGGAATGCTATGGTGATTTGATTTTCATGATGAAGCCCATCTTTTACCTAATTAAACCTTAGTTAGTATACACTAGGCCCATTTCTTCTATTCTATTCATAATTGCCGATTCCCTGAGAATAATGTATAGAAACCGGTTTGTGATCCAGAGCACGGTGGAGTTTGAAACCGCGCGGCTTAAACAAAATCGGTTAGAGGAGGATTGGAAACACAAGTTTAAAATTGGTTTGGAGTTTCTGGGCTGTAACTTAATTGGGACCGTAATTGGTTTAAACCTCTAAAATTTTTATTTGTTAGCTGCCATCAGGGAAGATTGTATGATTGTTTTTTTTTTTTTTTTTTACTACTTTTCATAATTCTTTAAAGAGTTTACCCTCTAGTTCAGTATAAATAGATATTTGATGTTTTTATTTGATGTTTTTATACCTATAACAATCAAAACACTCTCTATTCTCGTAAATCTCAATAGTACTTAAAAACCTATAAATGCGCACAAATGTGTTCGGAAAGTGTCAACCATCTATTGATGTTGGATCTTCTGATCTTCATCAAGCGATATAATTGTTTGTTTGTGATTATATCTACAATGAGCAATAAGCCTATATGGTCAGAATTTGATTAACGTCAAATGTTCAACAGTTTGGACAAAGATTGGTGCAATAATTGTGGTATGTCTTTTAAACTAGAGTCAAATTTGACTTTGCAAAAACATTAAGATATGTATTGCAAGGTGGTGAAAGGCAATCAAGCTCGAGCTCAAGCAACGATGCGGATGATGAAAGTATTTGGAATTTTGGCGTAAATGTTGTTACAAATAAAATAGCAAAAGGTTCATGATTTAAGAGAATATGTCGTTCAACCATTTTAACAATTCGCATTTGAGCTTATTCAAGAACTCACCGATTGAGTCATACTAAAGGGCGGTTTGGAAATCCCTTACTTGGTCAAAAAGTGGTGACTGGATAAGGGATTGTTTAAAAACTGACTGGGTAAGGGAAAAAGTATGTATGGGTCAGTGGTGTTAGAAGGTGGTTTTTGGTTTAGTTCCTAATCGTATCCAAATTGTGAATGTAGTTATTGGTTTGGTTATCGGTTCTACAAGCTGTTGCTTATTCGGTTTGTTTATCTGAATTTACCGAATTCAATCATATCCAAATTGCGAATTCAGTTCGATGGACTTGTCTCCAATTTATTTCGGTTCAATTAACAAATGGACGCAAAAAATTTCTTAATCAAATAACCGAACTGCATAAACCATTACTCGAAGCGTTAAACACCCCAAACTGTAATACGAAAAAAGAGCCTCAAAGGAAAAGTTTTCAACAATCAAACATTCAAAGTTTGAAAAAATATCAAGATTCCGGTTTGACGAATAGGAGTACTGGTTGTACTTCCGTGGTCAAAGTCCAAAATCAACCAGCTAATTCTTATTTATGGGAGCTCTTTAAGGTTTATTTTGACAAGGAAATGGATTATTCTGGCGTGAAGCGTATAAATGATGTTATTAAAAAATAAAGAAAAATAATGCTAGTTCTTAAAATTTTAACACAATCTATCGAATCTATTGAAGAATGATAGATAATTTGGTTCAACCTGATATTGATAGAATAATTGAAGAATCTTTAGTTGACTATTCATGATTTTACGAAAGGTCATTGCTTACCAAAATATTTTTGAGCGTATTCAAGAGATTTGATTTTAATTTTAGTTTTAGTTTTAAGTTAGAATTGTAATTTTTAAGTTACATAAGGAATTGTATTTTCAATTAAAGTTTTAAGTTAAAAATTGCATTTTATGTTATTGTAATTTTAAATTCAATTTAACAAATTGTAATAAACTTTCAAATTAAAGAATCATAAACAAATAAAAAAACGCTAGATAAGCATTATATTTATTTTTTTATTAATTTTAAAATGGAATGAAACATTAATTAAAAGAAATACAACTTTATTCTATAAAAAAATACAATATCGTTTTTTTTTCATCCTATGCGAGTTCTTCATCGGATATGCCGGATGAAATGTCATCTTCCACTTCTTTATCGTGTACTTGTGATTCAATTATTACTTCATTTTCGAGATTCGATTTATCTTGTATAAGATCTATCGCTTCTAAGTGATCTTTTATGCATATATACATTTTCACCGACTCTAGAGAAAGTCTTGTTTTTCTTATCAATAATACAATGCCATTAAAAGAAAACAAAGATTTTGAAAAAGCTATCATAGAAGCTTGGACTGTTAGTAAATCACGGACCAAACCACATAATCATCGTACCATATCCAGTCCGGTGAATTTGTCACCCATCCCATACCTATTAAAACATATTAAGCTGATAATGCATTGATTATGTGAAAAAATAAATATCAATTTATTACAGAAAACGATTTTCACAAATTACTTAGAAAAGAGAAATTCCTAACTAAACTTCACACATACGACAAGTGTACCGGTCGTGGTGTATTAAAGTTTATGTAAGTGCAGATATCGAATCCGTGGACACTTTTGGCGGCTCTCGATAATAGACCTCTATTGACTTCTAACCTAATTAATTGGATTATTTTACGTAAATATTAATAAACAAAATAAATAAATTAACTAAAATTAATTAATCTAACACGATGAATAAAATAAACAAATTAGAATTAAAACTTGAAAACTTGAATACGATCAAATATGTGAAATAACTATCCATGTAAGAATCCAACTAATATGTAATGACACAAAGAGAATGACTCATATGACTATCTCTAAAAGTACGGATCTATTGTTAACTACGTATGATGCTCCTCCCTAAAAATATCAAAGATACGTGTAAAACACAAGATATGTTTATTAAAATGTTTAATAGAAAATCGCCCCTAGGTTTTCTACTACAGTATTTTTAAGATTATATTTTCTAACCCTAAGATAAATGACAACTTAATTAAATTCAAACTAATACCCTAAAACACTAACACCACGAATAAAAGGTAAAATACGCTTTCGTGAAATCTAAACCTAACAAGGAATGGGTAGGAGGTTTTAAAAAATACATATCACCCATAGGTTCTAAATAAGTAGCACATTGCAAATACTATCAAAATCATAACCAAAACTCCTAAGATTATCTCTAATTAAAGTTTAAAATTAAAAATACAAAGTATTTAATTCTAATGTGCAAACCTAATCTAGATATCACACAATCAATCAAGATCAAACGTACATGAGCACAGCAACAACTTTTAAGCATAAAACAATACACACATCCATATTTAATTGGGATAATAATTAAGCTCTAAGATTAATAATCAAACATACGATAAAAAAAACTTAATCAATACATGTTAGTTTTCAATCAAACCTAGTAGTACTAAAAAGTTACCTAGTGATAACGTTTATAAAAATTGAAAACGATGATAAAGTTGCAAACTTTAGTAACATAAATGAGAAAATTAATGAAACAAAGAAAAATAATCGAAAACGAAACGGAACCGAATGATCTTCAATACTTGAATGGTTCAATCCTTACTTCCCGATCTTACTCTTTGCTTTAATTTTGCTCTCTAATCATACTCAAAAGCTCCAAAGTTGAATAATAATAGAATGGTTTGTCTCTCTCTTTTTTTTCGTTATGCGTTTGTGTATGTATATCCCCCTGCAAGGCTGCCGTCTCTTCTTCTTTTGTATCCATTAGGTTTTGTTTTCATTCCGTGCATGTTCTCCTCATACATGGGCTTCCAAATAAAAAATTATGGGCGTTGCAATTAATGACACGTGAACCTTCAACTTGTAATCCATTCTCCTTTGTTGCAATTTAGGATCAAAACAATTTGCTGCCTTTTAGCTCCTCTCCACGTGGACTACATAAGCAATTCAAAAGATGAACTAATTCATGGGTTTACTAATAACTAGAATATAAACCCCACGCGTTTCCACGGGGTTCTTTTATAACATAACCAGCACGTCGCAGCGCTAAGATTTGTAATGCTTAATTTTCGCGATTTGAACATTATATACACCCCACAGAAAAAATCACGTCACAACGTTGATAAAAATAAACACATTGCAATGAAAATCAGGAATTTTATATTATATCATATGTTAAAGTTTGCAAGAGGAAAACAAAATAACCGTATAAGAAATGAAACCTTGTAGTAGTATTAACGATTTGTATGTTTGTGTTTTGATGACCTGTAAATTATTATTTTGAATGAAATTTACACCAAAACGTAAATAAACATAAGTGTTTCAAAATGTTTTATTCGGAATATTTATACAAATCATATTTTAAAAGTTACTAAAAAAGTTAAATATTCTAAAGTTAAACTATTAATACTATAATGGGATGTCCAACTTTATTTGGTTTGAAATTTACATCAATATATAGATAAAATAAATATTGAATTATCTAAAATTTAATGGGATGTCCAACTTTATTTGGTTTTAAAAGTTACTCGTAAATTTTATATAATATCATGTCTAAAATTTAATTATCAATATTGAATTAATAAAATCTAACAAATTTAAAGAATTTCAAAGAAAGAAAAGATAAGAAACATAAACTTTTAAATAAAATAATCTAAATAATAAAATAATTAAAAATCCCACCACTGAAAGAATCTACATGAAAAAAAAGAAATAAGCCAGAGTTTCAAATTACAAACCATATGGATATAAATTAGGAAAGCTACCATGTGAACTATCTTTGCTTTTTTTTTTAACGGTGACTTTTTTAAAAATAACTCAATGTCACATCGCCCATGAGATTTCTCCTGGGCGACCCTAGCCAAGATCTGCTCCAGACTATGTTGTCTGAACCGGGTCCACGCTGGATTGTCAGACTTGGTTTCGGCGTTCCCCCGGAAACCGTACTGCCTCCACAAGGGTTGCCCCTCTGGAGTAACAGCCGGATGAAAACCGGGGTCGAGCTCTGAGAATCGACGTCCGCACCAGTAGCTCAAAGGCTAATTCTCGTCATTGCTCTAAAATGTCCCCCAAGCCGGCGGCGAGGTTCGAACCCCTGACCTCCACTTTGGGAGGGGGGCTCTTACCAACCAACGTCATGAGGGACAACTATCTTTGCTTTTAGTGTTGCAATTGGATTCAAGTTATTTAATTAGAAGTGAAATAATTGAATAAAAAATATTAAAACTACTGTTCATACCGACATATAAATTTTATAATATGTAGAATTCCTTGAAAACTCTTTTTTGATTTTCACTTGAAAACTATATGAATAACTTGTTTATTTAATTATTTTTATTCAAATTTACATCACCACATATATTACTATTTCAAAGTTATTTTTCTTAATTCATATAAATACTAACGTAATAAGATTTTAGTCAATTTAATATAAACTAATTCCATCATATCAAATGTAAATCAAACCTATAAATCAAATTTTAAATTAATCAAGTGTAACATCTAATAAAATTAACCAAAAACTATTCAAAATATAGTAAAATGTCCATGTAATTTATATATAATATAGACCACATTATGAATAGTTATAGAATTTAGCATGTTTAGGCGAGTCTAATGTACTATTCTCAGATCAAGTCAACATTCAAGTTAAAATCCATATTTAATCAAAATCAAAATCCTTATTTAATCAAAGTCAAAGTCAAGGTCCATGCACCTATTTTGGTGATGAATATCACAAAGATGACTTCCGTAGTATTTTTTTAATGGTAAACCACATCGGGTCTGGTGCTATAATAAAAAAGAAACATATACCATCTTAAAAAACTAATTTACATGCAAAAAAAACAATGAAACAAGAAAAACAAAAACAAGAACACTTAAAGTACATTTCAAAAGGATCAAAGTCATCATGTGGATACAAACCACGAAGTTCCCATTGAAATTCCATACATCAAGCGATATGCAAATGAAGATGGACAAATTGGATTGCCAATCGAAGAAGGGTTTAGGCCTGCATGAAAAGATATGAACCACGATACTTGCACGGATAACAAGGGTTTGGGTTTGTCGTTTCTTTGTCATGTCTCAAAACATGGTTCTAAAGTTTAATAGAGGAAATGATGATTTTGTTCCTCGTGATAACCAATGTTATCTATGGATTTGGATGAAATGGCTGTTTTGGCAATTTTTTTGAAACACGTGTACTAAGAAAACAAAAAATGAAACACATGTATTGAAATGATAAAAGTGATATAAAATCAGGGATAAAGATGTTAGGACCATGTACGGACGGAGTACTAACTTATTCAACGTGAAACCAAATCAAATAGTGCAGAATTCTATTTGATTGGCGATCTAATCGGTGAGAACGAAAACCCTGATCAATCTAACGATTAAACAACGTTAAGAACGAGTATAAATCAATCAGGGACGAACTATGAAGTTGAATGGATGAACTAGGTCGCTCTGGACGGCTAGGGTATAATAATATTCGAAGTCTTCTGTTTTTCCACGAATTACGTGGTATTTATAGGTTGCAGTGTACAGTCGTACAACTAAGCAATTAACATGGTTCAGTCGTGCGACTGAGTCCTGCGATTGATTCATACGCACAACTGAACTCTACGAATGGTTCAGTCGTGCGACTGAGCCAGTCTTATGACTCAGTCGTGCGACTGATCCAGTCACATGGTTCAGTTGTGCGACTGTTCCATAATCATGGTCCATTAGCATGAATGACCATAAGACTAAGTCAAACACATTTCTGAGTCATTATTAACTCAGAACTATGAATAACTACTACAAACCTATATATAATGTTCAGTCAAGCGTGTAGTAATAAACGTTATAAGAATACAATATAATCAATAGTAAATAGACATCCAAACATATATCATATTGCAATATACCCTTGTATTACATATATGTAAGAAATGAAAGACATAAACATTTAAGTACAATAAACTAGGGATATCATATATCAACAAACTCCCCATTGGACCTAGTTTACTCTATTGTCTAACATTCTTCACATGCTCTTCAAACTTCTTGTACTTCTCCTTTTTTGAGACTCCAGCATGAATCTCAAATGTAAAACAGGGTCTGATCATGTGCTGAAATTGTAGAGCTTGTACAATATCTTGTGTATCATAGAATAGTGGCCACTTGTATAGAGTATAGACATCGTCTGCCGACAAGTTGGTAAGCCACATCGGGTCAAACACCCTGATAGTCTCAATCTTTCCCTTCCAGTTAAGTACAATCACCGTTTCCCCCGTCCTCCAATCATAGTACCACCATTTAAAATAAGGTGTGAAGTCCTGTGGCATTTCCCTCAATGGAATCTTTGACATTGTTCTTGGAGGTCTCCACTTCAACACCACCTTCTGTCTACCAGAGATAGGATCAACTTTAGTTTTGCTAACAAACCTCCTTGGTTGTTGAGGTTTGAAGTTCACCCATCTCGTGTGGTACTCTTTCTTCAGTGCCTTTTCAAACCAACCCGACATCTTTCCTGGGTTTGCATACAGTAGGTTTAGGCATGCAAGTCTATTTAGCCCAAAGCCTGGGAGGGTTTTCAGATCATGTGGATGTTTGTAATACTCAATCCCTTTCTCCCTTTTGACAGCATAAACATTTAAATCCTCAAAATAGGCCCAGCTGATAATTTTTCTCGATACTTTCTAATGTCTCTTAACTTTATACAACTTGGTGTTGGCATTCTGCTTTGGAGACTCTCTTTGATTTTTTATCTCAGCTAGACATGCAGCCCACTCAGCCTTCCTTTGCTCCACATCAACATCATCAGCTTGAGCTTTATTTTCCGTAGCTTCTTTGTTGGGTCATTATAAGGCCGGTGCAACCAAAATCACTTCACATAGTCATTTTGGTGCTACATTCAAAAGGCTTCCGAAGCTAAGTATGAGATCTTCCGAAGTCTGAAGTCAACAGCTGAAGACTATCTTCCGAAAACAAAGTCTGAAGGAAGAGCTGAAGACAAAGTCTGAAGACTTCGAGATAAGTCTAAAGACTTCCGAAGACAAAGTCTGAAGAAAGAACTGAAGTCCAAGTCTCCTTCCGAAGACAAAGAAGACTCCAAGCCTCGGAAGAAGCAGTCTTCCGAAGTATAAGTGGCTTCGGAAGAAGTTATTCTTCCGAAGAAATTATCCTTCGGAAGACATTGCTATGTCCAGTAGACATAAGTATGGTCTCTGATAGTCTGCTGCAGACCTCTGATACAGCATGGCCTCTTCCTAAAAGAACCATGTTGTTGACCATACTTTATTCTACTGTATACCTTTTTATGATAGTACATGTTACCAACTTTAGTTGGTGACAAAAGGTAAGTCAGGGACATGTCCTGACTACCAAATCTCAGGCAAAATGTCTGAGATACCTCACCTATAGTCTTGTAGTATAGATGTTAGTTAGAGGTTTCCAGCTGGTATCAAAGTATATCTGGCTGTAGGTAGTATTATATATATCTTCTTTTTGTAACTCATTAAAAAGTGAGATTGAGTCTAAGAGTCTTGTAATCCTTTGAGTTGAGAAATAATATATAAAAGTACCTTGAAAATTTACATCCTGTGTTTATTTTACTGCTTGTTACTTGTTATATTGTGATCAACTCTTCATAGACTCTTTCTGAGTATCGTTCAAGGTGAGTTTGAGAGAAAAACCACTTTTTGAGTGACCAACATACGATCCTGCAATTGGTATTAGAGCGTCCAGGCTCTTGATTGTGAGATCTTACCATCCAAATCAACCAGTTTTTCACTACTAACTACAAACCACTCACTCAAATGGCCGCTTTCACTAAGGCTGATATGGAGACCGGTACCATGACCAAGTCCCCACTGATCACCCCTGAAGACTTTGACACATGGTGCACTAGAATGGAAGGCTTCATCAAGTGTCAAGACTCAAGGATGTGGGACTCCATTGTCAACGGTCCTTTCATACCAAGCACTACTTCTGCTACTGGTAATCGCATCATTCCAAAAGATGTTGATGATTACTCAGAAGAAGATAGGAAGAGAATAGAGCTAGATCAAAGGGCTATGACTTCTTTTCAAACTGCTCTCCCAAACTCCATCTACAAAGGCTTCAAGAAGTGCAAGACAGCCAAAGATTTATAGGATGCATTGAAGCTTATGTATGAAGGATCCAAGGAAACCAAAGAGAACAAGAAGGATCTCTTGAAGCAGCAGTTTGAGAACTTCACTTTCAAGGCTGGTGAGACCTTGACTCAACAATACTTCAGGTATGTTGAGATAGTGGATACTCTGGTGGATATTGGAGTACCTCTTGAGAATAGAGACATAGTTAGGAAGTTCATGTCTTCCCTTCTTAAACTATGGACACACTATTGTTTCGTAATCAAGAGAACTTCGGACCTTAAGACTCTTTCTCTCACAGAGTTGTATGGTATCCTAAGTGCATTCCAGATGGAGATGAACATGCAGAACTCCTCTGGTCACTCCAATAACCAACTGAGTTCAGCCCTTCATGTGGTTGAAAGGGAAATCACAGAACCACAACATCAGTTGCTGTGCTATCCAGACAACTCACATAGTGGACCCTATATTACTCTACCTGAGACTCCAAAGTCTCAAAAGGCTCAACACAACTCCTTTCAGGATAGTTGTGCCTTTGTCTCAGAAGTGGACACTCTAGTGATTTTCAATACTGCTTTGATGATCTTGAGTGCTTCAGTCCAGATGATGTAGAGTATGTGGACATTGTCCAACAGATGACTCTTTTAACTTACAGAGCGAAGAAGTTCTTCAAGAGAACTGGAAGGCAATTCCCTCAGAACCCTGTCAATAGCAAGTTTGGGTTTGACAAGACCAAAGCAAAGTGCTACAACTGCAACCAACTTGGTCACTTCGCTAGGGAATGCAAGGCTCCCAAGAACAACCCGGGAACCCCATAGGCCTCCACACATCCCTCAGTTTCAAAGCATGAAGAGAAGTCAACTGAAATAGCTGCAATAGCTCAAGAAGTTGACTGGAGCTTCATGGTACAGGATGTGACTCCCGCTCAAGCACTCATGGCCGGAACAGATGATGATCAGGTATATGAACATCTTTGTGCTGCTGCCTGTATTGCTAAAGTTAAACTCTATAAGGATTACAATACGGAAATCAGATCTGATGTTGAGTCTTTAAATATCTTAAAATCTGATTTTAAAAGAGCTGAATCTGACTATCAAAAGAAAATTGAGGAGTTAGAGAAAACTGTGTCTCTTTTAAAACATGAAAAGACCAACTACAAGACTCAAATTAAAGATCTGATATCCAAACTGTCTGAAGTTCAAGCCCAGTTGGTCACTGCTGAGGCTCAGGCCAGGAAGCAAGCTATTGGTGAGCAAAACTTCCAAGCTATTCTTACATCATCCTCTCATTCCAAAATGTTTTATCAAAACAAAGAAGGGTTAGGAACCAATGAAATAGCTCCGCCACACTCTTATGAGTCTATTAGACTACCTAGATGTGGTACTGAAGAGCAAGAGGTTCCAACTGCTGACCCTTCTCCATTGAAACCAGAGGATGAGGCAAAAATAGTGGCCATCACAGGGAAGAAACAGGAAGATACACTCATCTCCACCTGTGAAGACCAAATCCTAACCACCAAGGCAAGAAGAAGCAGAGCTAAAGTTGCAAGAAGGACTGCCAAGAAGGTTGCAGAGTCCAAGCTGAAGATTGACCCAAAGCAAAAGGGTGTCTTCATCTCTGCCGGATTCCAAGTGGTAGGTGCTTCTGATTCAGGAAAGGAGTGCAATACCAGCACTCCCGTCCTACCAAAGGATCAGAAGTTGAAAGGAAAGTTGCTGATGAAGAGAAAAAATCCAAGAAACAGCAACCTGCAAATTCCCAAAAGACTAACATTGCATGCATAATGTGTGGTCTGCACAACCACATGGCTAAAGATTGTTACTACAATCCAGTAAGCACACATTACGCAAATAATGTTAGAAAAGAAGGAGTCAGGGAAGGTTTCTCATTTGGACCATTTCAAACGGTCCAAATGATAAAAAAGGGAAAATTGGTCTCTGAAGCCAAGTTGCTTTCGGAAGAAAATACTTCATCCGAAGGGAAAATGGCTTCGGAAGCCAAAGCTTTTAAGGTTCGGAAGAACAAGAAAGCTCCCTTAAAACCATCCCAGAAGAAGACTGCTTCGGAAGAAAAGGTGGTGAAGGCTTCTTTCGAAAAGAAAGAAGCTTCGGAAGAAGACCATGCTGCAAAAGCTTCAACAAGCTCATCCTCAAAGATCAACCAAGGGATGGATTGGAAGATCAAGAAAGATGCTACAGCCCAAACCTCTTCTTCAACGACCTCTATTGAACCCCAATGCATATCTTTTGGTTCAATTATGTCATTATCCTTGGAAGAGCCCAAGACCAACAAGGCTTGGGCTTCTAAACAAAACTAACCATCTCATCTTATGTGCAGGGACATCCATTTGACAAGAACAACAATGTCTGGATTGTAGATTGTGGATGCTCCAGGCACATGACAGGGAATAGATCTCTCCTTCAACAATTCCAGAAATTTGATGGAGGGCCTGTCCAATTTGGAGGTGAGACCGGAGGATATATTTCAGGCAGAGGAAATATATCCAATGGCAGAATAAACATTGACAAAGTTTACTTTGTCAAACAGCTTGAACACAATCTGTTAAGTGTTTCTCAGTTCTATGATCAAAAGCATCAAATGCTTTTCACAGAACATGAGTGCATTATCCTCAAACCAGGGATGACAATTCCTCCGGAATTGGTGCTTCTTAGATTTCCCAGGAAAGGGGATATGTACAAGCTAGATATGAACAATGCTTCTTCTATGGGTGAAGTATCATGTTTCTTTACAAAGCTGATAGTGATGAGTCAACACTATGGCATAAGCGTATGTGTCATGTAAATTTTAAGACAATGAATAAATTGTCTAAAAATAACCTGGTACATGGTTTGCCTAAAAAGGAATTTTTCTGCAAAGATAACTGTGTTGCATACCTGAAAGGGAAACAACACAGGACATCTCATAAGTCCAAATGTGTTAACTCTATCAATACTCCATTACACTTATTGCACATGGATCTTTTTGGTCCCACAAGTATAATGAGCATTGGAAGGAAATTATACTGCCTTATGATTATTGATGATTTTACAAGATTTACATGGGTATTCTTTTTAAGAAGTAAAGATGAAACTGCTGAAACGTTAAAATCTTTTATTCTTAAAATAGAAAATCAAATTGATCACAAGGTTAAGATCATTAGAAGTGATCAAGGGACTGAGTTTAAGAACTTTGTTCTTGACTCATTCTGTGACTCAAAAGGGATTGCCAGACAATATAGTGCTCCCAGAACTCCTCAACAAAATGGTGTTGCTGAGAGAAGGAACAAGACACTTATTGATGCTGCTCGAACCATGTTAGCTGATTCAAAACTACCTCTAACATTCTGGGAAGAGGTAGTTAGCACTGCATACTATGTGCAGAATAGGGTTCTTGTAGTTAAGCCCCATGGAAAAACCCCTTATGAGCTATGGAACAAGAGGCCACCGTTCATTGGCTTTCTAAGGTCCTTTGGCTGCAGGTGTACCATACTTAACACAAAAGACAACTTAGCAAAGTTTGCTGAGAAGTCAGATGATGCTATCTTTGTTGGATACTCTTCTAGCTCCAAAGCTTATAAGGTATACAACATTAAGAATCAACAATTTGAGGAGTCATCCAATATAGTTGTAAATGAGCACACTCCTTGTGTTAGGGGGAATGGACCTGATTATATTTTGACTTAGAATTGTTTCTAAACTATTCTAAACCTTCTTGTGAGAATGTTTCAGATGGAATAGGTGCTCAAGGTAATACTGATGATGATGCTAATCAACTGTTTGAGCTACCCAGACCTCTTCCAAATTCTTCAAGAACTGATAGACAACAAGCTTCAACCATTCACAGATCTGATAGTGTAACTATCTCCAGGAATAGTGAAGCTTCAACAAGTGAATCACCTGATGAACCCCAAAGCTCTTCAGGTGATCCATTACAACACCAGGTTGAAGGAAGTAGTATTCTGAAGGAACAGGCAACTGTTAATACTACTTCACAACCAACCATTGATGATGTTTCTCAATCATTCAATCAGTCCTCATTGAATGACTTTGAAACAACAGTTGGACAGAGTGATCTAGTTTCTGATCAGAATATGTCCAACCTGGACCTATCTCTGCAATTGGAAGTGATTCCTCGTCTTAGGATTCACAAGACTCGTCCAACTGAAAACTTCATAGGAAATGTCTCTGAGGGTGTGAGAACAAGAGGACAAACTCATCATGGGAATGTCTGCTTGTACTCATGCTTCTTATCTCAGATGGAACCCAAGAAGGTGGAAGATGCCTTAAAGGATAGTAGTTGGGTTGAATCGATGCAGGAGGAGCTGCTTCAATTCAGAAGACAAAAGGTCTGGAATCTATGCCCACTACCATCTGGTCAAGTACCCATAGGCACTAAATGGGTGTTCAGAAACAAGAAAGATGAAAGAGGCTTGATTATCAAGAACAAGGAAAGATTAGTAGTTCAAGGATACACCCAAGAGGAAGGAATCGATTATACTGATGTCTTTGCACCAGTTGCAAGACTTGAGGCAGTTAGGATCTTCCTTGCTTATGCTGCATCCAAGAACTTCACTGTCTACCAACTTGATGTCAAGTGTGCTTTTCTATATGGGGATATAGATAGGGAAATCTATGTATGTCAACCTCCAGGATTTGAAGACCCACATCACCCCAACTATGTGTGCAAACTGGATAAAGCTCTATATGGGCTGCACCAAGCACCTAGGCTATGGTATGAGACCTTGTCTCAGTTTCTCCTGAAGAATGGCTACACCAGAGGTACCATTGATAAGACTCTCTTCATCAGGAAGATTGGAGAGGATATTTTGCTTGTTCAAGTCTATGTTGATGACATCATATTTGGTTCTTCAAATGACCAAATGTGTAAGGACTTTGAGAGCATTATGAAGCAGAAATTTGAGATGAGTTCCATGGGAAAAATGGACTTTTTCCTTGGAATTCAGGTGAAACAGATGAAGGAAGGGTTCTTCATAAATCAATCTAAGTACGTCTCAGACATCTTAGATAGATTTGAAATGAAGGACTGTAAACCAGCCAAGACACCCATACCCAGAAACCATAATCTTTGCCCTGACCTTGAGGGGGAGGATACTGATCAACATCAGTATAGAGTAATTATTGGTTCTCTGCTGTATCTCACTGCTAGTAGACCTGATATCATGTTTGCCACATGCATTTATGCAAGATATCAGGCTGCTCCCAAGGTGTCTCATTTGACTACTGTTAAGAGAATCCTCAGATACCTCAAAGGAGCACCTAAACTAGGTCTCTGGTATCCAAGAAATAGTGATTTCAATCTCTATGGATACTCTCACAGTGATTATGGTGGCTGCAACATTGACAAGAAATCAATATCAGGAGGATGTTAATTTCTTGGTGGAAGGATTATCTCATGGCAATGCAAGAAACAATCTTGTGTCTCTACATCAACTGCTGAAGCTGAATACATTGCTGCTGCTAGCTGCTGTGCTCAACTGCTATGGATTCAAAATCAGATGTTGGAATATGGATTCAACTTCATGACTACTCCTATCCATATTGACAACAACAGTGCTATCTCCATTACTGAAAATCCAGTGAAGCACTCAAAGACAAAGCACATTGATATCAGGTACCATTTCATTAGAGATATTCATGAGAAAAATCTGATAAAATTAATCAAAGTTGACTCAAATGAACAATATGCTGATTTGTTCACAAAAGCTTTTGATGAACAAAGATTAAGTACCTCATATCAGCTATTGGAATGATAAACATTGACTAACTACCTCTTTTGAAAGCTTTTAATGTGTAATGTCTTGTGTCAATACAATTTAAGCCCTGTTACAAAAGATCTTTTTATTCTAAGTGTAAATTCCTTCCGAAGAGGAATTAACTCTCGGAAGATATTCTTAAATATCTTCCGAAGCCAAATTCCTCAATGGAAATTTTCTTCTCGGAAGAGCTTTTAGTCTCGGAAGAAGCGATTGATTTCACATCAGATCTACTTCCGAAACTTATATAACCCTCCATTCAGAAAGACAATTTTTACCTTCAGAAGCAATGTTTTGCTTCGGAAGAAAGAATTGCCTTCGGAAGATAAATTACCTTCGGAAATGTTTTACATTCGGTTAGAGAGATTTTTATGTGTAACGGATATCTTTGGGCCCCACTCTATAAAAGGTAAAAAATTTGCTAATGATGGTCATATTATTTAAAATTATCCCTTGCCGCCACTGTCATTTCATAGCCGAAAACCCATAACCCCAAACAGTTACCCTATTACCGCCACTACCACAATTCATCCCCTTTAAATAATGCAGACTGTTCAATTTCATCTTCTTTTACCAATTTACCGCCCTAAATATTTCCTTCACTATCAAACCTGAAATTCACCCAAATTCAAGCTTACTTTCTCTACAATGGCGCTAAACCCTCAGCACAACCAAGTCGCATTACTTGATTCGTCAAGAGATGCCGACTTCAACCAAATCATCACCTTTCTTACTGAATCAAACTACTTCACAGCGCTTACTGTTAACCCCACCGTTTACTCCAACCACATGACTGAATTCTAGAGTAACGGTCAAGCTGAAGTCCTAATGAGGTTCGCGTCCTGAGAACCCGCATTTATGGACAGGAGTTGATCATCAGTGAACAACTCA
Source organism: Flaveria linearis (assembly GCA_024085815.1). NCBI lineage: Eukaryota > Viridiplantae > Streptophyta > Magnoliopsida > Asterales > Asteraceae > Flaveria > Flaveria linearis. Next base: position 61,258,048 of record CM044004.1, on the reverse strand, counting down.
TCAGGGAGCATCTCGAGCTTTATGATGATGGAGCTCCTACTGAGTTTCCCAAAGAAGACTTGGATAGCACCTACATCCTCATGGGATATGGTGGAGATGTGAGCAGATCAACAGTTTACAAGTTCAACTTCTCATATCATTGGAAGTTCCTGCTGCACATTGTTCTGCACTGCTTATCCAACAAGTCTGGGAGATGGGATCAAATCCCATACGAACTAGGATGCCTAGTTCACGGGTTGGTGAGAGGCCTGCACTTCAACTACTCAAAGTTTGTGTTGACCAACCTAATCGGGAATCTTCAAAGGAACACATTCTTTATGTATCCCCGATACATTCAACACTTCATCAATTGCGAGTTGGAACAGAGCAAGCTTATCTGTGCAGCTGCTCTAACTGTTCCCCAAGTACGGCCCACCATCTTCAAAACTTTGAAGAAAGTGTCCACCAATTTTACTGGAAGGTATACTCCTTTACCTCCACAGATGATTGAGCGCATAGCTCCTAGTGACATCCCTGTTAACCCCACAGGTGATGAACCCACACCAGCAACCCTCACCACAAATGTCCCCATACCTTCTCCACCCATCAAAATTACATATCAGAGACGCCCCAAACGAACCCTTGTTCAATCTACTCTGATTGAACAAGCTCCTCCAGTTCAAACCAAAAGGGCTAGAGTGGAAACATGGGCTCCCACTCAGTCCGAGGTCACACCATCCTTCTCATTTGACCTCAATTTGGGTTTTGAGCCTCCTCAGTCTCAAACCGAAGAGCCCGAACCTCAAGCCTTTAGCCCACAGGGTGAGTCTTTACACTCCCCTGTGCAGCCAACAAGGGACAGCCCCACCAGAGGCTCAATGTCTATAGACATTGATCTAGGTCCCGGGTCATCACTGACCTATTACTCCGAACTGATGAAGGGAAAGCATCTCTCCATGGCCATGAAGTTGATCTACAACACCCTTTCAAAGATCAACAGATCCAAGAGGGATCCCTTATCTCTAGCCCCCATCGGCAGCCAATTACTGAGGTGAGTCCCACTGATGTGGAGGGGACTCATGTAGGCTCAGCTGCCACTACTCAGAGTCTCTTATTGAGCTCTCAGGACAGTGGTAACATCAATCAGACTGAGTCTATGGCAACTTTGCCCATTGACATCTCTGAAAGAGATGAATTTGAGCAAAGGTATCCAGGGTGCCAAGAAGCCACATCTAGTGGTGAGACGGAACATACTAGGTATGTTATCTCATCTCCCTGTGATTCTTCACATGAAGATGAGGGAAGTATGCAACTCATACTTCAGTACTTGCTCTCTAAGGTCTCAAACCTTGAATCTCAGGTGAGGATCTTAGAGACAAGGACAACCACTCAGCAACTTGAGATTGACAATCTCAAGGCTCAACTAGCTGAGAAACAGACGGAGAGGTTTGTTAGGCATGTACCTATTCAGGTCTCATTGACTTCTTTCTCTAGCTCATCTAGCTCTCAAGATGATGCTACCAAAAAGGGGGAGAAAGATCAGAGACAAACATCTGGGGAACCACTGATCCAATCTTCTACTTCATAACTTATCACCCTACCTGGGTCATTTCAATCAACTCTAAAGATTGACTCACAGATGCTTCATGATCTCTACAGACTTTTCACAAAGTTTGTATTGAGATCCTCCTTAGAACAGCCCAGCCCCGACACCATACTCATATACTTTAGGGCTGAGGAGCTTCAAAGACTGACTGCACCTTCTACCACTGTGGAAGAAGTTGGTCAACCTAAGGTCCACATAGAACCTGAGATTAACTTCGAAAGGGAAATGGGGACTGATGGCCCAACAACTAAAACAGTTAGGACAGAACTTGCATCAGCCTCGTCTTTCGAAGCTCAGGCTGAAACTTCCGAAGCTAAAGTTGAAACTTCGGAAGAACAAGATAAGTCTTCCGAAGCTGAGATGGAAGCTGCGGAAGGTTTGTTCCAAATGTCCGAGGAACTGATCATCACAGATGTTATTGCTGAAATAGCATCTGAGATGAGCAGGGAGGACACTTCTGATCTACCTCCATCACAAACACCAGCTGCTCCTCTCTCTCAATCCGAACCCTCCATCCAAGAACCACCACAGACAAGTTCTGCTAAAGACAAAGGCAAAAAGAAAATGACTACGGCAGAGCTTCAGGAGGAGGAAAGGATTGAGAAACTCAAGAAGAAAGGTAGGTTTCCTGCTGAGAAGCTGCTAGCTGCTAGTTCTAAGGCATCTGCAGCCAATCAAGAGGAAATCAACACCAAGAGAAGGACAACACTCATTGATCAGCTCATCAACTTAGGAGCTGCCAATGAGGAAGTACTCCTGCTACCACTAGAGGAGTTGGTGACTTTGGAGAGGACAACCAGGCTAAGGCAAGAAGAAGAAGCCAGGTTGGCCTTAGAAAGAGAAGAAGAAGAACAAAGGAAAGCAGCTCTGCAGCTGAGAGAGGCTAGGATTAAATTCCTGCTCTCAAGAGACTTCAGTCTTCCTGAACTGTCTCCACATGATGATGATATGATCCTGTTGCTCCACAACAAAGAGCAGGATCAAATGGAGAAGGAAAGGAAGAAAGCTGCAAGGGAGAAGATGAAGGAGAAGAAGCGGAGGGAGGAGGTAGAGAGGGTCACTGCCACCAAGAAGCTCAGTGATAAAGCCTGGATGAAAGACTATCTTCGGGCTCACGGCTTCTCTGGTAGGCAGGTGGGACCCATGTCCGAAAGGACACTCTAACGGATTGTTAGCGAAATAAAAGCAGACATCCGTATTGTGACATCTCATAATTTTGTTAACTTGAGAGTTAACTTTGTTAAATTATAAAAAGGACCTTTTATGTCAATTTTGAAACTTTGGGGAATTAATATGCTTGATAATTAATTTGGGGATTAACAAATTAATTAAATAATATGAATAATATTAATAATGTTAAAACATTGGTTAATATTATAAAACTTGATTTAAAGTGACTTTAATCTTAAAAATGTTTGTTATTATAATAATAATAATATTAATATTAATAATAATAATGTTAACAATAATAATGTTAATAGTAATAATCATAATCATAATAATAATGATAATATAAGTTTTAATATGATAAAACTTGTAATTAAATAGTTTTACATAAAATAACAACATTTTAAAGTTTAGAGTTTAAAATGTAATTTAATTAATACTAAAACTAAACTTTAAGTTTCAAGTGATAACTTTTAAAAACCTCAGGGACTGTTTGTGTAATTTACTTAAAACTACTCAAACCAATCCCCCTAAACCCGTTTTCTCGGTCAAGTTCCGGCCGCAAGATCGGCGGACTCCGGCGACCCCCAAACCACCTGTAACCCCCGAATTTTATGACATAATCGATGCTAATCACTACTAGGAACCGTTTCGAGCGTTGGTAGCACTACAATTGGAGTTAAAGGGGACGGTTGAACTTGTAACCGATCGCCTTTAATCCACAAAGCCGTTCGACCACAAAAACTTGATTACTGCAAAATCAATCGAATCCTAAGTAACCTTTTAATCATCTCTAAGCTATAACTAGACTCAATTTCACCCAACACACGCCTAATCACCATCAATGAATCACATGAACCTCGCGACCTGCAACTGTACCATTCGTCAATATTCGAGCGGCTTTGGTTGAAATTGATAGAGGGTTTTCAGTTATAGAGTCTAGTAAGAGCTTCCTGTGCAACGAATTTGGGTATCGTCAAGGATTGAATCTCGAATCATACTCATCGTTGTCGCGATCATTTCTTCACTTTGTAACATCGATTTGATCATCAACATGGTAATTACGCACATCAAAACTTTCGGTTTCATTCAGCAATCAAAAGCCCTAAGTCTGATTATTTTAACATTCGCAATTCGGTGTTCAATTGGATCGAATTGATTTTAGGGTTCATATGGATTGGGGGTTATTTGAAAGATGATTTTATATAAATTGATTTGTAATCTAAAACAAATTCTGGGCTTCAGCCCAACTGGTATGTGGCGTGGGTTATGGCTATGAGGTCCCGGGTTCGAACCGGGCCTCCACCATATTTTATTTTAATTAGTTTTCTTAATATTTTTTTTTCAGAAAATTGTATTATATTGATAAGTCACAATAAAAATTATTTTGTTAACTAAGTTATTTCTGAAAATATCAAGTTAATTTTTAAAGGTTTTAGCACTATTAATTCTTACATATAATTAATTTTGTGAAAGAATAAAAAGTTATAAAAATATTATTTAGTCATTTATAGTTTAATGATTATTTAAATAATTACTTATTTAATGATTATTTAAATAACTAATTATACAAATAATTATTTAAATGATTATTTAAATAAACAATTATTCAATGTTTAATTAACTATGTTATATCATAAATAAATAATAAACCTACTTCCTAAACTTTTAATTAGCTACAACATATTATACCTAAAGTTTAGTATTATAAGATCTTCTTAATAAATTATTTAAAAAGTTCAAAACTCTATAAAATGATTTTAATAATTTTAAAGTCATTTAATAAGTATTCGATTAATCACCCTTATCAAGTTTTAAATTAATTATCTCTTTTCACATATTATGTTAATTCAATAAATTTAATTATTGAATCATTCACTATAATTATTGGTTCTTACCATCATTGTTAAACCAAAAACGTAAACGACTCATTATTTTATTTAATTATTTAAACCCCCCAAATTTCCAAATGAAACCCTAATTATTACTAGAACGTTAATCATACTATTAATCTTAATCTTTATCTTGTAACTTATATATTAGGTGCTTGTAATGGATACTTTGAATCATCCTTAATCTTTATTTATCATCTTGTAATGATTATATCCATGTGAGTATTTCCATACCCCTTTTTTCTTATTTTCACACTTTGGGGTGAAACATGTTAACTTATGTCATTGCACTTGTAAACTTATTCGAGACTTGTAAACTTTATGGCAATTTATTTAAAGTTATGGTTAGTTGAACTTTTGTGGTTACCATGTTATGACATTATATGTACAATCATTAACTATTGCTAGCCCAGCGAAGTCATAGATCTATGGGACAGACAACCTATTTGGTGCTAAAGTCGATGTATTGCCGACTCCTAGGAGCCGTATGCTTGTGCACTAGGGAACCAAATACACTTAGCTGATCATATATACTTTTAACGTATAAGACTTGTAAAACTTTGTCGAGGTTTGATTGTTGCATTGTTCATAACATCCCTAATCACTTTATTCACTAACTTATGACTTGAATTGCCATCTTTTATATACTTATGTATTGAAAACTATGGAATGCTCACCAATATTTTTATGTTGACCTTTTATTTTTAACATGTTTCAGGAATAACCCAAAGATGTGTTCTACTCTTTGAAGTTTATCTCACTTAGGACTGGACTTAGAGAAACAAACAATGATCTTGTTACTTTCAATCTTGTATTTATGATGTATCTTTATTTGGGCCTTTTACTTGTAATGTTACAATTGAATCTTGATTAATATATTTGGATTTAATAATAGCGTTATGTGGTTGTGAACGATCTTAACTCTCACACCTCGACGTTTCCGCCGTCAAGGTTGGGGTGTGACAGATTGGTATCAGAGCCCATAAATATAGGGATTTAGGTTATTAGAAATGGTGACCTAGACTATAGCTTATGCATGAACCTCATAGAAAGATCATTATACTTCTGTGCTTACTTATTGTTTGCGTGCTACATAATGCTATGCCTTTTGCGCAACTTGATGACTTAGCATAGGATTGCCTTATGTGTGCTTAAAACTTAGTTACTTGTCTCCCTAAACTTAACTTTGACTCTTTGACTCTCCCCGACAAATGAACTTCCTAAACCTATTCTCAACGACATGTGGAATCTACACCTATCATCGTGGGATTAATTCCTTAGACTCTATGTCTAATCTATGAAAATCTCATCAAGGTTTTGATTTCATGAACCTAAGAAATTTGTGTGACACATAGACACCTGTATTCTGGATTTCCTGGCAAAAGGCCTTCGGGCTAAGGCAAGCATATCGTATAAATCTCATTGCGAGACCAGTTATGCTTACCTGGGGATTTCTGGGATGAGTGATAAACTATGGTCAACATACACAAGTCTCTAAGGCAAGTGGGTCAATTTACCTTGACGTGTCAACGATTCCAAATGGTAATGCGTTACTAAATGGAACCATCCTCTTTGTATCTTAAAAATCTTTGTTTCCTTGAACTGGTTTCTTCTTATTCTTATCATACATAATGTTCCTGTGATATTGAAATCGTCTTACCTTTCAACTCCTACGTTTAAACATCGTTACACGTTAGGCGTTTCATGTAGCTATTTCTATACCTTGATCAACGTGTACATGACTCTTGTTATACCCAAAGATATTGGGAATCTAAACCGAATGATCTTTAAAACTTTAAATCGTTACTTATGGTTTTCAAAACTTCCTAAGGGTGTGTCCCATAAGTAAAGACATTCGATGTTATAGGTGGAATTCCTACATCTCGGGATACTTTGCTAATTGAATGTTAATTTTGTTAACTCAAATATTATAAGTGGTCACTCACCTCAATGATCGAATAAACTAATTATAAATTTGTTACCACTTATAAGTACACGTGTCTTCAATAAGGTTATGGTTGACCTCATAATTTGAGAAGTCCATGTATTTCCTTTCGATTGTGAATCGAATGATCACATCTCATTGTGTTGCGGAACCATTCTTGTCCTGATTTCGTCTTCCCGATTTAAACCATCCAGGATTTGAACACCATCATAACTAATTCTGTTACCTTGAACTTTGACCTTGAATTTCTATAAACAAGATTTCCTTTTGTTACATTGATGTAACTTGAAATTTCCTGAATTTCTAATTGATATTCTTTTTCTTTCCGCTGTTATGTCAAACTTCATACCGTTTGCACTATGGGAGATGCAAGAGTTTGTAAGTCAACCTATGACTAAAAACAATCGTATCTCCTAAATGATTCTAACTCATCAAAACAGGGGTGATTCCCTTACTTTGATGGTTCTCTATTTGTTTCGATAAATGGTTTCCAATCGTGTGTTTTATGAAATTTCATCCTCTGAATTAGGTTGATTTCCTTATCTTGAGGATTGACTTCAATTATTTTCTTTGGAATGGCATTTCACAAATGACATGATCTCACCAAAATAGGATTGAAACCCGTACTTTGGTGACAATTGTCAATTTCCGATTGTTTTCTTGTTATTATGAAATTCAATCATCAAGATAGGCGTGAATTCCATACCTTGATGATAATTTCATTTTCATGGATTGTATTTTCTTAAATTAAACGACCTCATCAAAGTAGGAGTGAATTCTGGATTTTGATGAAGAAGTTCATCCTATTATATTTTGTTTTTGTAAAACTTCACCGTTAAGATAGGGGAGAGAGACGTCCCTTACCTTAATGGTGAGTTACCTCGTCTTATTTCTGTGGATCCTCAACAATGAGTTGGGATCGAGCTTTTTGATTGGTAAGTTAGAGGTCAAACCTTGGGAATACACCATCAAGTTAGGAGTGAAAACCACACCTTGATGACTATTCTCATTTCTTGATCATCAACTTGCCAAGGTTGTAATCAAGTGACGAGAAGCATGTAGTAACTTGAAGGGTGAAAGAATGTTAGTGTTTCGACCTATCAAGCCAAAGCATGAGCTCTGAACTTGAAAGAAGACCCGATCGTTTTAGGTTGATTTTGATTCCATGCTTGGAGCATTTAAATTCTTAACTCGATTCCTTTTCCTTTATCCTTATATTTTGATATGATCTAGCTATATGGAACCATTTATTCCTTACTTATCAACTTTCATTTTGAGATATCATCAACACATGATTGCGTGATGGTAGCCTTGTTAAACAATCTTTCTGCTAAATAAAGACGTTATCAACTTGTGATTATGTCTTTCTAGTCATACGAATGTTCTCGAATGTACTTATGGGTTTGATGAATTACGTATGCAATCTGCTTTTGAAAATTTGTTACCTTGCAAAACATGGTTACAAATACATTTCTTATTGTCTGTGTCACTTCTTCAATCGCTTTTGAACCCTTAACCTTGGAAATCTTTAAAACTCTACCTTGGTTTCGATCAACGAGACTCGTTATTACTTACATTATGACGTGGACATAAAGGTTCATAAATCTTAGTAACTTGTTGTCATGGGTTTGGCATAAAGGAAAAGACATAACTTGGTATGTGTCCAAGTGGCTTACCTTCACATACGACATGGCCTAACATTCGTGTTCCTATGAATCTCCTGTTTAACTTTTCTTTCACTAAGATGCCTCTTATTTTAGATGTCATGATGACAATTGGTACATTATAGACCGATTGATTAATTTCATATTGACTCATATGGGATAACGGGTCAAGAAATTGACTTGTATCTATCTCAAATAGTCATATACCGTGGGATGTCGTTAAACATCGATCGTTATTTTGATGACCGATTCATTTTCTTCTTTTAATAATATTCCTAACCATCATCGTGAACTCATTCCAAAATCTTCACATATTGTATTATTCTTAGACCGATGATTGGTCAAAGGAGAAATACATATTCACAAGATATGCGTTAAGATCGTTTCATATAGTGACGTTTGGGATTCTTAAATTCTGGCGGTTAACCTTTCTTATCATTGTTGGTCTTTTATTGATTTCTAAACATCACCTTACCACGAAATTATATTCTGGAAGTTGTGATTTATAACATACCACGGTAACTCGTCATCTTTTTCCAACATTTTATCTCAAAACGTCTCACATTTCACTGAAAGGGTTTAAATTGGCATGCATTATGCCAAGAATCTTGTAAGATTCCATAAAGTGAAGCGTTTCATCTGTAATTAAACGTCAACCATTGTTAGTTTGTAGACTTATCTTTCAGTCTTAATTTCGGGACGAAATTCTTTTAAGTTGGGGAGACTGTGACATCTCATAATTTTGTTAACTTGAGAGTTAACTTTGTTAAATTATAAAAAGGACCTTTTATGTCAATTTTGAAACTTTGGGGAATTAATATGCTTGATAATTAATTTGGGGATTAACAAATTAATTAAATAATATGAATAATATTAATAATGTTAAAACATTGGTTAATATTATAAAACTTGATTTAAAGTGACTTTAATCTTAAAATGTTTGTTATTATAATAATAATGATATTAATATTAATAATAATAATGTTAACAATAATAATGTTAATAGTAATAATCATAATCATAATAATAATGATAATATAAGTTTTAATATGATAAAACTTGTAATTAAATAGTTTTACATAAAATAACAACATTTTAAAGTTTAGAGGTTAAAATGTAATTTAATTAATACTAAAACTAAACTTTAAGTTTCAAGTGATAACTTTTAAAAACCTCAGGGACTGTTTGTGTAATTTACTTAAAACTACTCAAACCAATCCCCCTAAACCCGTTTTCTCGGTCAAGTTCCGGCCGCAAGATCGGCGGACTCCGGCGACCCCCCAAACCACCTGTAACCCCCGAATTTTATGACATAATCGATGCTAATCACTACTAGGAACCGTTTCGAGCGTTGGTAGCACTACAATTGGAGTTAAAGGGGACGGTTGAACTTGTAACCGATCGCCTTTAATCCACAAAGCCGTTCGACCACAAAAACTTGATTACTGCAAAATCAATCGAATCCTAAGTAACCTTTTAATCATCTCTAAGCTATAACTAGACTCAATTTCACCCAACACACGCCTAATCACCATCAATGAATCACATGAACCTCGCGACCTGCAACTGTACCATTCGTCAATATTCGAGCGGCTTTGGTTGAAATTGATAGAGGGTTTTCAGTTATAGAGTCTAGTAAGAGCTTCCTGTGCAACGAATTTGGGTATCGTCAAGGATTGAATCTCGAATCATACTCATCGTTGTCGCGATCATTTCTTCACTTTGTAACATCGATTTGATCATCAACATGGTAATTACGCACATCAAAACTTTCGGTTTTATTCAGCAATCAAAAGCCCTAAGTCTGATTACTTTAACATTCGCAATTCGGTGTTCAATTGGATCGAATTGATTTTAGGGTTCATATGGATTGGGGGTTATTTGAAAGATGATTTTATATAAATTGATTTGTAATCTAAAACAAATTCTGGGCTTCAGCCCAACTGGTATGTGGCGTGGGTTATGGCTATGAGGTCCCGGGTTCGAACCGGGCCTCCACCATATTTTATTTTATTTAGTTTTCTTAATATTTTTTTTTCAGAAAATTGTATTATATTGATAAGTCACAATAAAAATTATTTTGTTAACTAAGTTATTTCTGAAAATATCAAGTTAATTTTTAAAGGTTTTAGCACTATTAATTCTTACATATAATTAATTTTGTGAAAGAATAAAAAGTTATAAAAATATTATTTAGTCATTTATAGTTTAATGATTATTTAAATAATTACTTATTTAATGATTATTTAAATAACTAATTATACAAATAATTATTTAAATGATTATTTAAATAAACAATTATTCAATGTTTAATTAACTATGTTATATCATAAATAAATAATAAACCTACTTCCTAAACTTTTAATTAGCTACAACATATTATACCTAAAGTTTAGTATTATAAGATCTTCTTAATAAATTATTTAAAAAGTTCAAAACTCTATAAAATGATTTTAATAATTTTAAAGTCATTTAATAAGTATTCGATTAATCACCCTTATCAAGTTTTAAATTAATTATCTCTTTTCACATATTATGTTAATTCAATAAATTTAATTATTGAATCATTCACTATAATTATTGGTTCTTACCATCATTGTTAAACCAAAAACGTAAACGACTCATTATTTTATTTAATTATTTAAACCCCCCAAATTTCCAAATGAAACCCTAATTATTACTAGAACGTTAATCATACTATTAATCTTAATCTTTATCTTGTAACTTATATATTAGGTGCTTGTAATGGATACTTTGAATCATCCTTAATCTTTATTTATCATCTTGTAATGATTATATCCATGTGAGTATTTCCATACCCCTTTTTTCTTATTTTCACACTTTGGGGTGAAACATGTTAACTTATGTCATTGCACTTGTAAACTTATTCGAGACTTGTAAACTTTATGGCAATTTATTTAAAGTTATGGTTAGTTGAACTTTTGTGGTTACCATGTTATGACATTATATGTACAATCATTAACTATTGCTAGCCCAGCGAAGTCATAGATCTATGGGACAGACAACCTATTTGGTGCTAAAGTCGATGTATTGCCGACTCCTAGGAGCCGTATGCTTGTGCACTAGGGAACCAAATACACTTAGCTGATCATATATACTTTTAACGTATAAGACTTGTAAAACTTTGTCGAGGTTTGATTGTTGCATTGTTCATAACATCCCTAATCACTTTATTCACTAACTTATGACTTGAATTGCCATCTTTTATATACTTATGTATTGAAAACTATGGAATGCTCACCAACATTTTTATGTTGACCTTTTATTTTTAACATGTTTCAGGAATAACCCAAAGATGTGTTCTACTCTTTGAAGTTTATCTCACTTAGGACTGGACTTAGAGAAATAAACAATGATCTTGTTACTTTCAATCTTGTATTTATGATGTATCTTTATTTGGGCCTTTTACTTGTAATGTTACAATTGAATCTTGATTAATATATTTGGATTTAATAATAGCGTTATGTGGTTGTGAACGATCTTAACTCTCACACCTCGACGTTTCCGCCGTCAAGGTTGGGGTGTGACACGTATGGGGAAGAGGAAGGAGATGTATAGGAGGGGACAGGGAATGGTCTTCACCCCAGCCACTCAACCATAGCCAGCCACTCAACCACAACCCACACCAGAAGAACCAATTCCATTTCCCATCAAAACAGAACCCTCAGATGAAACCTGCACCCCTGAACCTACAACTCTACCCAAACCTACCTCATCACCTCAACCACCTAAACTTCCTATCCTTAAACCCAAAACACAACCTAGAACCACTAAACCTAAACCTACCCCACAGAAACCAAGATCATCCCCTCAGCCTTCTAAACATCTCTCTCTTGAGGAAATAAAGGAGGTCAAGACAAGGCTCACCAACTGCATTACTATGAGCAGCATCTCCTGTTAGGGAGACCTTATCAACATCACCTATGTTGATAACTCTTCAAGCTCCCTCACTCTAGGTCAATTTCTTGAGTTGCCTAGAAGTACTTTGGGCCAGGCTGTAAGACTTCTCGATCTCAACTCTGATACTCTGAATGCTGAAGAGAAGAGACTAAGAAGGAAACTGGCGACTCTACTGGATACAAGGAAGGAGGACAGGATTCCTAGTTAGTCTCCTGGACCTAGGAAAGTTATAATCCAGTGGAGGTTCGATGAACCTTCTCACAACTTTGTTGTGGAAAGGGAGAGTGGTGAAACCAACTAGCTTAATGCCACTTCTCTATTGTATCTCAGCAGATTTGACATTGCTGAGCTTGCAGAGAAGCCATTCTCCAACCCCTCCAACTCTGAAACTGCAGCTATCATCAGAAATTATCTCAGCAGTCTTCATCTAGCCGAGCTAACTACAAAGGCCAAGATCAAAGAAGAGTTGAAGTTGAGAAGACAGGAAGACAAGGAAAGACCTACCATCAAGGGCGCAGCCTTTCTACAGATGGTGGAGGGTCCGGACTTGGAACCTATAGTTAGATGGGAATATGACTATATTTCCCATCAACTAACTCTTTTCAGAGGGCCACAAGAAAGGTTACACATAATCCAAGGTGACAGACTGGATGTTCTGTCTATCAAGGATTTGTACAAACTTCTCAGCACCACATCAGGGAAGAACAAGGACATAGATAAATATCTACTATCCTTGGTGCTGAAAGTTTTGAGAAGAAGAGAGAAGTGAAGTTTTGGTAGCATCAGCCTAGGGGGAGTTTGTTGGGTCATTATAAGGCTGGTGCAACCAAAACCACTTCACATAGTCATTTTGGTGCTACATTTAAAAGGCTTCCGAAGCTAAGTATGAGATCTTCCGAAGTCTAAAGTCAACAGCTGAAGACTATCTTCCGAAGACAAAGTCTGAAGGAAGAGCTGAAGACAAAGTCTGAAGACTTCCGAAGACAAAGTCTGAAGACTTCCGAAGACAAAGTCTGAAGGAAGAACTGAAGTCCAAGTCTCCTTCCGAAGACAAAGAAGACTCCAAGCCTCGGAAGAAGCAGTCTTCCGAAGTATAAGTGGCTTCGAAAGAAGTTATTCTTCCGAAGAAATTTATCCTTCGGAAGACATTGCTATGTCCAGTAGACATAAGTATGGTCTCTGACAGTCCCCTGCAGACCTCTGATACAGCATGGCCTCTTCCTAAAAGAACCATGTTGTTGACCATACTTTATTCTACTGTATACCTTTTTATGATAGTACATGTTACCAACTTTAGTTGGTGACAAAAGGTAAGTCAGGGACATGTCCAGACTATCAAATCTCAGGCAAAATGTCTAAGATACCTCACCTATAGTCTTGTAGTATAGATGTTTGGTTAGAGGTTTCCAGCTGGTATCAAAGTATATCCAGCTGTAGGTAGTATTATATATATCTTCTTTTTGTAACTCATTAAAAAGTGAGATTGAGTCTAAGAGTCTTGTAATCCTTTGAGTTGAGAAGCAATATATAAAAGTACCTTGAAAATTTACATCCTATGTTTATTTTACTGCTTGTTGTTATATTGTGATCAACTCTTCATAGACTCTTTCTGAGTGTCGTTCAAGGTGAGTTTGAGAGAAAAACCACTTGTTGAGTGACCAACATACAATCCTGCAATTCTGTGACTTTCTCATCAACCTTGTCAAATGCTCCACTGACAAAGGTTTCACCCAAGTCTGGTAAAATATCTCTATCATCATTTGTATACAAAGGATAGTGCTCAGAAGTTACATCATCAATCTCTATCTCATCAACTCCCTGTCACTCCTCATCACTAATGACATCAACCTTCGGAGCATCTCTAACAATTTCATCAGGATTTAATCTGAACATATCTACAAGCTGTTCGTCGATTAAGTCATGAATAATCTCTCCCTCTTCAGGTGTGTAACTCACAGATCTTCTTACAATCCCTTGCAAATCAAGAATCATTGTAAGCTGAGTCTTAATTTGCTGAAGGGGATCAACATCAAAATCATCTCTCTGTTGAGTTGTATCTGTTAAATAGAATGATCAATAAAGCACAAATTAATGAATCATCAAGGGATTAAGCATAAATTATCTTCATTTTCATTAATGTAATACAATTTTCAATTACAATAGATTTCAAATCACATAGACATTCTTAATCATTACTTTGATCTTTATCTTGAGGCTCACTAGCTTGGGGAGCAGAGGAGGAAGCTCCCTGATCTTGACTTTTCTTAGTTCGCCTCTCCTGCTCAGATTGATTTGAGGCTGACGTGTTCGCATCACCTTCTGGTTCGTTTTCCTCATCATTATCTTTCTTCTTCTCTCCAGTCTCATCAGACTTTTCCTTATCATCCTCATCATCTGATTCATCATCACTAGAATCATCATCGTCGTCATCATCGTCTCCATCTCCTTTAATCTTCAGGGTCTCCTCCTTTTGGCCTTTCAATATCAACATAATCTTTTTATTCTTCTTCTCTAACTCCTTTATCTTGTTAGTGGATGCCAGCACTAGCTCATTCTGAGCTTGAAGGGCCTTAAGAGCTTGAATTAAAGCACGCTCATGGGCTTCATTCATCTTACTCAGTTTGGCAATTTGTTGGCCCTGTGCTGCATTCACAGACATCAGTTGACTGATTTGGTTGGTTCGGAGGTCATCAGCAGCTAACAGCTTAAGAACTAGCCTGTTAAGGCTTGTTAGCTGTTCCTTTAACACAACTATAGGAAAAGTAGTGCTCTGGAAAGGGGGAATATGGGAGGTTGAGGTGCTAGCTTAGGGAATGGTAGTATTGGTGGTTGAGGTTATGAACATGGGTGTAGGAATTGAAATAGTTTGTAGAGGTGTGGTGTTGGGTATTAAGGGTGAAACTGATGTGGGTATTTGTGTGGTAGTAGGTGTGTCGGTGGTAATGGCCAGAATGGTGGTAGTGGCAGGGGATGTAGTATGTATGGTGTAAGTTGGCGTGGGAGAACTTATCAAAACAATCCTTTGACGCTTCCCCTTCTTCCGATATGGTTGCGCCATTCTCTTCTTTCTTGTTCCCCTAACCGTCAGTACTCCCTCTACGCTGCTAGGCTATTCGGGTGTATATGATGGATCTGTTTCCTCGGTGTCAACACCCTGTGAACCAGCCTGGCAGGAACCGACTACCTCCTTCCCTCTCTTAATAGCCACTAACTTGCTACCGACCTACCTAGTAAGAGGCTCTTCTTCTGAGTCCTCCGAATCATCTCTCAAGTCAAAGTTACCCAGATCTTCCATAATAGGGAGATCTGGGTGAACTGTAGGCTGGCTAGACCCACTCGCAGTAGATGAGTTACCTCCGTGACCCACATTCGGGTCATCATCATCATCATCATCCTCCTCATCATCAGGAATCACAATTTGCTCAACGTCGGAGTCACTATCGTCCTGGCACCACTTCTTCCTTGCGGGAGCAACGTATCCAGAATTGGTCAAATGCCCAAACAATCTCCTCACAGGGGGCTTTATCTACTTTCCCATGTACACCTTCATCCTTCCCAGTGTTGTGTCATCCATAACTTCTAATACCACCTCATCATCGCTATTCTTTGGCAGTGTTGGGTGTTTCTCATTTATGATCATTTGGAGAAACTGGGGAAACATGCAGAAGCCCTCCTTTCCCTTGGCTTTATGTTCTCTCTCATATAGCTGCAGAACATCTTGGAGAAGCTGAACGGATGGTTCAGCACTAACGCCACGAATGCGTTCTGTATCTGATCGCTCAATTCATCGAAACCACCTCATCGGGAAGCAATGCACTTCAGGATAATATGCGCTAAGTACTTGAAAGGAGGGCACATATTGCTTTTGTTAAGCACTGTTAGGACCGTGTATGTATGGAGTACTAACTGATAATGCATGAAACCAGATCAAATGGTGCAGAATCCTATTTGATTGGCGATCCAATCAGTGAGAACGTTATTTTGATTGATACTAGAATAGACTATACGTTAAGAATGAGTAGAAATCGATCAAGAACGAACTATGAAGTTAGAATGATGAACAGGGACGCTCTAGACGACTAGGGTACGTATGTATTCGAAGTGTTTTTCAATTCTCATGTTTTTCCACGAATTAAGTGGTATTTATAGGTTTCCTGTCTTCAATCGTACGACTGAACCATTAGCATGGTTCAGTCGTGCGATTGAGTCATACGCACGACTGAAGGTTCAGTCGTGCGACTGAGTCAGTCTTATGTTTCAATCGTACGACTGATCCAGTCTCCTGGTTCAGTCGTGCGACTGGTCTATAAGCATGATGAATTCATGTGTATGGTCCATTAACATGGGCCATTAGCATGAACTATCAAACAACATCAAACCTATATAGTTAGTTCATACATGTGCAACACATTCAATATAATGATATCATGACATAATCAAAATATAAATCAAACATCACAACGCACTTTATATCATTCATTCAAACCATTACATCAATTACACATGTGTAAGACATGAAAGACTTTTACATTCAAGCTTATAAACTAGGTACATTAACATGTATCAACAAACTCCCCCTTGGACCTAGTTTCCTCTATTGTCTAATACTCTTTATATGTTCTTCAAATTTCTTGTACTTCTCCTTTTTTGTAACTTCTGCATGTATTTCAAATGCAAAGCAGAGTCGTATGACGTGTTGAAAATGGAGAGCTTGTACAATGACTTGCGAGTCATAGAACAGTGGCCACTTGTATAATGTATACACATCGTTAGCTGAAAAGTTTGTTAGCCACATGGGGTCCAATACCCGGATAGTCTCTATCTTTCCTTCTCTATTCAGCACTATGACTGCTTCACCCATCCTCCAATCATTATACCACCACTTAAAGTGTGGAGTGAGGTCCTGAGGCATTTCCTGCACAGGAATCTTAGAAATTGTGCGCGGAGGACTCCACTTCAGCATGATCTTAGGCTTTCCAGTTATAGGATCCATTTTAGACCAACGGATGTACCTTGTCGGTTGTTGAGGTTGTAGTTTACCCATCTGGTGTGGTATTCCCTCTTTAATGCCTCCTCAAACCATCCTGACATCTTTCTTGGATTGGCATACAAGTAGATCTAAGCATGCCAGTCGGTTGAGCTCAAAACCAGGAAGGGTCTTCAGATCATGTGGGTGTACTCTATCCCTTTCTCTCGTTTCACGGCATATGCGTCCAAATCTTCAAAATACGCCCACGCGATGATCTTGCCAGACACTTTCTGATGACGTTTGACTCTATAAATCTTTATGTAGGCATTCTGCTTTTAAGGCGCGTGTTGGGCTTTCATTTAAGCAAAACAAGCTGCCCATTCAGCCTTTTTGGCATCAACACTTTCGTCTGTAGCTTGGGCAGTACTTTCTTCTTTCTCCTTTTCTTTATCCAGTTCATCCAACTTATCAAAAGTACCACTGTCGAAGGATTCACCTAAATTGGGGATAGCATGTCCTTCCTGATCAGTGTACTAAGGATAGTGATCAGCAGTGACATCCTCTATCTCGATTTCATCAACATCATGAAGCTCATCGTCACTTGCTATATCAACTGTAGGAGCATCTTTGACCAACTCGTCTGGATTCAGCCTGAAGATCTCAGCCAGCTGCTCATCCGACAGGTCGTGGATTATCTCTCCTTCATCTGGTGTGTAGCTACAGACCGTCTTACTATCCCTTGCAAGTCAAGAATCATTGTTAATTGATTCTTAACCTGCTGAAGGGGTTGGACATCAAACTCATCGGTCTGTTGCTTTCCATCTGTTTGATTAAACATTTCAAACCAACACAAGCACATCAGTAATCAAAACATTTATATTAATAAACATTGATAAACCTTAATTACATTAGTGTAATACATATTTTAAAGTACAAGAGATAATCAAAATTAAGACATCTAAGCATTACTCTTGTCTTGATCATTTTGCTCTTCAGATTAAGGCAGAGGGGGACGGTCCTGATTCTTGACGTCTTTTGGGCCTTCGCTCCTGAGCCGATGGATCTGAGGCTGATGCAGATGCATCACCTTCGGGCTCATCCTCGTCTCCCCCTTCCCTATCTTTGCCACTTCCTTCTCCTTCAACCTTATCATCATCACCTAACTCATCATCATCAGATGACTCATCATCATCATCATTATCATCACCATCACCTTTGATCTTTAGAGGTTCACCCTTTGTTCCCTTGAGCTTTAGGCGTAGTTTCTTGTTTGTCCTCTCAACATCGTCAATATGCTTCACCGATGCCTTCAGAAGATCACTCTGTGTGGTCAAGGCACGGTGAGCTCGGGACATAGCTCTCTCAAGTCCAGCTTCCTTCTCTGTTAGCTGTGTAATCTGTTGAATTTGAGCAGTCATCTTCTCTGTCAGCAGGGCAATCTATTTGCCCTGCGCAGCGTTAACAGCCATCAACTGATTCATCTGGTTCGCTCGTATATCATCGGTGGCGAGCAGTTTGAGAACCAGACGGTTGAGGCTGGGAAGCTGTTCCTCTAGCCCAACGTTAGGCAGCAAGGATCTCAGTAGTACTGATGAGGTGGAAGGTCCGGCCTGGGATGTGGTGGGTGGAGTGGTGGATGTGGTATATATAGGAGTGGTGGTGGTAGTGGTTTGTGGTAGGATGGATGAGATGGGTGGAGGGATGGTAGCTGTAGTGGTGGTAGGTGTAGTGGTGGTAGGTATAGTGGTGGTGGTTGGTGTAGTGGGTGTAGTAGATGGGGTGGCTGTGGTGGTGGTAGGTGTAGTAGCGGTGGTAGATGTAGTGGGTGTAGTAGATGGGTGGCTGTGGTGGTGGTAGGTGTGGTAGGGGTGGTAGATGTAGTGGTTGAGGTGGACGGAGACGTCATCAGCATTACGCGTCATCTCTTGACCGTCCTACCATGTTGCTGAGCCATCCTCTTAAGCCGAGAGCCCCTTGAGCTCTGTGCTTCCCCTGGGCTTGGCTGAGGAGGAGAGTATGTAGGGTCAGCAGTGTCTATCCTCTCTCCCTCAGCCCGGCGTCCTCCAACCGCCTCCATGCCCCTCTCTGTAGTCACCACACGACTACCCACAGTCCGTGTGAGTGGCTTCTCATCCGACTCTTCATCTCCCTCATCATGAAGAAAGTCCTGATAGATGGGCGCCTGCTCCAATTCACCAGGAGCTGATGAACTGATGTGTGGGGGTGGTGGAGACATAGTATCTGTCTCAGTGGTCCTTGGTGCACTCGGGCCTGTATCTCCACCACCCTGATGATTGCCATCATCGTCATCGTCCTCGTCCTCGTCATCAATCGGAGCCAGTATCGGCTCAACGTCCGAATCACTATCATCGTGACGCCACTTTTTCCTAGCTGGCGCCACGTAATCCTCACAGGCCAGATGCCCAAACAGTCTCCTGACCGGGGGTTTCACCTGCTTCCCCCGGTACACTCTCATCCTGCCCAAGGTGGTATCATCCATCACCTCAAGCACCACTGCGTCGTCATTCTCCTTCGGCAGGGAAGGAAGCTTCTGATCTATGATCATCTATAGAAATCTTGGGTACATGCAGAACCCTTCCTTCCCCTTGGCTTCTATATTCTCGACCATGTATGAGAAGATCATCTGGGAGAAACTAAACGGGTGGTTCAGCACCAGAGCCACATAGACATTCTGGATTTGATCTGAGAGCTCGTTAAATCCCCCTCTCCTCGAAGCAATGCACTTTAGAATCACGTGTGCTAAGTACTTGAACTGGGGACACATATTGCTTTTGTTGAGCACACCTGCGTTGATGTCCCCAGAGTACATCCATAGAAAGCACCCCCTAACCGTTAGAGGGTGAAGCTTGGTTGGGTAATCCTCATCATCACCCAACTCCAGGACTTGCCTGAGATCAGCTACAGTAATGCTGATCTCCTGTCCGAAGAACGAGCTTCGTATACAATATGGCTAAGTGGACCTATGAACGGTGGCCCCTTCCCAGAAGGTCTGCTGGAGTGATCTGTATGGAGTACACTGTGCAGATATAGCCCTGAAGATCCTTGAACGTCGAAGAAAAACTATAATCCCTGTAAACTCGGAAGCATTCCGAGATGTGGGGTCCAGATGAGCACATATGTTGTGCTTAGTACGCATCGTCCAATGATCCGCCATATTTCTGTAATACAAGGGGCAAACAAGTTAGTTCCGTTTATAATTGATAAACATTTTGACTTAGAACTGATTTTGACCAATATGGTTCAATCGTGCGATTGAACCATACGACTGGATTCAGTAGTACGATTAAGCATGCGATTGAATTCAGCTGTATGCAAATCCATGCGGTTGAGTCAGTCGTGCGACTGAATCATCGATTGGTTCAATTGTGCGATTGAAGCATGCGACTGGCTCAATTGTGCGATTGGAGTTCATCAGTCTGTCCATTCGTATAAACCCCTATGCGACACCATAATCTTGAATCTTGGTATTAAGTGAAATTAGACATTGTCTTTGGGTTCATACGGTTCGCAGGGACCCGATATATCACTTAAACACCTTTAAATCGACAATCTTGTTCATTTAAGTGGTCTGGGTTTATCTCTCGGTTATTTGATTTAACAATTTAGGTCATATTAGATTTGTTTTAACTGGTTATTTGACCTTGAATCGTTTCCAAATTACCTGTAGAAAAGTATAATCAAGGTTAGAACTCAAATCAGAATGTAAACTCAAAATTTCAAAATTTGGGCAGCGTAACAGTGTAAAGGCGGTTTTGGAAATTTTGAAGTCTGGTGGGGATTCCGACCGACTGAGCCTCTACTTATACTGATTAGGGTTTCAGTCGTGCGACTGGACCCATACGCATGGCTCAATCATGCGACTGAGGTTCAGTCGTGTGACTGAACCATACTCCTCTTTTCATTCGTACGACTGGCTCAGTCTTGTGGTCCAATCGTATGACAGCCTCATACTCATGGCCCAATCGTACTGGCCCATTCTCATGGTCCAATCGTACGATTGGCTCATACTAATGATTCAATCGTACGATTGGTTCATACTTATGATCCAATCGTGCGATTGATTCATACTCTTGAATTGACTTCATACTTTTCCAAACTTTCAATTTTCACTTTTGATTGATAAAACATTACGCACCGATCATCTCAGACATGATCCTTTTAACGAAAACCCATTTGATCACTTCAGACGTGATCTTTTTATCGAAAAACCATGTGATCACCTCAGACGTGATCCTTTTAATTAAAACCTTTTGATCACCTTAGACGTGACCCTTTTACCTTTAAAACTTTGATCATCTCATATATGATCCTTTTAACTTTGCAATAATTTGGTCACCTCAGACGTGACCCTTTTAAATTATGATTCACAGAGTTCATCTTGTTACATAGTCCGACATGAAAGACAATAACTAGAAATGGAAAACAACTTGAAACTTAAACAAAACAAGACATATTTTTGTGTTTTTGTTTGAGGTGGGTTAAAAACTATTAAATTATCATTTAACCGATTTCTCCCCCTGAGTAGAACGGCTTAAGTTTGATTGATCATCTCTGGAGAGATTCATATGGAATCATACAGGTGTATCATAATCATTTTGGGACTCTTGGATATATCTTTAAATTAATGATCCTTATTACTCTCAGAGTCACAAGCGCTCACAGGAAATCATACTAGGGCTGTAAGAGGCACACAATGATTTTAACTGTCGAGAGTTGCAGCCATGACGATTATCAGTATTGTTGTTCTCTTAAATCCATACACAGACGTTTGACTCACATTGGTGATTAGATTTTATTATTTTAATAAGCATTTGTGGATCCCACACTTATATGGTAATCAACATTCCTCAAGAGATTTTTGAGCGGTCTACGGGTATTGAGACAAAAAGAAACTATTGTAAGAGCTTTCAAAGAGATGCAAAGCCTCAGCTCAGTGCCATCGCACAGCAGAGAGGCGCAAACCACAATGAATTCTAGAATTTTAGGTTGTGCTTATCCTCAGGTTAGTGCCATCGCACAGCAGAGAGGCACACAACCTATCTTCTTGTAAGAGCAATTTTTTCTTTTACACATAACGCACCAACAACATTAGTCATTAGTTTGATTGCGTTTATCATTCTTTTCATGTGCTTTGCTCATTCTTATGGTTGTCCGCACACATTTGTGGCGTTTATTTGCTTGTCACCCCTTATTGGAAATGCGTTGATTGTGTTAACTAGGGATAAGATGGAAGCCCACAGCCTGTTGAACAATTTAGTTTAAATTGTTTCACCAAAGAAGTCTAGTTGTCTATTGTGTTAAATCTACCGACACATCGTACAATGAACTAGCAACCTCTAGGCCTACTTTCTCTATGTAACCTCAGTAACAGACTAGTGTACTATCATTTTTCTTTTATTTGGCTTAGACTTCTCAGACTTGTAATTTTAATATAACAATATGATCTTTTCAGTCCTTTTAAAGTCCCAAACAATTAGTTCCCTGTGTACTATCATTTTTCATGATTTTGAATCAATCTCACAGTTTTGATTTGATTCCAGCCTATCTGCCCGCCCCCGCCCCCACCTTTTTTTAAGTAAATGAATACTGAATAAATACTGAACCTAGACTAATCTCCCCCTAAAATTTTAAAATAGAAAATCTTTTTGTGTTTTTGGATTTTTAAGACAGGAAAAATAAAGAAAAAAAATAAAATTAGACAGACGGACTACAAACTCGATTCCTCTGGAATCACATCACTTTTCTTTTTCACACCAATGACCTCTAATAGATATAAAAACATAGGTTTATCAAATGCTTTTGTGTAGAGGTCGGCGCGTTGAAAATCCGTATTAATTTTAACAACATCGATTAAATGCTTTTCAAAACAGTCACGTATAAAGTGATATTTAATACCGATGTGTTTTGTTTTAGGGTGTTGGACCGGATTTTTGGTGACAGCAATAGCAGCAGAATTATCAACAAAAATAGGGGTGTTAGAAAATTGCAAACCGTAGTCACGCATTTGCTGTTGAATCCAGATGATTTGTGAATAGCAACTTGCAGCAGCAATGTATTCAGCTTCACATGTTGATAGAGCAACGGAGGTCTGCTTCTTACACTGCCAGGTGACTAACCGTCTACTAAAGAACTAACATCCCGCTGATGTTGACTTGTAGTTTATTTTGCAACCACCATAATCCGAGTCACTATACGCTGTAAGCTTAAAGTCATCCTCATGAGGATACCACAACCCTAGTGTTGGAGTACCCTTCAGATAATGAAAAATCCTTTTTACCCCGATGAGATGATTTACTTTTGGTTTCGCCTGATATCATGAGCAAAGACACGTCGCGTACATGATGTCAGGACGTGAGGCGGTGAGGTACATGAGAGTTCCGATCATTCCTCTATACATGGTGGCATCAACCAGATCACCATTTTTGTCGGGTGATACGTCATGATTCGTGGCAAGTGGAGTTCCTGCTGCTGAAGCATTCTACATATCGAATGGACTGAGGATGTCTCCCACATACTTGGTCTGATGTAGAAAGATTCCCTTTGGTTTTTGATCCACCTATAAGTTGAGAAAGAACTTCATCTCCCCTATGGCACTCATCTCAAATTCTGCTTTCATTACAGATTCAAATTCTTTACATAAGTCTTCGTTTTGGAACCGAAGATTATGTCATCAACATAAATCTGTACCAGCAGTAAATCTCCATCTTTTTCTTTAATAAACAATTTACAGTCAATCACTCCTCTGCGAAACGCGTGTTTCACAAGATGAGTTGAGAGTTTTTCATACCAGTCTCTAGGGGCTTGAAGTAGCCTGTAAAGAGCCTTGTCTAGTTTGTAAACTCTGTCCCGATGATAATAGTCCTCGAATCCTTCGGGTTGACTGACATCGACCGTCTCACGGATTTCACCATGAAGGAATGCACTCTTCACATCTAGTTGATAGACTTTAATCTTCATGTAGGATGCATAGGCTAGAAAGATACGTATTGCTTCCATCCTCGCCACCGGTGCAAACACTTCATTGTAATCTATGCCTTCAACTTGTCGAAATCCTTGAACTACAAGTCGAGCCTTATTCCTTATTATGACCCATTGGTCATCTTTCTTGCATTTAAGCACCTATTTAGTACCGATTACCTTCGCACCTTTTGGTTTGTCCATAAGGGTCCATACTCCTAATTTCTTGAACTGTAGAAGTTCTTCTTGCATTGCACTGACCCATGCCTCATCATTTAAAGCTTCACTCACATATTTTGGCTCAAATTGAGACACAAAACATCAAATGCACCATCGTGAAGATATCCCTTTTCCATTACCGAGGCATAATCAGCTGAGTATAGCTGATTTCTGGTCTGTATTCCCGATCTAATATCTCCAATGACATTGTCCAAAGGATGATTAACATTTACCGGGTTCCAGGAGTAGTGGGAACAACTACCTCATTATCCAGATTTGGAATCTCATGTGCTGTTGGAGTATGAGGTTCTGACGCTTCGGCAGCTTCTGGTTCAGTTGTGGGTGTACTTGAATTAGCAGGAACCTGTTCTGCCTGTTCCATATTTTCAGTCTCAACTGCTTCATCATCAGAAGATGAGTCGCTTACATCAAGAGCTCCCATAAAGTATTAGAAGAATCATCTAGTGGAATCGATATTGTTGAGTCTTATGGTGGTGAGTTGAGAACCTCGTACATCATTTTAGTCGATAACTCATCATCAGTGGGAGAAGACGGTAGATTGAAGGATTTAAAGAATCCATCATAATCCAAGAAAAATGACGGTCCTTTTCCAGCAGGGGGTGGTGAATCTTTGAACATCAACGTTGCACCACACTTCTACCTGACCTGTTGAGTTGTTATAAACTCTCTTGTCGGGTATGATGTATCCAAGAAATATACCTTCTACTGCCTTCTCACTAAACTTTTTTGTCTGAGTTTTCTTCAGCAGCATGCATGGTGCGCCAAACGGTTCTAGATACTCTAGATTGGGTTTACGTCACTGGAGCAGTTTATAATATGTTTTCCCATGTCGTATGACCACTAAGACTCGATTGAGCATGTAACAAGCATTAGCTATCGCCTCATTCCAAAATTGAATTGGTAGTTTCGAGTCAGCTAGCATTGTTCTGGCGGTCTCTATCAAGCTCCGATTCTTCCTTTTAGCAACGCCATTCATTTGTGGAGTGTAGGCAGAAGTACATTGATGTACAATTCCTCTTTCTTTACAGTATGTCTCCATCCACTGATTTTTTAACTCAGTGCCATTGTCTGATTGGATCTGTCGTACTTTCAACTTGTAGAGTGATTCTAAGGTAGTAACCAGCTGTTTGAATGAGTCAAAAGTTTCTGATTTGGCTTTCAGAAACATCACCCAAGAGAACCTTGAGTAATCATCTGTTACTACAAAACAATACCTGTCACCAGCAATGCTCTGTGTACTGACAGGACCAAATAGATCCATGTTTAAAAGCTCAAGTGGAAGATCAATTGAATGAACTTTCTTGGACTGGTGAGCTTTCTTGGTCTGTTTCCCTTTCTTACACGCCACACAAAAATCAGAAAGTTGGAAATTTTTAACAGTTACAACATTTACCAAATCATTTTGTACCAAATGATTCATCTTCTTTGGATTAATGTGTCCCATTCTCCTATGCTAGGAGATTGACTCTTTCTCAGTTGCCTTTGACAAGAAGCATTAAACCGTGTGATCAGTTGTGGATGCTTTTGATAGATCCAAGACATACAAATCGTTGTATCTTGAAGCTGACATAAGAACTTTATCCTCCTCAATCACATAGTCCTTTTTCAACATGTAGCACTTCTTGTTGTCTAATACAACCTTAAATCCTTTGTCACAGCTCTGGGAAACAGGAAGTAAGTTGTTCTGTAGTTGCTGAACGTAGTTGACCTTGTCAAACTTAACTTTCTCATTTCCTACTTGGCCTTGTGCTGTTATGTAACCTTCTTTGTTCCCAGCAAATGAAACATGTCCCCCTTTAATTTTCTGACATTGAAAAGGAGAGATGAGTTCCCTGTCATGTGCCTGGATGCCCCACTATCAATAATCCATGTATTTGTGATAGCACTATAGCGGACACCATGCACATTCAAAGAAACTTATCAGTTCAGATTTGGGACCCAAGCCTTAACTGTCTTGGGTGTCCCGGAGGAATCACACATCATAAACTCAACCAT
The DNA here is from genome assembly GCA_024085815.1 of Flaveria linearis. Lineage (NCBI taxonomy): Eukaryota > Viridiplantae > Streptophyta > Magnoliopsida > Asterales > Asteraceae > Flaveria > Flaveria linearis. The sequence goes on along the minus strand of CM044004.1, from coordinate 61,231,692 downwards.
TGACCTTCAGAAGATGAGGGCATATCTTTCTTCTTAATTTCCTCACTATCAGACAAATTACTTGACTTTTCTTTCCATAAACCAGTTTTGTGTAAGGCATGTTTGTGATAGACAGACGACTGGCTTATTGTTTGAACTTTAGGTTCACTAATACTCTTTGGTGGATAGTACATCTTCTTTGAGTAAAACTTTGTTTGGTATCATTAAGTTCAATTTTCTTTTTGGGAGTCTGATTGTAAGGACAATTTGAAGAGATATGTCCTCGTTTTCCATAATTGTAGCAAGATCTTACTTCTACAGATTGAGAAAAATATTTATGAGGGTTTGAGTTTTGCGCATGTGTGACCTTTGTCTATTTGGGTTTAATAACTTCCTTCTTAGATGTTTCAGACTGATTAACAAAATTAATTGTTTTAACGTTTTGTACATCTTTAACTTGCACTTTATTTGGACTTTGATGAGTAACAAGTTTATGGTCAACTGGTTTGATCAGTCTTGAGTCTGAAGTAGACGTATGTAATCTTGACCTTACATTAACCCTTTTAATTTCATCATCCAAACAATCAACCGGCATTATACCATTAGATTTCAAAGCGGTCTCTTCTGTTTAGTGATCTTTTGTACATGTTTGACTGTGGAATCGGGATTACTAACCAGAGGAGTGGAGACCACATGATCCTTTACTGGGTTGTCATTTACAGGTCTACACTTTGTATTTAAAAGGATTTCATGTGGTGGTGCTACTGCCTTGTACCCCAGACCTTCCCCATTGTTTCGTTCTTTTACTAAGTTTTGAACTATGTCAAAAGAACTAGCCTAACTATGCAGTTTTTGTTTTAATGAATTTACCTTGACTTCTAAAACTGCTTTTTCCTTTTTGGTCTCTTTTAAAGAATTTAGATAAAACTTTATATCATTTGATTGATTTAATGCAACAACCTCGGTTTCCCTTAGTTGTTTTCATAAAAGTTCTATCCTTTCTTTAAAACTATACTCATTTTGTTTTAAAATACGATTAGCCTCAGTGCATAGATGTAAATAATTTACTAAGTTATCATTGTGTTCTGATAACCTAGCAAATTTCAAGTCAATGCTTTCTCTAAACTTATCACAGTCATGACAATCATGTTTATCAAATAACTGGTCTAGAGAAATTACCTGTGATGAATCGGTTAAGTTAGTCATCAAAGTAGAATCAGATCCTTTTGTGACAGAAGACTCTGTACTTGTTGTTTTAAGATCTTCTTCAACCAGGTGATTTACCACATTCGCAGCTTCTTCAACATCCGACATTGCTTGCTCAGCTGCACCCTCACTTTCACTAGCAGACTCATCATCTACTGCTTTAACAAAGGCAATATTTGATTCTTCGGAGAAACAAACCTGAAGGACCAGTCTTGTCCTTTATCATCTTGAGTTGTAAGAGCCTTTGTATCTTTGCTTGAAGAAGCAGTTCCAATTTGTTCCTTGTCTTGACGGGTGAAAGTTGAAAATGAGTTTCCATTACCTGTTTTCTTAGGCTTTACAATTAACATTTAAAATGCCCCTTCTCACCACTGTTAAAGCATGTTACCTTGGTTTTGTCAAAACCAAACATCGTGTCCTTTGTGGCTACTAGGTTCTGTCCCGTCTTCTTGACAAACTTTTTAGCTCTTCTGACTGCACTTGCCAAGGCCCACATAATATCCATTCTTTCTAGCTCATTTTCATCAACTTGCTCGTAGTCTTCATCTGCAAGGTGACAATTTCCAATCTTCCCAGCAACTAAACCAACATAGGATTGGACAATCGCTGCTAGAAGATCCATGTGCTCCTTTGCAACTTCCACAGTGATATTACCGAGATTCTCGGTCTTCAACTTTGTAGAATTGGCTTCATGCACTATATATTGAGTAGGAGATGACCCTGACATTTCTGGTGCTGAAGCTGTGGATGAGGCAGTAGCAGATGAATTGGACACATAAGCTGTTTGTAGAGGTTCTCCTGAAACAACTGGAGACGAAACTGAGTTGTAGAGTGAAGGATTCTGAACATAGTATCCTTTCTTTGACTTGTACTTCATCCTCAGCTCTTCTTCTCTTAACTTTAAGATGAAGTCATTTATGTCCAACATTGCTAAAATGTCATTCTGTCTGAGATTGGACACAAATGAATCCCATTTCTCAGGTAACCCATCAACAAAACTTGAAACTTTATCTTCTATTGATGTGGTTACACCATGAGTGTGCAGTTCACTCATGAGATGATAGAACCAGTCAATTATGTCATCCAGACTCTCAGTTCCAATTGATGAGAAATTTTCAAACTCCTTCTTGAGAGCCTTAGCCTTCAGTGCCTTTAACGTTGCATTGCCTTCATACCTCTTTTCCAAGGCCTCCCATAGCAGACTGCTTATTCTCAGAGAATTGATGAAATACGTCTTTAGGTATTGACTGAGTCAGCAGGGCATAAGCTTTCTTTTGAACATTATGCAAAGTCTTTTGTGATTCACTCATTCCCCCCAAAGTAAGTTTTACCCCATTAGCACTGACTGGTATCATGTAACTAGTCTCAATAGAAGTCCAAAGATTGGGATCAACTCCATTTAAGTAAATCTCGACCACTGTTTCCATTGTGGATAATCATCTAACGTGATAAGCCTCGGCGGTTTATTGTGATTTCCTATCTCATTTTCCAGAAGCAGAAGGTTCTGGATGCGTGAGTCCTTCCCTGCAGTAAACGCAGCAAACTGATCTTCCATTTGTATAAACTAGAGACTTGGAGAATAGAACAATTTCAATCGTACGAATGGACTATACAGATGGTTCACTCGTACGAATGAAGGGTGCGAATGAATTCAATCGTGCGATTGGATTCAGTCGTGCGTATGAACTAGACGAATGGACTCAAATGACTGGAGTTGTTCAGTCGTGCGAATGAAGGATGCGACTGAGTTCAGTCGTGCGAATGGAGTGTACGAATGAGTTCAATCATACGAATGAGCTATTCATGCGACTGAAGGCTGCTGTTTTGGCAAAATCAATGGTTTTGACACTTGGACACAAAAACACAATTTTTCAAGAACCCTAATCTGCCGTATAATGAACAATCAAAACTTTAAGGTCAGAAAACTTCGAAAACACCTTTTGACTCAAAAAATTAACTCTTTTGAATGAAAAAGTTAAGTTTAACACCAAAAACTAATCGAATCACACGCAAAATCAAGAGCCAAATATCTGATACCACTTGTTAGGACCATGTACGTACGGAGTACTAACTGATAATGCGTGAAACCAGATCAAATAGTGCGGAATCCTATTTGATTGGTGATCCAATCAGTGAGAATGTTACTTTGATCGATACTAGAATAGACTATACGTTAAGAATGAGTAGAAATCGATCAAGAACGAATTATGAAATTGGAATGATGAACAGGGACGCTCTGGACGGCTAGGGTACGTAAGTATTCAAAGTGTTTTTCGATTCTCATGTTTTTCCATGAATTAAGTGGTATTTATAGGTTTCCAATCTTCAATCGTACGACTGAACCATTAGCATGGTTCAGTCATGCGACTGAATCATGCGATTGAGTCATACGCACGACCAAAGGTTCATTCGTGCGACTGAGTCAGTCTTATGTTTCAATCGTATGACTGATTCAGTCTCCTGGGTTAGTTGTGCGACTGGTCTATAAGCATGATGAATTCATGCGTATGGTCCATTAGCATGGGCCATTAGCATGAACTATCAAACAACATCAAACCTATATAGTTAGTTCATACATATGCAACACATTCAATATAATGATATCATGACATAATCAAAATATAAATCAAACATCACAATGCACTTTATATCATTCATTCAAACCATTACATCAATTACACATATGTAAGACATGAAAGACTTTTACATTCAAGCTCATAAACTAGGTACATTAACATGTATCAAAAAGCACGTTGGCATTAATGTCGCACGCGTACTTAATCCTTACGAAACATCCCCTAACGGTTAAGGGATGAAGCTTGGTCGGGTAATCCATGTCGTCCCCTAAATCTAGTACTCTCCTCAAATCATCTTCACCAATATCGATATCATGACCAAAGATAGAACTCCTGATCCTGTAGGGCTCAACTAATCTATTAACTACCGCATTCTCCCAGAATGCCTGCTGTACTGATCGGTATGGTGTGCAGGGAGTAGAGATAGCTCGGTATATCCTGGACTGGATTAGGAACTCTATAACTCCTACAAACTCTGTAGCATTCCTCGATGTGGTGTTCAAGTAAGCACAAATGTTGTGCTTAGTACTCATCGTCCACCTTTCTGCCATTTTTATTGTAACACAAACAACAACCATTAGAATAACAAGTTAGACCAATCCACATGGAAGAAACATTTGAATTTGAACAGGTCTTATTGTACTGGTTCAATCGTACGATTGAACCATACAACAGAACTCAATCATATGATTGAGCATCCGACTGAGCTTAGTCTCATGTCATGACATACGATTAAGCCAGTCGTACGACTGACGCGCCGCTTGAGTCAATCATGCGATTGAATCATGCGTCTGGTTCAGTCGTGCGACTAAAGTTCATCAGACTGTCCAGTCGTATACGCGCTGTGCGAGACTGAAAATTTGAATTTTCTTTGAATCAGCAATATCCATGTCAAGATTACAGTCATTAGATGTGCCATGACTTGTTATAACACCAGATATACATTAAATTCACTTTTAGTTTCATTTAAAGGCCCAATTTGGTGTTTTTTAGTTTAGTTTAGATTGGATATTGTTCATTCTAACTTTCGATCGATTTTGGGCACTAAACATCACATTCTCATCTTGAAAGTACCTGTTGATCAATGCGAAACCATTAGCGATCGAATAAGCAAGTTAAATCTCAAGAAAATTTTTGAAAAGGTTCCTTAGCTAGTCGAGTATTTGAGAGAGTTTGAAAACAAGTGTAGGGTTATGACCGACTGAACCCCCTTTTTATACTATTTTGAATTTCAGTCGTGCGACTGGCCCCATTCGCATGGTTCATACGTGCGACTGAGGTTCAATCGTATGATTGGCCTATACGCTTTCAACCAATCATACCTTAGTTCATACTGAGGTTTCCAATCATGCGACTCAGCCATCCTCATGGTCCAGTCATGTGATTGAGCCATACTTGTGGTCCAGTCGTGTGATTGGCCCATACTTATTGTCCAATCGTGCGATTGGGCCATACTCATGGTCCAGTCATGTGATTGGCCCACGCTTATGGTCCAATCACGTGATTGGGCCATATTTGTGAATTTGACTTCGTTTGGCCCAATATTTTACACAGTTATCTTTGATATATGACATTTTGACCATTGATCATTTCAGACATGATCCTTTTAACTGAAAGCCATTTGATCACCTCCGATGTGATCCTTTTAAATGAAAACCATTTGATCACCTCAGACGTGATTCTTTTAAATGAAAACCATTTGATCACCTCAGACGTGATCCTTTTAAATGAAAACCATTTGATCACCTCAGACGTGATCCTTTTAATCTTTCAGAAACAACCTTTTCACAGTTGACGTTCGGTTTAATATGTGATATTCACAGAGTTTAGTCTTGTTGCATAGTCCGACACTGACACAATACTAATGTAAGTAATGCAGGAAAAATTGAACTAAAACTGAAATAAGACATATTTTTGTATTTTTCATTTGAGGAGGGTTGAAAGCATTTTAACATCACTTAAACGATTCACATGGAATCAGACAGGCATAAAACGCAATCATTTGGGACCTTTTGTATTTATATCGATAACAGAGAACATTATATATACGATTCACAGAATCTAATTCATCTAAGAGTCAAAAGCACTAACAGGAAATCATGTTAGAGCTGTTGTATAGCACACATTGATTTTGAACATCGAGAGATACAGCCACGATGATTGTCAGTATATTTGTTCACTTAAATCCATACACAGATTTTGACACACATTGGTGATTATTTAGGTGTATTAGTTCAACAAGTATTTGTGGATCCCATGCTTATATGGTAATCAACCTTTCTCAGGAGATATTGGAGCGGTCTATGGGTTTTTGTCAAGAAGAAACTATTCTAAGAGATTTCAAAGAGATGCCAAGCCTCAGGTCAGTGTCATCGCACAGCAGAGAGGCGCAAACAGCAATGAATTCTTAGAATATATAGGTTATACTTATCCTTAGGTCAGTGCCATCGCACAACAGAGAGGCACACTTCCTATCTTCTTGTTAGAGCAATTTTATAATACATTTAATGCAGCAACGACATTTGTCACTAACTTGATTGCGTTTCGCATTTTTCATATGCTTTGCTCATAGTTTTGGTCCTTCGCACACATTTATGGCTTTATTTTTTATCCTCACCCCTTATTGGAAATATATTGATTGTGCCAACCAGGGATAAGTTGGGAACCCACAACCTGTTGATTGATTTAATTTACGTGATTCACTAATGATGTCTATTAGTCTATTGTGTTGATTCTACCGACAGATCATATAATGGACTTGCAACCCCTAGATCTACTTTTTCAATGTAACCACAGTAACAGACTAGCTTACTATCATTTTTCAACTTATTAGACTTTGACTTCTCAAGCTTATAATTTTCTGTGACTTTTAATATAACATTTCAAAAATAAAAATCCTTTTAGTGTCCCAAACGATTCGATGCTTGTGTACTATCATTTTCCACTGTAATGAATTAATTTTTCAGATTTGATGTCTTTGCTTTTCAGCTTACCAGCCCGCCCTCTTTTTATTTTATTTTTGTTTTCATTTTATTTTATTATTATTTTTTAAGTAATAGATACTAAAACTGAACTTATTCTCCCCCTAAAATGCTAAAACAGAAAATCTTTTTATGTTTTTGATATTTTTAAGATAGAAAAGAAAATAAAAGAAAAGAAAATAAAATTGATAGAAAAAATTAAAATTAAGAAACATACGGACGGACTATGAACTCGACTCCTCCGGAATCACATCGTCTTTCTTTTTGACGTCGTTAACCTCTAATAGATAATAAAATCGCAGTTTATTAAAAGCTTTTGTATAGAGGTTGGCGCGCTGAAAATCCGTGTTAATTTTAATTACATCGATTAAATTTTTTTCAAAACAGTCATGTATGAAGTGATATTTAATGCCGATGTGTTTGGTTTTGGGATGTTGTACCGGATTTTTAGTTACAGCTATGGCAGCAAAATTATCAACAAAAATAGAAGTGTTAGTAAATTGCAAACCATAGTCACGCATTTGCTATTGAATCAAGATGATTTGAGAACAACAACTTGCAGCAGCAACATATTCAGCTTCACATGTTGACAGAGCAACAGACGTCTGTTTCTTACATTGCCAGGTGACTAACCGCTATCCAAAAAATTAACACCCCGCAGATGTTGACTTATAGTTTATCTTACATCCACCATAGTCTGAGTCACTATACGCTGTAAGTTCAAAGTCATCATCATGAGGATACCACAACCCGAGTGTTGTAGTACCCTTCAAATAACGAAAGACCTGCTTCACCCCAATTAGATGATTTACTTTTGGCTTTGACTGATATCTGGAACAGAGACACGTGGTGTACATGATATCAGGACGAGAAGTTGTGAGATACATTAGAGATCCGATCATTCCACGATACATGGTGGCATATACCAAATCCCCATTTTCATCGGGTGCCACATCGTGGTTCGTGGCAAGAGGAGTACCAGCAATCGTTACATTTTCCATATCAAACGGACTCAGAATGTCCCCAACGTATTTGGTCTAATGTAGAAAGATTACAGGGGGTGTTTGATCCACCTGTAATCCCAGAAAGAACTTCATCTCTCCCATTGCACTCATTTCAAATTCACCTTTCATCACAGATTCAAATTCTTTACATAATGCTTTGTTTTTGGAACCGAAGATTATATCGTCCACATATATCTGAACCATCAGTAAATCACCATCCTTTTCTTTGATGAATAACATGCAGTCAATCACTCCCCTTCGAAAGCCATGTTTCAGCAAGTGTGTGGAGAGTTTCTCATACCAGGCTCGAGGGGCTTGATGTAGCCCATACAAAGCCTTGTCCAACTTATAAACGTTGTCCCAATGATAAGGATCTTCAAATCCTTCGGGTTGACTGATGTATACTGTCTCACAGATATCACCATGTAGAAATGCACTCTTCACATCCAATTGATATACTTTGATCTTCATGTATAATGCATAAGCTAGGAAGATCCTAATTGCTTCCATCCTTGCCACTGGTGCAAATACCTTATTGTAGTCCACGCCCTCGACTTGTCTGAACCCTTGAACTACTAACCGTGCCTTGTTTCTAATAATGACCCCCTGGTCATCTTTCTTGCAACGAAGAACCCACTTCATACCAATTACCTTAGCACCCTTAGGTCTGTCAACTAGTGTCCAAACACCTAGCTTCCTAAACTGCAGAAGTTTTTCTTGCATAACATTAACCCATGCCTCATCTTTCAAGGCATCACTAACATACTTGGGCTTGACTTGAGAAACAAAACACTTATATTCCCCATCACGAATGTATCCCTTTTCCATCATAGCTGTATAGTCAGCTATGTACAACTGATTTCTTATCTGTACCCCAGAGAGAAGATCCCCGATGATGTTTTCCGGGGGTGATTCACACTAATCCTTGTCACTGGAGTTGTAGGAACGACCATTGCATTATCCAGGTTTGTAATCACTGGTTCATTTTCTATGGTTATTTGGTGACTAGCCCCAGAGGAATCAGCCAATTCATTTTCACCTACAGGTGTACTTTCATCTGGGCTGACAGGTTCATCATTTCTTGCATTTTCATTTGCAGCCTCCTCATCGTCTGAGGAGTGATCGCTGAGTTCTAAATCTACCCCTGTAGACCTAGAAATGCCATCGATAGGAGCCGTAGTGCTAGAGTCTGGATAAGGAGTGTTTAGAACGTCATACATCATTTGAGTAGCCCTCTCATCATTAGAGTATTCAAGAGGAAGATTGAATGACTTGAAAAATCCATCATAATCAAAGAAAAATGATGGACCTTTTCCAGCAAGGGGGTGGTGTATCTTTGCACATCAAAGTTGCACCACACTTCAACTTGACCTACAGAGTTGTTGTAAACTTGTTTGTCCGGTATACTGTATCCAAGAAATACACATTCATCTACTTTTTCATTAAACTTGCCAGTATGAGTTTTTTTCAGCAACATGCAAGGAGGTCCAAATAGTTCCAGATACTCCAAGTTCAGTTTACACCTTTGAAGCAACTCATAGCAAGTTTTACCATGATGTTTGACAACTAATACATAATTGAGAGTGTAACATGCATTAACAACTGCTTCATTCCAGAATTGAACAGGCAGTTTTGAATCTGCCAACATCGTCCTTGCAGTTTCAATCAAACTTTGATTTTTGCCTTCAGCAACTTCATTCATCTATGGAGTGTAGGCAGAAGAGAATTGATGAACAATCCCTTTCTCTCGACAGAAAGCCTCCATCCACTGATTCTTGAATTTTGTGCCCGTTGTCTGAACGAATCTTCTTCACTTTCAACTTGTACAGAGACTCCAGAGTAGTAACCAAATTCTTGAATGATTCAAAAGTCTCTAACTTTGCTTTAAGAAACATAACCCATGAAAATCTTGAATAATCATCTGTGACCACAAAACAGTACCAGTCCCCAGCTATGCTCTTAGTACTGACAGGGCCAAATAAATGCATATGTAGAAGCTCCAGTAGTATCTCAATAGAATGAACTTTCTTTGTTTTATGAGATTTCTTGGTTTGTTTCCCTTTCTTGCATGATATACAGAAATCTGGAAGCTGAAAATTTTTTACTGTAACTCCTTTAACCAAATTGTTTTGAACCAAGTGATTCATTTTTCTTGGATTGATATGTCCCATTCTCCGGTGCTAAGAAATATAATCCCTTTCTCTGGTGTTACACAAGAAAGAATATGCAGTTGACTCAGTTGTGGAAGCTCTTAACATATCCAAGACATACAGGTCATTATATCTTGATACTGACATTAAAATTTACTCCTCAGGGATTACATAATCCTTCTTTAGAATATATCATTTCTTATTATCAAACACCACTTAAAGCCCTTGTCGCAGATTTAGGAAACTGAAAGTAAATTGTTTTCCAGTTATTGAACATAGTTTACTTTATCAAAGTTCACTTTCCTATTTCCAACTTCAACTTGAGCTGTGATATAGCCTCCTTTGTTTTCTGCAAAAGATATGTGTCCCCCTTTGATTTGTTTGACATTGAAAATGAGAGACAGATTCCCGGTCATATGCCTGGATGCCCCACTATCAATAATCCAGGTGTTCGTGATAGCATTTTAGCGAACAACCTGCACAAAACAGAAAAGATTAGTTTAGGAGTGGGACCCAAGCCTTTACTGGCTTGGGTTTCCTACAGGCATCACATATAACAAACTCCACCCACTGTCCTTAGCAAGTCAGAGAGACAACATTCTTCATCTTTTCCTCACTTTCAGACACACTTGCTGATTTGGCTTTCCACAAACCAGTCTTGTGTAAGGTTTGTTTGTGATAAACAGACGACTGGTTTATTATTTTAATATTTTGTTTGCTTTCATCACCATGTTTTACCTTAGTCCTCACAACTTTGCCAGGGGCTTGACTGTGTTGCCTGTGGTATTGCGGAGAGGTATTTGATCGTTTTATTATAGAAAACCTTGGTTTATTATCTTGAAAAAATTCAACCTTTCGTCTTGGTGTTTGATAATAAGGACAATTAGGAGATATATGTCCTCGTTTTCCACATCCATAACAGGATCTCCATTTAACAGGACTGGGAGATCTTTTATGTGGGGGGGAGTAAGGTCTAGGGTTGGTCTCTTTCTTTTCTAGTTGAGGTTGCTCTCCCTTTTTAACAAATTTAATTGTTTTCACCTTTTGATTACCTTTTTCTCTCATTTTTTTGAGATTTTATTGATGAACAGTTTTAGAATGAGTTGGTTCTGAAATTTTAGGTTTTGAAACATGAACTTTTGAACCCAACCCAAGAGTAGCATTGCTATTCTTATCATCTCGATTTTCAATGACAACCTCATCTCTTGTGCCAGAAGTGGTTGCTTCCTGGTCAGTAACCAGAGGCACAGGTTTAACTGTGGTGTCCGGATCACTGACTAGGGGTGTTACTACCACATGATCCTTTATTGGGTTATTATTTACAGGTCGGCATTTTTTGTTTAAAAGGATCGCATGTGGTGGTGGCACAACCTTATAACCAATCCCTCCCCCCCTCATTTCTTTCTTTAACCAAGTTTTTAACAATATGAGAGGAACTAACAAGACTGTGAATTTTCTGATTTAAAGATTCAATTTCAACTTGAAGAATTGCTTTTTCTTTATTTGTTTCCTCTATTGTTGTTAGATAGAACTTAATATCATTTTCTTGATTAAATACAACAATCTCAGTTTCCCTAAGTTGCTTTCCTAACAATTCAATCTTTTCTTTAAAACTGCTCTCATTTTGTTTTAACACCCTGTTAGCTTCAGTGCATAATTTTAAATCATTTACTAAACTGTCATTGTGATCTAACAATCGAGTAAATTTTAAATCTATGCATTCACGAAATTTATTGCATTCTTCACAAGCATGTTTATCAAAAAGTTTATCTTCGGTACTTACCTGTGACGTGCTGGAGGTGTCAGCCATGAAAGCAACTTGAGATTCCTCGTTAGTTTGAGATCCTATGCTGGTTGCAGTCAATTCATCTTCAACCAAATGATCCACGGCATTCATAGTTCTTCAATGTCTGAATTAGCATAATCAGCTATGTTATCTCCTTCACTCGCTGACCCGTCATCAAGATCTTCTACCAGTGCCACATTTGCTTCTCCATCAGAAAAAAATCTGAAGGACTAGTCCTGTCCTTCATCTTCTTGAGCAACCAAAGCCTTCAAATCCTGACTCGTTAAAGCTACTTTCTTTTCTTTGTCCTGACGGTTGATGGATGAAAAAGGGTTACTATTTCCTGTATTCTTAAATTTCACGCTCTTTTGAAGTGACCCTTTTCATCATAGTTGAAGCATGTAACTTTGGTTTTATCAAAACCAAAAGTTGTGTCTTTGGTGGTAACCAGATTCTGCCCCGTCTTCTTCACAAACTTCTTAGTCCTTCTCACAGCACTGGCCAAAGCCCACATGATATCCATTCTTTCCAATTCTGTCTCATCTACCTGCTCAAAAACCTCATTCACAAGATGACAGTTTCCTATCTTACTAGCAACCAACCCATCATATGAGTGTACAACCGCAGCAAGAAGATCCATATGCTCTTTTGCTACCTCAACAGTAACATTTCCCAGATTCTCAGTCTTCAGCTTTGTAGGATTAGAGTCAGAGATAATATACTGAATTCAAGATGATCCTTGTGATTCACTTCTAGAAGAACCACTTTGAGAAGTTCCAGACGTGTTGGAAACAAATGTTGTTTGACGAGGTGCACCGGATGAAACTGGTATGGGAACAACATTATTTAGTGATGAATTCTGAGTGTATGACCTTTTCTTGGACTTGGATTTCATCCTTAGCTCCTCCTCCCTCAACTTCAAGATAAAGTCATTGATGTCTAGAGTAGATAAAGTATCATTCTGTCTTAGATTAGACACAAATGAATCCCATTTATCCGGCAGACCATCAGTAAAGCTTGCAACTTTGTACTCCATTGAGGTAGTTACACCATGAGTATGCACCTCACTTATCAGATGATAAAACCTATCTATAATATCATCTAAGCTTTCATTTCCCATGGATGAGAAGTTATCGAATTCCTTCTTGAGTGCTTTAGCCTTCAGTGCCTTTAAGGTTGCATTACCATCATATCTCTTTTCTAGTGCCTCCCACAACTTCTTTGAATGTTTTATGTTCCAAACACTGATGGAAAATATCCTTTGGAATCGACTGTGTCAGTAAGGCATAGGCTTTCTTTTTAGCGTTGTGTGTAACCTTTTGCACTTCATTCATCCCACTTAGAGTCATTTTAACTCCATTTGCTCTAACAGGTATAGTATAACCAGTCTCAATTGAAGTCCATAAGTTTGGGTCAACTCCGTTAAGGTAGATTTCAAATCGTTGTTTCCATTGCGGGTATTCATCCAAGGTCAACAGTTTTGGTGGTTTGTTATGATTTCCAATCTTATTTTCTAGAAGTAATAGATTCTGGATCCTTAAGTCCTTTCTAATAGTAAACGCAGAGTTCTGATCATCCATGGTTTCAAACTTGAAAAATTATGTATACGACAGAGTCAATCGTGCTATTGGAGAGTGCGACTGAGTTCAATCGTGCGATTGAGTTCAATCGTGCGATTGGAGAGTGCGACTGAGTTCAATCGTGCGATTGAGGGATGCGAATTAGTTCAACCGTGTGGGTTAGCTTAATCATGCGAATGAGCAATACGACTAAGTCCACTCACGCGGTTGAATCGTGCGATTGAGCCAATCGTGTGACTAAAGCTGCTGTGGATGAAAAATTCGAAACTTTGAACACTTTCACACTAAAAAAACGATTTTTCACGAACCCTAATCTGTCGTAAGTCGAGAAGTTTTAAACTTTTGAATCATGCACACTTCAAAAACACTTTTTGAATCAAAACATGAATCTTTTGAATTAAACCGTTAATTTTAACAAAATACAAATGGAATCCACGAAGAATCACGAGCTAATGGCTCTGATACCACTTGTTAGTACCGTGTACGGACGGAGTACTAACTGATTTAACGTTAAATTAAATCAAATAGTGCGGAATCCTATTTGATTGGCGATCCAATCAGTGAGAACAAAAACCCTGATCGATCTAACGATTAAACAACGTTAAGAAAGAGTATAAATCAATCAGGGACGAACTATGAAGTTGGATGGACGAACTAAGACGCACTGGATGGTTAGGATATAATAATATTCAAAGTCTTTTGTTTTTTCCACGAATTAAGTGGTATTTATAGGTTGCAGTGTACAGTCGTACGACTGAGCCATTAGCATGGTTCAGTCGTGCGACTGAGTCAAGTGACTGATTCATACGCACAACTGAACTCTACAAATGGTTCAGTCGTGCGACTGAGTCAGTCTTATGACGCAGTCGTGCGGGACTGACTCAGTCGCACGACTGATCCAGTTACCTGGTTCAGTCGTGCGACTAGTCCATAAGCATGGTCCATTAGCATGAATGACCACAAGACTAAGTCAAACACATTTCTGGGTCATTATTAACTCAGAACTATGAATAACTACTACAAACCTATATATTGTGTTCAGTCAAGCGTGTAGTAATAAATGTTATAAGAATACAATATAATCAATAGTAAATAGACATCCAAACATATATCATATTACAATAATACCCTTGTATTATACATATGTAAGAAATGAAAGACATAAACGTTTAAGTACAATAAATTAGGGATATCATGTATCAACAAAAGAAAGCAATTAACTCCTTGTATATTAAAACTAGCCTAACCATCCGTGTGTTACACAGGTTAAAAAATTAAATTTAAAATACAGTAAATTACATGTGTCGTCCCTATATTATGTAAAAATTTTAGATTTGTTTCTTAAAGTCTGAATATGATCCCTAATTTTGGATTAGTTAACAATTGATAATGTTAAAATGATAAAAATAACATTTTACCCACATCGAGCATCCATTTAATTTAGGTTTTAAACTATGGTATTATTTTTATTAAAGAAAGTTGTATATTCTTGTTTTTTCAAAGTTTTTTAATTTTTAGTATTTTTATTATTCATTATTAATATGTTTATTATATAATAAAGACGTTTTAAGTACATTAATATATTTTTATTATAACATGTTTTACAAAATTTTTGTTTTTTAACATGTTTGAACTGTTCGTTTTTTAAATGTTGTTCTTAAAGCCGTTTAATATTTTAAATGTTGTTTAAAGCTTTTTGGTTTTCTAAAGTTTTTTCTTAAACCATTTATTTTATAAAGCATCTTTAAAAAACAATCACTTTTTTAAAAATCTTTTTCAAAAACAATTCATTTTTGAATGACATTGTTAGTATTTTTAAAATTATTTAATAAACAAATAGCTTTAAAAATAATATTTAGAAAATGAATTTTATAAAAATTACATTTAAAAAATGAATGGTTTTAAGAAAGACGATAATGCTTTTAAAAAGTACCTTTGAAAAATCAAAAATTTTAAAGAAAGGAACTTAAAAAAATCAAAAGTTTTAGAGAAACATTTAAAAGCCTGAACATTTAAAAATAATATTTTAAAAATATATTTTTATATAAAAAGTAAATTACATTAATGATCTTTGTAGGTAAAATAGTAATTTTGAAAAATTTAATATTAGTAACTGAACTAACAGAATAAGAATCATTAATGAAAGATAAATATAACATGAGGGATTATATTTGAATTTTAACAGTTTAAGGATCAAATCCAAAATTTTAATCAAACTACAAAAACCATCCATGTGATTTACTCATTAAAATAAATAGAATCATAAATTATCAGTTACTGTAAATAAGTCTGTAATATATACATATATGAATGTCGATTAAATAAATATGTATGCATGTAAGTTAACTAAAAGAATTAAATAAATAGAGAAACAATATTAATGTTTATGAATATCTAAAAACTTTTTTGTATACAAAATTTTAAATAGATTTAGTCAATAACTTCTGAAACTTAAGAAATCTATCTTTTTAGAATATTCCATGTATTGTAGTATCATGTTATTAAAAATATAAAAAATTAAAGATGTATAGCAGTTTTTTATAAGATATTTATTAAAAAAATAAGATAACTATTCGATTAGTTGTACAACACATCCTCCTCAACCATAATAAACTCAAGAAAGTAAATTTCTATTAGATTATTATACATTGGCTGCCTCCATAAACGAATCACAACGTGATATGTCAAGATCATTTAAAAAAGTTACTTTTAATACTGATGATGCCCTGTTGAGAAGTAACTTGATGGTTAATCAATAATGTATAAATCAGTATACATAAATAAATAAAGTGAAAGTTATGATTGTAGGATAAAAAAATATCAGTAATAAGGTTTATCATTAAAAACTTGTTTTATAAATACAAGTGCGCGTAATATTGTAATTGAATACAATACGAAGTGAGTCGAATATAATGATGTGTGAATAATAGAGAAGTAAGAGAAGTTCTTGATGTAGAATACCTGGACTCTTTGATCATAAAAGAAGTTATTTCATATATTTCTGAAATATCTTTAATAGTGGAAGAACAATAAGCAGGAAAAAAATTATTGTATATATAATAAAATAATGATATTATGTTATATAATGCAAGAAAATATTATACGATATTATTAAAATCTAGAAGATTTTTAAATTTTGAAATTATTAATTCAAAATACTCAAATTGATTATTATGATTACAATTAATATTTTGTGAACTGCATATGCTCCATTTGAGTATTCAAATTGTTAGTTTTAAATTTTAAATTTTAACTAATTTAGTTAGTTACTTTTAGAAAAAATATCAGATTTAATTGCAGATTAATTTTAAATTTAAAGTTTCTAAATTTATTTTTCAATGATTAACTTTTAAAATCTAATTTTAGAATGTTGTTTAATTAGAAATTAAATATCATTTAAACATTTCCTTTAAAAATCATATTGCTAATAAAACGGCACATGGCAATTATATGACGTAAAAATGTCATGTGGTAGTGCATTGACTCAAATCATGTCATGTGGTCAAACCTCCTTTCATTTATTATATACTAGCCTAACGACCCATGTGTTACACGGGTGAAAAATTAAAGTTTTCATTAAATACATTTAAAATATAATAGTCATGAGAATATAAGTCTGCAATATATAACAATATGAGAATTAAAAAATATGTACAAAATAAATCTACATTACAAATGTAAATACAAAAAAACACAAAATCTTATAAATCTTTAAAAACCTTTTTATATACGATATATGAGTTTGTACTTGAAAGTTTACAGTTACCATCCAATATAATCAGCTTTAGTTGTTCGTGTGTAAAAAACGGATTGTTCTAAAAACTGACAACTCTTGATAAAGATTGACCCTGACTCATATTTATAATAATCCCAAAACACATGGCTAGGGGGAATTACATTTTTTAAAAGTTAAATGATATCCTTTTGTTTGTATGTATCAAGGAAATTCTAGGGATAAAAGTACATTCGCCAATAGTACTGTAAGATGTAATCTCTACTTCTAAGCTATACTCGTACATAATTTATAAAAAATAAAAAATACATGATTCAGTTAGTAGCTTATGAAACTTAGGAGCATTTTTATTTTTGAAATGAAAGCAAAACAAAAAAATGATATCATTTAATAATCTGACCACTTGACGTAAAATGTTTAACAAATATTGAACGACGTAAATAAATTGTAAATACATACCTGATAATTAAGTCATTTGTTTACTTTGATAACATGTACATTCGTTAAAACTCAATATAAAAAACTATGAATTGGTTAAAAATATGTACATGCATATTAATTTTATAAATTATTAAAATAAATATATAGAAATATTAAAAGGTGAAAGCTCATTAGTTTTGGTATAAATTAATGTTTTTAAAAATTTATTAATGACAGATTATAGTATTCTAAACAACTGCACTTTTTAAAATAGATTTTCAATCAAAGTATACATAAATTATCGGTTTTAAATAATTGATTTAGATTCTTGATTCTAATAAAATCTTTCTTATTTTTTTAAAACCATATTGCTAAACAGACGACATATGATAATTGTTTACTGAGAATGTGTCATGTGATAAATTATTGCTTAAAATTAAGTCACATTAACATCACGGTAAGAAATGATAAGATATGATAAGAAATGATCAATAAGATTTTTAAAAATCTGACTTACATCATATCAGTTTATAATGTAAAAAGAACATGATAAAATATGAAGAATAACTGGAACCTTTATTAAGTTGTACATCATAATAAAGTATTATCAAAACAAAAGCGATAGTGTGGAAGAAAGAAATCAATTGTAGGTGCATTTTAGTAAGAATATAAATCTTTATATATATAACAAAGTTGTATAAAATTTGGCAATAATGTACGGCGATTATTTAGGGAAATTATGAAAGGAGTATAATATTTTTTAGTTATTTTTAGAATAACTTAAAACTCAAATTTTTAAATATAAATTTGCTAAAATATGATATTTTGAGAGAGTGTATATTTTTGGTTATTTGATAATTAATAGTCATAATCATCAATTTTGAGAAAATAATATTTTTGAATGGGATTGACAAAATTGATGGCTAATTATAGTTGTAAACGGAAAATAATAATGAATTTCATAGTTGATTGATGAAATTAATGACTAATTACAGTTACTATATAGTCCGTATTAAAATTAAGCCATCTGACAATTGTTTGCTGAAATCATGTTGCTAATAAAACGACACGTGATAATTGTTTGCTAAGAATTTGTCATGTGGCAACACATTGTTTAAAATCAATTCACGTGGCTGAATTCTTTTCATCTATTATAATAAAAGAGTAACTTGGTATGACACGTGTCACCACCATAATCCTCCTCACCAAAATTTTCCCGTCTCTCTCTCCTATTAAATAATTACCTTAATTACTAATAATATTATTTAATATTTTTTAGATTAAAATATTTTTTTATAAATTAAGAAAAATATTTGTTATTAATGTTATTTCAAAATAAATAAATTTTTATAAGTAATATTTTTTTCTAAAATATCAAACTTTGTTAAAAATATGATATATTATAAAACTACTATTTTTAAAAAGTAAATTATTTAAAAACCAAAAATAATTTAGTTTAGGAGTTATGATAATAAAATATTTTAAAAATGATATTTTTATACGGTTTGTTTTAGAACAAAATATTATTTTAAAAAAAATTAAAAACAAAGTTATAAAATGTTGATATCACTGTTTTATTACTTATAGCACTTACTTATACGTAATTCAGTCATATCATATTTTCCATAAGTTTTATTATATTAATATTTTATTTATTCAACCCGTGTAATACACGGGTTTTCTAAAACTAGTTTATTATATATCGAGATAGAGATTGAGATTATGGTGCTCACAACTTACTCTCGGTGCCCTGTATAAATAATTATGATAAAAATTATAAAATGATTTGGTTCTAGCTCACTAGCTCTTGTATAAACGTATGAGAGTTTGAGTGCGGGTACAAAGACTTATGTTCGTTTGGCTTGTGTAACTTAGCCAATATCCTTGAGAATTTCATGTATTTATATTGTTATTAAGTTGTAATTTATGATCTTTATGAAAAAAATGATTATAAACCGTAAGATTCAAAAAAATACCATGTGACTCATTAAATCATAAACTAATTCTAGTAGATGGTGAGCCAAATACGTTATAAAAATTCCAAATTACCGGTCAACTCGTTAAATCATAGACTAGCTCTAGCGGTGAGCAGACCAATTACATGTTATGTTTCGTACTCATTTAGATTCGATTTATATTATTACCGGCTCAAGTGAGCGCTAATGTTAGCAAGCTCGGTTCAGATTGTTCCTCGGACAACTCTAGATAATTTTCAAATTAATATAAAAACTTAGTTCAAATTAATTATGGAACAATTGAACCGTTTAGTTTGTATATTTGAAAACAAAAAATAATAAACTTTTCATAAAAATTCATAAAAACTGTCACTTTTATAACGATGATTTAATCCTTTATTATCTCCAAAATATAAGCAGCAACCATTTCCTCCTCTTTCCCTGCAAAAAAACCACCACAATTCTATACTATGAATTTAGCAACTGCCTTGAGCAGTTGCTTTTGTGAGTTTTAGAATTTTACCGCACAGGTTTTACAGTTTTTCGTTTTAGCCCCTCACTACCATCCTTTGTATATATCGAGGTTTGGAGTTCCTTTACCGCCGCCATCATCCACCTACACCCCATCTCCGTTGCCATCATCCACCTACACCCCATCGTCTTATGTTACAGTGCCGACGCCCACCTCCGGCTGCGCCACCTTCCGCCTTGACCGCCACTGCCTTCCGCCTCCGCCGCCTGCGCCCATCAGTTCGGCCACTTTGGCCGGGGGGGGGGGGGGGCAGAAATATGCCAACTGCCGCCGCCACCTCCAGCCGACGACCGGCGCGTGCCTCCCGCCGATGACCGCCGCCTAACCGGCGCATGCCTCCCGACTGTCACGTTTGGTCGTCGGTGTGGGTTATAGGGTTTACCGGCGACTTCGACCGGTAAGTATGTGGTTTCGTCGGCGTTGGTTAAGATGAGTTTTGGGGGTTGCCGTCGGGTGAGGCTATTTGCCTTTTGGTTGTCCGTTTCCGGCGAGGCGGTCCCTATTTGTCACATATTTGAGAGCCACCGGTGACCAAAAGTCGGTGGCTCTTTGTCGTCGGTGCATGTTGTCGCCGGCGTTGGCTGTGACAGATTTTGGGGGTTGCCGTCGGCTCGGGGCATTTGCCTTTTGGCTACCCGTTTCCGACGAGGTGGCCCCCGACTGTCACGTCCAATTAGCCTCTGCCTCCTCTATTTTGATGTTTTGACTTCTGATTGGGTAGTGCCAACTGAGCTTTGACCGCCACCTCCTATTACGGTGGTGCTCCTTTGGTTTGGGGCAAGGCGCAATCGGTTATGTTAGCCGCTGGTGATGGCCTTATGGCGATGCGAACGTATTCAGGTTCCGATTGGAACCGTATTCGTTGGGAAGAGCTATTAAAGTTTGGTTCGCTTTTCATGAAATGGTCGATGACGATGGGTTTAAATGCATCCGAGACCTGGTGGGCACAGACCCTTGGTTTTTTGTTAGGTATATTGTTTTAGATCTGGTTGGAAATCCTACTTCTTTTTTGTCCAATATCACCAGTACCAGAAATGCAAGTTGGTTGCTAAATTCATAGTATAGAATGTTCATGGGCTGTGATGGTGAAATTTAGTTCATCTAAAGGTTTATTACATCTTTTGTTAGGTTTATGTTCTTCAGTTCTTGGCTCTATGAAGGGTTAGCAAGCTGTCGTTTCTATGCTTCCTAACACTCTGATTGTTGTTGGTAATATATTAATCGTTTGAGGACTATGATGAAGAAAAAAGTAGTATTTGTTGTTTGGCGTGGCAATCACTTTTGCATTGCAGCCACAACTGATCTGTTATTCTGAGCCTTAGATATCGATCAAAATCAATTGTTATTAGTGTTGGTAGTTAACATTCGCGCAGACAATGAAAACAACTAGAATCATTAATCATCCCTCTTTTCTTCCATCTGTAATCTAGGGTTCCTCATAATTTCACCCAAATCAATCAAACATTCTTAACCCTAATTCCTCTTTCATTCACCATTCTCCACATGGACGCTAATTCATGGATCGATCGCCTCTCATCATCGTCTTCCTCATCAAGGCGTTATCAGTACGCCCTTCAATCACGATCTTCTGGTAAACGATTGTGTTCATATGCTTGCCTTGATTTTGATTTTGAGCAAATTGAAATCGTTCAAATGTTTGAATGCAGATATATTCAAGGGATTTGAGGACATCGAGGCGGATAATGAGGTCCGAGAGGAAATCCAATGCCCGTTTTGTAGCGGTTATTTTGATTTAGGAGGTTTGTGCCGTCATATTGGTGATGAACATCCTCTCGATGCGAAGAATGGGGTATGTATGATCTTCATTCTAAGCATATGATCTTACCGTTTATGGCAGTTTTCTCCAAAATTTTGCTAAAATTTAGAAAATTCAATAGCTATGATTGACCAGGATGGAAGTGATTCTGTGATTTCATGCAATTGATATGAAATTAACGTATGAAAATTGCTAAATTTTTGTGAATTTAGGAGATAATTAGACGTTCCAAACGGTTAGTTCTAGTTTAAAATCTCTGATAAGTCAAATGTTTGACTTTTGCAGGTGTGTCCTGTTCAGTGTTTTCACGGCCGGATCGGACCGGCCGGTCCGACCGGGCGAACCGGGGATCGGCTAGGTGGCCGGTCCGGTCGTGTGCGATTCGTTTTGTGGGGGTCGAACCGGCCGGTTCTACCCGAGTCGGTGGTCGGACCGGGGAACCGGACCGGTTCGGACCGGTTTTGCAATTTTTTTTATTTTTTTTTTTAATTTTTTTGAGTAAAAACGGGGTGTTGAACTACAAATTAGTGTGCTAGATCAAAAAGTAAAACCGAATTCCTGGGTTTTTGAAGTTGCATTCGTGTCCGCGACACGTGCGGGCACACACGAGTTCGCTGGAAATCCAACCTTTTTCCCCATTTTTGCACCCCCCCTGCGCGCGGGTAGTACTTGTGGCAAAATATGTCATAAGGATACACTAGAGTGATAAAAAAATTACTTATAAACCAAACATCACTTTGTCCCCACACCAATGTGGGACAAAGTGTTCAATATAATCTTAAACATACATTCACACACACCCAAATATACTTAAATTTTATATATAACTATAAAATACATATATAAAGCATATATAAATTACTTATATTTAATTACATATATAAATATAATTAAAATATAGTTAAATCCGGTCCAACCGGTCTGACCGGTCCGACCGGTCTGACCGGTCCGACCGGTCCGACCACCAAACCAGTAGGGCGTCCGGTTCGACGTCCGATCCGGTTCTGAAAACATTGGTCCTGTTTGTGGGGTGAGGGTGGAATTAGACATGGTAACACATATAACTCTACATCATGGAAACATATTCAAGATATCCTTCATCTGTTAATATTAAATGTTAGCATGTTTTGGCATATAATTTAGCAAAAAAAAATGTAGTTTGCTTCCTCTATGACATGAATTTGAATCTAGTTTATCCATGTGGACTTATTGGATCCTTAACGAATACTTACATGCAACGTAAGCGGAAATCAAGAAAAACGGGTTCCATTTCACTGCTCTCGTTGTTGAGGAGGGAGCTTAGAGAAGCAAATTTGCAGTCGAATTTTGGAGGGTCCCCTTATATAGTTTCAGCAGCTAGTGTAGCTAATGCAGCCAATGCAGCCAATGCAGCCAATGCAGCTCCTGATCCATTGTTATCATCGTTTATTTTGCCTATGGGTGATGATCTTGGGATTAATACATCCCAATCTTTGACAGAGCCAGCGGTTTTCAAGAAGAATACTAGCAAGAATGTTCCTCAAAGGTATTATTTTTCTACAATGGGACATTCAATATAAAATCAAAGAGAACTACAAGAACCATGTAAAGACCTTGTACAACTCTTCTAACCGCATAACCACACCTTGTTCATCCCACTATATCCACGAAGCACCATGTGCATATGGTTATGAGGTTCTTATAGTTTTCAATTTAAAATTGTTTATGTGTAGAACAAACCCATTTTTCTATATACCAAATAAGTTACAAGAAAACAATTGTTAAAAATATAATCTTGTTCATTAATTTTGTCAAGATCGAATAGCGTCTAACCAATGATTTCTATTAGACTATACTCTTATCCAAGTATGGATACTGAAATAACTAAACAATAACTTTGTCATAGTGATAGGCCTATGCCCGATTACTTGTAGTTTCGTAAAAGTGAAATGTCTAAAATACCCTTATAATGGTGAAATACTGAAGAAATATTACAATAATTAACTTTGTCGTAGTGATAGGCCTATGCTTGATTACTTGTCTAGTTTATAATGCTTACTGATGATTATGGTGCCATAAAGACGACGCCTTTTTCATTCTTAGACAGCAAAGTCATGATTCGACTTATTCCACTTTTGTTTGAATACGTAGAGAGACCGAGTCAACCCCGCTATCAAGTAAAGATAAAGATGAGAGGAGTAGAAGATGTGACTTTGTACAAGGGATGTTGTTGTCCACAATTTTTGGTGATAACTTGTAGAAGATATCATCCAATCCATGGAAGAGGAGGTATGCTAATTGTAGTAGTTTAAAAAAAAAGGGCGTACCTGGTGCTGCAAAGAGCTCCCGCGTTTTCGCAGGGTCCAGGGAGGGTCCGTCCTATTTAAGGGAAGATGTACGCGGTCTTTCCCCCACATTTTGTGGGGAGGCCGTTTCCACGGATCGAACCTGAGACCTTCGGTCCCTTAGGAACAGCTTTTACCGCTGCGCCAAGGCCCGCCCTCTAATAAAAGAAAACTCATGGAATTCAAAATTTCCTTTGAAATTCAAAAATTTCCTTTGAAGTAGACCACAATCGTTGAAAATGGTAGCTGTACATTTAATCAATGTTTTCAGAACCGGATTGGACGTCGAACCGGACGCCTTACTGGTTTGGTGGTCGGACCGGTCGGACCGGTCGGACCGGATTTAACTATATTTTAATTATATTTATATATGTAATTAAATATAAGTAATTTATATATGATTTATATATGTATTTATAGTTATATATAAAATTTAAGTATATTTGGGTGTGCGTGAATGTATGTTTAAGATTATGGTGAACACTTTGTCCCACATTGGTGTGGGGACAAAGTGATGTTTGGTTTATAAGTATTTTTTTATCACTCTAGTGTATCTTTATGACATATTTTGCCACAAGTACTACCCGCGCGCAGGGAGGGGTGCAAAATGGGGAAAAAGGTTGGATTTCCAGCGAACTCGTGTGTGCCCGCACGTGTCGCGGACACGAATGTAGCTTCCAAAACCCAGGCCCGTGCGAGCCCGTTTTTTGAATTCGGTTTTACTTTTTGATCTAGCACACTAATTTATAGTTCAACACCCCGTTTTTACTCAAAAAAGTAAAAAAAAATAAAATTTTTTTCAAAACCGGTCCGAACCAGTCCGGTTACAATTATTGGGTGTGTAATTAGTGTGGGAATTGATTGGGTGTGTATAATTTTTTGAATTCGGCTAATCGTGATCGTTCAGTCTGGCGTAAGACCTAACTGTCACGGTGAGATCTAACCGTGACCATTTTACACCCCTCGGGATCAGTTACAATTATTGGGTGTGTAATTAATGTGGGAATTGATTGTGCGCAGGTTAGATATGTCATGGTTTGGCCAAACCGTGACATATTGTTTATATTTTCTATATTTTTTTAATCTTTTTAATCATACAAGTTTGTTTTTATAATTTTCATCGGTTTTTTTATATTTTCTATATTTTATAATGTTTTTGGGTAAATCGAACCAAAATTGATAATTTTCGTCGGTTTTTTTCTCTGTTCTTCAGTGTTCGTGCGAATGATGGTGTTTACTTAGTCAAGTGTTGTTCGATTTGAGACAATTTTTTTCTTGATTTTAGAACCGCTTGATAATTTTTATGTGAAAAAGGGTTTCTAAGAATTTTGGGGGAAATGGGGTATGTTTTTCTAATCTGTATCATGTTACAAGTAATTTTTTTTATTAAACATGTGACGGTTGTTACAAGTAGGTTGTTATTTTATCACACGTTTAACCTAAACGTAAAAATCGGTTGTTATTATACAGCTACATTACAAGTTGGTTCATACATATACAATTAACATTATCAACATTACAAATATAAAATAAATAACCAAAGAAACAGAACCAAACAAACACAATCAAATATACAAGCCATCATAACTGAAACTGCACATATATATACAACGAGTTTTTACATACAAAAAAATAAAATACAAACAAAATAATATCTAATCTGTCATATCTGCATCGTCACTGCCCTGACCTGACCCGTCCGCGCCAGAGGGGCCAGCCCTGTCATGGCCTAACCGCCTGGGTGGTTGTGACAACAACGGCGTACCCGAGGCGGCATAGTCCGCGACCATGTGCTGGATGACCCGGTCCAGCATATCCTCCAGCCTCGTGACCCTGACTCGCGTAGCCTGAAGCATATCTATAACGTGAGCAGACATTCGCACGACATGGTACACGCGCTGAGGATGCTGGGGCGGGTCCTGGTCGTGCGGCGGAGGAATGGGCTGATCCTCCCCGCCTCCAAGCGGCTCGTGGGCAACCTGAACGTGTACTTCAGCCCCCGTCAACTTGGGTGGGCCCACCAACGACTCAGTACCCATGCCACTAGCTCATGTTATCTACTAAGCAGGTGTCACGTGCCGTCAGGGAACCTCCAAACGATCCTCATCCCAGTGGCGGTGGCCCGGTTTGCCACACGCACAGGAATCCGAGGTAGCGGGAGCTGGGACATGGCATGAGCGTACCCCAGGCCCCGAGCGATACGGGAGACGATGTTCTCGCTCACTAACGCCCCTCGTGCCTGCCTGTGATAATAACTAGCAAAGTAGTCCGCAAGTGCATGCACGAGGTGGCAGTGTCGGTGTGTGAGTACACACCGGAGAAAGAAAAGGTCGGCGGTGTTAACCCTGTCGGTCCCCGCCCCACGACCAGTGATGGACGTGGCGATCAGTTGGTGAATGTATCGATATAAAGGGTCTCGTATATGAGAGGACCTCGAATCGCCACCGTATGGTCCGTCGTCGATCGCAGGCCACCAGACCTGATCCGAGTCGTCAGCCCCACGAATCAAGGCGGTGGTGTACATCGGCTGTCGGACCTCCACCTCCGTATAGAGGCCGCTGACGACAGCGAACCGTCTAAGTGACATGCGGTGGAGGGAGCCAAACATCCGGAAAGCAACCTCCGAGGGCTGACGACCATCCGCGATGTCGTCCTCATCAAGCTCCGGAAGCTCCTGGGCACGAGGACAGAATATAAACGTGCAGTAAAACTCCACAGTGAGCTCTCGATGGGCAGGGGGTATATGAGCTATGCCTCGCCGGGTCAGGCATAATTTGTTATGAGGAAGTATACAAGCTGTGTCTAGCTGCCTCATACTGTGATGCATTGGAGTCCGCTCTTCTTTGTTGCTCCTTAATATTTGGACGACCACGTTGGTCATTACGCACCTTAGATTCTTTAAGTTTTGACTTGCTTGAAAACAAAGACTCGTATAATTTCTTAAACAATTTTTTTACTTGAGGATTGAGAGACGACATAACCTTTGTTTCAAGTCATCAAATTTCTCATCGTAGTCGGGTTCAGGCGGCGCGACGTACGCTGGCTCGAAATCAAGCTTCATCCAGTATGGATCTACCGCATCGAGTGGAATACTTGTGACTGGATTTAAAGGTTAAATTATTAGTGAAAAATATTCAATCGTGTGACAATAGTAAAAAATGTATTAAGAAAAATATAACCTTTTCGGATGTGTATCTCCAAACGACAAGTACATGGCAAGCCCATGGACGTGGACAACTGGTGTCCACATGAACCCCCAGACTCCTGAATCATTTCCATTTTCGTCAACTCTGATTCAATGAGGCTAAGGCAAAAAGGGGATACTTTATAATGCAATTTTAAAAACAATGACAGTCGATTGTCTTTTTTAATCTTCACACGGGACACCTCGAATGTTTTACAAATTTCAATCTCCTGGCCGTGCACGATGTCACAAGCATATCCGACAAGTGTGTGCAACGTATTATTGGTCCCTGTGAGGTAACACTTGAAGTTGGCATGTTGGCCCTCAACCCTATTAGTTGTAAATTCACCAAAGTTAAGGCGGTCGTACATCCAACAAGTAATAATTTATACTTTGTACGACACCAACCAATTATTCCAAATATATTCCTATACCTCTGAAAGAAATAACAAATTTTATAAATTACACAAATAAATTATTAGAGTAACAATAACTATGAAATTCTTATCATGTTTACCATCTTCATTTAACTTTTCTTCCATCTTCGTGCAATTGTAATCATACAATGCCTCTGTGGGAGACGAACACAAGGTCTTCCACCAATATGGAAAATCCTTCCACATGTCGGTTTTGAAAATGATATTCCACCGTCTTTTGATATTCTCCCTAACGTGCCACCTGCATAGGATTTTAGTAGCACTCGGGAACACTGTGTCACACGCGCTCGTCAGGGCCAGGTCCCTGTCTGTGACAATAACGCGGGCCTCCACACACCCATCGAGCATATCTCTGATCTGCTCCAAGACCAATGTGAAGTTGTCCTGCCGTTCCCTCGATATAAATGCATGCGCAATACAAAACGACTTCGACGTCGACGTAACGCCAATAACCTGAACAAACGGAATGTTGTACATGTTGGTTTTGTACGTCGTGTCTATCAACATCACGTGCGGGAATGCGCGCCATATTTTATACGAAGTAGGATGACAAAAGAAAACATCTTCCACGGCCTTAGTAGCTGCATTCTTTCGTGTTTCATACACGAATTCTTTACATTGTAGCAGGTTTTCAAGTTTCTGCATTGGTGTCATGCCTTTTCTCCACTCAGCCCTAAACTTCGACGTAAGATTGTATATGTCCTGAACAACACAGACGATGTGGGGAAAGTGCTCCCTTACGGCTGAATGGATGTGTCGTGGCCGCACGTGCTGCCTGTGTAACTTATCAACAAGATCAATTTCTTCGGCGGTCATCTTCCTAAGATGCGCGTGGCCCTCCTCGTGCACAACAGGATCATGGTTGTGCGTCTCGTTTCTCACCTCTAACATCCAACTGTCACTCTTTCCTACGTATTTCCCTACGAGTTTAAAGGGACATCCTTTCTTTATGCTCCCGGTACGCCTACTTGTGCCAGTGAATTTAGGTTCACCACTACGATTGCATAATAGTTTCACATCCTTTTTTCGTGACCGTCCCACCACAATGACGCACCCATGCTCGCGTCCTCTCATTTTAGCCCACTTCTCCAAGTCCCCACGAGAATCAAAATACTGAAAAAATTATAAAGCTAGACATAAAAAACAATATATAAAACAAATAAAAAATAAAATAAACAAAAGAATAAAAACTGTTCGTACTTTATCGGTTTTATAAGAAACCATAGCCTTTCTTATCCGATCCTCATCCCCATCGTGCTCGGCGGTGTCCGCATGGTTTTCTTTGAGGTGAATCGAACCGTCACTCTCATCTGTGTCATTCCCATTAAAAGTATCCGACACATGTGTAATTTCTAGTTCTGACTGGTACGGGGGATGTCCGTAATCCAGCTCTGTTTGTGAGTGGTACGTGTTCGAGAAATGCTCGTAAGAATTGCAGGGGGATGTCTGTACCCTTCACCGTAACCCGTCGGTCCAAATAAAATGTTGTACGCCTCTTCAGCAAATGTGTTTGACGGGTTGGTTTTCTCGTCCCCCCACGGGGGGGTGACTCCCGTATACGTAATATTCTTAAAAAAGATAATGGTTAGATATTTCAAATAAGAAGTTATAAAACAGATACTACTTCAACCTGGTTCGAATCTTCGATATGTTGCTCCTCATTCAAATCTGGAAGCTTCGTTTTTTGATAATGATCTCCCGAACTCGACATTGTTTTCGAATTAAGGTGCTTTTGGAACGACGAAAGCTATTTATGTTGAAAATCAGAAGGATATTTTTGTTGAAAAAAATGAAGATATTAATACTTCAAAAAATTAAAAAGCGGTAATGGTTATGGTTGTTGAATGAAATTGTGAGGTTATTTATTGTGAAAATCTGGGCGCCAAACCGTCACGGTTTGGCCAAACCGTGACGGTTCGAAGTAGATGACGCGCGAATCCAGGGCCATTTGTCAGAGTACTCGTACGTAAAGGGGTACCTGGTACCCTAAAGGTCACGGTTAGGGCAAACCGTGATGATTTGGTGACTGGTTTTCACTTTATCTGTGTACTTTTGTCGTTTTGTTGTCACATGGTGTCAGATGACCGACACAGAAACCGTGACCGCAAGCCCTTGCGGTCACGTTTAGGTTGCACAACGTGACCTTTTGCTCTAACCGTGACCTTTAGGGTACCAGGTACACCTTTACGGTACGAGGTACTCTTACAAAAGGCCCCGGATTCACGTGTCACCTACTTCGAACCGTCACGGTTTGGCCAAACCGTGACGGTTTTACGCCCAGATTTTCACAATAAATAACCTCACAATTTCATTCAACAACCATAACCATTACCGTTTTCCAATTTTTTGAAATATTAATATCTTCATTTTTTTAACGAAAATATCCTTCTGATTTTCAACATAAATAGTCTTCGTCGTTCTAAAAGCACCTTAATTCGAAAACAATGTCGAGTTTGGGAGATCATTATCAAAAGCCGAAGCTTCCAGATTTGAATGAGGAGCCATATATCGAAGATTCGAACCAGGTTGAAACAAAAGGTTATGTCGTCTCCCAATCCTCAAGTAAAAAAAATTGTTTAAGAAATTATACGAGTCTTTATTTTCAAGCAAGTCAAAACTTAAAGAACCTGAGGTGCGTAATGACCAACGTGGTCGTCCAAATATTAAGGAGCAACAAAGAAGAGCAGACTCCAATGCATCACAGTATGAGGCAACTAGACACAGCTTGTATACTTCCTCACAACAAACTATGCCTGACCCGGCGAGGCATATCTCATATACCCCCTGCCCATCGAGAGCTCACTGTGGAGTTTTACTGCACGTTTATATTCCGTCCTCGTGCCCAGAAGCTTCCGGAGCTTGATGAGGACGACATCGCGGATGGTCGTCAGCCCGCGGAGGTTGCTTTCCGGATGTTTGGCTCCTTCCACCGCATGTCACTTAGACGGTTCGCTATCGTCAGCGACCTCTATACGGAGGTGGAGGTCCGACAGCCGATGTACACCACCGCCTTGATTCGCGGGGCTGACGACTCGGATCAGGTCTGGTGGCCTGCGATCGGCGACGGACCATACGGTGGCGATTCGAGGTCCTCTCATATACGAGACCCTCTATATCGATACATTCACCGACTAATCGCCACGTCCGTCGCTGGTCGTGGGGCGGGGAACGACAGGGTCAACACCGCCGACCTTTTCTTTCTCCGGTGTGTAATCACACACTGACACTGCCACCTCGCGCATGCACTTGCGGACTACTTTGCTAGTTATTATCACAGGCAGGCGCGAGGGGCGTTGGTGGGCGGGAACATCGTCTTCCGCATCGCTCGGGGCATAGGGTACGCTCATGCCATGTCCCAGCTCCCGCTCCCTCTGATTCCTGTGCGTGTGGCAAACCGGGCCACCGCCACTGGGATGAGGATCATTCGGAGGTTCCCTGACGGCACGTGGCACCTGCTTAGTAGATACCATGAGCTAGTGGCATGGGTGTCCGAGCCGTTGGTGGACCCACCCGAGTTGGCGGGGGCTGAGGTCCACGTTCAGGTTGCCCACGAGCCGCTTGGTGGCGGGGAGGATCAGCCCATTCCTCCGCCGCACGACCAGGACCCACCCCAGCATCCTCAGCGCGTGTACCATGCCGTGCGATTTACTACTCACGTTATAGATATGCTTCAGGACACGCGAGCCAGGGTCACGAGGCTGGAGGATATGCTGGACTGGGTCATCCAGCACATGGTCGCGGACTATGCCGCCTCGGGTACGCCGTTGTTGCCACAGCCACCCAGGCGGTTAGGCCATGACGGTGCTGGCCCCTCTGGCGCGGACGGGTCGGGTCAGGGCAGTGACGATACAGATATGACAGATTAGATATATATTTTGTTTGTATTTTATTTTTTTTGTATGTAAAAACTCGTTGTATATATATGTGCAGTTTCAGTTATGATGGCTTGTATATTTGATTGTGTTTGTTTAGTTGTGTTTCTTTGGTTATTTGTTTTATATTTGTAATGTTGATAATGTTAATTGTATATGTATGAACCAACTTGTAATGTAACTGTATAATAACAACTGATTTTTACATTTAGGTTAACCGTGTGATATAATAACAACCTACTTGTAACAACCGTCACTTGTTTAATAAAAAAATTACTTGTAACATGAGACAGATTAGAAAAACAAAACCCATTTGCCCCAAAATTCTTAGAAACACTTTTCACATAAAAATCATCAAGCGGTTCTAAAATCAAGAAAAAAAAATTGTCTCAAATCGAACAACACTTGACTAAGTAAACACCATCATTCGCATGGACACTGAAGAACAGAGAAAAAAACCGACGAAAATTATCAATTTTGGTTCGATTTACCCAAAAACATTATAAAATATAGAAAATATAAAAAAACCGACGAAAATTATAAAAACAAACTTGTATGATTGAAAAGATTAAAAAAATATAGAAATTATAAACAATATGTCACGGTTTGACCAAACCGTGACATATCTAACCTGCGCACAATCAATTCCCAGATTAATTACACACCCAATAATTACAACTGATCCCGATGGGTGTAAAATGGTCACGGTTAGGTCTCACCGTGACAGTTAGGTCTTACGCCAGACTGAACGGTCACGGTTAGCCCTAACCGTGACCGTTTGAATTGGTAACCCTAAAAAAATCAGCGGTGTGCGTAGAATTTCCGTAAAGTAAAGAACAAGAGTTTTAAATGAAGGAGAGTAGGGAGGTCAAGGAAATGACGTGTCATGAACGCATCATGGGTATTTGTGGTATTTGCGATTTCTCCTTTTTCTTATGTTTTTAACGATTTGTCTCTTTTGTAATTGTTGTAAAATTAGGTCCGGTTAGGTTATGATCAAATAGTTTTTGATCGAAATGAAAATAATACCTGTTATTAAAGTCACTATAATATCTACGTCACTTTCGAAAGTTTATAAAATTGACTTTTCGAAAGTTACAAAAATATCACATGGCATTCACTATTTTACTTGTTTTTATTTCTTGGACAAACCAAGTTATGAAAGTGCCCTACTCACTAACTTGTTTTTTTCTTTTATAATTTTAAAATATTATGTTTTACATAATTGCAAATGTAAATGTATCATTGTGAAATTTTTTTTTATCCACTTTTCTATATAAATTCATTCAAAATTGGGTTGTGTGAGATAATGAACAAGTCATTGAAATACAAATATACAAGTCATCAAAGCTAATCACATGCTTATTTTATTAATATTTCAACGTGAAACTGTTTTACAAGATACATACTAATGGCCTAGTTGTCAAAATCACAAATTTCAATACTCCTCATTATAGTAAGTTGGTTTCGTCACTCGTACTTTGAAATGTAGTGTTAATATAAGTTTAGTTAAAGTGAACACTAACCGACCCAAGGGGATATGTCTTATTAAAAAAAAAGAGTTCATAATGTTATATCTTATCTATGATGACTAGTAGTAAAGGATGTATGTGGCTTTTGAGGTGACAGGGTGATGGTGGTGATGTCGTAGTGGTGTTGGTTGTGCCGCCTATGACGAACGATAGTGGTCGTAGCGTCATGGTGGTATTGGTGGAGGTGACAACGATGATGTGGTGTAAATGATGGCAGGGTGGAGATGTTTGGTGTTTCTTCTAGTGGTGTCAGCGACAACTGAGGTGAGAGTAGATGAAAAGGAGACACCTGGTGGTGTAGGCGATGCAATCGACGGTGATTATGTTGTAATGATAGTAGACAATGATGACAAACAATGTCTGTAGGCGGTGTTTATCCATTTAGATACTTTTTAAAATGTGTCCAGTTAAATAGACACTTTTTAAAATGTGTCCAGTTAAATAGACACCCCAAGATTTTAAATCAACATCCTAAAATCAGATCTTGATTTAGGTTCAAATTCCCTTCCCTCTTTATTTCTTTAGTTAGTGTCATTGAACAATGAAGCCAATGAGTTGCAACAACAACAATGAAAACAATGGCAACAACAAAAAACAGTGACAACTGGTTGGGTTTCTCACTTTATCCATACTCACCGGAGACTGCTCACCCTTCTCCTTCAAATCCCATAAATTTCTTCACCATACCTTGTAATTTCAACTACCAAAATAGTTACTACAGTGGAGTTGAGGGTGTTAATGGTGGTGGGATCTACTCTTCTTTCCCTGTTATGCCCCTCAAGCCTGATGGATCACTTTGCTTAATGGATGCAATCACTAGATCACCATCACAATCATATCCATAAGGTCTGTTCTTTTGTTTTTTGCTGTTTTTTTTTTTTTTTTGCTATTTTTTGCTGTTTTTAATGATATGTCTTTAATGTTGTGTTTCCATTTAGGGATGGTTGCTTCAACCACACCAAAACTTGAAATCTTTTTTGGTGGTGTAACAATAGGGACCTCTGATTTAGACACCAGTATAATGTACTACAATCAAGATTATCATATCCAACCTCAACACAATCAAGATTACTCCATGTTGTACCCAACCTAAA
This sequence comes from Flaveria linearis, assembly GCA_024085815.1. Taxonomy (NCBI): domain Eukaryota; kingdom Viridiplantae; phylum Streptophyta; class Magnoliopsida; order Asterales; family Asteraceae; genus Flaveria; species Flaveria linearis. The sequence continues at coordinate 61,197,570 of CM044004.1, read as the reverse complement.
AGGTTTGAATTTTGTATAATAATGAGTCAAAATGCATACGATTCTCTCCAAATACCAACAATTGCACACCCGATTATGAAAAGAAAACTAAAAGTAGATATGAAAGAAATATAATATTTCAGGGACAAAAAGCAAGATGATACCTTGAGCAAACTGAAGATCAGAATTAAAAGATCGTTACTTCGTTAGGGTATAGAGAGTGATAATCGACGATTATTGTAAGTGTTTGTTTTGGGGTTTCTCCAAATTGAGGTTAGGAATTGATGCCAAAAGTACGCATGGCAACAAACCGATCGGTTATCGAGATGATTTCCTGGAGCGAACTGAAGATCAGATTTGAAAGATTGTTACTTCGTTAGGGGTATAAGAATTGATACTCGATGATTATTGTAGGTGTTTGTTTTAGGGGTTCTGCAAATCGAGGTTAGGAATTGATGCCAAAGGAAGACGAACCTGATCAATTACAGAGACGGGTGATCGACGATGAACTTCTTCTCCGGATTGAACTAATGAAGAAAGGTAGATCTGCACAGTTGTGAATAGAAGAATGAAGATAACCATCGGCCCACCCTAACCTATGTTTCTCTTTTAAAAAAAAAATCAACCCATCTTGACCCCTTTATGCTTTTTACTTGATCCATTCTGACCCATCTTTGTTTTAAAAACACCCATTTCAACTCAAAATCATATGTTTGGACTTCTTTTGTCACCTCTAATTTTAGCAATGTGAAAAATTATATTCCCATTTAAGTTTTGAAATAAGTGCGATTATATGTGAATGTGTTTGACAATAGGCGTAGATGCATCCAAGAACAAGCAATTTTGATTGGAAAGATTCCTCTAAGTACTTATCATTTATTCCAAAGTAAGAGTTTTACACAAAAGAGAGTAAGAAGTTTCGAGGAAATGACGTGTCATGAACGCATCAAGGGTATTTGTGGTATTTGCAATTACTCCCAACAATGTCTCTTTTGTAATTGTGGTAAAACTATGATCAAATAGTTTTTGATCGAGATGAGAATACGTCTTATTAAAGTCACCATAATCTACGTCACTTTCGAAAGTTATAAAATTGATTTTTCGAAAGTTGCAAAAATATCATATGGCATTCACTATTTTACTTATTTTTATTTCTTGAACAAACCAAGTTATGAAAGTGCCCTGCTCACAACTTGTTTTTTTTTCTTTTATAATTTTAAAATATTATGTTTTACATAATTTTAAATATATCATAGTGTAATTTTTTTTTATCTACGTTTCTATATAAATTTATTCAAAAGGGTTGTGTGAGATAATGAACAGGTCATTGAAATACAAATATACAAGTCATCAAAGCTAATCACATGCTTATTTTTATTAAGTTTCAATATGAATTTGTTTAACAAAATACATACTAATGGCCTAGTTGTTGAAATCACAAATTTCAATACCCCTCATTATAGCAAGCTGGTTTCACTCGTACTTTAAAATGTAGTGTTAATATGAGTTTAGTCAAAGTGAACACTAACCAACCCAAGGGGATGTCTTATTAAAAAAAAGAGTTCACATGTTATATCTTATCTATGATGACTAGTAGTAAAGAATGTAGGTGGCTTTTGAGGTGATAGGATGATGGTGGTGATCAGTGGCGGATCTAGAAAGTTAGTTCAGGGGTAACGTAATACAAGTTAAATTTTCTCAGGGGTAACGTAAAACCATAAAAAAAATATTTCCTATATAAATTTTTTTTTCTTACACTACGCGTAAAAATTTGAGGGGTAGCGGAGGCTATCCCTCACCCCTTCATAGGTCCGCCCCTGGTGGTGATGTCGTAGTGGTGTTGGTTGTGCCGCCTATGACGAGCTGGTATGTACGGGTGGTGATGGGTGAACGTACAACGATAGTGGTCGTAGCGTCATGGTGGTATTGGTGGAGGTGACAACGATGATGTGGTGTAAATGATGGTAGGGTGGAGATGTTTGGAGTTTCTTCTAATGGTGTCAGCGTCAACTGAGGTGAGAGTAGAGGAAAAGGAGACACCTGGTGATGTAGACGATGCAATTAATGGTGGTTATGTTGTAATGATAGTAGACAATGATGACAAACAATGTCTGTAGGTGGTGTTTATCCATTTAGACTCTTTTTAAAATGGGTCCGGTTAAATAAATACCCAGAGATTTTAATTCAACACCCTAAAATTCCTATACGTGTCGTATAGTCCCATACGCGTCGTATAGAAGGGGGTCGTATAGGGCTATATATGTCGTATAGGGCTATATGTGTTGTATAGGGCTATATCTGTAGTATAGCATTCTGACAGCCCCCTGAATTTTTCCACGTAGTCAGTGTCGAAATTCGCTATACGCGTCGTATAGCCCTATATGTGTCGTATAGGGGGTCGTATATGGCTATATGTGGCGTATAACAATCTGACAGTCCCTTGAATTTTCCTCGTTTTCAGTGTTTTCGACCCTATACGCCGCGCATGATACCGTATAGGCGGGTGTCGATTTATCCAAATGGGTGTTTATTTATTAGGACCCTCTAAAATTGCTAGGTTTAATAATTTTAATACAAATTTTCAACAAATCATTTAAGTTTTCAATGATACGTTTATCCTTAAATATGTTCTATATTAATCTCTTTAAGTCTTTTCTGTTTCATTCAATAACCTTGTCAAATCCAAAGTTTTAAAGAAAGACAACCCTTTTAATTGATCTATACCATCATCAATACATATATTTTTATTGTAAGTTTTTATTAACAAAACATCATACCAAATAATTTATGAAAATTATAACTTTTCAAACTCATATATAGCCAAATTTTTATTGTCATTTTAACTTTTGGATATGTACAATCTATACACTCCATTGATATCAGATGAGTGCTGATTTTGATTCTATATGCGTCGTTGGCTTCTTTTATTATTATTATTTTTTATTAACGTGATTGTCGAATTAAGGGAAGGAGTGAACTTAGGAAGCCTAAAGCTTCCGTATAAACTGGATTGATCCATTTCATGAGACTCCAGTGGCGAAACTTGATCATTATCGTAAGGGGTGCGGGGGCGAAATTAATATTTGTATTCACTTTCTTTAAATATACAATTACCTTTTTTATATTATAAAAAAGTTTTAGTCTAAAAATAACAAGCTTTACTTTGAAATTAAAATAACTTAAACCATATGGGCCAAAGAGCCCATTATGCATAATGAGTCCCCGAGTGGCTCAGTGGGTTCAATATCCTCTGCATTTCAATAGTTCTTTGGTTCTGGACTCCACCCCCTTCAAGATTCAAGAAACCTCCATCAATGGCATCACATCTGAACTAACAAACGATAAATCACAGATTTTGATGTCACATTTGAACGCAATCGCACTCAGAATCTCCACTTTCACCCAATTAACACAGCTACACGCACTAATCATTCACCACTCACTCCATCACGACAACTTCTGGGTGTCACTCCTCATCAGCCACTGCACACGCCTCTGTGCACCACCATCATACACTCGACTCATTTTCGACTCAACCCACAAACCCAATGTCCATACATTCACCAACATGCTCAAGTTCTACTCCCACATGGGCTCCAATCAAGAAATCATCAACCTTTTTGACAATATGCGAGTTTCCAACGTCATACCTGATGCATTTGTTTATCCGATCTTGATCAAATCGATGGGGGAATCAGCTGTTGTGCTACATGGGCATGTTTTGAAATTGGGTCATCAGTCTGATCGCTATGTGCGTAATGCTATCATGCACGTGTATGCGAAGTATGGGCCTATCGAGTTTGCGCGTAAGGTGTTCGATGAAATGCCAGAGAGAATGGTAGCGGATTGGAACTCTATGATTTCTGGGTATTGGAGGTGCGGAAATGGGGTTGAAGCTGGTCGTTTGTTTGGTTTGATGCCTGAGAGAAATGTGATCACTTGGACTGCAATGGTTACTGGATGTTCGAAGACGCGTGATTTGGTTGCTGCGAGGAGGTATTTCGATCAGATGCCGGAGAAAAATGTTGTGTCTTGGAATGCGATGTTGTCTGGGTATTCGCAGAATGGGTTCGCGGAAGAGGCCATAGAACTGCTTGATGAGATGGTTGTTGATGATGTTCGACCTGATGATACAACTTGGGTTGCTGTTATTTCAGCGTGTGCGGATCGCGCTGATGCTGAACTTGCTAATTCACTCATGAATATGATTAATGAGAGGAATGTTAGGTTGAATTACTTTGTGAAGACCGCGTTAATTGACATGTATGCAAAGTGTGGGAATCTTGCAGCTGCTAGGAGGATTTTTGAGGAGTTAGGTGCATCCAGAAATGTGGTGTCATGGAATGCAATGATCTCTGCGTATACGAATGCTGGTGATTTGAATTCTGCTAGAGAACTCTTTGATAGCATGCCTTGCAAGGATGTGGTTTCGTGGAATTCAATGATTGCTGGTTATGCACAAAATGGGCAATCAGCAATGGCAATTGAGCTCTTCAAGGAGATGATTGATTCTAAACACACGAAACCGGATGAAGTTACTATGGTGAGTGTGATATCAGCATGTGCACATCTAGGGGCGTTGGAGTTGGGAAACTGGGCTTTACACTACATGAATGAAAATCAAATCACATGGAGTATATCAGGTTACAATTCCTTAATTTTTATGTACTCCAAATGTGGAAGCATGAAAGATGCCGAAAGGGTTTTTCATAAAATGAAGACAAAAGATGTTATTTCCTTCAACACACTAATAACAGGATTTGCAGCTCATGGTGACGGATTTGCAGCCATTGATTTACTGCAGAAGATGAAAGAAGACGGTTTTAAACCTGACCGAATAACATATATCGGTGTTCTAACCGCCTGCAGCCATGCAGGACTGGTAGAAGAAGGTAAAAAGGTTTTTGATTCCATCACTAGCCCAGATGTGGACCACTATGCATGCATGATTGACTTATTAGGCAGAGTGGGTAAGCTAGATGAAGCAAAGAATCTAGTCACAAGAATGCCAATGGTCCCACATGCAGGAGTCTATGGTTCACTCTTAAACGCCAGTCGAATTTGTAAAAGAATTGACATTGGAGAGTTTGCAGCTAAACATCTTTTTAAAATCGAACCAAAAAACTGTGGGAATTATGTTTTGCTTTCAAATATGTATGCTTCAATGGGAAGATGGGGAGACGTCGAGAGAATTCGAGGGAAAATGGAACTATTAGGATTAAAGAAGGCTACCGGATGGAGTTATGTGGAATTTGATGGGAAATTACATAAGTTTATCGTAGGCGATAAATCGCATGAAAGATCAAATAATATATACAAATTATTGATGGAATTAAGAAAGAAAATGAGGATAGCTGGATACATAGCTGATAAGGAGAGTGTTCTTAGAGATGTTGAAGAGGAAGAGAAGGAGGAGATGGTGGGAACTCATAGTGAGAAGCTAGCACTCTGTTTTGCACTGCTTGTTAGTGATTCAGAGGCCATTATTAGAATTGTGAAAAACTTGAGGGTCTGTTGGGATTGTCATGAGGCTATGAAGATTATTTCAAAGTTGGAGGGAAGAGAGATCATTGTGAGGGATAACAATAGATTTCATTGTTTTCATGATGGCTCATGTTCTTGCAAAGATTATTGGTAGGTTTTAAAGGAGGCAAAATAGACGGATTAAACGGGTCATGAGTAACAATTTGGTGAAGATACTAAGAAAGCGACAACGTCAGATACCTATTTGATAGAAACTTGGGTTGGCTACTCGGCTAGAGCATCAACACCACCTGCCTCGCTTGGAGTTACTGTAATTTCATTAGACCTATAGGAAATTCAAATTTTTTTGTTAACTGATGTAACATTAAACATACACTAGAGTGGCAAATTGTCTCTGGAAAATTGTTAAATATGTTAATTTAAATTTGAACATAACCATTCCATCTCCATTAACATATTCAACTTCTTGTCAAGTACAAATAGCTAAGGATGCTAACCATTCATTCTTATTTAAGAAATAAGTCAACCTCCAACAGAAGATACACACTCATAACTACTTCATCCCTTGAATTGGATTGAACAACAGTGATAACACATGAGATTCAGTAATATAAGGATGACCATGTCCATCTCCTTCATTGTACATGAATTGTGTCATCCTAGGTATGTTTATCGCACACTCAATAAACTCCTTTGAAAACTGAGAATAACCGCAAACTCTTTCCTTGTTAAGCTTCTTCCATGTCTCGAGGATTAAACCTTTGATGTAAGTTCTAGCTTCGTCTTCTGTAGCACCACTCTCGTGCATGTAACACTGGATTGATTTTGGAATATCCCCTCTTGCAATCTCCTCCTTCATGTAACAAAACAATACAATAATAATAATAATTAAATGAACAGAAAGCAATATCTGTATATATGAAATTCTTCCTATATATTATATTAACAAGAGGACATACTGAGGATGTCCCCAAGTCATTAGCAAGTCGAAAGATTATCGCAGAGTAGCGAACTATATTCTTCGCCTTTTCAGCGCACTGCAACATTTCTTCGGTTGAACTAAACTTTGTTAAACAAATAACATGCAGGAGTATGACAGGACCCCCAATTGATGTATAAGCATTGTCCAAGTACTCTTGGAGTGTTGGTTTATATCCACCGTGGTACCAACGTGCTTCTACCATGTACGTCTTGATATAATCTGCCCACTGCAAATGAGTTGTTATTAGAATTCTTCGCGTTACAATGTTGTCAGTGATCGCAGCGAAATTGAAACAAATGGCTTTTATAGTTAAGGAAGATGGATTAATTACTGCTTTCTTAAGGTATGGGAGCACAAGGAATCCTGTGTCTGTGAGTATGTTATATGAGATCTCATTTATGGTGTTGTAGAATCCCAGAAAACATAGCTTCATATAATCTGGAAGCTCTTTGACTGCATTCACATCCCATCTACAAATTACAAATAATATTTCAACTTCTTAGACAATATGTGTGCAGTGTGCATACTATAGTACTATACAACAACAGTGAAATAATATTTCAACTTCTTACAAATATATGTCCCCAAATATAACAAGTTTCAAACGATCGCACTAGAAACAGATAGAGTCCGGTTTCTTAGTCAGAAATCGGGCTCTATTTGTCTCCTGAAAAAAGTAAGCAAGCAGACCCCGTACGTTTTAGTAAACAAGCGGGCTCTGTTTTTAACGTTTCATGTTATAAAGGGACTTTTGGTAGTTGATAAACACATATTTCTAACATATGTGAGGGTATATGAATATTAACCTGTTGATGATATCTGTAAGCTGTTCGAGTTCATCCAAAGTGCCATACACGTCGTAGACATCATCGATTGTTGTAATGAGAGAGTTAACTTGAGTTAATATTCTCCTTCCAAGACTAAACTGAGGTTGGTAGTTAAAACCAAGCGACCACATAAAATGCTCCACCAATCGGTCTCTAGCAAAGCTCAATTTCTCATCCCATCTTGTATTCTTCCACCACCTATTTATATGCATTATGATAACAATAAGAATGTTATAATATAACAATAAGAATGTTATAATATTATTCATAGGCACCTACGTGTGTATACCCTATAAATTGTTAACAATGACATGAATAAATATAAGTTGCATTATACAGATTAGGGTTGTAAACGTGTCTCATTAACAATTTAACATGTGTAACCCGACACAAACACTGAAATTTTGCAAACATGAATTAGAATACGATATGGTACGTATCACGGCTTAGACACGAAAACAACTCATTTATCTAGAATAATTTTTGTTATATTTCTTTTGCATAATAATACTCAAAGAATAAAGTTATAATAAAAAGTTACCAATTCTATAAAACAGTTACTTTTAATGTATAAAAACTTGATACCCAATTGTCTTTTAAGTTTGAAATTTTAGCATAATGTATTATGTCTCTATGTAATGAAATAAAACATATTACTTTTTAAGAATATATCTAAACATGTGTCAACGTGAACCAGCTAAAAGATGCTCTTACTTTTGAGATGAGCGTTTATTAGTTTAAACCTAGACATGAAGTAGATTATTTTAAAGTTAATTTAAAAGTAGAAATGCAATACATTATTGTTAATAAAAAACAACCGTCAGCCCAAAAAACTCCCAACTCGACTCTTTGACTAAACTTCCGACTCGATCCTTTGACTAAACATTGTTCATGGTTCGAATTCTAACTCATTTAGCTTAAACCTAAACATATGAATTTCGTATTATTAAATACTACACAAATGAATCATACCTTGATGTGTTCTTTAGATCTTCAAGATGAATAGCTTGGGTCATATCAAAATCCAATTTCGCGAGCTCTGTCATTACGGGATTCGAGCTATTGCTCTTTTCATACACCTCAATGTACCATTTCGCCTCGACTCGTGGGACTCTCCAATTCAATGGAAACTCCAAAGCATGGCTTACTAATGACGATATTCCTCCATTCACATTCCCCAAGTTGTCTTTGAGATATTTGGTTGTAACGTCTCTAACCTCGTCTAAAATGTTTTCATCCTCGAACGAATGATAAGATGCCTCATACAAGTTAAGTACCGTCACCATGTCCTCCTTTACTTGTGGCTTGACACTTCGAATCATGTCCTTATAGTTGCATATTATCTCTAGAATTATATTGTAATTATTAAGGAACCATACATTTTACTCATTATGTAATATAAAAAGGACATGTTTACACTACAACTTACAAGATATATACATATATTTTAAGTTTTCATGAGACAACCACTTAAAATAATGAGCTTTTGACATACTTATAAATGTGTAAAAACTAGGAGGTACGCCGCAGGTACGACTACGCATAGGATCATTGTACGTGTATGCTTGAGCTTCTCGGGTAGGTTCGATACATAGATATATGGTAGGTGAATTTTACTTAGTTAATAAGAATGTCATAAGAAATCAAAACATAAATTATTTAATTTTCAAATACATAACACAGAAAATAGGAAAATAAATAAAGGAGTTAATCACACGAAACATGCTTGTGGTTTGGTTAGCTCAGTTTTTACTTTCGATTCCTACATTTGGGAAATTATAATGTTGGTTCAAACGTTTGACAAAACGTATCACAAAAGATCTCTAACTTGGATGGTTGTTATCTTTTTCCGTTAATTTTTTAAAAATGACAGTAATATCAGTCGACATATATGTTAGCTTCGGTGGTAGCACGCAGAGAAATGAAGAGGTTGGATGTGGCAAGTGATGTGCTGGTGGCTAGAAGGTGGTGGTGGAGATGTATCGAGCAAAAGAGAGTGGTGACGGAGCTCTACTGGACAAAGAGAGGGGAAGTGGCGGCCGGTGATGCGAGTGCCGTTGGAGGCAGCCGGCGGTGGGAGTTCCGGTGACGAAAGTGTGGATGGAAATGTTTTCTTTTTTTTTTTTTTTGAGTTAATTACATGTGGGCCCCACTAGTCTATTAAATGTATTTGATATTGTCTTATTTGATTTTCTTAAAAAGAATATTATTATCATTTTTAAAAAGTTAACGGAAAAAAATAACAACCATTCATGTTGGGGATCTTTTATGATACGTTTTGTCAAACGTTTAAACCGACTTTTTAATATCTTAAAACTAAGAATCGAAAGTGAAAATAGATCTAAACAAAGTGACCTTTTGTGTAATTAGCTCTAAATAAAAAATAGAAAAAAATAATAAATACAAGAAAAAAACAACAAAACCCTATAATTAGTAAATATGATTGCACAGTACTTGACCTTGGGTCGGTGGCAAAGAATTAGTTTTATATTTGCATTAATTTATTGAATTGGAAAGAAGTAAATTAAAAAAATCGACACAACCATTAGGGGTATGATCTTGTAGACAATCAACTTATAAACGTTATTATTATAATACATATAGCCAAAATTTAAACTGAATAAACACACGCAATAATCTATACTATATAATAAAAAGAAGTTCGGTCTTGTCACATGTTATACTTATAGACATTCTTACATAATTTCTCTTTAAAATAATTATTATAATAATTTGAACACTCATATTAGTTTCGTTCTCTTATTAAAAATCAATTTAATTAATTACCACACATGTCTCATCTAGATTTCTAAAATCAAGCTAGATTTTTAAAAATATATTTTATTAAGAAAATTATAAATCACATCATTTTAAATATAGAAATAATTAATAAACAACTTTTTTAATAAAATATGAATTTTTTTAAAACACTAAACTTTTTTGAAATAAGATATTTCTAATACAACAAACTTTTTATAAAAAAACTCATTGTTCATGAAAAAAATTATCTTGAAATGATATTTTTTAAAAACCAGTAATTTTATATAAAATAGTAAAAAAAGATATTACTGTTAAATTTCTTAAAGTAGCTATTTATACGTAACTTAATTCATATTATATTTACAAATATTGTTTTATAATTCATAATTTTTTTATTAGTTATCTAATATTTTATTTATTCAACACGTGTAATACACGTGATACTAATCTAGTATTGCTTATAAAATAACATGTTTATACATAGAGAGAGGGTCAAAAGAGTCCATTAACCCACGATCAATAGAATTCCTTAGTCTTATTATTATAGAAAGTAGAGTTTTTCAATTCTTTAATTTTTTTTTGTTATAGAAAGCTGAGTTTTTCTTTTAAGAAAAACATGAGTTGTACGCCTTAATCTGGTAGATATATAAGAAAATCTAACCTAATGATAAGTCTTAGTTTCGTCACTCTATATATTTAAAATGTTCATTTTATGACCTTTATTGAATCTACACCTACCTTGAGGAAGTTGAAAACCATGTTGTCTCAAGAGTCTAAAGCCAAGTGCCCTAAGGTTCAAATCCAAGGCATCCCACTTAGCCTCAGTTTCATAATAATGTTGGTAAATCATCCCCAACACATCACTTATCTCATCCTCAAAATGATAAGCAATCCCGAGCCTCTGCAAGTCATCCATCAGCTCTAGCGTTCGCGCTACATTTCCCGCTTGTCTCCTTATTATCATCCTCACTGTCGCCTTCAAAGCTTCGGCTCTAGCCACATAATCTTCTCCCTGCATATATGTAAATAAATCAATATTCGAGCTTCAGCATGATCATCAACCTATACATATAATCAAATTACAAAACGAGTCGTACGGTGTAACTACTAGAGAGTGACTGAATGTGATCAAATGACCACAATGTCGGGTCATAGTTTGCTGATCGTCGAACCACGGGTGGTTCAACCGCGGTGAGAGCCATTGAGGTGGATTGCGATGAATGTAGTCGTCGCTTGCGAGTGTCGAATGTGCGTATAGCGGTTATGGTGTTTTTGTGACCGAGAGTTGGAGCTGCAAACAAGCACATTATTGAAGCCATTGATAATGTGTGAGTTACAAGGTTGTGGAAGGGGGTTCTTTAAGGTATGCATGTCGGGTGTGTGTGATTGACTTTATATAGACATTCTTAAGGACATATGGATAAACTTTTGCTTACATTAAATTCTATGGATAACATTTGCAGTTTGTTTATTCATATATATTATTTTAATTGGATCACTTTTTTCACTATTTAAGTACTAGATAAATTAAAGTTAAAAAAAAAAACTCAACCAAAACGGACAAAGTATCACCGATATATTTCTGATGAATCCGTCTGTCAATTATAATATTTCGTTTTGTAATGCATAGATTGTTTGTAGAATATTTATTAACTAGGTTTTGGCGTCGCGTGTTGCCGCGACCGTGCGAGTTTTAAAGTAACCCTAAACCAAAATCAAAATCAAAATGAAGGTTCGAAACCACAAAATCATCAAAATACATAAAGTAAAACACATCAAAACCCCAAATCCATAACACACAAGAACATGTAGAACCCAAAAGTAAATCAAAGCCCAACATCATACACAAACACACAAAAATCAAAGCCGCAAGAAGGCGACACAATCTAAAATAAAAAACTGACGAAAATCAAAGCTCCAAAAAAAGCAAACAAAAGGAAAACTCAAACCTTAATTGCGAGAATCGTCAGGGTATCAATAATAAAAGAAAGAAAGCAGGAACCCGGATAAAAACAACGCCAACGAACCCTATAAACGAACATGTGTCCGGACATCAAAAGCCCACTAAAAAACCCACCCCCAAACCTCAAACTCACATCCAAAACAAACTTTTAAAACACACACACACAAACAAACAAAAAAAACACAAAAAAAAAAAAAAAAACCCACCGATAAATTGTTTTAATATGAATAGATAATTAATGTGAGGCTAGATCAACCATTTCATAAAGGTTTTGACTTAGTTTGGGGTAATTTAAAGGGGGTAATTTAATAAAATAGTAACCAAATTTAAAAAGTATTTCAATTATGTAACTTAAGTTTAAAAAATATTTTAGTTAAGTTATTAAGCTTTTATACTTTATTTAAATTATAAGTCTTAACATGTTTTTTAGCATGTTTTTCTTTTTGTGTCAATTAGAAAATATTTTTTTCTTCTTTTTGATGTTGATATGGAATGGTTACGGAATTTTAGGTAATATTTTTATTTTTTTAATATAATTAACATGGTTTTTTTATTTTTAATATAATTTATATATTAAAATTTTCGACCCTTACATATTCTCTTTAATTACTTTTTTGACATAAAAAAATTTGATGATTACTCGATTTGATGGTTTAGTTGTTCAATTTAAGAAAAATACGCATGAGTGACCAAATCAGAATAATTTTAAAACTTGGTTATTATTTTGTGAAATTTTCCAAAGAGATAAGATAGATTTGTTATTAAAAAATAACTACCATATGATTATTAAAGTAACAAAAAATATATAAATTTATAAACTTAATAAAATAACTTTTATTAACAAATAGAAGCTATATATATTATTGGCAAATAGATTTTTTTAATTCGTATATAATATGACAAAGTCATCATATTTCTGTCACAATAGAATATTTGTTTTTGATGGCTCCAACTTTGATTGAGGTGCTCTTACGACAAATATTATCGTGTACCAACTATATCGCATACTCTAGATAGCAAGGAAAATAATTTAGCATTTTCAATCGATGAAATATTTAATTGTTTTTTTAATACATGCTTTAGGAAACAAATGAACAGTGATAACAAATGAATATATATACAATTATACGGTTGTGATGTGTTTAAAATTTTTTTCATTTCGACGAAAGCTTTATTTAAAACCGAGCCGAGCAAAAATTTTGTTTTCTTTTATAACATTAAGCGTATACGCTTATAAAGTTCTAAATACGTCATTGCAAAAATTTTATTCTTCTACATTTCATCTAAATTTTATTTAAAATAATTCAGCTTTATATTTGATTTCTTTTAAAACTTTAAGCATATAAGGCCACATAGAGTGATCTCGACTAAACAATCAGGTAAGCTAGAGTAAAATGTGTTACCCGGCAGTACCACCGCCCCTTGATTTCGGGGTTGAAATTAGCTTATTGGTTGATAACACACCACCAATCGTCTTATCAATCTCTAACAACTTTTTAACAAATGTTACCGTTAATCATCGAAATTATCTCATAACACATTCAAAATTCTTATCCATTTAGTCTTTTTAACCTTTTGAACTAATTAAATAATTATATATACATAACTTTAATTTTATCAATTAATTGAAAAAGCGGTTTTGGCCTTTGGGAGATTTGAGGAATTTGGTAAATTATTCCATCTAAATGGGGGAAAATGATGGGAGGATGTATCGATGGCATGACATGTAGGGAAAGTGAGGAAACTGATAACCATTTCCTTTACCAATGAATTTTAGTTTAACTAGTTATGGTAAGGTATTTAAGACATGTAATATGTGAGATTATAGGTTAAACTATTACTTTGAGTAAAATATTTTTTCAGTTATAAGTTTACTCCTGTGAAGGTTGAGGGTATAGTATTGGTTGAGAAACGCATGAGTGGATCCGATTAAGTAAACATTTTTACGCCGCCTAATTTCTTGTAAACAACTAAATATATTGTTATCGATCTTTTTACGTTTCAATATAAATTTTATTAAAAATAACCAGATTTATTATTCTTATCGGTTGTCGCCTCATGATATTTCACTACTATTAATCGAGTATATTCTATCAAATGAAAAGGTATATTAGAAGTATAACACTTTAACTAATGATTCTCAACCTAAATGGTTGATGTAAAGTACTTCAAAACTTTATTAAAAATAAGAGTAGGTTTTGGACTCAAATCTTACATGTGACAATTAAAAGGGTTTCAATTTAGGACATGAGTCACCTATAATGTGTTTCGTTCTAAGAGTGATTTTAGTTTCATACACGAGTAATAAAGATAATCGGATGAGCCATTTGCACGTCACTGATCCTTTAGCCTTTAAAAAGAAGTATAACACTTTAGCCGTTTGGAAAAGAAAAATAAAAAAAGAAAGTAGAACACTTTACACTTGGTAAGTGTGTTGCTCCATGTGCCGCCCAAATGCGTAGCATGCAATGGTTAGGGAGTCTGCTGGTCATGCATTGGTTGCATGTGGTCAAGAAAGAGTGTGAGTGTCTTGAGAATTGCTTGTCATGCAATTAATGGTTGCATGTAAGGAGAACGACACGTTGGTCTTCTATTTGGTTGTATCTTTTTTTTGGTTGTATTCTTTTGAAGGATGTATATATGGATTGTCCAAAATTTTGTTTGTAATTTAATCTATATTCATTATCCATATTTGAAATAATCTTTCAAATATATCAAAAGAGTATTGTCAAAAAGATAACATGGTCTAGATAATGTTATGGTGGATGATCCGGTGGTTTAGTGGAGAGATGTTTGCTTTCATAAAAATATATATGATTTTATATCGTTTTAAATGTAAAATCTAATGGTTAGATTTCTTAAAGAAAGAAGTGTTTGTTAAAAAAACAATATAGAGAATGCTACTTTGGGATTAAAAGTTAATTTTGTTCTGTTAACAAGTGATTCCGGGTTAGAGTTTGAATAGTGAAGCCCACTTGAGGTCAAGCAAGTGATTCAGGGTTAGAGTTTGAGCAGCAAAACTCACTTGAGGTTAAGGGTTTGAGCATTGTCTGTAACGGGTTAATGTAAATAATCATTTTTTTGTACGATACTTTCATCTTACTCATACTACTAAACTACACCTCATATATATTATACTTATCTAGAATAGAACTTCGGACCTCTCCATAAATGATACTCTACAGGCAAAATCTTTACTGTTGATCCATCAATTCTAAGTGTAGGTTAGTTGTTAATGATTAGAAGTAAGTTAAATGATTGTGTGAGTTATTTTTCTTTAACAATTAAGTTTTTTTTGAAAGGCAATACTCCATAAATATGCATGCTAGCAAGTAGCTAAGCATGCTAATAATACCAGCGTACAACAAATACAAAAGCAAACAACATAGGCACAAGACAAACAATACAAACACTTCCAATACAAAACTTTACCCAGCTATCCCAATCCAAGTTAACGATGTTTGCCCTACTTTTTATCCATAGAAATCCGGTACTTTTGATCTCCTCGAGTAACCTGTTCGTCGAAGGTGGTTGGTTATCAAACACCGCATTGTTTCTCATCTTCCAAATGCATCAAAAGGTAGTGATCATAATCGCATATATTGCATCTCCTCTTATAGAATTGACTGCCTTATGAGTTAAAGGTAGATCATTGATATAGAAGGCAAATATGGGCGGCAATTTACACCAAGTAGAGATATACGCCCAAGCCATAGAGGCATAGAAACATGAGATGAACAGGTGGTCGATTGTTTCCGGATGTTAAGAACAAAGTAGGCATAAGTCAGTTGTAAGAGCGACATTCCTTTTGAGAAGGGCAACTCGAGTTGGGATTCGGTCGAGTTCTGTTGTCCAAACTAAAATGTTTGCTTTTGCAGGGACCCAAGAACTCCATTCGTATATATATAAGTTTGATTGAGGCGTAACCTGATTCAGCAGATTCCGAAGTGACTTCACAAAAAAAGAGCCAGTGTTGTCCCCTTTCCAAACCCAACAACCACTCGAGGAACAAATGAGCCGGTCCAGTACAATGTTTCTTTACGACAGGGAAGTTTGGATTTTCACAATGTTACACCATACCCCACTCGATAATATCCTCCCGGGAATAAACGAGAGGTTACCAGAGTGGTGAAGGGAAGAAATGACTCGTTTCCACAATGTTGGACCCTCAGCCTTGAAACGCCACCGCCATTTAGTTAAAAGTCTAAGGTTCAAATCTTTCAATGATCCAATGCCTAACCTACTGTTGGATCTTTTATTGCATATTTTTTCCCATGTAATCTAATGTATTTTGTTTTTACTACCATTTCCTCCCTAAAAAAATCTTCTACTAATGATTTCTAGTTTTTATAACCTTATTAGGAGCCTTAAATAAAGAAAAGAAGTACACAGGAAGGTAGTCCAGAATACCCCAAATCAACGTGACTCTACCTGCGATAGAAAGGTGTTTAGACGTCCAAGAGGAGAGTCGGGATTCAAAAGTCTCTACTATCGGTCGCCAGCTCTTTACGAGGTTCATGTTAGCACCAACCGTTAATCCCAAGTAACTAAATGGAAGGGATCCGGTCTTACAATGTACCATTGAAGCAAATTATGCATTTTCTTTACTCGAGACAATCAAGCTTAATAAGCAACACTTCTTGGCATTTATCTCAAGCCCATACACAAGGTGAAAACATCTTAAGCTTTTAATAAGATCCTTAAGATTGGAAGCCGACCACTCCCTAGTGACCATTATGTCATTGGCGAATAAGAAATAAGAAATAGCTGGACCATTGTTCGGTAATTGAACTCCTCTAAATGCCCCTATTGCACATGCTTTATTGATCATCTAGTTAACAGCCTCCATACCAATGAGAAACAAGAATGGAAAGAGGGGGTCGTCTTGCCTCACCCCCTATAGCAACGAAATTCTTTAGAGGGGGATCCATTAACTAACACTGAAGCTTTTGTAGACCTTAGTATTCCAGAGATCCATGTCCTCCAACGTGATGGAAAGTTCCTTTAACCAAGAATATAATCAATGAAATCCCACGAGATAGAATCAAATGATTTATTCAAATTAATCTTGAAAACTAGACCGGGGGTTTTTGATCTTTTCAACCATGAAAGGATTTCATTAACAACCAAAGGGCCATCAAGAATATTTATTTTGGCAAGGAATGCAGTCTGGGTATCGGAGATAACTGACTGGAGAACCATTTTTAAACGATTAGCAAGGACTTTGGATATATGTTTTTGAATATGCAGCCAATCTAGGAGATGGGACGGTAGTCATCGAATGTTAATGGGTCATGAGTTTTTGGCACCAAATCAATAAATGATGATGAACATAGCTCGCTGATTTTACCATCAACAAAGAATGCACCAAAAATTTCCAGCAAAGTCGTCACTGAGATACTCCCAGAAGTGCTTAATAAACACGAAATTGAAACCATCTGGACCAGGGACTTTATCTGAACCACGGTCCGATACCGCAGCTTTAATTTCTTTAATAGAAGATAGGCAGATAAGGGAGACAAATTCGATAGATGATAGACTCTTAATATCGTTACAATCAATAACCAGCCTAATAGGTCATCTCTCATTAAATCTGTCACCATAGAACCGATATGCCTGCTTTTTAATTACCTCCGGTTATGATGACCAGATGCCATCAATTAGCATACCGTTGATTCTGTTTGAGCCAATTCTAGAATTAAACATGCCATGAAAGAACAGGGAGTTTTCATCACCTTCCACCGTCCATCTCACCTGAGATTTTGCTTTATGCCCTTAATTTTTTCCTTTTCTTTCTCTAATAGGGACTTTAAAATCTTGATTCTTTCTTTACTTTCATCCTCATTAAGCCTAAATAATTCAACAATAGTATCTAAGGCATTAAGTTTATTGGTTAGTTCATTAATATGCTCATCTTCGTTAACCTTCTTTGAATTATTCCAAGATTTGAGAACGCTCCTAACATTTTTCAGCTTCATGGCAAGGCGAGCATCTTGCCTGTTAGATACAACGGGGATTTCAAAAGCAAATTTTACCACATCCTTAATTCCATCACACGATAACCAGGAAGAGAAGAACTTGAACGGTTATGGGCCAAAATCCGAGCACGCTCTAGTAAGAGTGATCGAGCTATGATCTGAGTTTTTACGGGGCCAAGCTCTGAGTATTGAATCAGGCCACTTGTTGAAAAAATATTCACTCACTAGGAACTGGTCCAATTTGCTAGCTTTCAATCCATTGTTATTCAAATATGTGAAATTAGAACCCCTCATATTGTACTCGACAAGATTGCACTCATCCATAAAGTCATTGAAAATGCTGGCATTATTAGAGTTGAATTCCGAGTTACGCCACTCATGTGAGAATCTAACCTCGTTGAAATCTCAAGATTACCCATATACCCGGGTAGGTTGACATCAGATCCTTGAGATATTCCCATAGATTTTCTCATCAGTCTAATCTCCTGTGGAGCATATACATTCGTAATGTTAAGCATGTCATGAGAGCCATTGATCCTACCGAGAGTGACTAGACAATTCCACTTCTTAATTTATCTAGTCATATGGAAGTAAAAGGGACCCAGAAGCTAATGATACCACCGGATCTACCGGATGCAGGAACGAACTTGAATTCTACTTCACGATTACCCTAGATGTCAACAACATGGATCTTATTAACATCAGAAACCATTGACTCTTTTATCCCTAAAAAATTAATCTTAAGCTTAAAAAGGAACGATTTTACCCATTTACTTTTCCTCGGATTAGCGAGCCCCCTTATGTTGATGCATAACATATCCATTACGAGTCGTATTGAGCAGCATCCTCCACAACCAAGGTTTGGACCTGTTCTTTAAAATAAGACAAATCAACTCTAAGAAGAGATCCAAATTCAATGGTATTATGAACTTCCTCTTCGATTCGATTGCCAAGGGAGTTGCTCGTGCCCGGGGATTTATTCAAATCAACTAAAGATGAATCCATTAGGCGGTCAATCCGCAAGACATGCCGATTAAATTGATTGAGGTTTAAATGGCAGACATTATCATCCTCAATTATAGAGGTCTTATCATGGGGCAGAGTGTGAGGAGGGTCAACTGGTTGATGAGTTTGATCAGCAATGGGAAGGGATTTATTACCTTTTCTTCAAACCTTCCTTAAATCATTAACAGTGAGCGATACCTTGGATTTGGAGATTAGAGAACGACCTTTACCTTTCCTCTTCTTGGAATTAAAAGCACCCATGTTAAAAATTATCTCATTTAATCCGACGGGATCTGTACCTAAAGCATCAGACCCATTTGGGCCATTTTGGTTTACGCCTAAAGGGTTTAAATCAAAAGATTGGTCCTGATTAGGCATTTGTTCGGAGAGGCCCATAAAGGTAGAATATCCCACAAAGTGAACGTTATCGTTCACATGAAACGTTGTATCGTGGACAAGGCATTCGTCATTAATGCCAGCCGACATGGTGGCAGAATTAACATCACGATGATTTTAGGAGCCCGAAGGATTATTTTCCAACCTTTCGTCTGACTCAAGTACCGGGGATGGACTTTCAGCACCATTCCCCGTCATAGTCACTGGAAGTTTACAATTTAATGAAATAGTCCTGAAATCAGGAACTCATTGACGACTAGTTTCCGAAATGTAAATCGGAAATGACACACTGGGAGTTATAAGGCTTATGTGCTTAGCAATAGGATTTAAGTCTTTAACAATAACAGCAACTTTGTCACAGGACAAATCCTCGTCGTTAGACGAGGCTTCAGACGGGATAACCACTGACCCAACACAATTAGCAATTGTGTTAAATGTATCGGGGTCCCAAAGCTTAATGGGAACGTGTTGTCCATCCCACAGGACCAAAAATTTTTTAGATCAAAGCCCACCGAAACCTCTTTAATCAGGTTTTCCATGAGGTTTCTTAGTATGTTTATATCAATCGCTTCTCCGATGAGCGAATAACCCATCCAAAATTTTGATATCATTGATGTTTTGTCAATCTTAACCACTTAGGTTTTTGCATTAATCAGTACATTCTTGTATGAGCTATGGGTGGAAGATCTAAATTCCAAAGGGGGATTAGAAATATCAGCATGGAGGTGGTTAGAGTGTTTAAAATGTATTGTCAGCTCCTTAGCAAGCCCAGAATAATCAATCCGATTACCATTCTTGTCAAACTTAGCAAGGTTAACTGAGATTTTCAAATTCCCCATCTTTATTCCACTTAGAGCTTTAGATAACAGGTTAATATTTCTGATGCGTGTGAAATATATATATTTTGATAAAGGTTTTTCGCACAGATTTAGTTTTTAGTTAGTTATTACTAATATTAAACTACACACACAAAAGGAAAGTGTACCTGTCATGAGGTAGTATAGTGATGGTAAGAACCAAGTATCAATCCGTGGACACACCTAGCCTACTCAACAACCTTAATGATTGACTACCAGAATTGGTTTTTGTTTGGGAAAATGATAAGTTGGATTGATGTAACTAGGGTTTTTAAGGTTTTAGAAATGATAATGAAAATAAAGTAAAATAAAGTTGAAAGTTTTGGATTTAAAACCAGGGAATAAAGGCTATCATCCTAATTAGATTACACTTATGTAATTGTGATGAATTGGTGGTGTGATTAAATATATTGATTAAAGTAACTACGTTAATGTTTATAAATGTGAGCTGGCATGATTTCTCGTCTATCCGCTCCATAGTGACTAGGACCACGTCAGGTTGAGATTTACTGCCTAGGTCAAAGCCTTAGTAATGTAGGTAAATCTTTGGTGACCTTTTCGACATATGATTTCTGAAAACATAACTTAATGTTAAGAAAAGAGTTGATCAAGTTCCTTTTAGCATACTATTAATTTTACAAAACCATAACAATTATTGAATATTTTTCAAACTAATAAAAGGGAAACTGTAAATGATCAGAAAGTTAAGGTAATATGATTTCTAATAACCATCTCTAGTTAATTAGCCATAGATTTATTATGAAGACTGGTTTCACAAATAAAAGTTGATCATACGTTTTTCAATCGTGTATGACATTCACGATTACAATTCATAAGTTTATAACTTTCCATTCAAATATAGGTGCTACCCATCGAAAGTTTTCCCAAGAACACCATAACATTAACACAATATAAATCATACCATTAGTTGATCACAAATTACATAAGTATCATCTAATTAGGATGATAATAAGAGTTTAGCTCATAATGAGCTTAAACATAACAACAAATAACATAGAAGATAGATATGGATTCATTGGTGAAATGGAACAATCAAACCGGTGATCCAAAATGGATGATGTTTAGACAATCCTGAGCTTCTTTTAAGTGTTGTATGCACCTCTCGAGCCTCCAAATAATGTTCAAGTCTTGATTCCCGAGAGAATTTTGCAGAGTAACTCTCCCACCAAAAGCTTGCTAAAATGGTGAACTTGAACCTCTATTTATAGGCTTTCTGGAGTAGCATGGCCCCATGCCCAAAAGGCACGGCTTCATGTTAGTACAATGCTTACGAAAGTTGGTCAGCTCGTACGTACACAGGGTGTCGGGCATGACCCCGTGACAAATGGGGCACGACCCCTTGCTTACTTTTAGGGGACAGTACTTTTTGTCCCGTCAGATGTCCAAACATGAGGGTGTGCCAAATTTAGCACGGGGGTGTGTTTCAGGCAAGACATAGGGGCGTGCTTAATGAGACACGACCCCATGCTTGGATTTAAAAGCTCGAATTTCTTTAATTTCTTGTTAAGTATGCTTCTTTTGTCCATCTTCCCATTTTCAACACCTGAAAACACAATTTAATGATTTTAAGTTTATAATCATTATTTTTAGAAAGATATTAAGGAACAATTGATTTGCTTTTGATAGGGTTTTTATGTATAATTTAGAGCACATTTAATATCCCCAAACTTGAACTTTGCTTGTCCTCAAGAAAAAATCACTTAAAATGACTGTTAGGAACGTGTACGTACGGAGTACTAACTGATTCAATGTGAAACCAAATCAAATAGTGTGGAATCCTATTTGATTGGTGATCAAATCAATGAGAATGTAAACCCTGATCGATCTAACAATTAAACAACGTTAAGAACGAGTAGAAATCAACTAGGAACGAACTATGAAGTTGTATGGACGAACTACGACGCTCTGGACGACTAGGGTATGCTAATATTCGAAGTGTTCTCTTTTTCCATGAATTACATGGTATTGATAGGTTGTAGTGTACAGTCGTACGACTGAGCCATTAACATGGTTCAGTCGTGTGACTGAGTCAAGCGATTGATTCATATGCACGACTGAACTCTACGAATGGTTTAGTTGTGCGACTGAGCCAGTCTCATGACTCAATCGTACAACTGATCCAGTCACTTGGTTCAGTCGTGCGACTTAACCAGTCTTATGACTCAGTCGTGCGACCGACCAGTCACCTGGTTCAGTCGTGCGACTGGTCCATAAGCATGAATGACCATAAGGCTAAGTCAAACATATTTCTAAATCATCACTAACTCAGAACTATGAATAACTACTACAAACCTATATATAATATTCAGTCAAGCGTGTAATAATAAACATTATAAGAATACAACATAATCAATAGTAAATAGACATCCAAACATATATCATATTACAATAATACCCTTATATTACACATATGTAAGAAATGAAAGACATAAACATTTAAGTACAATAAACTAGGGATATCATGTATCAACAAACTCCCCCTTGGACCTAGTTTACTTTATTGTCTAACATTCTTCACATGCTTTTCAAACTTCTTGTCCTTCTCCTCTTTTGAGACTCCAGCATGAATCTCAAATGCAAAACAGATTCTGATCACATGCTGAAATTGTAGAGCTTGCACAATATCTTGTGTATCATAGAATAATGTCCACTTGTATAGAGTATAGACATCGTCTACAGACAAGTTGGTAAGCCACATCGGGTCAAACACCCTGATAGTCTCAATCTTTCCCTTCCGGTTAAGTACAATCACCGTTTCGCCCGACCTCCAATCATAGTACTACCAATTAAAATGAGGTGTGAAGTCCTGCGGCATTTCCCTTAATAGAATCTTTGACATTATTCTTGGAGGTCTCCACTTCAACACCACCTTCTGTCTACCAAAGATAGGATCAACTTTAGTTTTGCTAGCAAACCTCCTCGGTGTTGAGGTTTGAAGTTCACCCATCTCGTGTGGTACTCTTTCTTCAATGCCTTTTCAAACCAACCCGACATCTTTCCTGGGTTTGCATATAGTAGGTTTAGGCATGCAAGTCTGTTCAGCTCAAAGCCTGGAAGGGTTTTTAGATCATGTGGATGTCTGTAATACTCAATCCCTTTCTCCCTTTTTGACAGCATAAACATTTAAATCCTCAAAATAGGCCCAGCTGATAATTTTTCCTGATACTTTCTGATGTCTCTTAATTTTATACAGCTTGGTGTAGGCATTCTGCTTTGTAGGCTCTCTCTGATTTTTCATTTCAGCTAGACATGCTGCCTATTCAGCCTTCCTTTGCTCCACATCAGCATCATCAGCTTGAGCTTTATTTTCTACAACTTCTTTCTCTGTGACTTTCTCATCAACCTTATCAAATGCTCCACTGACAAAGGTTTCACCCAAGTCTAGTAAAATATCTCCATCATCATTTATGTACTGTGGATAGTACTCTGATGTGACATCCTCTATCTCTATCTCATCGACTCCTTGTAGCTCTTCATCACTAATCACATCAGCTTCAGGAGCATCCCTCACAATCTCATCAGGATTTAATCTGAACATATCTGCAAGCAGTTCGTTGGTCAAGTCGTGAATAATCTCTCCCTTTTCAGGTGTGTAACTCACAGATCTTCTTACAATCCCTTACAAATCAAGAATCATTATGAGTTGAGTCTTAATTTGCTGAATGGGAGCAACATCAAATCATCGACATGTTGATTTGTATCTATTTGAAAGAATGATTAGCAAAGCACACATTAGTGACTCATCAAGGTATTAAACATACATTATCATCATTTACATTAAAGTATACAATGTTCAATTACACAAGATTTCAAACTACATAGACATTCTTAGTCATTACTTTGATCTTTATATTGAGGCTTATTGGCTTAAAGAGCTGCGGAAGAGGCTCCCTAATCTTGACTTTGCTTAGTCCGCCTCTCCTTCTCAGATTGATTTGAGGCTGACACGTTCGCATCACCTTTAGGTTCGTCATCCTTATCATCATATTTCTTCTTCTCCTCTCCACTCTCATCTGATTCTTCCTCATCATCTGATTCATCATCACTAGAGTCGTCGTCATCGTCATCATCTCCATCTCTTTTAATCTTTAACGTCTCCTCTCTTTTTCCTTTCAACCTCAATATGATCTTCTTGTTCTTCTTCTCAAGACCCTCAATCTTCTTGGTGGATGCCAGCACTAGCTCATTCTGAGCTTGAAAGGCCTTATGAGCTCGAACTAAAGCCCGCTCATAGGCTTCATTCTTCTCAATCAGTTTGGCAATTTGTTGGCCCTGTGCTGTATTCACTGACATTAGTTGGCTAATCTGGGTAGTCTTCAGATCATCAGCTTCCAGTAGCTTGAGCACTAGCCTGTTAAGGCTTGCTAGCTGTTCCTCTAACCCAACTGTGGGAAGAGTAGTGCTCTGGAAAGGGGGAATATGGGAGGTTGAGGTATCGGCTTGTGTAACGGTAGGCTCGGTGGTTGAGGTTATGAAGATGGGTGTGGGGATAGGAATGGTTTGTGGAGGTGTAGTTTTGGGTATTGAGGGTGAGGAAGATGTTGGTATTAGTGTGGTGGTGGGTATGTCGTTGGTAGCGGCTGTGATAGTGGTAGTGGCTGTGATAGTGGTAGTGGCAGTGATAGTGGTAGTGGCAGTGGAAGAACTCATCAAAATAATCATTTGGTGTTTCCCCTTTTTCCCATAGGGTTGGGCCATCCTTTTCCTCCTTGTCCCCGTGGCAGCAGGTGCTTTTCCTTTGCTGATTGGATGTTCGAGTGTGTAGGATGGATCAACTTGCTCAATATCGACACCTTTCGAACTAGCCTGGCAGGCACCAACCACCTCCTTCCCTTTATCTGTAGCAACCCACTTGCTACCAACCTGTCTAGTAAGAGGCTCTTCCTCAGAGTCCTTTGATTCCTCTCCCAATTCATATTACCCAAATCTTCCATAGGGGGAGATCAGGGAGAACTGTAGGCTGGTTAGAGCCACCTGCAGCAGATGAACCACCTCTGTGACCCTCATCCAGGCCATCATCATAATCCTCCTCCTCATCATCTGGAATCACCACATACTCAACATCTGAGTCACTGTCATGGTGACGCCACTTCTTCCTTGCTGGTGCTACGTAGTCAGCATTGGCCAGATGGCCAAACAATCTTCTCACTGGGGGCTTTGTCTCCATTCCCCTATAAACCTTCATCCTTCCCAAAGTAGTGTCATCCATCACTTCCAATGACATCTCATCCATCACTTCCAATGACATCTCATCCTCTTTATTCTTTGGCAGGTTGGGTAGCTTCTCGTTAATGATCATCTGGAGGAATCTCGAGTACATACAAAAACTCTCCTTCTCTTTCGCCTCTATGTTCTCCTTCATATAATTGAAGAACATATTGGAGAAGCTGAACGGATAGTTCAGAACTAATGCCACAAACGCGTTCTGAATCTGATCACTGAGCTCGTCGAATCCACCACGTCGAGAAGCTATGCACTTCAAATCACATGAGCTAGATACTTGAAAGGAGGGCACATGTTGCTCTTATTAAGCACACCAGCATTGATGTCACCGACACACTTAATCCTCAGAAAGCAGCCCCTAACTGTCATGGGATGTAATTTGGTCTAGATAATCCCTGTCGTCTTCCAGATCTAACACTCTCCTCAGGTCATCTTCAGTAATATCTATAGCCTCGCCAAAAATAGAGCTCCTAATCTGATATGGCTCAATGGTGTGATCCACTATAGCATTCTCCCAGAACGCTTACTGTAGTGATTTGTAAGGTGTGCAAGCCGTAGAAATTGCACTGTAGATTCTAGAGCGGTTTAGGAATTCGATAATTCCTACAAACTCGGCGGCATTCCTCGAAGTAGTGTTCAGGTAAGCACAAATGTTGTGCTTAGTACTAATGGTCCACCTTTCCGTTATTTTATTGTAAGACACACAACAACCGTTTGAATAACAAGTTAGACCAATTCACAAGAAAGAAACTGCAGGATCGATTTCGGGTGGTTTTTCTCTCAACTCACTGTGAATCAACACTCGGCAAGCAGTCTTTAGGAAGAGTTGATCACAATATAACAAGTAACAAGCAGTAAGAAGATTAACACAGCAAGTAATTTTCAAGGTACTTTTATATATTGCTTCTCAACTCAAAGGATTACAAGACACTTGGACTCAAATCGCTTGTCTCAAGAGTTACAGGGAGAAGATATATATAATACTACCTACAGCCGGGAATACTTTGATTCCAGCTGGACACCTCTAACCTTACATCTATACTACAAGACTCTAGGTGAGGTTTTTCAGACATTTTGCATGCCTGAGAGTGGGTAGTCAGGACATGTCCCTGACTTACCCATGCTACCAACTAAGGTTGGTAACGTGTACTATCATCAAAAGGTGAGCAGTAGAATAAAGTATGGTCAACAGCATGGCTTTCGAGGAAAAACCCATGCTGTGTCAGAGGTCCGCATGCGGACTGACAAGGACCATACTTTTATCTGCTGGACTTAGCATTGTCTTCCGAATGATAAGGTGCTTCGGAAGAATAACTTCTTCCGAAAGCACTTATACTTCGGAAGACTGCTTCTTCCGAGGCTTGGAGTCTTCTTTGTCTTTGGAAGCAGACTTTGTCTTCAGCTCTTTCATCAGACTTTGTCTTCGGAAGCTTTCAGACTTTGTCTTCAGCTCTTTCATCAGACTTTGTCTTCGGAAGCTTTCAGACTTTGTCTTCAGCTCTTTCATCAGACTTTGTCTCCGGAAGATATCTTCAGCTGTTGGCTTCAGCTGTTGTCTTCAGCAGTTGACTTCAGCTTATGCCTTCAGTAGATATCTTCAGCTGTTCTTCAGACTTTTGGAAGATCTCTTGCTTGACTTTGGAAGCCCTTTGATATAGTACCAAAAGTGACTATGAAGTGAATTTGGTTGCACCAGCCTCATCATGATCCAACAAACTCCCCCTAGGCTGATGCTACCAAAACTTCACTTCCCTCTTCTTCTCAAAGTTCTCAGCACCAAGGCGAGCAGATGTTTATCAGTATATTCATTCTTTCCTGCTGTGATGCTGAGAATCTTGTACAAATCTTTGGTGGACAGCACCTCTACTCTGTCACCTTGGATTATATGTACCCTCTGTTGTGGCCCTCTGAAAAGAGTTAGTTGATGGGAAGTATAGTCATATTCCCATCGAACTATTGGTTCCAATTCAGGACCTTCCACCATCTGTAGAAAGGCTGTGCCTTTGGTGGTTGATCTTTCCTTGTCTTCCACTCTTTTCAGCTTCAACTCTTCTTCAATCTTGGCTCTTCGACTTCGTTCAGCCAAGTGGAGACCGCTGATGTAATTTCTTATATGTGCAGCAGTCTCAGAGTTGGAGGGATTGGAGAATGGCTTCTCTGCAAGCTCGGCAAGATCAAATCTGCTGAGATGCAGTAAAGAGGTGGCATTAAGCCTGTTGGTTTCGCCATTCTCTCTTTCCACAACAAAGTTGTGAGAAGGTTCATCGAACCTCCACTGGATTATAGCTTTTCTAGGCCCAGGAGATTGACCAGAAATCCTGTCCTCTTTCCTGGTATCCAGCAGAGTCACCAGTCTTCTTCTTAGTCTCTTCTCCTCAGCATTGAGGGTATCGGAGTTGAGACCAAGAAGTCTTGCAGCCTGGCCCAAGGTTTCTCTAGGCAATTCAAGAAATTGGCCTAGGGTGAGGGAGCTTGAAGAGTTGTCAACATAGGTGATGTTGATAACCTCTCCCTCATAGGAGATACTGCTCAAAGTAGTGCAATTGATGAGCTTTGTCTTGAACTCCTTAATTTCCTCAAAGGAGAAATGTTTAGGAGGCTGAGAGGATGGTCTTGGTTGTTGTTGGGTAGGCTTAGGTTTAGTGGTTTTGGGTTGAGTCTTGGGTTTTAGGATGGGTAGTTTGGGTGGTTGAGGTGATGTGGTAGGTTTGGGTAGAGTTGTGGGTTGAGGGGTGAAGGTTTCATCAGTGGGTTCAGGTTTGATGGGAAAAGGGGTTGGTTCTGGTGTGGGTTGTGGCTGTGGTTGAGTGGCTGGAGTGAAAACCATTCCCTTCATCCTCCTGTACATTTCCTTCCTCTTCCCCAAACGGATGTCAGCTTTTATTTCACTGACTATCCGCTGGAGTGTCCTTTCGGACATAGGTCCCACCTGCCTACCAGAGAAGCCATGTGCCCGGAGATAGTCCTTCATCCAGGCTTTGTCAGTTGACTTCTTGGTGGCAGTGACCTCCTTCTCTTCCTCCCTCTTCCTCTTCACCTTCAGCTTCTCCCTAGCAGCCTTCTTCCTTTCCTTCTCCATTTGATCCTGCTCCTTGTTGTGGAGCAGCAGGATCATGTCATTGTCATGTGGAGACAGTTCAGGAAGACTGAAACCTCTTGAGAGCAGGAACTTGATCCTAGCCTCTCTCAGCTTCAGGGCTGCCTCCCTCTGCTCTTGTTCTTCCCTCTCCAAGGCCAACCTGGCTTCCCTTTCTTGTTGTAGCCTGGTTGACCTCTCCAAAGTCACCAACTCCTCTAATGATAGCAGGAGTATTTCCTCATTGACAGCTCCAAGACTGATGAGCTGGTCAATGAGTGCTGTTCTTCTCTTCAGGTTGATTTCTTCCTGATTGGCTGCAGCTGCCTTAGAGCTGGCAGCTAGCACCTTTTCAGTTGGAAACCTCCCTTTCTTTTTAGCCTTCTCAATCCTTTCCTCCTCCTGAAGCTCTTCCGCAGTCAGTTTTCTTTTGCCTTTATCTTTGATGGTGCTTGACTGTGGTGGTTCTTGAATGGAGGGTTGTGATTGAGATAGAAGTTCAGCTGGTGCTTGGATTGGAGGAGTTTCAGAAGTGTCCTCCCTGCCCACCTCAGATGCTATGTCAGCAATGACATCTGTGATGGTCAGCTCCTCGGACATTTGAAACAAGCCTTCCGCAGCTTCTATTTCGGCTTCGGAAGATTTTTCTTGTTCTTCCGAGGCTTTCATATAGGCTTCGGAAGCTTCAGTTTGAGCTTCAGAAGATGAGACTGCTGCAAATTCTGTCCCATCTGTTTCAGTTGCTGGGCCATCAGTCCCCATTTCCCCTTCGAAGCTAATCTCAGGTTCCATGAAGACCTTAGGTTGACCAACTTCTTCCACAGTGGTAGAAGGTGCAGTCAGTCTTTGAAGCTCCTCAGCCCCAAAGTAAGCAAATGTGGTGTCGGGGCTGGGCTGTTCTAGGGATGATCTTAATACAAACTGTGTGAACAGCCTGTAGAGATCTTGAAGCATCCTTGAGTCAATCTCCAGAAAGGATTGAGATGACTCAGGTAGGGTAATGATTTGTTGGGTGGAAATGAGTTGGGTCTGTGGTTCCTTCGGTGTTTGTCTCTGAACTTTCTCCCCCTTTTTGGTAGCATCATCTTGAGAGCTAGATGAGCTAGAGGAAGAAGTCATTGAGACCTGGATAGGTACATGCCTAACAGACCTCTCCGTCTGTTTCTCAGCTAGTTGAGCCTTGAGAGAGTTAATCTCAAGTTGCTGAGTGGCAGTCCTTGATTCTAAGATCCTCACCTGTGATTCCAGGTTGGAGACCTTAGAAAGCAAGTACTGAAGTGTTAGTTGCATACTACCCTCATCTTCATGAGAAGAATCACGGGGAGATGAGATAACATACCTAGTATGCTCACTCTCACCACCAGATGTGGTTTCTTGGCACCCTGGTTTCCTTTGCTCAGAGCCATCTCTTTCAGAGATGTCAATGGGCAAAGTTGCCGTAGACTCAGTCCTAATGATGTTACCACTGTCCTGAGAGCTCAATGAGAAACTCTGAGTAGTGGCAGCTGAGTCTACATGAGTCCCCTCCACATCAGTGGGACTCACCTCAGTAGCTGGCTGCTGATGGGGGCTAGAGACAAGGGATCCCTCTTGGCTCTGTTGATCTCTCAGTGGGTGGTTTAGATCAACTTCATGGCCATGGAGAGATGTAATCTCTTCATCAGTTCGGAGTAAAAGGTCAGTGAAAGAGAGGGTGGTTAGTCCTACTGACCCGGGACCTTGATCAATGTCTACAGGCATTGAGCCTTTGGTGGGGCTGTCCCTAGAAAGCTGCACAGGGGAGTGTAGAGACTCACCCTGCGGGCTAAAGGCTTGGGGTTCGGGCTCAGGGGTTTGAGACTGAGGAGGCTCAAAACCCACATTGAGGTCAAATGTGAAGGATGGTGTGACCTCGGACTGAGTGGGAGCCCATGATTCCACTCTAGTCCTTTCGGTGTGAACAGGAGGAGCTTGTTCAATCAGAGTAGATTGAACAAGGGTTCGTTTGGGGCGTCTTGATAGGTGGCTTTGATGGGTAAAGAAGGTTTTGGTATTGTGGTGGCTGTTGCTGGTGTGGGTTCATCACCTGTGGGGATAACAGGGATGTCACCAGGAGCTATGCGCTCAGTCATCTCTGGAGGTAATGGAGTGTACCGTCCAGTGAAGTTGGTGGACATCTTCTTCAGTATCTTGAAGATGGTAGGCCTCATGTGTGGAACAGGAAGAGCAGCTGCGCAGACAAGCTTGCTTGGTTCCATCTCACAGTTGATTATGTGTTGAAGAAATCGGGGATACATGAAGAATGTATCCCTGCTGAGATTGGCGATTAGGTTGTTCAACACAATCGTGAGTAGTTGAATCTGAGGCCTCTCACCAACCCATGAACTAGGCATCCTAGTTCATATGGGATTTGATCCCAACCCCCTGATTTGTTGGAGAGGCAGTGTAGAACGATGTGCAGCAAGAACTTCCAATGGTAAGAGAAGTTGAACTTGTATACCGTAGATCTGCTGACATCGCCTCCATATCCCATGAGGATATAGGTGCCTTCCAAGTCTTCCTTGGGGAACTCAGTAGGAGCCCCATCATCGTGAAGCTCGAGATGCTCCCTGATGATCTGTTCATTGATGACCAACTCTTGGCCACAAACTCGGGTTCTCAGGACTCGAACCCCATTCAGTACTGCAGTTTCACCATTGCTCCAAAATTCTGACATATGGTTGGAGTATATGGTGGGGTTAACTGTTAGTGCAGTGTGATAGGTGGATTCGGTGAGAAAGGTGATGATTTGGGTGAAGTCGGCATCCCTTGACGAGTCAAGTAATGCGACTTGGTTGTGCTGAGGGTTTAGCGCCATTGAAGAAAAGGTAAGCTTGAAATTTTGAGTGAGATTGAGGGTTTTACAGTGAAGGGAATAGTTAGGGCTGTAAAGTGGTAAAAGAAGATGAATTTGATCAGTCAAGATTATTTAAAAGGGTGGATAGTGGTATGGTAGTGGTAATAGGGTTACTGTGGTGGTATGGTGGATGGTATGGTGGTTTACTGCGGAGAAATGATGTTGGCGGCAAGGGATAATTTTAAATAATCTGACCATCAAGTACAAAATTTTTACTTTTTACAGAGTGGGGCCCAAAAGATATCCGTTACATATAGAATCTTAACTTCCGAAGGTAAAACATTTCCGAAGGTAATTTTCTTCTGAAGGCAATTTCTCTTCCGAAGCAGGATATTGTTTCCGAAGGTAAGATTGTCCTTTGAAGGAACTTTATCTTCCGAAGCAAGGCATTGCTTCCTAAGGTAAAGTTGTCTTTCCGAATGGAGAGTTGTATAAGTTTCGGAAGTAGATCTGATATAAAATCAATCGCTTCTTCCGAGACCATAAACTCTTCCGAGAAGAAAATTTCCATTGAGGAATTTGGCTTCGGAAGATATTCAAGGATATCTTCCGAGAGTTAATTCCTCTTCGGAAGAATTTACACTTGGAATAGTTAAGAGATCTTTTGTAACAGGGCTTAAATTGTATTGACACAAGACATTACTCATTTAAAAAGGTTTTTCAAAAGAGGTAGTTATTCAATGTTTATCATCCCAATTGCTGATATGAGATACTTAAATCTTTGTTCATCAAATGCCTTTGTGAACAAATCAGCATATTGTTCATTTGAGTCAACTTTGATTAACTTTATCAGTTGTTTCTCATGAATATCTCTAATGAAATGATACCTGATATCAATGTGTTTTGTCTTGGAGTGCTTCACTGGATTCTCAGTAATGGAGATAGCACTGTTGTTGTCAATATGGATAGGAGTAGTCATGAAGTTGAACCCATAGTCTAACATCTGATTTTGAATCCATAGCAGTTGAGCACAGCAGCTAGCAGCAGCGATGTATTCAGCTTCAGCAGTTGATGTAGAGACACAGGATTGTTTCTTGCATTGCCATGAGATAATCCTTCCACCAAGAAATTGACATCCTCCTGATGTTGATTTCTTGTCAATGTTGCAGCCACCATAGTCACTGTCAGAGTATCCATAGAGATTGAAATCACTATTTCTTGGATACCAGAGACCTAGTTTAGGTGCTCCTTTGAGGTATCTGAGGATTCTCTTTGCAGCAGCTAGGTGAGACACCTTTGGAGCAGCCTGATATCTTGCACAAATGCATGTGGCAAACATGATATCTGGTCTACTCGCAGTAAGATACATCAGAGAACCAATAATTGCTCTATACTGATGTTGATCAGTATCCTCCCCCTCAAGGTCAGGGCAAAGATTGTGTTTCTGGGTATGGGTGTCTTGGCTGGTTTACAGTCCTTCATTTCAAATCTTTCTAAGATGTCAGAGACATACTTAGATTGACTTATGAAGAACCCTTCCTTCATCTGTTTCACCTGGATCCCAAGGAAAAAGTCCATTTTTCCCATGGAACTCATCTCAAACTTCTGCTTCATAATGCTTTCAAAGTCCTTGCACATTTGGTCGTTTGAAGAACCAAATATGATGTCATCAACATAGACTTGTACAAGCAAAATGTCTTCTCCACTCTTTCTGATGAAAAGAGTCTTGTCAATGGTACCTCTAGTGTATCCATTCTTCAGGAGAAACTGAGACAAGTCTCATACCACAGCCTAGGTGCTTGGTGCAGCCCATATAGAGCTTTATCCAGTTTGCACACGTAGTTGGGGTGCTGTGGGTCTTCAAATCCTGGAGGTTGACATACATAGATTTCCCTATCTATATCCCCATATAGAA
Source organism: Flaveria linearis (assembly GCA_024085815.1). Classification (NCBI taxonomy): domain Eukaryota; kingdom Viridiplantae; phylum Streptophyta; class Magnoliopsida; order Asterales; family Asteraceae; genus Flaveria; species Flaveria linearis. The sequence goes on along the minus strand of CM044004.1, from coordinate 61,164,289 downwards.
AAGCACACTTGACATCAAGTTGGTAAACTGTGAAGTTCTTGGATGCAGCATAAGCAAGGAAGATCCTAACTGCCTCAAGTCTTGCAACAGGTGCAAAGACATCAGTATAATCGATTCCTTCCTCCTGGGTGTATCCTTGAACTACTAGTCTTGCCTTGTTCTTGATAATCAAGCCTCTATCATCTTTCTTGTTCCTGAATACCCATTTAGTGCCTATGGGTACTTGACCAGATGGTAGTGGGCATAGATTCCAGACCTTTTGTCTTCTGAATTGAAGCAGCTCCTCCTGCATCGATTCGAACCCAACTACTATCTTTTAAGGCATCTTCTACCTTCTTTGGTTCCATCTGAGACAAGAAGCATGAGTACAAGCAGACATTCCCATGATGAGTCTGTCTTCTTGTTCTCACACCCTCAGAGACATCCCCTATGATGTTCTCAGTTGGATGAGTGTTGTGAATCCTAAGACGAGGAATCACTTCCAATTGCAGAGATAAGTCTAGGTTAGACATATTCTGATCAGGAATTGGATCACTCTGTCCAACTGCTGTTTCAGAGTCATTCAATGAGGACTGATTGAATGATTGAGAAACATCATCAATGGTTGGTTGTGAAGTAGTATTAACAGTTGCCTGTTCCTTCAGAATACTACCTCCCTCAACCTGGTGTTGTAATGGATCACCTGAAGAACTTTGAGGTTGATCAAGTGATTCACTTGTTGAAGCTTCACTATTTCTTGAGATATTTACACTATCAGATCTGTGAATAGTTGAAGCTTGTTGCCTTTCAGCTCTTGGAGAATTTGGAAAGGTCTGGGAAGCTCATATAGTTGTCCTACATCAGTTTGAGCACCTGTTCCAGCTGAAACATTCTCACAAGATGGTTTAGAATAGTTTGGAAACAATTCTAAATCAAATATATACTCAGGTCCATTCCCCCTAACACAAGGAGTGTGCTCATTAACAACTATGTTGGATGACTCCTCAAATTGTTGATTCTTGATATTGTATACTCTATAAGCTTTGGAGCTAGAAGAGTATCCAATAAAGATAGCATCATCCGACTTCTCAGCAAACTTTGCCAAGTTGTCCTTTGTGTTAAGTATGGTACACCTGCAGCCAAAGGACCTTAGAAAGCCAATGAACGGTGGCCTCTTGTTCCATAACTCATAAGGGGTTTTTCCATGGGGCTTAACTACAAGAACCCTGTTCTGCACATAGCATGCAGTGCTGACTGCCTCTGCCCAGAATGTTAGAGGCAGCTTTGAATCAGCCAACATGGTCCGAGCAGCCTCAATAAGTGTCCTGTTCCTCCTCTCAGCAACACCGTTTTGTTGAGGAGTTCTGGGAGCACTATATTGTCTGGCAATCCCTTTTGAGTCACAGAATGAGTCAAGAACGAAGTTCTTAAACTCAGTCCCTTGATCACTTCTAATAATCTTAACCTTGTGATCAATTTGATTTTCTATTTTAAGAATAAAAGATTTTAAAGTTTCAGCAGTTTCATCTTTACTTCTTAAAAAGAATACCCATGTAAATCTTGTAAAATCATCAACGATCACAAGGCAGTATGATTTCCTTCCAATGCTCATTATACTTGTGGGACCAAAAAGATCCATGTGCAATAAGTGTAATGGAGTAGTGATAGAGTTAACACATTTGGATTTATGAGATGATCTGTGTTGTTTCCCTTTCAGGCATGCAACACAGTTATCTTTGCAGAAAAATTCCTTTTTAGGCAAACCATGTACCAAGTTATTTTTAGACAATATATTCATTGTTTTAAAATTCACATGACACATGCGTTTATGCCATAGTGTTGACTCATCACTATCAGCTTTGGAAAGAAAGCATGATACTTCACCCATAGGAGAAGCCTTGTTCATATCTAGCTTGTACATATCCCCTTTCCTGGGAGATCTGAGAAGCACCAATTCCGGAGGAATGGTCATCCCTGGTCTGAGGATAATGCACTCATGTTCTGTGAAAAGCATTTGATGCTTCTGGTCACAGAATTGAGAAACACTTAACAGATTGTGTTCAAGCTGTTTGACAAAGTGAACTTTGTCAATGTTTATTCTGCCGTTGGATATACTTCCTCTGCCCGAAATATATCCTCCAGCCTCACCTCCAAATTGGACAGGCCCTCCATCAAAGTTCTGGAATTGTTGAAGGAGAGATCTGTTCCCTGTCATGTGCCTGGAGCATCCACTATCTACAATCCAGATATTGTTGTTCTTGTCAAATGGATGTCCCTGCACATAGAATGAGAAGGTTAGTTTTGTTTGGAAGCCCAATCCTTGCAGGTCTTGGGCTCTTCCAAAGATAGTGACATAATTGAACCAAAAGATATGCAGTGGGGTTCAATAGAGGTCATTGTTGAAGAAGAGGTTTGGGCTGCAGCATCTTCCTTGATCTTCCAATCCATCCTTTGGTTGATCTTTGAAGATGAGCTTGTTGAAGCTTTTGCAGCATGGTCTTCTTCCGAAGCTTCTCTCTTTTCGGAAGAAGATTTCACCACCTTTTCTTCCGAAGTAGTCTTCTTCTGAGATGGTTTCAAGGGACCCTTCTTGTTCTTCCGAACCTTAGAAGGTTTGGCTTCCGAAGCCACTTTCCCTTCGGAAGAAGCAGTTTCTTCCGAAAGCAACTTGGCTTCCGAGACCAACTTTCCCTTTTTCATCATTTGGACCTTTTGAAGTGGTCCAACTGAGAAACCTTCTCTGGCTACTTCTTTTCTAACATTATTTGCATAATGTGTGCTTGCTGGATTGTAGTAACAATCTTTAGCCATGTGGTTGTGCAGACCACACATTATGCATGCAATGTTAGTCTTCTGGGAACTTGCAGGTTGCTGTTTCTTTGGTTTCTTCTTTTCATCAGCAACTTTCCCTTTTAACTTCTGATCCTTCGGTAGGACAGGAGTGCTGGTACTACACTCCTTTCCTGAATCAGGAGTACCTACCACTTGAAATCCGGCAGAAATGAAGACACCCTTTTGCTTAGGGTCAAACTTAAGCTTGGACTCTGCAACCTTCTTAGCAGTCCTTCTAGCAGCTTTAGCTCTGCTTCTTCTTGCCTTGGTGGTTAGGATTTGGTCATCACAGGTGGAGATGGGTGTATCCTCCTGTTTCTCCCCTGTGGAGGCCACTATTTTTACTTCATCCTCTAGTTCCAAAGGAGAAGGGTCAGCAGTTGGAACCTCTTGCTCTTCAGTACCACATCTAGGTAGTCTTATAGACTCATAAGAGTGTGGTGGAGCTATTTCACTGGTTCCCAACCCTTCTTTGTTTTGATAAAACATTTTGGAATGAGAGGTTGATGCAAGAATAGTTTGGAAGCTTTGCTCAGCAATAGCTTGCTTCCTGGCCTGAGCCTCAGCTCTGACTAACTAGGCTTGAGCCTCAGAAAGTTTGGAGATCAGATCTTTGATTTGAGTCTTATAATTAGTCTTTTAATGTTTTAAAAGAGACACAGTTTTCTCTAACTCATCAATTTTCTTTTGATAGTCAGATTCAGCTCTTTTAAAGTCAGATTTTAGCACGTTTAAAGACTCAACCTCAGATCTGATTTCCGAAATGTAATCCTTATAAAGTTTAACTTTAGCAATACAGGCAGCAGTACATAGATGTTCATATACCTGATCATCATCTGTTCCGGCCATGAGTGCTTGAGCGGGAGTCACATCCTGTACCATGAAGCTCCAGTCAACTTCCTGAGCAACAGCAGCTGTTTCAGTTGACTTTTCTTCATGCTTGGGGCAGTGGGATGTGTGGAGGCCTGTGGGGTTCCCGGGTTGTTCTTGGGAGCCTTGCATTCCCTAGCAAAGTGACCAAGTTGGTTGCAGTTGTAGCACCTTGCTTTGCTCTTATCAAACCCAAACTTGCTGTTGACTGGGTTTTGAGGGAATTGCCTTCCAGTTCTCTTGAAGAACTTCTTCGCTCTGTAAGTTAAAAGAGCCATCTGCTGGACAATATCCATGTACTCCACATCATCTGGATTGAAGCACTCAAGATCATCAAAGCAGTATTGAAAATCACCAGAGTGTCCACTTCCAGAGACAAAGGCACAACCTTCCTGAAAGGAGTTGTGTTGAACCTTTTGAGACTTTGGAGTCTCAGGTAGAGTAATGAAGGGTCCAGTATGTGAGTTGTCAGGGTAGCATAGCAAGGGATGCTGTGATTCTATGCTTTCCCTTTCAACCACATGAAGGGCTGAACTCAGTTGGTTATTGGAGTGATCAGAGGAGTTCTGCATGTTCATCTCCATCTGAAATGCACTTAGGATACCATACAACTCTGTAAGAGAAAGAGTCTTAAGGTCCGAAGTTCTCTTGATGACAACACAGTAGTGAGTCCATAGTTTAGGAAGAGAAGACATGAACTTCCTAACTATGTCTCTGTTCTCAAGAGCTACTCCAATATCCGCCAGAGTATCTACTAGCTCAACATACCTGAAGTATTGTTGAGTCAAGGTCTCACCAGCCTTGAAAGTAAAGTTCTCAAACTGCTGCTTCAAGAGATCTTTCTTGTTCTCTTGAGTTTCCTTGGATCCCTCATACATCAGCTTCAAAGCTTCCCATAAATCTTTAGCAGTCTTGCACTTCTTGAAGCGTCTGTAGACGGAGTTGGGAAGAGCAGTTTGGAGACAAGTCATAGCCCTTTGATCTAGCTCTATTCTCTTCCTATCTTCCTCTGAGTAATCATCAACATCTTTTGGAATGATGCGATTACCAGTGGCAGATGTAGTGCTTGGTATGAAAGGACCGTTGACAATGGAGTCCCACATCCTTGAATCTTGACACTTGATGAAGCCTTCCATCCTGATACACCATGTGTCAAAATCTTCAGGGGTGATCATGGGGGACTTGGTCAAGGTACCAGTTTCCATATCAGCCTTGGAGAGAGCAGCCATTTGAGTGAGTGGATTGTGGTGAGGAGTGAAAAACAGGTTGATTAGGATGGTAAGATCTCACAATCAAGAGCCTGGTGCTTTGATACCAATTGCAGGATCGATTTCGGGTGGTTTTTCTCTCAACTCACTGTGAATCAACACTCGGCAAGCAGTCTTTAGGAAGAGTTGATCACAATATAACAAGTAACAAGCAGTAAGAAGATTAACACAGCAAGTAATTTTCAAGGTACTTTTATATATTGCTTCTCAACTCAAAGGATTACAAGACACTTGGACTCAAATCGCTTGTCTCAAGAGTTACAGGGAGAAGATATATATAATACTACCTACAGCCGGGAATACTTTGATTCCAGCTGGACACCTCTAACCTTACATCTATACTACAAGACTCTAGGTGAGGTCTTTCAGACATTTTGCATGCCTGAGAGTGGGTAGTCAGGACATGTCCCTGACTTACCCATGCTACCAACTAAGGTTGGTAACGTGTACTATCATCAAAAGGTGAGCAGTAGAATAAAGTATGGTCAACAGCATGGCTTTCGAGGAAAAACCCATGCTGTGTCAGAGGTCCGCATGCGGACTGACAAGGACCATACTTTTATCTGCTGGACTTAGCATTGTCTTCCGAATGATAAGGTGCTTCGGAAGAATAACTTCTTCCGAAAGCACTTATACTTCGGAAGACTGCTTCTTCCGAGGCTTGGAGTCTTCTTTGTCTTTGGAAGCAGACTTTGTCTTCAGCTCTTTCATCAGACTTTGTCTTCGGAAGCTTTCAGACTTTGTCTTCAGCTCTTTCATCAGACTTTGTCTTCGGAAGCTTTCAGACTTTGTCTTCAGCTCTTTCATCAGACTTTGTCTCCGGAAGATATCTTCAGCTGTTGGCTTCAGCTGTTGTCTTCAGCAGTTGACTTCAGCTTATGCCTTCAGTAGATATCTTCAGCTGTTCTTCAGACTTTTGGAAGATCTCTTGCTTGACTTCGGAAGCCCTTTGATATAGTACCAAAAGTGACTATGAAGTGAATTTGGTTGCACCAGCCTCATCATGATCCAACAGAAACATTTGAATTTGAAACAGGTTTTATCTTACTGGTTCAATCGTATGATTAAACTATACGACTGAACTCAATCGTGCGATTGCATCCGACTGAGCTTAGTTGTGTTCCTTGTCACACGACTAAACCAGTCGTGCGACTAAAGCACCGATTGCTTCAATCGTGCAATTGAATCATGCGTATGGTTCAATCGTGCGAATTGAAGTTCATCGGTATGTCCAGTCGCATATGCACTATGTGAGACCGAAAATTTGAATTTACTTCAAATCAGCAATATCCAGGTCAAGATTATAGTCATTAGATGTGCCATTACTTGTTATAATACCAAATATATCTTAGATTCACTTTTAATTTCATTTAAAGGTCCTATTTGGTGTTTTTCAGTTCGGTTTAGTTTGGTTATTGTTCAATCTGTTTTTCGATCTATTTTGGGTACTTTACATCATGTTCTCATCTTAAAAGTACTTGTAGATGAATGCGGAACCATTAGCAATCGAGAAATCGAGTTAAATCTCAAGAAAAATTTTGAAAAGGGTCCTTAGCTAGTTGGGTATTTGAGAGAATTTGAAACCAAGTGTAGGGCTACGACCGACTGAACCCCCTTTTTTATACTTTTTTGAATTTCAGTCGTGCGACTGGCCCCACTCGCATGGTTCATACATGCGACTGAGGTTCAATCGTACGACTAACCTATACGCTTTCAACCAATCGTACGATTGGTTCATACTGAGGTAGCCAATCATGTGACTCGGCCATCCTCATGGTCCAGCTGGGCGATTGAGCCATATTTGTGGTCGAGCCATACTTGTGGTCCAGTCATGTGAGTGGCCCAAAGTTATGGTCCAATCATGCAATTAGGCCATACTTATGGTCCAATCGTGCGATTGGCCCATACTTATGGTCCAGTCATGCGATTGGGCCATACTTATGGTCCAGACGTGCGTTTGGGCAATACTTGTGAATTTGACTTTGTTTGGCCCAATATTTCACACAGTTATCTTTGATATATGACATTTTGACCATTGATCGTTTCAGACATGACTCTTATAACTAAAAACCATTTGATCACCTAAGACGTGATCCTTTTAAATGAAAACCATTTGATCACCTCAGATGTGATCCTTTTAACTAAAAATCATTTGATTAGCTCAGACATGACCTTTTTATCTTTCAGAAACAACCTTTTCACAATTAACATTCGGTTCATTATGTGACATTTATAGAGTTCAGTCTTGTTACATAATCCGACACTAACACAATACTAACGTAAGTAATACAGGAAAACTTGAACTAAAACTGAAATAAGACATATTTTTGTAATTTTCATTTGAGGGGGGGGGGGGTTGAAAGCATTTTAACATTACTTTAAAGATTTCTCCCCCTGAGCAGAACAACTTCAAACATTAACATCATTTCTAGAAAGATTCACATGGAATCAGGCAGGCAGAAAACGCAATCATTTGGTACCTTTTGTATTTATATCAACTAGTAAGGAACCCGCGCAATGCGGCGACGGTATCGACGACATTTTACAATGCGATATTCGTTTTCTGAATACTTGTGTGGCTTCTATTGTATAGTCAATTCTTGTTTTCTGAATACTTGAGCATCACAAAACTCAATTGAATAATAGCATACGAATAAGAAAATATTTTTCATAAACATAGTACGTTAAAACTAAATATCTGAGCACATGAATATACAAGTCATAAACATAGTACGTTAAAAATAAATATCCGCATGTCAACTACTTAGATTTGATGAGATCATTTTTTATCATAAGCCTTACAAATCTCAATGACCCCATCAATATGCTTCGACCACCATTCTTCATCGGTGTTCAAACTGGAAGATTCTTGTGTCACTTTCGTTTTTACCGCTACTAATTCTTGATTAGGACTTTCTTGCATTTTCTCCTCTTTAACTGAAACAGGCACTGAAAAATCAATGTTAGTAGTGTTTTATTAAGACCAGGAAGGTATATAGATTAAACTATAATTATATATATTAAATTGATACCATGCATGTCTTGAAGTTCCTTCTTTGGTTCATCCATAATAGATTTCTACTTTATGTAAGAGAAAATGAACAAGTCAGTATGTTATAAAGTATATATTTGATAAACGAAATCATGTCTTAACTTATACTTTTAGTTTTGTTAGCAATTAATATAGAGTAATATGTAATTAGAATACATTCAGAATATAAAAACTTAAGGCACACAAATCTATTAACTTACTTTCATTTATATACACATGTAACTCATTCATCACGTAACACTTCCCGATAGACAACATTTGACGTGTATACTCCGTCTCGTCTAAAATTTTTTGAAGGATGCACTAACACCTTTGTATTTTCGCATGATATCCCTCTTGACAATACCACATAAAGTTGTCCATGTGAAAACACAGATTCTGGTAGATAAACGCCAACGTGCGGAATTGTTTGACCTTGAGCTTTATTAATTGTCATTGAAAAGCTAAGTCGAATGGGAAACTGTTTTCTTTTTAGTTTGAACGGGAACATGTCGTCTTCAGAAAGTCATAGAGGTATTCTTGGCAAAAATACCCTTTTCCCAATATGTTGGCCAATAGCTATTTCCGCATTAATAACATTGTGTTGGAAGCCTTTACATATCAATCTTGTGCCATTACATAGACCATATGATGGATTGATATTCTGCAACAATATTATGGGACATCCAATTTTTAGTCGAAGCTTATGAGGCGGCAAACCACTCACAGTTAGTGAGTTTAAGAACTCGATCGGATAGAAGTTGTTATGATCGTCTTCTGCTTCGTCAAAACTATAGTAAATTTTTTCCTCCCCTTGAAATATGTCAATCATTTGATCATTAATCTCATCAACACTCTCATTTCGAGTTGATAGTATTGCTCGGGAGATTATATAATCCGAAGAATACAAATTGTTTGAAATAGATGGAAAGATGGCATTAATCAATTCTTTTATAGAGTTTTCTCAAATGGTGCATGGAATTGTCAAGTCATCAGGTATGTGGATAAATGTTCCTTCAATTGATTCTTCGGTTCAATCACAAACTCTTAAAAGAAAATCAGAAAACCACGGGTCACTAAGCGCTCTCATATTTATGGTTAACCGCATCTTTTTAGTCAGAGACCAAAGAGGCGACATTCGTAGGCTAGAGTCTACAATCTGTGCTCGAGTGGCACATTTAATAACCGGCAACACCTGTCTGAAATCACCTCCCATAACCATTATCTTTCCACCAAATGGGAGACTAACGCCTATGATGTCTTGCAATGTCCGATCAACAGCCTCGATCGCCTGTCGTTTTGCCATTAATGCTTCATCCCAAATGATAATTTCGATGACCTAAGTAGTTCAGTGGCCCCACTTTGTTTTTTGATGTTGCGTATTGAATTATTATTAAGATTTATAGGAATCTTGAATCTCGAGTGAGCCGTTCTCCCTCCTGGCATATTATTGGCTGCAGCACCCAAAAAAGCTGTTGCGAGAGCAATAAGACCACGTGAACGAACTTCAGCAAGCAAAGCTTTGTACAAAAAAGTTTTTCCCGTTCCACCTGGTAAATCATTATCCACGTGCGTCATTATCTCATCAAACACGACTTTTTGGTCCGAATTAAGTGAATGTTTTGTACATAAGTGTTCAGCTTCAACAGCTATCGCATACTCCTCTTGCACCTCACGATGACGTACATATTGTAAGTGAGCATCTTCTGTTATGTCCGGAAGATCGAAATCATGGAGATTTTTACCCATAGATTGTAGAAACCCCCTAATTTCAGCAAGAACTATATTTTGCACTCGTTCACCACTATGACAATGTAACCTATGGTCTTCAGATAATGAGTCAAAGTGGTCATTCCATAACTTTCAAACATTTACAAGTTCGCAAAAAATTATTAGAGTCGCGAATAACCTTCTAAGAGCATTGGGAAACTGAAATAGAGACGCTTCTGTGAGAGATTGCGATAAACTTTCATCGTTCTCAATTAAGCCTATCTCAAGAGCTGCTTTGGGAAACTGAAATAGAGACGCTTCTGTGAGAGATTGCGATAAACTTTCATCGTTCTCAATTAAGCCTATCTCAAGAGCTGCTTTTCGAAACGTCATGTGCTTTACGCCATTAACTATGCAAAGATATTCAAAAGAAGTAGGCCCTTTAACATTTGATAAAAATAGGCGTAAATAGTACCTTTCTCATTCAGCTGGATTAGCATAAACAATACGACCACTTTGTGGTTTTTGCAAACGATGATTCCAATGACGCGAGCCTACATTCCACGTCAAGTGTTTTGGAAAATATTTATTCAAATATTGTGTTGCTGTTTCATCTACTCTATTTGTATCAAAAAATGCAGTTAGCATGGTTCTCTTATCTCTTTCTTTGTCAAAAATTTTAGACATTGTATCATTATCTCTAAATCTAACCTTTTGATGATTTGGAAGATGTAGTTGTAAGGCCAACATAGCAGGATGAATTTGAGAAAGAGAGAAGGAAAAATATGCCACATAGCCTCTGGGGTGATACATAGCGTGCATCTTGATATCTCTTTATCTCATTAATGACAACCTCTACATTCACATAGCCTCTGGGGGTGATACATAGCCTCTGGGGGTGAGACATAGCTCATCTTGATCGATTTGAATAACTTGTTTATCATGTCCTTTGTAAACATATTTGAATAAATATTTCACAGATTTTATACTTGAGCAAACCTCTACATTCATGTGACAGTTGAACATCATTAAAAGCCTTGGGTTATATGGGACAACCCATCTATTATCAATAGTTTTCCTCGTACATCCACTTTATTCCATTATTTCTCCTTTGATATAATGGATATGCATCATCTCCGTGTGTTGTTTGTTCATTAAACTGTCTGGGATAGCGAAAACGACAAATTGGAGGATCACCCTGCATGCAAGGATTGTTTGTTCGTAAATGTCTACAAGGACCATGAATCATGTGCTTGACAACAAGCTCGTGCAATTTGGGATATCTTGATATGTCGGGAATTTCAGCACACACAATCTTATCATAATGGTCGGGATTATTGATTTTGTGTTGCGGGTACATGATAAGAAGAAAATGTGCATGTGGCAAACCACACTTTTGAAACTCGATGACATAAACGTATACTTTGACTTCTCCTAGAATATGTTTCTTGAAGAGTTGTTCCTTAAGATCCTCTAATTTAGCACGAAACACTCTTGAAACAAGCTCT